>JARHVA010001504.1:750000-1422500 GCA_037957365.1 Torreya grandis
AACTTAAATCAATAAGAGAAAAACTAACCTTCTTAAAGAAACAACATACCTTAATTTTTTTGAAAAGTTAAAACAATTGAAATTATTTGTGATCTCATAAATTGTTGTGAACGCATTTAAAATCATTTCATTCCATTTCTTAATTATCTTAATCATCTATATACATATCTTGTTATTTGTGATCTCATAGAATGTTATAAACGCATTTAAAATCATTTCATTCAGTTTCTTAATTACCTTAATCATCCATCTACATATCTTGCATCCACTTTTGTTTGTATATTTGAATAAAGAAATAAAATAATTTTGACATTGAAAAAGCGAATTAGCAAATATAATAATAATAATAATAAAATTTTTAACGTCCACGAGACTAAAAATAGTCTATGGGACAGCAAGACAACTGAAGCAGATTTAAGTAGCACTGTTCGCTTTTTGTGTAGGCTGATGATGAGCCCCCCTAATTGCTCAATGTGCTCTTCGTTGAATAGGTTATGCCAAGAACTGTCACATATAGTATCCGCAAATTTATCTCTGCTATCTTTGTAGGCCTCACATTCTAGAATAAAGTGCTGTTCAGTTTCCACTTTCCCAGAATTGCAAAATCTGCAAATTCTCTCTTCCCAAGCCTCCTTTGGCCTCTTCCAACGCCCGGTCTCACAACGAAGTTGGTGAGAGTTGGTTCTCAGCTGAGCAATAAGAATTTTAGCCCTCCAAGAAATGTTGGCTCCTATGTACGCTTTTTGGAGTTGATCACAAGTGGGGTTGAACTCATTTATATAATATAGTTTCTTCCTCTCGATCTCGCTTCCCCAATTTCTCTTGTAAAATTTCTCCATAACAAAGACTTTTATTTCTTTATTATTTGTGGGGCACATATTGAATTGAATATTCCATTTACTCATCCATGTGATATTTTGTTGCATCCATGTCCTTTTTTGCTTACATAGTGTATCACTAAAAACAACTTTAGGCCATCTATCCTCTTCCATTTTTTCGATTCTTTTTAAATAGCTTAAAAGGCGAACCATAGCAAGTGCCTCGATAGGAACAGCTCCCATTTCACTTAGCATGATGTCATATGGAACCGTGCTTTTGATTTTAATCTTGCTTGTAATCAAGCGCTTTTGGATTCCTTCAATTTGTTTCCATTGTGTTATAGTAGTGCTGCTGGCCCATAATTCACACCCGTAAAGAACAACTGGCAGCACAAGAAGACCGAACAAGGTTTGAATAGTTTTCCAATCCCACAACTCCGCTTCACGACACTTATTCTGAAGAGCATAGAAAGCCTTCCACCCACCTAGTGTCCTTTTATACCTGCAGCTAGACCAACTTAGCTTTTTGTTGAAATCGATGCCAAGGTATTTATAATCCGCAACCTCTTCGAGAAGACTTCCATTGTAATAAAATTCATGTTGATGTTGTTTTTTATTATTAGAGAAAATCATAACCTTAGTCTTGCTGATATTGACCTGCATTCCCACCATTCTGCAAAAGCACTCAAGAAAAGATAGATGGTCTTGCAAACCACAGACAGATTTGGTAATTAAAATGAGATCGTCCGCATATAAAAGCAACTTTATAACAAATTCACCTAGCTGAATGCCTTCGCCCTTTTGTATGTTTAACCACTCTTCCATTTTATAACCACTCTTCACAAAGCAAAGCAATAAAACCTTTTTTTTACTTGAGAGCAATCGTTTATTCTTACAACATTATTCTTTCCTTTTTAAGCGCGACCAAATTAGTCAAACGTTGAAAAAGTTAATGTCTGGAAAAAAAAAACCAATGAATACTCAGAATTCATATTATTTAAATACTCCATCCCAATCATCCAGTTTTTCCTTTTCGCATTTCTCGGTAAGACACTTCACCTGATCCCGTTTAATATCCGTACCTTCTTCAAATCTTCAAATCTACCGTTCTGATCTCTTCTCCGATGCAAAACTTCAAATCACTGACCCTGAAAATCCCACATTCGATACCCTTTTTGACGATTTTGGCCAGGGAACAAAATTTCTAGGCCAAAATGAAAGGGCTTTACAGGGTTTTGTGTTTATTTTGTTTGGGGTTTATTACGCTGGTCAGATCAGCCCAAAGCAATATTAACACTCTCGGAATAGCTCCACAAGGTGTGTATTCAGATACTTTTGGCTTTATTTACTATTAGCTCACGTTTAGGAAAAAGGCATTTTGGTTTTTAAAGCTGAAATTTGGTTTAAGATTTGATTAGGGTTTATAATAATTGATTTTCGTTGCATTTCAGAGGAGAAATATTTTTTATCCGAGCGAATAAGTTGTAAGGATGGTTCCAAGTCATTTTATCGGGACCGGCTGAATGATGATTTTTGTGACTGTCCCGATGGAACGGATGAGCCAGGTCAGTAAACCCTTACATTTTTTGTAAGTGATTATTTAAATCAGTCATTTAATGAATTGAAAAAATTACAGTCAAATTAGTGGGAAACTAGGAAAAAAGATGATTAAATTAGCCAGAACTATTATGTCCACGTGAAGAGCATAATGGCTTAGAAGATCTCGGCCAATTAGCTCAGTTTTGAAATGAAAGGATTTGATTTTAATAACACCCACGAGGTTCAATGGTATTGGTGCTGCAAAGAGGTTACAGCTGCATCAGCCACCCATAAAAGGGTTGAAGTTTAAGACATTGTTGTTACCTTAAGAAATTCCCATTTTTTAAAGTCTTGATTCGTCAAACAGCAAAAACACAGAGTCCACACTTAATTGAATCGAATTAAATGGTTTCAATTACGTCCACGAGACCCCACAGTCTATGCGACCACAACTTATTACAGCTGTCTCAACTATCTGATGATACATCGAGGGACGTGTTGCTTCTTTAAGGTATCCCTTTAGCTGACCTGAATGTTGCTCACTGTAAGCTATGTGAATAGTTTATAAGTTAAGTTAGGAAGTGTCATAATTGGCTTTCTAAGGCAATATAGCTCAATGGTATTTCTTTTTGAGCCAAGGAAAATTTTGGGATGGAAGATGTTGGTTAAACTTTTATTTTGATAGATAAGAAGAAGAAAATGTTTCCAGTGTCACCTGGACGTGACTGGGTGCATGGCTCCGGGGAGTCTTGATTGGATAGATTCCATCCAACATTGCTTCTATGCTGAAAGGTGTTGTAAGCTTGATGCTGCATTCCAGATTTAGTTGACAGTGAGGTTTACTTGACTGTGTGGTGGGTGTTACAATATACCTACAAAAGACATCATAATATAACTACATAAAAAATTTAAAAATACAACTTATTTTGTCCAAGTATGTACATTCTCCAGGTTTAGTTGACTACAGGGTGGGTGTTTCATTTTACCATAGATAGAACTTTTGTACAGAATGTTTGATATGGTGAATCTTAAATTGAGAAAGTATATGGTGAACCTAAAGAAAATGGTAGATACGGGAAACAATGGTGAATGAAAAACTGCAATCAGAGAAATGGCCCCCCAAAATACTCATCATGATCTTCATACACATATTAAATATAATTTTCAAATTGCCTTGATTCTGAAGAAACCAAATTGCACTTGATGGTTGCTATTTTGAACGGGAAAAGCTCGGCTTACTGAATAATCTGATTTCTCTGTTTTTCTAGGGATACCCAAAAATATGGTAAAGATACAGAAGAGTGCTTGTAGAACCATATTTTGTGACTATGCAATTTATCTATTACAGGTCACAAGGCATATATATTAGATAAACAAAGAATCTATTTTAGCCAGGTATGTACATCTATGTAAAGACTTGGCTAATGTTTTTTTTTAGATTAATTTCTGTGGGATTGTCCTCATGTGTGCATAAGTCATCTCAAGAGAACCTCCATGGGTAGTCATTACCCTAATAACTTTTTTCCTCATGTATTTTTGGTAATAATAAAAAAGCAAGGGGCCCACTTATCACACAAGCACCATAAGCATTTGTTAGTAGGGGGTGGAAAAGTGAATTTAATCCACCGCTTTGGGCTTCTTCCCCTCAAATTTCTCAGCATGTATTTTTGGTAATAATTATAAGGCAAGGGGACCCACTTAGCACACAAGCACTATAAGCATTTGTTAGTAGGGGGAGGAACAATGAATGTAATTTACCGCATTGGGTTTCTCACCCTTTACTGTCTTTATTTACTGCATTGGGTTTCTCACCCTTTACTGTCTGTCAGCCGGATCTGCACAAAATCCAGCTGGATCCGGATTTTTTGGCCAATCTGGATAAGTTTGTCCTGGTCGGCCCTGTTTTTTTTCAAAAAAATAAATTTGCTTTATTTTTTAGGTTTTATGCACATATAAAGGCCCAAAAACCATAAATATCATATAATATTAATGTTTTATATTATTTTTTTAATGATTTTCATTTTATTTGTCAGTTTTACATATTTATAAGACTATGCTCACATATATATATGTATTTATTCCGGATCGGATTTTTTAGATTTTTTTCAAGAATTCCGGATTTCATATTTTTTTGCCCCCTCGAACGGATTCAGATTTCCGAACCTTGCGACCATGCAGTGCAGCCTCAACACTCTTTTCAGGTCATTTATTTCTCTATATTATCATACAGTTACACTTCTCACTAGTATGTACAGGGCTGCAAATGGAGTGATGAACAATACTTTTGTTGTTGCAGTGCCTTTTTCAATCCCATCTGCCTCTCCATCTGCTTCTGCTGCAACCAGTGGCTCAACTGCTACTACTGTATTGCTAGGGCCAAACAATAAGAGGAAGAATTCAAAGCCATTGCTCGATGCATTAATATCACCCACTGCTAAGAAATCTTGCCTTGCTGCACATCCTTGTAACCTGCCTTGTAGTGAAAGTAAGTTTGTGCATGTTTAAGTTGTTTGCAAATTTTTTCTTGTGGTAAGGTCAAAATAGTTTCATTCATATTAACAAGTAGGAGCCAAAATATTTGCGGTCCTACATTACCATTGAAAAGTATCAATGGGTCTAAACGCCATTGCCAATATGGCCCCTCTTGGAGCAACCGAAAACACAAGGGCATAGCTTGAGCCGGACTTGTATAAGCAAGAGATAAATTAACTTAAATGGCCAATATCCACTTTGGCGCTTCCATAAACTAAATATAGAGCAAAATAAGAAAAATACTGAAATCTTAGGTTTGCAGGAAGCCAATAACCAGCAAACTATATAACCTCATAAGACATCTGCAACATTCTAGATAATGCTTGATCACATGGAAGTATTACTGCTCCAGTCTTTAGGCAATCTGCATTTTTTGCAACTTTAGCTTGTTTGCTCACACTATGAAGTTCCAGCATGCTCATTACATATTATCCGGAGCATTTTTATGTATAATATATTATTTATTTAAGAGCATAGCCAAAATAGGGTAACACGTTGTCTATAGCTGTCTTGAGGATTCTAAGTTGAAAAAACATGGTTCAGGGGTTGTGATCCTCTTCAAATTGATTGGGGCCTCCATTGTTGGCCAAGCTCTTCACTACTTTGCCATAGTCTACTTGGTCTCCTCGACACTTTGCTTTGTGTTGTGTTGTGCTCTAGCCACTCAAACTGCTACCAGTTGTCCATCTTTTGCTTCTGCTTGTCCCTGAATTCTACTTTCAAAGTATTTTTTCATTTTTCACTATTTGACCCAGGATCCATCTTCTTTGCTCTTCCATGCTTTGTTTCTCTCTTTATTGGAATCTGCCTTGACTTCCCTTGCCCCTCCGCTCACCCCCCCATTACTTCTTCCATTAATTCCTTCACATGAAATTCCAAAGCATCCTCTTTGAAAATGCTATAAATTGCTTACAAGGTTGTCAAAGCTGGATTTCTGTCTGTGATAACTACTATGCAAAATGCAAAAATATGTACACATACTAACAATACTGCATTAGGATAGGTTTAACATGACTCGATCTTACGAAATATGCTTACATGATACAATATAAAAGCAACTCTGTAGTCTTACAACTCTAGAGTCCTACAGCTCCGGAGTCTATATAAAAGCAACTCTGTAGTCTTACAACTCTGGAGCCCTATATAAAAGTAGCTCCAGAGTTAATCAAAATAATATTTAATTAGTGACTAAAAGTTAAAAATAATATTCTATTTAACATACTTTTAGCAAAGTGTGTACTTCATTTACTTGTCAATGGAAGTGCAACTATTTCTCACAACTTTCATCATGGAAGGGTTGGATGAGTAAATACCCTTCAATTTGAAATTAAGACCAGACCTTCAAATTTGATCGCTGCTTCTAAAGACGGAATGTAAAGTCAGCCAATCGTAGTTGAAGATGTTAAATTTTGTTAGATCTGCATATATATGGAGTTTTTGTGCCCTAGAAGAATTCAGTTTACCCTTGTTTATTTTCAGTGCTTTAGTTCTTTTTCTATTTAGTTAATCCTTGATCGTAGGGTCCTTTCACCCTAGCACTTTCTATTGTAGTTGGATGTATTTTCAAAGCCCATAGACCTACTTTTGCTCATTAATATAATTTCTTTCTTTCTTTTTGTTGTTCTCTATCTTTACTACTGAAGGGACTAGTGATGGCTTCAAGCACTCTAGGCATAATTACGATACTTTGTAGCATGATTCCCCATACAAACATCTTGAGTATGGACCTTCACTGAATTTTTTTTGGCTCCTTATCCATTGTCTTGGGTGATTCTTTAATGCTTTCTCCTGTCTTAGTCTCTCTCTTTCTCCTTTCTCTTTATACTCTTTCAGCATTCTGATGTACTTCAGGGTTTTGTTCTTTTCTTTGGAGATGCATTTGCACTCTCTATGCCTATTTTTTCTTGTTCGTTTCCACAGTCTGAAATTTGGCCACTGGTGGATACAAATACTTAAATTTTATTAAATTAAATTTACCGAGTAATCAGCAAGTATCTCAATTGCTGATTCTATAGCACTTGGTGGATTGGAACCACCTAGGTTATCATAAGAGGATTCAGGTTTTGGTTAGTACTATTCCTTGAATATTCTGTCTATGCCAAGTATCCATATTTACCTGTATTGATGAGTACACATATTTTATTTTAAACTTGACCATAGTTGAAAGAGCTTCCAACTTCCTGTTTCCAGGTGTTGCTGACCATGACAATGGGGCTTATCTTATAAGTTATAAGTTATATATTATATTGTTTTATAATAGGCAGTGCCTATATTGTATGTGCAGCCAAATTGATTGTGCTTATTCAAATCTGTTTTAAGTTCAACAGCTAGGACCGTCTAGTCCCCGTGCTGAAACACACAGCTTTGCTTTATCTTCAAACACATCAACACAATGATGCCAAAAACATACTATAGAATTTTTGCTGATAAAATTGTAAGCAGGAGTTTCTTCAAATCACAACGGCACGTAAGATGTTGAACTCTTCCAAATAGCTATTCTGCTATGTCATAATGGAAGCTTTGTTATAATGCAATATCCTAGTGTAAAACCATGTAAGAAAAGTAATAATTTCCTTGTGCCCAGGATATAGCATTTCTTTAGCGTATGCTCTTTGTTCGGATGGCATCCATTCCTCGATGACCATTTCTGAATTATTGAAATCACGAATAGAAATGATTGTTACTATTTTGAAATCATGCTGTGGCTAAGCAGTCTTAATAACATAATTTTATATGCCTGCCTCAATCAGTCACATTTTCATATAAATACCATAGAGAATACTTGTATCAAAGGGACGCAAGTATTTGGGAATGTTTTGTATATCACTTTTATTGATCACTTTTTTGTCATTAGGGTTAAGCCATTTTTTAGTGGTTTTTAATTGAATTCTCTTTCTTAAGACACTTCTTGCTTAACAAGTCCTGTCTGTAAAACAAGTCCAAGAAATGTAAAGAGGGAATCATTGCAAGTCAGTTTGTCCTGGTGATTGAGGTCACAGGTTCCTTTATGCATGCAGGTTGCCTTTTGTAGGGTGAACATGATCTCTTGCTATCACTTATCTTCTATTCCAGAAGACCTATTTAGCTGCATATATTCAAAATTTGGAGCTCATGAGAATTTTTTAGTTTAAAAAGTAATTGCACGTCTGTAGTGCAGGCCTTTGCTCCACTTAAACATTCATAACTGCAAAATGTCTGTAATAAATGACGTTTTAACTTTATGTTGATGTGTCATTTCAACTTCCAGGGGTTCGATGTGTTGGCAAATTTGGTGATGTGGTGCGAACCTTCAAAGCACAGTCTAATGTGGGGTTGATTCTAGCTTGTATGGTATGTTTTCATGTTGCATGCCAATTCAGGGTCCTCCACTATGGAAAATCTCTGATGAGCTGGAATGTTGGCAGCGATGTTAGGTGATATGATAACAAGAATGTCACTTGCAGGGTGTAGTCTCAAGTCACCCCTCCTATGCTCGGATCACGAGGAGTATGTTTGAAGGAGGCGCACAATTTGAATAAAGCAAAAGAAGAAAACTAGCAGTGTGAATACTTTGCAAATAATCATGCACATTTGATGAAGAAGTCACTATCTAAACTGAACGTAGCCAGATGTAGTGTCTACCTTGAAGAGCACAAAAGCATCAAAATTTGTTCTGGGCAACCGAACTATATAAAAGCGTATAAAAGTTGTGGAAAATATTAAGAGGCAAATGAAAGGTTAAATTCTGTGAGAGGAAGAGACTAAACTATTTTGAACAGAGTTTTATTAGGCACCTCGAAGTTCATTTAAATGGACCATCTAATGGTATGCATTGGGCATGTTTTGGAGTAGCAGAGTTGGTGTGAAAGGTGAACACAAAGTAGTAGGAACAGTTTGTAATAAATATAATATATCTGCAAATAATATTAATCGCACTCAAGGTGAAGGATAAAAAGAAGGATGATTGTAATGAAAGTACTATCAATGGAAATTTTGGCACAACACATTGGAAGGCAAATGTGATTTTTTTTGAAAGACTCCTTGGCTGAGTTTGCACCTTGTGAAAGTTGTGGGGACTATAGGGGACAAAAGGTTCCATAGTCATATCACAAACACATGGAAGATCAACGGAATTTGCCTAGAAGGTAGATAAGCCTTCTTTTATGCTAAAACCTCAGGAATAAGAAGGATTGGAGGACAATAGCAGATCACAGATACTTCTGGTGTGGTAGTATATATGCGAGGGTAATTGATCGGGAGTTCCAAAATGTTCACATATTTCACATTGGAAGAGTACGAATACTTGGAGCATGTTGTGAAGTGAGGGGCATGTTGTGGGAAGCACGAATATAATATCTTGGAGATTGTAGTGTTGAAAAAGGTTGTGAATTGAATACAACTAACATTGGAAATGTTGTGCAAAGTTGAATTATCATAGCAAGGGAGGCTCTGGGGTCATCATTAATTTGCTCATTTGATTGTGTTCATTAATGTTACTTTTGCTTCCAATCTGTTAGGGGGAAGTGAAATTCGAAAGAAAATTCGTTTAGTTTGATAAGTAGTGAAGCCCCAATGCGGCCAAGGTACCGATACAAAGTGCATGGATTGATGAAAGTTGGAAAGACTAGATGCCAAACCCATCATACATTTCTTATAAGGTCCCTGCTAGCGGAATCACAAGTGGTGTGAAAGGGAAAATGCAGGATCTGACAATGCTCATTGAGGAGTGGCCAGGGCCAAGGGTGCCAAGTTGGGTAATCCTAGGAGAAAGCAATGCGTTCCCCATGGAACTTTTGCTAACATCCAAGGTTGAAGAAACTTCAGTGGCATCAAAGAAACTCGTAATGTGTGCTTGCTGCCGTGGCTCAAGAAGTGCTCAAGAAGTAGATCCATGATGTCGAGAGAATGTGCTGGGGTATGCTAGTAGTAGTATTGTGCAAAGATGAGCATCGTCTCACTAACCTACCCCCCTCCATGTTTGAAACAACAATATCTAAAGAGCACTTAATGCCGCCAACCTTTGTGATGGGCTGAAAGAAAGAGGCCATTAGCTTGCGAGCTTTAGAGGCCTTCTGCAGAGACATGCATCGAAGGGTGACAACCTCTCAAAGAAAAAGGGCCAAGCATCACTGGTCTGGGTATTGAGATAAAGTTGATGAAGAATAGCCCCAGTCTCTGTGAAGACATTGGTATCTCCCTGTGATTTTATAATAAATGGGACATTTGAAAATAAAATGCCGCTTAGTCTCCACCTCTTGGAGGGAGCAAAGACAACAGATCCAATCTCCACCTCCTAGAGGGAGCAAAGACAACACATGGAATATGATGACCACTCAACCCACAACTAGTGGGAGCACACCCTCAATCGGTTTAGTGGAAACCTCAAGCCATGTGACCAATGGCATTGGAGATAGTTAGGCCGATGAATGACACCATCCACCACCTGCAAAAAATGTAAAACATAAAAGGCAGGCTTGGGGTTGAGTGACTGAGAAGGAGAAGTCCAAGTTATGTGAATGCATTTCTTGTATACATCCTCTTTGATAGCTCTAACGATAATCTCCACAAGAGAAGAAGTCGAGGAGGGCATCCATGGAGTGCTTGAAAGGAGACAGTCTCTTAATAGAGATGCTAATAGATTGAAGGAGAGAACTAGTCTCAGAGTACCAGCAACATTGGTGCCTAGTGGGGACCAATGATGCAATCCTCCTTGGAGAAGAAAAGACTAAGTATGAATACCTCACATGGCCTAAAGCTGAGTCCTCCATGGTTCTGAGTTTGTGAATGTAGGAAGTAAGTTTGAAGATAGTGTCAAGGCGTAGAGGTTGGGCATCAAACTCAACTTGGATGATGCACCGAGGAACAGCCTGTCTACAATGGATCATACACTAAATCATGAGATATGGACCCTCTCATTACGATCCCAAATCGTAGACCCCAAATTGGGTCCCCAAGCCAGTCACCCATACAAAATCGTAAGCTTGATGAAGTAAAATAAGCAAATTAGGATCAAAATAGAAGTGTACCATGGAAGAAGAATTAACTAACATTACTTACACAATGCAAAACCCCCAAACCCCAGGGGACCGGTTACCCTTCCATTTACATAGCCGACTGGGTAGGGGGAGCTTGCCCTGAAGAGCTGAAAAAACTCCAGGTCACTGGGCTAAACCTCGATCCCCAATTATTCAAAAAAACATTTATTCCATAGTGTAAAACTATGGGAAAAGTGATGCGGTTATAAAAAATGGCTTGAAAAATGGTTTCATAATGAGTTGGAAATATTTATATTACCTTCTTAGCCGTTTCACATGGCCCAAGATGATGGTGGACAAATCAACCCCAAAGATGATGTACCTAATATGGTATTAGAAGATGCTTTGCACTGACAATGGATTGAATTAGAAAAACACTTTGAATGGAAGAAAGCTGAGATGATTGATCACTTCATACAACTCTTGCAATAGGTACAATCTTCCTTGGATTTGTCATCCTCTTCAACCAAGAAACTATTGGGATGCCAAGCATCGAATAAGGTACATGTAATTGTGTTTATCCCAATCTTTGGCAGAAATATAGGTGTTGATGCTTAAGATAACTAGCCTAAAGTAATAGACACCTACATTGTTGAGAACTCTTTTTCTGACTTAGGAAAGATTAATTTTGCTCTTTTGAGAGTTTCCTTGTTTGTGAAAAAATGGTGGCAAAATTGTTGCATTGTCCATGAGCGTGATATTATTCTTGTAGAAACTTAGTCTGGTTTTGTTGATGATATTGAAAGAAATCTACCATCTTGTCAGCAACTATGATGATCGGTTCATTAAGTTCTCACAACTATTTTAAGGTTTGACCCGTTTGTCCAATAATATATGGTGTAGGATCATCCAGGTCAATGAACGATTTTGCATCAACAAAAAACATAAATAAGTCGATGTTTGTGTGTGTTTGGGACTTGTCGGCAATGTCGACATGGTTGTGTGTGTCGATGATGATTTTAACTAAAGCAAGAAATCTCTCTAAAATTCCAACACACCAAGAACATCAAGTGTAGCAACTTTCAATCACCTCTCAGAGGTCAAAATGACTTCTTTTTGGCAAGCAATGAAATTGTTGGTTAATATAGTTGACAATTTCAAAACCGTTGGTTTCAAAATTGCCGATTTGCACTAAGTGGCAATTTTGCTCACCTTGGATGTAAAAAAGAGTAACGTTCCTAGATAATGAAATTTGACACGTGGACCATTTTCCAAGAGCAAGGGAGCTCTAACATGCACTCTAGAAGTTAGTAAGTGGACATACATGTTTCAAATCATTTAGGGAAGAGCTGAGAAAAGGGAGACAAGTAGAGTGTGGGGAAGGGAGTAGCTCTAGCTGGGGGAAAGTGTGGTGTAAATGTAAGAGCAGGGAGTATCAAGAACTGCTCATGCCCATTGACGGTGTCTGAATTGTAACTGTATTGATGGTTGTATTTCAGTAAGCAAGACAAGTGTATGTGTGTGTTTGTAAATCCCTATAATATTGTCATGGATTGCAATAAAGTATGAGTTTGGTCATAGAGTTTGAGTGTGCTATGTCATTGAGTGTGTCCATTGGAGTGTGTTGAATCTAAGCTACGTTTAAAGGCTTTCATATTTGGTCACCTCTTAAACATGTTGCATCATTTGGTATTAGAGCAGGTTTTGCATCGTTGATTGTGTGAGGCTCTTGTTGGGGTTGTTGCATGTTGTGAAAGTCATTCATTGTTGAGAGTTGTGAGGAATAGAAATGGCACACAAAGCACTATTTCTTGGAAGAGGAGGAAAAGCACCAAGAGTTGCAGACTTGGTAGAGATTTTGATAGGAATCCAATCTAGATAGGATGCCATGGAGACTTTAAAATGGAGCAGAGGAGTTGTAGATATGAGTGAAGATGAAGGAGTGGACCAAGAGGTTTAGCTTGAAGAGTTGTATGATGAACTGAAGGATAGATTCTTGAAGGCCATTGCCAAGACTGGAGGCAAGCCTCAGTTGGACACCCCTAGCTATGTAGGAAGTTTGTGCCCTAGAGGTCTATCACAAAGCTGGAAAAATATTTTGAATATAAGCTAATGGAGGATCCCAAAAAAGTGATGTTTTCTTCCACCAAATTGATGGGACATGCATCCTTATGGTGGGATCATGTGCAGTTGGAAAGATTTAGAAGACACAAAGACAAAATCAATACTTGGGGATATGATTGTTGTAAAGTTGAAAGGTAAGTTTTTACCTTTTGATTATCAACCAGTATTTTTAAGAAGTTGCAAAACTTGACATAAAAAGATGAGCATAAAGGATTGCATGGAGGAGTTTTACAAGCTTACAATCTGGGCTGGTCATGTTGAGGATGATGAAGTGAAGATCCCAAGTTATGTGAATGGTTTTCGTATTTTCATACAAGATGAATTTGGAATGATGAGGTTTTGTTTAGTGGAAGAAGCATATCAATGTACTTTAAAGGCTAAAGAGAAGTTGTGAAGGAAACAACAAAATATAGCAAGAGGTATAGGAAGGTTTTCAAGAAATAAATTATATTAATGTCCATGGATTGCCAAATTTAGGTCAATGGGACTCGAGGATACAACCGTTAACAATAGAACGTTCAAGGAAAGAGAATCCAAGAAACTGAAGTACATAAAATGATGTAAAGCATTGTGCCACTAACAAAGGTGGTAATGGAACCAATACAAGTAGCAATGAGGGTTGAACAAGAGCCTCCAAAAGCTTGTGTTGATGAAGATTGGAAGATCTCATCGAAAATCTTTGTTTGTAATTGAAGTGGAGGGACTGTCTAACCCATCATTAATCACTGCGAGAAGATCTAACGGTGTTTGTCAGGGAGTACCCAATGTCAGAGGGGCCTAGGGGAGATCCTAAAGGGAAGCAAAACACTTACTCTAGAATCTCCCCTGGCATCCAAGGCTGAGGTACTTCCCATAGTACAAGATATACTGATAATGTAAGATATCTCTTTTACGATATCACTTAAAATCAGAAATTTTAAAAAAGAACACAAACTGTAGTTCTGATTTTTCAGGACAACAAGGAACAAAAATAAAGAAAAATTTATATCTTTCAAAATAATCACTTTCAACAATACCCAAAAGCTTCAAAAGATGTGAAAAATTATGGAGAACAATAAACAACCGAGAAATATTTTTTATCTCAGGTCTGATTTTATTTTATTTATTTTATGACAGAAAATGAGAGAAAAATACAGCTGACCGTAATCTCCAGAATAATAATAGAAACATGATGGAAATGAATTCTAGGGCATCTTTATGACGATAACAATCTCCAGCTTCAAAATCTTCAGAAAAAGCCCACTAAAACCCATATAAATCGTTGCCTGAAATCTCTAGGTAGGGCGTCCTACTTGTGAGAGACTCATAGCTGC
Source organism: Torreya grandis (assembly GCA_037957365.1). Classification (NCBI taxonomy): domain Eukaryota; kingdom Viridiplantae; phylum Streptophyta; class Pinopsida; order Cupressales; family Taxaceae; genus Torreya; species Torreya grandis. The sequence goes on from JARHVA010001504.1 coordinate 764,281, forward strand.
CTCAAAACTAAAAATAAATGGATACCCAGTTGATGGTGGGCTGTCCTCTTCTCTAAATCTGATTTTTTTATCAATGCTGCCAATAAATCTTTGATCCTTGATCTATATCTGCAAATCTGAACTCAATTCAGAATCACACGAACAACAAGCTAGGGATATGGATTGGAAACCCTCACCGAAGAATGCTCTACCAGCTAGGAGTGGATCTCTCACCACCGAAGCTAGGGATCCTGTAGAATTTGAACTCCACAAGCTAAAAGGTTGCTAATAGCAATAGCTCCAAAAGTCTGAATGTGTGAATATCCCCCAAATGACCTCAAGGGGAAAATATATATCCAACTCCAAAACGATGAAATAATTTCCACCATCCAAATTAGGGATGGGAAATCCAACGGCCAAGATTAAATCATCTCCAAACAAGATCAATGGCTCAAAAGAAACCCTACACTCCTTTTGGGAAGAATCCATGTGCATAAATCTATAACTTAAGTGACTTTCTTGTGCACATGCTAAAAATATGTCTCAAGTTATCTCAACATAAAATTAGAAGTTCCATGGTGAAAAAGTACCACCTAGTTCCCTTCACATAAGTCAACATTGAAATATAACATAAAGTGAAGGTGGTAACGAAAACCCATACCCAATAGCCTCTAACGCCTCTAACCTCTTGGGTATGACCAAGGCTAAGATTGAAGTAATCCCACTAGGCCTCCTGCGTAGGAATGGGGACATTACAGTCCTCCCTTCTTGAAATTCGCTTGCCTACAAGCAAATGCAAACCAGGATGTTGTAAAATCTGCTCTCCCTCCCAAGTAGCATCCTCAAGTGGCAAATCCTTCAGCCGCTAGATATTCTGTAATAGTCCTGTTTTTGAGCTTTCTTTGTTGCACCTCGATAATTTTTCTGGTTCGACAACCAACTTTCCCTCCTCTTCCAATGGTGGCAAGTTTGTAGACGGCACAATATGCTGTCCAAGTGCCCTTTTGAGGCACGAAACATGGAAGACATTGTGGATCTTGCTTTTGTTTGGAAGCTCCAACTCATGCAATTGCCTTGACCCTCTGTACTACCCTGTATGGTCCATAAAATCGTGGTTTCAACTTCTCAACACCGCTCTTCTTAAGTGAGGATTGCCTGTAGGGCTGCAATCGTAGAAAGACCAAATCCTGTACCTCAAAAGATCTCTCAACCCTGTGCCTATCTGCATAAACCTTCTGCTGATTTTGTGCTTTTTGCAGATTCTCCTTAAAGGCCTTTAGAATATCTTGGTTCTCTTGTAACCAGTCACAAGCTTTGGGAGCTCGGCTATCTGATAATACCAGGTCCATGAACGATGAGGCAGCATACCCATACAATGCACGAAAGGAAGACATGCCAGTACTCATTTGATAGGTGGTATTGTAACAATACTCACCCAACTGTAGCCATCTAATACATGCCTGCTGATGCCTTGCTACATAGCTACGCAAATAACCCTCTATCCACTTATTGACTATCTCTGTCCACCCATCTCTTTGTGGATAATAGCTAGTACTAGGAGTCAACTCGGTACTTATTAGTCAGAAAACCTCCTGCGAAAATGTGCTTAGGAAACGGTCGTCCCGGTCATTGACAATGTTCTTAGGCAAGCCATGAAGCCTCAAAACACCTGTGAAGAATGTTTGTGCTACCTGTGGTGCCTTATGCCCAAAAGGCATAAAAAGGAAATGGGTATACTTGGTCAACCGATCAACCACCACATAGATGCAATCGTGCTCATGTACTAAAGGAAGAGGCTGTAGAAGTCCCGTTGGAAAAGTATGCTCCTGTAATAAAGTCCATAGATATGCTCTCCCATTTTTGCTTAGGGATAGGAAGAGGCTGTAGAAGTCTCGTTGGAAAAGTATGCTCCGCCTTGGTTTATTGACAAACCAAACACTCCCTAATATGGCTAAGGACATCGTCTTTTAACCCTTTTCATGCGAACCTCTCTTTGATATATCTGCAGGTCTTAAAATACCTAGGATGTCCCGCTAAAAGTGTATCATGCACTGCTCGAAGGATCTTCTCCTTCATCTTGGACTTTGGTACAAGGAAAATCCTATCCTTGTAGTATATGGGTCATCCAAGACTCTGTATCTGTCAACCTGGATAATGCCATCATGATGTCACATGCAAACTGACTCTTGGAATACTCAACAAGTATGTGAGCCTTCCAATTAGCTGAAATCTTCGACATAGAACTAATCATCGAATTAAGGTAAGGTCTCTTAGATAAAACATTAGTTACTGCATTATTCTTACCCTTTGTATATTCTATGTCAAAGCCATAACCCTGTATCTGGTTCACCCACATCTGCTAGCGGTCATTGAGATTCTTTTGCCCCAAGAAAAACCTCAAACTGTTGTGATATGTACGAACCACGAATCTACTACTCACAAGATATTGCCTGAATTTTTCCAATGAATGCATATTGGCCAACATCTCCTTGTCGTAAATTGAGTACCCTCTCTCCACAACACTCAACTTTCGGCTCTCATAGGCAATGGGATGCCTATCTTGCATAAGTATCACTCCAATGCCCTCACTTGATGCATCACATCTAGTACAAAAGGCTGAGTGAAATCTGGTAATGCAAGAACTGGACATGAGCTCATCACCTCCTTAAGATGATCAAAACCCTGTTGTGCTGAATCTGACTAAACAAAAGCCCTCTTGTTGGTTAGGTTTGTCAATGGTGCAGTCAAGCGAGAGAAGCTCTTCACAAACCTCCTATAGTAAGTACGTAGACCTAAGAATCCTCTCAAATGTGTCAAAGTCCTCGGCGGTGGCCAATCCAAAATCACCTGAATCTTTGCCCTATCAACCTTGACTCCACATCCTCCAATCACATAGCCCAAATATAATAACTTTGTCATTCCAAATTCGCACTTAGAAGCCTTCGCTAATAGTGAGCTAGCCTCCAAGCTACCCAATACCTCATCAAGATGTCTCATGTGATCCTCCCATGTCCCGCTATATACCAAAATGCCATCGAAGAATACCAACATAAACTTCCGTAGGTGGTGGTTGAACACATGGTTCATACATGATTGAAATGTAGCGGGTGCATTAGACAAACCAAACGACATCACAAGAAACTCAAAGTGGCCGTAGTGGCATCTGAAAGCTATCTTTTACACATCCCTCTCCTTGACCTTGATCTAATGGCATCTTGATCACAAATCTATTTTAGAAAAATAGATTGCACCATGTAGCTCATCCAATAGCTCACCAATGCGAGGCACAAGATACTTATTCTTAATGGTTTTCTTATTCAAGGCACAAAAATCTATGCACATATGCATGGTTCCATCCTTCTTTACCAAAACAACCGAAGAAGCAAAGGGACTGGAACTGGGCCTGATATGTCCCATAGCTAGGAGCTCACGTATGGTCCTCTCAATCTCATCCTTAAACTGTTTGGGGTGATGGTAAGGATTTGTGACCATGGGCTTGCTGTCCTCAAGCCCGATCACATGCTCAAACCCTCGATCTGGGGGCACACTTGGAGGTATATCCATCCATCATATGCATGGTTCCATCCTTCTTTACCAAAACAACCAAAGAAGCAAAGGGATTGGAATTGGGCCTGATATGTCCCATATCTAGGAGCTCACGTATGGTCCTCTCAATCTCATCCTTAAATTGTTTGGGGTGATGGTAAGGATTTGTGACCGTGGGTTTGCTGTCCTCAAGCCCGATCACATGCTCAAACCCTCGATCTGGGGGTACACTTGGAGGTATATCACTGAAAACTGCACTATGCTTGTCCAATAGGGCTTGGACATCAACATGATACTCTGGCCTATCATCATCCAAACTCTTGGTCGAAACCAAGCACTGAACCACCCAATCCACGTCATTGTGCCAAAATATCCTCTCCATCCGTGACCACTCTGGGTGCATCTGAAGATAATCCTCTCAAGACCACATTCCTACCCTCAGATTTAAACATCAGCTCCATTGTTTGGAAGTTAGTCTGAAACTCACCAAGTGAGTGAAGCCACTGCACTCCAAGCACTATGTTGGTCTCTCCAATACCAACAATATAGAAATCATCAGTAATTGTATAGTTACCCATAGTGATGCTCAACTATGGAACCTTCTGTGTGCATCTCATGGATTCACCATTGGCTACCACCACGTTGAAGCCCTCAAAATCTTCTGTCTGTAGGCCTTGTCTCTCTACCAAAGTAGCATCAATGAAATTGTGGGTGGCCCCACTATCAATAAGCACCACCACATATTGTCCCTTCATAATCCCACGAACCCTGAATGCCTTGTACTTGGGGGTACTCGAAAATGTAGCTATGGTCTCGGTGGGAAATGTCTCCTTTGCAGTTTTGACATCAACACTATCCATTGCATCACCATCATCAAGCTCATGAGGTTCTAATGCCTCCTCTTCCTCATCATCATTGTCCTCATAGACCTCAATATATTGAGCCTTGCTCTTCCCAGAACAATTGTGCCCACGTGTCCATGGCTGATGGCAGTCAAAACATAGTTTCTTTCGCTTCAACTCCTCCCTAAGTTTTGGTGAAATGAATGGCTTCCTAGCCAAGTCCTGTCTCCTGTCATCCTTCCTAGGTGGAGGCACTCTCTGCTGAACCCAGGGTGGAAATCTGGACTTTGGAGTAGACAACTCCAAATCTCGACCTTTCCTAATGGCCTCATGTAATGAAGGAGGCTCAAATGCCTTCATGAATCCAGCCAAAGTATCTGTCAATCCTGCTATGAATAATGAAGTCAACCTCATCTCTGAAATATCAGGAACCATCACTGAGAGTCTCTGAAAATCTGCAATGTAGACATCCAAGGACCTTGTTTGTCTCAAGTGAGTCAACTCCCTGAAGAACCTATGAGGGTCTCTCCTATCAAATCTATCATCCACCCTCTGTGTGAACTCCGTGTATGTGGTAATGTGCATGTGCCCTTGTGTCACAAGTCCATGATGCCACCAATCATGTGCATCTCCCTCAATGTGTAGGATCACAAATTTAATTGCATCCTCTTCATGCATGGGGTTCAAATCAAAATAGGTCTTCAACGCTTGTATCCTTGAATGTGTAGTACACTTCTTTGAGCCATCAAAGTGTGGAATATAAATCTGCCCCAAACGCCTTTGTAGTTTAGGTACCGGCATGTGATAATCTCTCTTGGGTTTGCTTCCAATGTTCATCCTGCAATAATCTGGAAATGACATATTATCCCTGAAACCCTCGCTCAAAGTTTGGTATTTTGTCCAACAAAAATCCTCATCAAGTATATCTGTTGGCTGTCCCATATGTGATGCTTTAGAATGTTTCAAGAAAGAAGGCTCATGAAGACTCATAGGCTTGTTAGAAGAATGGGGGGATTGCTGCCCCGAATTGCTGTTCTCACCCTTCTCCCTATTATTCCCATATTTGATCTGATTCCTATTTTGAGTGAGTTGGTTCAAATAGAGATTGGTTGTCTCCTGCTGTTTCACCATGTTGATGAACATTTTCGTCATAAACTCCTCATTCAGATCTTTCGTGTCGTTCTCTTCCCTATCTGTCATGTTTTTACCTTTCTTTTGAGGTGTATTCCTCCTAGAATATAGCTTCATGCACTACCCAACACGCTGCAAGAAAAGTAGCTTTGATACCACTGAGATATTCCTTTTATGATATCACTTAAAACTCAGGTATTTTAAAAAAGAACACAAACTGTCGTTCTGTTTTTTTAGGGCAACAAGGTACAAATATAAAGAAAAATTATATCTTTCAAAATAATCACTTTCAACAATACCCAAAAGCTTCAAAAGATGTGCAAGATTATGGAGAACAATAAACAACTGAGAAATAATTTTTATCTCAGGTCTGATTTTATTGTATGACAGAAATAAGAGAAAAATATAGTTGATCGTAATCTCCAGAATAACAATAGAAACATGATGGAAATGAATTCTAGGGCATCTTTATGACGATAACAATCTTTAGCTCCGAAATCTCCAGAAAAGGCCCACTGACACCCTTATAAATCGCTGCTTGAAATTTCTAGGTAGGTCACCCTACTTGGGGGAGACTCAAAACTAAAAATGAATGGATACCTAGTTGATGGTGGGCTGTCCTCTTCTCTAAATCTAATTTTTTTATCAATGCTGCCAATAAATCTTTGATCCCTGATCTATATCTGCAATTTGAACTCAATTCAGAATCACATGAATAACAAGCTAGGGATATGGATTGGAAACTCTCACCGAAGAATGCTCTACCAGCTAGGAGTGGATCTCTCACCACCGAAGCTAGGGATCTTGCAGAATTTGACCTCCACAATCTAAAAGGTTGCTAATAGCAATAGCTCCAAAAGTCTGAATGTGTGAATATCCCCCAAATGACCTCAAGGGGAAAATATATATCCAACTCCAAAAAGATAAGCTTGAAAAGAGTGACACACCTAAATCCGTATAAGGTGTCTTGGTTGGAAAAAGAATATTTGATTTTGGTGAACGACCAATTTATTGTTAATTTTTAGATTGGGTCATATAAAGATGAAGTTTTGTGTAACATTATGCCCATGGATGTGTCATGTATTGTTGGGTAGGCCATGCCAATTTGGTAGGAAGACTATACATGATGGTAGAGCAAATACCTACATGGTTGTGAAGGATAGTAGGAAATATATATTGAGCTCATTGAAGGATAAAGAGGGAGGAGTGGATAACACTCCTAAAGTTTTGTTAGTTTATGGAAAACAATTTTTGAACGAGGCAAAGGAGGCATGTTTTGGTTTCATTCCCAAACCCATGCAAGTTGGAACAACGGATAAGATGAGTGAAATTCTACATGAAGCGAAGGTATTTTTAAAGAAATATTTTGAAATTATTGCTAAGGATTTGCCGGATAGATTGCTACCTCTGAGGAGCATTAGCCATCACATGGATTTGGTACTTGGATCTAGTTTGCCAAACAAAGTAGCGTATCGGCTGACACTTATGGGGAATGAGGAGGTGAAGAGACAAATTACGAAGCTGTTGGAGATGGGTTTAATAAGAGAGAGAATGAGCCCACATTCAGTTCTAGTAGTGTCTCCACCTTAAAAAGGTGGAGAATGGCTTATGTGTATGTAGAGCCATCAACAACGTTACAATCAAGTATAATTTTCCATTACCTTATACGGATGTTTTAATGGATTGTTTGAGTGGAGAAAGGTACTTCATTAGGATTGATTTGAAGAGTGGGTATCGCCAAACCAAAATTTGGGAAGGTAATGAGTGGAAGGTTGCATTCAAGACAAATGATGGTTTGTATGAGTTGTTGGCCATTCATTTCCTTCGGGTTAACAAATGCACCAAGCACATTCTTGAGACTTATGAATGAAGTGTAGAAACTATATCATGGTAACTTTCTTATTGTGTATTTAGATGACAACTTGATTTTTAGCAAGTCTAGCAAGTCAAAAGAAGAGCATTTATCGAATTTGAGGCTAGTATTGTAAAAGTTGAAAGAAGAGAAGCTGCTGGTCAACTTAAATAAGTGCAGTTTTTTTTTCCATTACACGAGAAAAAGGGCCTTAATGTATCATACAATCTGGCAGTCTAGTTTGTTAGCTCCAAGAATGCGCGATTGCATTTCATTTACAATCAAGACAAAAATCGTGTCCTCTGGGATAACCCAGCTGAGGAGGTAATGGGTTTGTTGGATAACCTGTCACCATCTCAAGCCAGAAACCAAAACTTGAGAAGTACTATAGTCAATAAACCATAAACAGTCTGCTTCATGCGCTAGAAGGAAATAAGTGCGGTTACATGAAGTAAGAGTTGATTTATTTGGGTTTTGTGGTCGTAGATGATGGATTGAGAATGAACCCGGAAATGTAAAAGCCATTGGTGAGTGATCATTACCAAAGAGCATGTTTGAAGCAAAGATGTTTTCATTGGTTAGCTAGTTTTTACTGGAAGTTAACAAGAAACTGTAGTGGATGTGGATCAATCATGGAAACAATGAGAGGTGATAGAAGAGAATTCACATGGATGGTTGCAGCTGATAATAGCTTCCAAATTTTGAAGAGAAAGGCGACCGAACAACTAGTGTTAGCATAACCGGATTTCAACGAGGTATTCCAAGTTGGTTGTGATGCTAGTGGGACAATGGTAGGTGCAATTTTGAATAAAGAGGGCAAGCTCATTGCTTATTTTAATGAGAAGTTGAATGAATCTAAGTGGAAGTATTCGGTTTATGATCAAAGGTTGTCACAGTGCAAGCTCTCAAGAAATGAAAACACTATATGCTTCCGAAAGAGTTTGGTTGATACATGGATCATCAAGCATTTCATTTCATAAACAACCAAGTAAGTTGAGCCAAAAACACATGAAGTGGGTTGAATTTATTCAAACTTATTTCTTTGTTTGAAGTATAGAAGTGAGAAGCCCAATAGAGCTGTAGATGCATTCAGGGGATGTTTTTTGTTGAATGAGATGAGACTATACATAGTTGAGTTTTGACTTTAATGAGGGTGGCAGAGCTCTCGCAAGTTTTTCAAAACTTGGTATCTGTTATGTGACAGTCAAGGTAGTCACAAAAACCCTGTATGAGGGTGGCAAAGCTCTCAAGACAATGGGTACAAGAGAGGCATTTGAAACTGTTTCACCTAAGGCTTGCAGTGAAGTCCTTAGTGTTGCAACACGTCTAAGAAGGGCCTCAACCTTTTCACTTGACCTCAATTTCAAAGAGTGAAGTTGACTTTGGAGATGCAGAATAGTGGCCCTCATTTTTGGCCTCATATATAGTTTGGAACTTGTCCCAAACTTCCTTCGTTGTTTTGACTTCATGGATGTGTGGTTGCACCTCATCTATTACCCCAAACATTATGATCAATTTCACCTTCTGATTGGCTTTGTCATATTTACATTGCTGGTCAACATCTGTTGCATGTCGGTTATATGTTCCATCTTTAACAGGTCAAATTTCTTTCAATTCCAGTTGACTTTTGATATCTGTCTTCCAAGTAGAGTAGTTGTTGCCTTTGAGTAACTGAGAATCTGATCGAAAGAATTTTGGTGTTTGTGCAGCCATGATCAAGATTGTGGGTGATGGATTGGTTGCTTATCACTCCATGTATCAAGGTTTTTCTTTCTATATACTGTCAGACTGATATACAAGACCTTTTTATATGCATGTCCTTCCTATATATTCGTTGGTACATGGAAGAAGCTCGCCCTTTCTATATACCTATCAGTACGTGAATGAGGCATTAACGTACGTGAAAGAATCTGGTACGTGGTACCTAAACAGTATTGAAAGGGGTTCGTCCAATCATTAGCCCCTGTTTAGATGAAATTTTGCATATGTGGGCATTACTTACCTATATACTTAAAATTTATACCTGTCAGGATTTATGCCTTTCGATTGAATCGAATGGGTAAGTGGAGGGATGACTATGAGTGCATGTGTCTTATTTCTTCCCGACGATTTATAGGGTCAATGCCCATATGTTGTTGCAATTATATTAGGCTATGTATGCAGTAACTCAAGCATGACAGCTTTATCCGTAAACGTGAGTCAGAGGCATAGCTTATATCGAACACTGCTTTGAGTTTTTAAAAAACTTATGATTTTGTGCAGTATGGTAAATAAATTTACAATTCTTTGTAATCAATACAGAAAGGAAATTTGCACTCTTTTCCCCCAAAAAATAAATAATTTTCAAAGTTTTTTGTTATTGTTTTTGGTTTCTTTGGCCTCTTTTGCAAATTTACTTATTTGCTTATTTTTAATTTTAATTTTTTTTTAAGACTTTTGTCTCAAAATTAGTTAGCTATAGCTAACTTTAGCAGGTTTGCTAAATTTGAAGGGTCTACTAAAAAATGGGTTTGGATCTCACAACCTCTCCTTTACTAAAAAGAAAACCTACCTACTCGCCTATGTGTCATGACAAGCTTATATAAGACAACTTATATTTGAAGGGTATAATTTTTGATTTTTTAAGAAAACCACTTCCCTAATAAAATCACGGGTTTGCCTAAGAGTGGTTGTTGAGCAAAATTGCAAGAAAGAAAGTGATCTAAAGGTGGTTTTGAGGTAGGGATAGGCGGGTTTGGATCAAATATGCAGAAAATGAATGATTTTATGGGCGGTTTTGCATAAATAAAGGCTTATTTGGTGCCTATGTTCAATTCTAAAGCTCAAAAACTGATTTTTGTGTTTCTAATTAATGAACTAAAGAAAAAACAAAACACCAACCTTTATACGCTATTCCCTCAACATGGTGCTCCTCAAATACAAATTAGGCTAACTTTCTCTCGAAACCAAGATGCGTTGACAATATTAATTTACTCTTTGCAGTTAGATCTATGCCACAACAGAATATTGATTTCCAACGCCAAGTCAATTTACAAGGAAGGCTTAGAACCGTGAGCAATCATGTCATCCACGGATTTTGATTGAATGCCCCCCAATATAGATTCGCTCTCCTTTTTCAATGCCTAGACCAAAAGGTTACAGTGGAATGTATATATTTTTTATATGTTTAGACTGTTCTTCAAAGCCACTTGTTGGCTTCAACCACTAGTTGCTCAAATGATTGATTGAGTAGAAAAAATGATGCTCAAAGAGAGTGAGATAGGGTGCCTTGGGGCTCCACCTTCTCCTCAATTGGGTGCAGAGATTTGACTGATCTATTTCCTCAGAAAATTCAGTGAGACCACGGGTTTGTATTCCTCACAGGTTCAGAAACCTCTCAGGTGCTCTGATACCAGATATTGCGCAAGAAATATTTTATTCAAGCAAAACTCAAATGTATTACTCACATTTATTTATACATGAAATAATGATGGAAATAGTCCCTATAAACTAGGGAGAGCATTATCAAATTATCGCTATGGAGTAGAGTTACACAACCAATCTCCCAAATATAATCCGGGAGTTACAATATGCTATATTAGAAAAAGATATCGGAGTTTCTAATCAACAAACTAATTATTTAAAACATTACTAATTTATATCTATTTACCAATGATGAACTAATCACCCTAATAACACTCTTGGAGAGACGGTACACTCTTGGTCAACTATGCATGCCCTTGGTTAGACTATGTCAAATCCTGAAACAAGTTTGACAAATGCCTCCCTTTGCTTCTGCTATTCGAAAACCTGACTCTGATTGTTGCAATTCACTGCAAATCTTCAAAAAACCTTTCTCCTTATTTGTAATCCATAGTCAACTTAATTCACCTTGTAAGAAACATATAAAATGGGAGTAGCCATGAGGGGCTTGCCTCAATCAGACCTTTGTTCTTTGGCAAGTTTAAAATCAACAGTCAATGTAGTTCAATGCAAATGAAGATCTCAACCCTTATCATTATCCCTTATCAAATGAGATGCAAGCAACTAGTATAGTTTATATTTTGTTGTCCCCCAAAAATATCACTCATTTTTGGGACAACATTTGAACTATTTTGGTCCTACAGACCAAAATTGTCTCTTCCTTTTTCGAAATTTGTCTTAGGCATTCAAATTTCTCATTTTTCAAGCTTCTCAGAAATCTACAGACTCAGCAGGCTTAAATCTACGAACTCTGCAGGAAGAGAAATCTACGGACTCTGCAGGAAGAGAAATCTACGGACTCTGCATATCAAGTTCAATGGGTTTCATAGGGTGATTTCTACGGACTATGCAGGAAAGAAGTAAGTTTTCAACACTTAGGCGATTTCAAAGTCGGTTCGATAACCAAGTTCAACCAAAAGAGTTCATCGACAAGCTTCTAAGCAAAGACTGAACCGTTGAACCTTGAACCATTTTGGTTCAACGCGCTCAACAAGTTCAAAGGTTCAACATTAGTAGCAAGAGTTCAACCGCTTCCAGGTTCAAAGGCTTCTACAAGCATGTTCAATCAAGGTTCAACAAGTTTTCGAGGCTTGAACCATTGAACCGTTGAACCACTTTGGTTCAAAGGTTCAACGTGTTCAAAGTTCAACAGGTTCAATGCGTTTGGTTCAACGAGGATCAAAAGGACTTAGCCAAATCAAAGGGAATGAACCATTGAACCATTGAACCAAAGTTGGTTCAACGGTTGGTTCAACCAAGCGGTTCAATGCTTCGGTTCACTCAAAGGGTTCATCAAACGGTTCAATGGCTTTTGGTTCAATCAAAAGGGTTCATCGGCTTGAACCATTTTGGTTCAAAGCTTGGTTCAACGGTTGGTTCAAAGGAGCGTTTCAATGCAAAAGTTCAAAAGAGCCTCCCGAAGGACAAGTGCCCTTGCAGAGGGTATTTGGTCGATAAAAGCATGCTTCGGAAGCCACAAAGGTAAATTCTTTCGGAATTTTGTTTAAGGCAGCCGAAAGACAAAGGGATTTCCTTCGGGAAAAAGACTAAGGCATAATTCTTTCGGGCAAAAAGTTTGAAGGAATTCGGCAAAGCTGTAGGAGGAAAGCCCGAAGGAATTTCCAAAGGCCAAAGACAAAACAAATTCTTGCGGACTTTTGTTCGTGGGAAATTGTCTGCGGACTTTTTGCCCGCGAAAAAAGCCCGGGAAAATGTCCGCGGGAAAGCTCTGAAAGACTCCGAAGACAAAAGGCCGCCGAAGGACTCTGAAGGGCAAGCTCCCTTGCGGGGGACTCTCGGCTGCCAAATTAAAGGACACTTCCCTAAAGCCGAAGGGTCACCCTCCCTTCGAGAGGATGCAAAACAGGGAAGCCGAAGGACCAAGGGGTGACGCGCCCGAAGACGTCAAATTCAAGAACAACGAACTAGTCGTTGAAAACGTAGTGACGGGTGCGCGAACGTCAATTTCAAGGTTCGTAAAATAGCCGTTAATTTTGAAAAGCCTTAAAGAAGAGCCAAAGAACTTAGCGACCTACCAAAAGAAGCCGGAGAGCCATCCGAAGACCGCCTGAAGGGCAAATATCCTTGCGGGTGGCTCTTCCCGATCCAAAACGGACCTGAATGCATTCAAAGGCTTTAAGGAAAAGACCAACAGGAGGCGACTAAGGAGTAGAGCATCAAATTGAATCAAGGACCCGATTCACTTAACCAGAAAAAGAGGAATGATGAAGAAGGATCAGATTGCCAGGTGGACATTGAAAGATGCAAACTTTCAATAGTGTGACTTGTTTCTCTGCATTGAGAAAAGCAAATGGGTAGATGCCCCTAAATTCCAGCTTGTCTTCTTAACAAATTTCAATGCAACATGATGTGTTACTGTTCCCGAGTCCTTCTTGAAGAGACTATATAAGGGACTCTCTTTTATTGTAAATATATCTCTCTCTGATAATCAGAAACGAAACTTTGCCCAAATTGAAAGGCATTACTGAGACTTCGAGCTCAGATTGTTGATCATATTTTGTTATTCGAATAAGAAAGCAAGTGACTTTTCAGACTTTGTGCTGTGATATCTTTGTTGTTGGGGAAACTGTTCTTATGTCATTTTCCTTAATATATTTTCTGTTCCTTTAATTCAACAAGCAAAATTAGTGAAAGTATTCAGAAAGGTGTCCTGAAGTCAACTGTGGAGAGACTTTGTGCCCCCATAATTGCCTTTAATGTGTTTTCTTTTCATTTCTGTGTAAAGGACTTTGGGACGACTTTGTGCCCTCATTGTCTTTCGTATCTCACTCTTGGGCAATTCAGGTGGAGACTTTGTGCTACATCTCAATTTGCTGGTTATTATGTCCTTGGTTACATTTTGCTTTTACTACTAGGAGTATTCTTGTGGTTTGCTGGATAGTACTTCTGAAAGAAAATGAGTGCTTTCTGTCATTTCCCTTGAGTTTTTTTCCTTTGATTTGCACGCATCATCTCTAAAGAAAGAGAGATGGATGGTTTATCCTACCCTTGAGTATTATTTTCTGTATATATATATATAGCATATCTATTGGGAACCTCCCCTTGATCAGAGGAGAGATTAGTCCCCTTTTGATGTGATAAACCTACACATTTGGACGACCAATCTTCCTACTTTCGTTGATCAGAACTATTTTGTTTATCAGTATGCTTATCGACAAAATATTCAACCAACATATTTCACTAATCTTTCAATCATGCTTTTGATACAGGGGTGCTGCTCTAATGATGCAATCCTTTGCTTTTACACTTCAATTGATGGCTTATCAATATGAATTTGTGTCTCTTTCCCTAAAATGCAAAAATGCATTCATGTACCTTAAACTTCTTGAATTCCATTTAGGACCCTATTTGCTTGCAAGCTGACACAAAACGGTCAAGAAAAGCTGACAAAAGGGGCACAGACACTGAGAACGCAAATGGAGGGCCAAAGGGACCCACAAAGGAGAAAAGGACCAAGAGTGTACCATCACACTCTTGACAGAATCCTAAGAACAAGAAAACCTGAAGAGGAACATAAGAAGTAGAGCCACAAAAGAGAGAAAACATAACAAAAGAGAGAAAAGCAGAAAACAAGAGAGCCACATCGCAAAGAGAAGAGGATGCAAGTGTTGTCAAAGAAAAGGAATGCTTTGACGTGAGCCTAATCTAAACCATTGATCCAAAAGCACATAAAAACACTAATACCATAGCAAATAACTAGTCATGTACCAAAATCAAGTGTCTGCATAATGCCCAACTTTGATGTGTGTGGGTGTGCACGAATCAAAGTAAAACAGACAAGTGTAACTGGGAGTGCTTGAAGAGGAATTTATGGCCGAAACTTGCAAGAATTGTCAAAGTTAATGTTAGATATGATAATGATAATGTTAGATATGAGAGAGGTTACCTTATTATAGTGTCCAACTACAATGCCCTGCAAAACAAAAGAAACTTTATCTCCTCACAATTTGCATGAGCTTCGTGATTGCCATTGAGGTTCCTAGAATGAGCATCCATGCTCTTGTTTATGGAATATGAAAACTTGGAGTACCTGTAAACATAAGGAAAACATTTGCAAGTAGATTAATGTCTATATAAATCAATAATCAAAGAAATGTTGAAATCACCGACTAAGAAATAAAAAGTAGGAACAAATACACTTGGTTGGGTGCAAATAGCAAAGCTGCGTTTGTAGAATCTTAGAATGTGTCTCTCATTGAAGAGACCGAGCAAATTATGTCTTATAACTCTCTGTTCACATCCAAATGTAGAAGCAAAAATAATTTCTTATAACTCTCTGGTGAATGCCTCTGATACATGAGCATCTTTTATATCTCCGTAGTGTCTTATAAGAATTTTAACTCTTGTGTGTCATCATGTAGATGAAGATAGAGTAACCGGATCATATGCTCCGTTTTGAGGTTTGGGATGTACCGGTGTATCAAAAATTTCAAAATAAAGAGATTGCGTGTACCATGTGTACAATAGGAAGGCATAGGATGGCATTGTTGTTTAAAGGGCATTTATTACACATTTTGGTGTAATCATGGAAAGATATAATCACTAAAGGTCATTTATAACATGTTTTGGTATAACCATAGAAATATATCATCGTTAAAATATAGCTGTGGTAAAGAACTTATAACTGAGTGGAAGCAACGTAGGGAGAGGCGGTGTTGCCCCTGTATGGCCATGATATAACCATAGTAAGCATAGGAGGAATAGGTTGCTCTTGAATGGGTAAATATAATTAATCTAAGTCCAAACAATATTATACCCTAGTGTAAACAAGATGTATGAAATGATGCACAGTGATTGCATGCCCCAATGTAAACAATGTATAATATATGTACACATGGCTGTATCTTGTCCCCAACGGGCAATACATAGTCAATGAAGCACAACACTAACATGCCCCAAAAGATGTGTGGTAAGGACCACGACAATGTAGGCAATGTTATCACTCTGGTGTGCACCCTGTTTGAAGATGTGCAAAGCACACCCTCACTCCAATTGATACAATTGGAACTTCTCTGAGCGTGGGTGACTCTTTGATGAGAAGAGCCTCTAGAGAGGGCTAGTTCCCTTTAGATTTTTCAATAAACTCGACTATTGTGATTTTTGGGGTGAGAAGAGAGAAGGAAACTGAAAAGGGAAAACTTATCTAGTGGGGCGATACACCTGAATTGTTAAATCCTCTGAAGTTACTGAAATTAGTGAACACATGATCAAATGAAATTTATAGTTCTGTCCTTAAGCGTACATATTTCAGATGAAGGGTTGAAAACCACTTCAAATCCTCTGCAAAAGATATGAGATAGAGAAAGATAGGTGAGGAAGGGACCTGCCAAAAGGAGAGGATGTCTCACTTATACGCTTATGCACAATCAAATACCCACGAACTTCTATCTAAACTCAGATTTAGAAAATAAACTTCTTTGTTGATCACAGGTCCAACTTACAATTTTCGTCTTTTTCCAACTTCCCGGCCCTTTTCAATGGCTTGATTAACCAATAAATAGACTTTCTCCAAAAATTTAAAATAGCCTATGTGGAGTTTTTAAAAGAGGAAAAGGTTAGTCTTGGCTAATTAACTCAAGACTTAACCTCTTTTTACGATATTCAGAGTATAAAATCACTCCTTTACAAAAACTGCATGTATCTCCAAACCTTTGCGTAGAAAAAGAGTGATAGAACCAAGTTTGAAAGATTAATCTTAAAATAAACAATACATTCTCCAAAAACTTCAAACATGCATGAATCCAAGGTGGCGTGGAAGTGTGGATGGTGGGCCCTTTGAAAGTCAACTTCTCCTTTGCATGGAAGATTACGCCAAATTTGTAAATAAGGGACTCAATCTGGTTTGTTTGAAAGCTGAGCTGGAGAAAGATATTCTTGTTTGCATGGAAAACAAGGAAGATGTGCAACGAATTTGTCCAGTCAACTCCACTTGGACTGCTGGAATGTTGAGAGCCTTGCATCTTGAGAAGAACACCAGGGTTAGAAGTTAAGCTTAAGCTGAGCTGGAAGTTGAGTTGGAATGTTTGGATGCATGGGAGTGACTAGTCAAACCATGGAGAAGCGTGACTTTAACCAGTCAACTGAAGTTTAGACCAGTCAACCGAAAATAGCACGTGCTTGCATGGATAAGGCTCTTGTAAGTGAGATACATTTAGATTGAATCGTTTGTTATTTCCTGGCATGCTGTGCTCAGTTCCCTTGTCCCTATGCATGCATTTTCCTCGGATTTTGTCTATTTATGGCTTTTCAACATGAGGGCTTTATCTTTCCTTTAATGATCTTCCTGTGTATTTTCCATTCATTCTCTTCGAACTTTTTGTCTATTCTTATTGGGCTTGTTGTTGTGTTTTCAACTTCTCGCAGACAAAAAGTTTGCGGGAATTGTCTAAGGCTTTCCTTGTTCTTGTCTATTCCCCTTAGACTTTCTCGGGATTATTCCTTCGAGTTTGTTGTCATGTCCCATTTCTTTTAGATTTTTTGTCTCCCCCTTGGTCTATGCATAGTCAATTTCCCGTGGACAAAAAGTTCGTGGGAATTGTTTAAAACTTTCGTCTTTAGGCCTCCTTTCATTTCCTTCAGCATTCTTTTTCTGTGGACTTTTGTCTTGTCCAAGTCTTTCGAAGGAATCCTTTGGACTTTTTGTTTGAGTCCTTTGTCATTTTCCCGCGGACAAAAAGTCCACGGGAATTATTTTCATTGTTCCTTTTAGCTTGAACAGGGGTAACTTTCCCGAAGGGTACATACCCTTCGGAAATTTTGAAAATGTCTTTCTTGAAGGGCACATGCCCTTTGGGCTTTTGTAAAAGCCCTTAAAATTCATGAGATAAACTTTCCTGAAGGGCAGGTGCCCTTTGGGATTCTTGAAAACGTACCTTCCAATCTTGAAAAGAGCCTTTCTGAAGGGCACCTGCCCTTTGGAATTCTTGTCATTGACCCTTCCGAAGGGTACTTGCCCTTCGACTTTTCTTCAAACGGTCTTTCGGACTTGTGCAGTGAGCCTTTCGAAAAACTTGTCAAGGTCCTCCAACCCTTCGGATTCACTGTATCGGTCCTTTTCGAACTTGAAGTGGTGCCCTTCGGGATTTTTGAAATTGTCCTCTCTTTAATGGACTTAGCCCTTTTCCCGCGGAAAAACTGTCAAGCCCCTCGGGGTTTTGCAAAGAACCTTGGAAAACCTGTAAAAGACTCTTTCTTTTCCTTCGGGATTTTTGAAATTGTCCTCTCTTTAATGGACTTAGCCCTTTTCGCGCGAAAAAATTGTCAAGCCCCTCGGGCTTTTGCAAAGAACCTTGGAAAACCTGTAAAAGACTCTTTCTTTTCCTTCGGACAAAAAGTCCGAAGGAAATACACCTTGAAAATGCCTATTTGAAATGTGAAATGTTCACTTCGGATTTTCTTCAAATGGTCATTTCCGAAGGGCCAGTGCCCTTCGAATTTTTTTTAAGTGTCCCATTTCCTTGAAATGCCTTCGGGCAATTTGAAAATTGTCCTTCGAATAGCCAAGTGACCCTTTTCTTTCCTTCGGACAAAAAGTCCAAAGGAAATAAACTTTTGCAAATGATCATTGTGACATTCTTTTAGACTCCTTACAAAGTCCTTTGAAACCTCTTTCCCTCATACAAATAATCCGAGAAAACTGTCCATCTCCTAGCCCGAAACAATTTTGAGGAGGAAAAACACCTAGAAAAAAAAACAAAACTGTAATCTTGTAGAATCCGAAAGAAAACACTTGCCTTGCTTTTGTCAGTGAATCTACAGCCTTGTAGCTTTATAATTGTATATGATATTTTGAAAAGGAGATATGGCCTTTGAACTTGCTATAGGTGTCCTGCCATTGAATGAACTGTATGCTCTATATGATGGCTGTAGAAGTTCAAAGAGAACACTGTAGGAGATCTTTCCATGCACGTAGAAGCTAGCTTGTTTGTTTGAACGTAGATCTCCTTTTGATAATAAGCATTTGTCACTAAAACTTGACAAAGACCTTTCCTATTTCAATGTATCATTCTTGTGAACAAACTTGATTATCATTGCTGTGGGTCTTCATTATGACTATATTTGGATACTTGACTGCCTACATACCCCCTTTATTCATGCTTTGACTATAGTTTGACCAACTGTATGGGGAAATTGACCGTTTTGGGGAAAGTTTTGAATAGTAAGGATAGTAATTTGGCCTGTCAAGCCAAATTACTAACAATTTTGGCGACTTTCAGGGTTTGACCAGCCTGTTGGTCAAAGAACTCAAAAAATTTGATTATGACAAACTGGACATCACTGAGAATTGGAAAGCTGGAGACCAAAACACAAAAGAGAAATTGAATCAACAACATGTGCACATGTGCACTTAGAGGAAAGGACAACAATGAAACTGAAAGGAAAAACTACTACGAACGCATGTGCTGTGAAACACTTAGAGGAATGAAACTATGACTATGTACAAATGAGTGACTCTCCTAATAACAGTATTTAAGAAAGATCCCATTCATGGGAATGAAAAGTTCTTCTCCACTCAATCTGGGTAATTTAAAAGCGTTGTTTTTGTTGCAATCAGTGATAATATAAGGTCCACTCCAAAGGCTATCAAATTTGGAGTGCCTACTTGGGTTCACATGTTCTTCATCCCATTTGAGAACTGTCTCCTTACTGAAATGATTTTAATGAAGCTCTCTTGTCAAAAGTCTTCTTGACTTGATGTTGATTTGACGACATGGTATTCATAGCTTCATCTCTTATCTCTTCCATCTCTCCATTCATTCATTCATTCTTACCTCCATTGCATCACTTTTCAGAAGCTCTAGCTGATGTGCAAGCTCCAACGTTGGAAGCTCCAATGAGATAGGCAACGTTGCTTCTCTTCCATAAACTAGGAGATAAGGTGAATGTCCAATGGCTTTCTTAGGGGTGATCCTATTAGCCCGTAAAACAGTCTTAAACTTTGTATGCCAAGATATCTAATTATCCTCTATTGTTCTTTTGATGATCTGAATCAGATTCTTATTAGGAGATTCGGCTAGTCCATTAATCTGTGGATAGTAATTAGATGACATTGTCAAATAAATATTAAATTCAAGAGTCCATTCACATACCTTTGTACTTTTGAATGCCAAAGCATTATCTGATATGATAGCAGAAGGTGCTCCAAAATGAGTGACTAGACTCTCATAGAACTCAAGCACGGAGTTCTCATTTGCTTCTTTCAAAGGTACTGCTTCCACCCACCTGGTGAAATAATTTGTAGCTGTCAAAACCCACTTATGACTAGCACTAGATGGAGGATTAATCATGTCAATAAAGTAAACCCCATTTCATGAAAGGCTGCTCAACTTGAATTGGCTTCAGTGGCATAGTTGTTAGTCTCTGTTTTCCTACAAACATTGGACACTTTGAACATTTTTGAACCCATGCATGTGCATCTCTGAATAAATTAAGCCAAAAATAACCAGCGCTAATGATTTTTGCAACTGTAGTCTTGGTTGCAAAATGACCTCCAGAAGGACTATCATGAAATTGCTCAAAAAGTTTGTCAAATTGACTAGTTTCAACACACTTTAGAAGCATATTTGCAATGTCTTTTTTGAAAAACACTCCATCAATCAGAATATATGGTACTGATTGCAGCTTGAAGTGTCTTCTTTGTGATGCATTCAAACCCTTTGGACACTCTCCGGTTTGAAGAAATCTAGCAATGTTCTGTGTCCAGCTTGTAGGAGGTGTATCTTCAGCGTCTTGTTGAGTGTCTTGAATTGTCAAAATTGTCTCTTTCTCTTCTTTTACGTCTTTAGCAAGATGTTCACATAATCCTTTGCCTCGGATCAGTTTTGTAATTTTTACTTCAATGTCATATTCCATGCATTTAGTAACCCATCTAGCTCTCTTTTCGTTCAAATCTTTGTTGAGAATGAAATCCTTCACACTTGGATGAGCCACCATTAGTATAATCTTGTTATTTGATATTAAATGTCTGAATTTTTTTAGACCTCTTATAATAGCAAGTATGTGTTTTTCTACAAAAGAATATCTCTCCTCATAACCTTCTAAAGATTGACTAAAGAAAGCAATAGGTTGTTCCAAACCTTCATTATTCTGTTGCATAAGCATGACTGAAATAGTAATAGAAGTAGAGAAAACATACAAGAAGAAATCCTTACTGAAATCCGGATTGAGCAAAGTAGGAGGTTGGTTGATTGCTTCCTTGATGACTTCAAAACTTCTTTTACATTTTTTACTCCAAGTGAACTCTTGGTGTTTCTTAAGCATTTGAGTAAGTGGCTTTACTAGTTCTGCAAAACCAGGAATGAATTTTCTAATAAAATTAATCTTACCCAAGAAGCTCTGTAATCCTTTCTTGTGTTTAGGCAGTGATAGAACAATGATTACTTCTATTCTTTTTGGATCAATGGAAAGACCAACTTTGGAAACCACATGCCCAAGAAGTCTCCCCTCATGCATTGAAAAGATGCATTTCTTTGGATTTAAAGACACACCAAATTCTCTACATCTATAAAAAACAATCTTCAAATGAGTTAAATGATCATCAGGGTCCTTTGAAAATACTGTAATGTCATCAAGATAAACTAAAACCATTTCACTCAAAAGACCATGAAAAACAACATCCATTGCCCTTTGAAAGGTAGCTCCAGCATTGGAGAGTCCAAAAGACATCTTGTAAGCAAAAGTATCCCATTTGGTGGTGAAAGCGGTTTTATATTGATCTTGCTCTTTCACCAGAATGTGATTATATTTTGAATACCCATCCAATAAAGAAAACCTCTGTGAACCTGAAACTCTTTGTAAGATTTGATCCATGGAAGGAAGTGGATAATGATCTTTTAATGATACTCTATTCAAATCTTTGAAATTTACATAAAGTCTTATTTCTCCATTCTTTTTCCTTACTGAAACAAGATTTTCAACCCATGTTGAATGCTTAATAGAAAAAATAATACCTGATTCAATGAGCTTTGTAAGTTCCTTCCTCATGAGGATCTCAACCTTGGGGTTTGGCGTTTGCTTTTGTCTTACCGGTTTTGCATCTTGTTCCAATTCAATATTATGTTGTGCCAATTCATTAAGGGTTAACCCATGCTCCAAAGTCCCTTATTAAGTCATAGTTAGAAAAGATATATCAAAAAAAATCTATATGTAACTTAAAAGAAAGAACCAAAGTTTTTCCTTCCCTTAGTTGACAGGAAACATCCAGGAATTCGGCTAAGGGTCTTCAACCATTCATACTTGAAAAAACGACGTGACAGTTCTCCCTCCTCGAAATTGCTTGCCCTCAAGAAATTGCAAGGTGGCTTCCATGACACTTTGTTTCAGCTGGTCTTTTCCTCTAGTGGCCTCCTTTGAAGAACAAACCTGATTCTGAAACTATTCACTGCTGTACCTGAAAGATAGCCACTGTCCAAGTGTCCCCGAAGTGTCACAACAACATTACAATCTATTCACCTCTACCCTCATCAAGGTCATGCACCAAGTAGGCCCCAAAAAGGTGATTGGAAATGGATATTCCCTTGAAACTTCAGCATCATGAGGGCTGAAGATTTTTGTGACAGCAAGGTGGTTGTTGGACATTTGGGGTATGGCTGTCACCATTGGAAGCCCTGCACAAAGAGCAAACATGTTAAATAAAATCAAGTCTATCCACCTTTCTTCTTCACCTCTTATTCCATACCATATGTATGTGGTTCGATTCCCCTTCCTTGCTTGCACTGTTATCAAAAACTTCCTTCCCTCTTGTGGCTGGAAACACACTTATGTTTGCCAAGGAGGGTCTTAAGAGGCTGCCTATGTTGCATATCGAGGCAATAAGCATATTTTGGCAGTTCCCAAACTTGGTTCTTGTCACTAAATTCAGAATTGTTGGTGATTTATGGGCAGGAAACTGCCCTAATGTGATTAAAATTTACTCCATAACCCCAACAAATAGAAAATTATTCTAGTATGTGAATGGGTTTGTATGCACAACTGCATACCGGCCATGGAGTTGGCTGGAAATGTGCATAACAATAGTTCTACAACCCAAAATCGTGACATTCTTGGGAGATTTCATGCTCTTTGAGTCTCCCTTTAGGCCAAGCAACTGAAATTATCTTTTTAGTTGTCATATAGGTGTAAAAGTTATTGATACTGTCGCTGGCATTATTAGAAAAAATGGTACAGCAGCTGCCCTTCATAGTATTCTTGGCCAAACTGAGCCACAAGTGTGAACTATGGGTGTGCCATGTCCCCCTTTAGCTGAATCTTCAACCATTTTCTGCCTAATACTTGATCTCCACTCAGTTTTTGGGGAATGGCAGCCAATGTCTGTAATGGTTGCCCATGATATATTTTTATTTATTTATTTGTGTGTATTGTTTTCAGAATAAGACGGGAGAATGCAAAAGGGGTTTTATGTTTTGTGACCATCCATTACATTCAGCACATACATTGATATATTCATAAATTGCAAGGTAAATAAGGTAGAATTACATTTAAACATATGTCATTGCAACTCAATATAAAAATCAGAAAGTTTCAATCTTAAATCAGACCTGAAAATACTCCATTAACAACAGATTTTTACCATTGAAAGCTGAGATCCGAACTTTATGCTTGCTGTCCCAACTTCATGAAAGTAGTGCTAATCCCAAGGGTGGCGATTTGCTCCAATAAACCACATATTGTCCATTAAATTCCAGCAAGTAGCTTAAAGGGGATGCCCAGCCAAGTAAAAGCCAATGAAAGAATACCCAAAAGGGATTTCACCAAATTTTGAAACCCACACACCAAATCAAACTCCAAACCCAATTTAGAAAACTGTGAAAATCTTGATTTACCCAATGCCAAAATGCTCAACCAACAAGATAAACACTGTAAAACTTTCAAACCAAGCACCAATCAGCTAGGGTGGGTCGCAAACCACCGAATCCAACAACATGAGATGAGGATTTTCGTCCTCAACCAACGGCAATTGTATCTTGGAGAAAATCTTGTGGAGTCTCCTTAAGCTGCGAAAGTTCACATATCCCAATGAGTGTTCAAAGAGTGATTAAACAGAAGATGAGGGAAGGATTAAAGCAACTTCCATTTGAAAATGTGTTTCCCTCCAAAACCCCACACCCAACCTTGCTTTTTATTAACGTTTATCTTTAACATTTTAAAATATCATCAAATATTTTGCAAAGAGACGTCCACTTTTTTAGGGTACAATATAAGCCTTACGTTTATGAAATAAACCTTCATTCTAGACGTCCAACATAAAGTACATTGTCCCCTCTTTTAAAACAACATTGCTCAACTAGGCCAAGGGGGTTTTAATAACCCATGCTTATTCTCACTTAATTCAAATAGGAACTTAATTAACTTAGGTGACGAATAAACAAATAATAACTCTGACCATTGAGAGAACTCACCACTCACCCCTATCAAAAACGGAAACTCTGCACTGCTGCTGAATGGGAGCTGAGACCAATTACTAAATATAACACTTACTAAAAATAGTAGGTGAACCAAATTTTCAAACTAGCCGAAATGAAGCTCAACTAGAACTTACTAGAAATATAAAGTTTACTGAAAATAGTAAATTACTAAAAATCGCTGTCATCACTAGAAAATATCCAGAAAAAACCTAGAAAAACCCAAAAAACTCATCTCAAGTTGCCCAAGTTCCCTAACCAACATCCACTTAGCATACGGGAATAGGAATAGGCTAATTGTAACTTAGACTGGCTATGAACGAGGTGACATTATCGTCCTCTCTCCCCAAGATTGCTTGTCCTCAAGCAATCGAACTCAAGTTGTTGTAAAATCTGTTCACTCTCCCATGTGGCATCCTCCACTGGCAAATCCCTCCACTTCACCAAATACTTTGTGATAACTCCCTTGATGGTACGTTCTCTGAAATCAATCACTGCCTTTGGAATAAGTATCCCTTTGCCTTCCTCATTCAATGGAGGCAACTCTGCTAAATGAGTTACTTTATGCCCGAGTGTCTTCTTGAGGCGTGACACGTGGAAAACATTATGCACCTTACTGCCCTCAGGTAGCTCAAGCTCATAAGCCACCTCCCCACCTCTCCTGGTGACTCTAAGCGGACCATAGAAACGAGGCTTTAGTTTCTCCGACCCACTCTTCTTGAGAGTGGACTGTCTGTAGGGTTGCAATCTTATATAAACCATGTCTCCTATCTCAAATTCTTGCTCAACGTGGTGCTGATCAACGTACAACTTTTGTTGATTCTGCGCATGTTGTATGTTATCCCTAAATGATCTCATGATATCTTGACTTTTCTGCAAGAAATCCCTTTCTTTAGGCACTCTACAATCTTCAAATAGCAAAACAATAAAGCTGGGAGCTTCATAGCCATACAAAGCTATGAAAGGAGACATCCTGATAGACATGTGAAATGTGTTGTAGCAAAACTCCCCCAAGTGCAACCATTTAATCCATGCCTTCTGTTTCCTTGTAACATAATTACATAGGTAGCCTTCTACCCATTTGTTAACTATCTCAGTTTGTCCATTAGTTTGAGTGTGGGAACTATTGTCGTGAATCAAGTCAGTACTACATGGTTTGAACAAATCCTACCAAAACAAGCTCATGAACTTGCTGTCCCTGTTACTGATGATGTTCTTAAGTGCCCCATGAAGTCTAAACGCTTCTCTAAAGATAAAATATGCCATCTGTAATGCTGTATACCCTTTTGAAATAGCAAAAAAATGAGCAAATTTGGTCAAACAGTCCACCACAACATAGATACAATCTTTCCGTTGCACCTTGGGAAACCCTGTGATTAAATCCATTGAAATGGTTTCCCACTTTTGAGAAGGAATGGGTAAAGGCTATAGTAGACTAGTAGGGTAAGTATGTTCATTTTTATTCTGTTGGCACACTTGGCACTCATGAACATACGTAGTAATGTCCTCTTTTGATTTTTATTCTGTTGGCACACTTGGCACTCATGAACATATGTAGTAATGTCCTCCATCCCCTTCCATGAGAACCTTTCACGGATCTCCCTGTGTGTTTTGCAAAAACTAGGATGACCAGCGATTGGATTGTCATGGAAAGTCTTAAAAATCTGCTCTCTCATCTTGGATTTAGGGACCAACATTATCCTATCCTTATAGAAAATCAAACCATCCCTTACCTTGTACTTATCCCGTAAAGTACCATCTAAGATGCTATTGGCAAGGGCATTCTTAGCATAATCAGCGTGTATTCTTTCCTTCCAATCTGTTATCTTAGAAAATGAACACAAATGAGGTCTCCTAGACAATGCATTAGCCACTATATTCCTTTTCCCTTTGACATACTCGATGTCAAGGTCATAGGCTTGGAGTTTACTAACCCGTTTCTGCTAAAGCATGCATTATGACTAACATCTCTTTGTCATAGATAGAGTAACTTCTCTCACTTACTCCCAACTTCCTGCTATCATATGCAATCAGGTGTTTGTTTTGCATGAGGACAGGTCCAATTCCATCCCTTGAAGCATTACATTTGAGCTCAAATGGCTTAGAAAAATATGGTATAGCCAATACAGAACATGAACTTATCAATTTTTTGCACTGATCAAAATTTTTTTGCACTGATTCAAACCAAGTGAAGGCCTCCTTTTTAGTCAAATCAGTAAGAGGGGCAGCAACTTGTGAAGCCTTTGACAAACCTCCTGTAGAACCCACACAAACCAAAAAAACCCTTCAACTGAATAAGATTAGTGGGTGGAGGCCAATCTAGTATTGCTAAATTTTTTTTGGATCAACACGAACTCCATTAGTGCTGATTATGTGCCCAGGTTATAATAATTCAGTCATGCCAAACTAACACTTGGATTTCTTAGCAAAAAGAGACTCACTCTCAAGAATTCTTAGAGCCTCATCCAAGTGCTTCAATTGCTCTTCCCTTGATCCTGTGAAAATGAGTATGTCATCAAATTAAATCAACACATACTCATGCAACTGTTTACTGAACACCCTATTCATGCAAGATTGGAAAGTCGCTGGTGCATTTGTCAAACTGAAAGGCATGACAAGAAACTCATAGTGTCCAAAGTGACATCTGAATGCAGTCTTTTCTAAGTCCTCCGACTCTAATCTTATGATAACCCGATCTCAAGTCTATTTTGGAGAAATAAACCGCTCCATGCAGCTCATCAATGAGCTCATCTATGTGTGGAATGGGGTTCTGGTTTTTTATTGTCTTCTTATTCAACGCCCTGTAGTCAACACACATATGCATGGTCCCATCCTTCTTCACCAACACTATTGAAGAAGCAAACAGAGTCTTACTTGGTCTAATGTGTCCCATCTCCAAAGGCTCTTTAATAGCTTTCTCTATCTCATCCTTATGTCGCTTAGGATGCCTATAGGGAGTGGTGATCACAGGTTTGGTTCCCTCCTCTAGCTCAATCACGTCTCAATGCCTCTATCAGGAGGCCTCCCTGGAGGAATGCTACAGAATACTTTTCTTCGTTTGGAAAGCAAACCCTGAATGTCTTGTGGATAGGACCTCTTCACCTCCTTTGTCACTGTAGGCATAACCACACACTCTGCTGCCCACTCAATCTGGTCATGTCTATATAACCTCTCCATACGTTTGAAAGAGACCTCTCGAAGTCCTCCAATTGACATACCTCGCAAGACCACACTCCTACCCTTTGTTCTAAATTTCAGCTCCATACTCTGAAAATTAAGTGCGATCTCTCCAAGTGATCAAAACCATAGTATTCCCATCACTACATCTGTATCACCAATACACACCACATAAAAGACATCCTTGACATTATAATTTCCTAACTGAAACTCAGCTGTGGAACCATCTTGGTGCAATTCATTGTAAAGCCATCAACAACCTTCCCCTGAAATCCATCTACCTCCTGAGTTTGAAGTCCTCTACGTGCAACCAACCCCTCATCAATGAAATTATGCGTGGTCCTTGTGTCAATCAACGCCACTAACCGCTGCCCATTAAATGCTCCTCTAATGTGTAGAGACTCATTTTTTTGAAAACTATGTAATTGAGCAAGCTTGCCATCTTTCTTCTCTTCCTTTCCAACCTCATGAGTCTCTTCCTCTTCAATTTCCTCTGAATCAGATTGCTGGTCTGATTTTTCTGATGTACTTTCCTCTACTGAATGGTACTCTATTTGATGCACCTTCACCTTTGTAGCACACCTATGACCTGAAGCCCAAGGTTCTTTACATGTGAAACACAAATTCTTCTTCCTTAAGTCATTTGGGAAATGCTTTTTATCTTGATTCTTCTTATGCAAAAATCCCTTGGACTGAAATCTGCTCTTGGAGGTGGAAGATTCCATGTCTCTATACTTCTTGATTGCTTCTTGTAGAGAAGGTGGGTTGAAAGCTTTAATCCAACCCCTTTGAGGAACGGTTAACCCATCTATAAAGAGCACAATGAGCCTTTGTCGGATATATCTGTCACTAAAACCGACAACCTCTGAAAGTCAGCAACATAAGCATCCACTGAACCCCATTGTTTCAGTTGTGCCAACTCCTTAAAATGAAGTTTGGGGTCTTTTTTATCAAATCTCTCTCTGAGTCTCTTAGTAAACTCTGCATAAGAAGTAATCTGAGCATGACCCATTGTAACCATCCCATGATGCCACCACTCATATGCAACTCCGTCTAAGTGAATGGAAGCATATTTAATGGACTCTTCTTCAGGGATGGAATTAAGATTAAAGTATGTGTCCACCTTTTGGACCCAAGCTCTCGCCGAAGTTTTACCAAACCCATCAAAGTAAGGGAGACTTAAGTTTTCCAACTTTCCTTCACAAGTCATTATGATGCTCTCTATTGCCCCTGTTGGGCATATGCCTCATCATGAGATCTATATAATCACGTAGAGATATATCATGCTGAAATTCAGGCCCTGCATCGATCTAGCACTGTCTAAACTGATCCTTCATCTCAATCAAAATGAACTGATTGGGTTGAGCTTCCACTCTTGGTGGAAAAACAAGCATGAGAGGTCTAGCCATGGATGCCCTATTGTGCAGATTGGCTGCTCCAGGCTGACCCATATCATTTCCTTGCCCATTATTGCTTCCGTTGTTGACTCCCAATCAATTCAACCCTGCAACCAACTGCGCAAGCTGCTGATTGGTTTCCTGAGCAGGTTGGATTGCCATTTCTTGTCCCCTAACCACAACATCCAAAAGAAGCATCAACCGATTTGGTTCTTCATGACCTCTATCACCCATATTTTTTGAACTTGCTGATCCTACTGTCTTTTAGAGTTCTGTTCTTCCCTCTCTGAAGGCCAATGCTCCCACAATTCCTCTTTACGTTTTCTTACACTTTCCATGTATCTTCTCTCTTTTACTGATGCTCATAGAAATACATTACACAATGACTGGCAGGGATGTTTTGAGCTCTGATACCAATGTAATGGTTGCCCTTGATATTTTATTTATTTATTTGTGTGTATTATTTTCAGAATAAGACGGGAGAATGCAGAAGGGTTTTTATGTTTTGCGACCATCCATCACATTGAGCACATCCATTGATATATTCATAAATTGCAAGGTAAATAAGGTAGAATTACATTAAAATATGTCATTGGAACTCAATATAAAAACCAGAAAGTTTCAATCTTAAATTAGATATGAAAATACTCTATTAACAACAGATTTTCACCATTGAAAGCTCAGAGCATAACTTCATGCTTGCTGTCCCAACTCCCTGAAAGTGGTGTTAATCCCAAAGGGGGCGATTTGCTTCAATAAATTACATATTCTCCATTAAATTCCAACAAGTAGCTTAAAGGGGACATCCAGACAAGTAGAAGCCAATGAAAGAATACCCAGAAGGGATTTAACCAAATTTTTAAACCCACACACTAAATCAAGCTCCAAATCCAACTTAGAAAACTGTGAAAATCTTCATTTATCCAATGCCAAGGTGCTCAACCAACAAGATAAACACTGTAAAACTTTTAAACCAAGCACCAAACAGCTAGGGTGGGTCGCTAACCATCGAAACCAACAACGTGAGATGAGGGTTTTTGTCCTCAACTAGCGTTAATTGTATCCTAGAGCAAATCCAACAGAGTCTCCTCAAGCTGCGA
Source organism: Torreya grandis (assembly GCA_037957365.1). NCBI lineage: Eukaryota > Viridiplantae > Streptophyta > Pinopsida > Cupressales > Taxaceae > Torreya > Torreya grandis. The sequence continues at coordinate 794,188 of JARHVA010001504.1, forward strand.
AAGTTCACATATCCCAATGAGTGCTCAAAGAGTGATTAAATAGAAGATGAGGGAGGGATTAAGGCAACTTCCATTTGAAAATGGTTTTTCCTCCAAAACCCCACGTCCAACCTTGCTTTTTTTTAACCTTTATCTTTAACATTTTAAAATATCACCAAATATTTACCAAAGGGACATCCACTTTTTTGGGGTACAATATAAGCTTTAAGTTTATGAAATAAACTTTCATTCAAGGTGTCCAACATAAAGTACATTGTCCCTTTTTAAAAAACAACGTTGCTTAACTTGTCCAAGGGGGGTCTTTTATAACCCATTACTATTCTCACTTAATTCAAATAGCAACTTGATAAATTTAAGTGACGAATAAACAAATAATAACTCTGACCATTGAGAGAACTCACCCTTGCCAAAAATGGAAATTTTGCACTGCTGCTAAATGGGAGCCAAGACCATTTACTAAATATAACACTTATTAAAAATGTTAAGTGAGGCAAAACTCCAAATTGGCCCAAATGAAACTCAACTGGAACTTACTAAAAATAGTAAGTTTACTGAAGATAGTAAATTACTAAAAATAGTAGCTTACTAAAAGTAGCCGTCATCACTGGAAAAAACCTAAAAAAAACTCAAAAAAACCCAGAAAACTCGTGTCAAGTCGCCAAAGTTCCCTAACCAACATCCACTTAGCCTACGGGAACAGGGATAGGCTAATGGTAACTTAGACTGGCTATGAACGAGAAGGGGATGTTACAATGCCCCACAAAGACTTTGAGTGGTGTTTTTCCACTATTGTGTTGGGACCTTCATCACGCTCCTTAGGGATCCTCATGGACTTCCCTTCAAGCCATTGCATGTGTTACAATGTTCTTTTACCCACGCAATATTCAACATTCCTTTACACTTTTTATACTCCCATAGAGGATTCACATTACAAACCTTCATGTGCACCCTTTTCACACTCGGAATGAAAGGATCCCTACCCCTATTGTCACTCACAATTGCCCCTCGTTTTATCATTGCTTTCTTTTTGCTTCTCAAGGTTATGGCAGTGTTGCCAGGGTGTACTCAAAAGCATCATAGTTGCCAAATGGGCATTTCTTTGCACATGTTGACCATTATGACAACTCGTCCTAATTGGCATATTAAGAGTCAATGAATTTGTTGAAATAATTGTCATTGATGTTAAAGGGTAGTCATGAATCTAATTAATGGCAATTGTATTTCGATGAAAGAATTAAATTAACTATGACTAACGGGCTTAAAGAGATAATTATGGCGAAGGTTTCAAGGCAGTTTTAAAGGCTAAAATGGTCTCCAACCTTGGCCGACCTGATTTCTAAGAAGTCATCCTACCTTTGGAAGGAGTTGTGACCATTCGAATGGACCTTTTTGTTTGAAGAGTCATGACCTTAATTTGTTGCTTTTTGTGGATTATAAATAAGTGCATAGCGAGGGAATTTTGTATGTTCGAAAGTGGAAGATATAAAGGAAGAGCAAAAATATTTGAAAGCATAATTTTGTGAGAATATTTAAAAGAAAAACTAGCTAGTATAAGGCATAACATAGCAGCGAAAACACTCAAGTGTAGATCGAATGGAAAGGAGATAAAATAGTGTTCTATCATCAGTTGTGTTAGCAAAAAATCAGAGATAAAAGAGTGATTCCTTAGAGAAGGTTGGTGCCTACAAATTGTATTTGGGGTTGGTGCTCCAGTAGGTTGGTGCCTACGAATATTTATATCAAGAAAGATTTCGCCATGGTTTTCTCCCAAAAGTGTTTCCACTTATAACTGGTGTCACTTTGCATTGTGTTATCTTGTGTTGAGAGTTGATTGCTTTGAATATCTTAACTGGAATAAGTGGTTCAAGTGTTATAAAAGAAAAGAATATATAATACCGATTCACCCCCCTTCTCAGTATTACTCCGTTCTCAACTATTGGTATCAGAGCGGGTTCCTTCAGATATAGCTTAACCGCTAGAAGGTAGATCATACAAGCACACATGACTGGATCACAAGTTTAGGACGAATTTTCCACTAACAAGGCACCGTTTGATGACACAAATTATGCCTTCTGGAGCATAAGAATGAAGACAATAGTGATGAAGAGGTGAGCAAACCAAAATTTAAGATTGAATTCAAGCAAAATAAAGACAAGAAGAGATTCGAGAAACCAAAAAAAAGCTTATACTCCAAGGGGAACTATAGTTCATCTGAGGAAAGTGGAGCCAGTGACTCTGACAATGATGATGAAGAAACATTGTTCATGACCATAAAAGACAATGCTTCCACAAGCAAAAAAACTTAGAGAAAGAACAAGACGAAAGCAAGGTAAATCTCGAAGAAGAGCTTATCTGTGCCTCAGGAGAGATGAAAGATTTTAAGAAAAAAGAACATGAAACAAAAGCCTTTGATTCAGAAATATGAAAAAGAGAGTCAGGACTCAGAAGCTAGAATATCTCAAGGTCTTGAGGAATCAAAGGAGATAATCATTGATAAACTCCAAATCGAAGAGGCAAAGAAATTTGAAGATGTAACGAAGCAGTCAAAGAAGAAAGGAGAAGATTGTGAAAGGTATGAATCTGAGATTGTTGTTTTAAAAAGGGATTTACGAAAGGCAAAAACTACAATAGCAAGTGACTTGAAATCTGAGAAAAGCACCCAAGTTTTGAAGAAGATTCTAGAGAGTCAAAGATCACCATCTAACAAGTTAGGCATTGGGTATGAGAAGGAAAAAGAAAAAGCTAAAAGCTATGCTGAAACTCTTAAGGAACTTCTGAAAAAAGGAGACCAAGAAGGAAGAAGGCCAAAATACAAAACCCAGTGCTATCAACAAATAAAGTAAAGGAGAACAAAACTTTAGGAGACCACTTGCTCCAAGATATGCAAATAAAACCAGGTTTGGTAATTATTTTGATGGATATTGTTGTTATTGCAATCTTTTCGGTCAAAAGAAATTAGATTGTAGAAAGAGAGCCAAGGATATTGAACTCAGGAGCAGAAACAAAGGAACCTATGGATCTTTGAACAAAAACTACAATTCATTTGTTCCCCTATCAAACTTTGATGAAAAACCTATAGTTTGTTATAATTGCAACAACTATGGACATATAACACGCTATTGTAGAAGTGTTTTTGAATTTGTAAGACAAGATCAGAAGTTCAAGGCTCCAATGATAAAGAAAAGGGAACCAACAAAGACGTGGAAGAAGCATGAAGAATCCATGAACGTTCAAACAACATTCCATGCTAGAGATGGACAACAATGGTTCATTGATAGTGGATGTTTGAGACACATGATTGCAGATAAAAGCAAATTTATCTCGTTAAAAAAGGTCAATGAAGGCATGATGAAGTTCAAAGACAACACTACAACTAGAATAAGAGGAAAAGGTACGCGTAGTCTCGATAATGGAAGAACCAAAACAGAGAATGTGTTATATGTGAAAGGGTTAAAGCATAATCTTCTAAGTGTGAGCCAAATGTGTGATCAAGGACATACACTCAAGTTCTTTGCTGAAGGTTGCGAGATCAGGAAAAATTAACATGGGAGAGCTAATTGCAGATGCTCACAGGACAACAAACAATCTATACATGCTTACATAAGTCAAATGAGAGAAGTGTTGTCTGAGTCAAGTTGAAGAAAGTTGGCTATGGCACAGATGAATGGGCCATATAAGTTTGGATAACCTTGTGAATATTAACAAGAAGCAAGCTGGAAGGGACATTCTAAAGATAACAAAGCCATCCAACACGTTTTGTAAGCAATGCCAGCATGGGAAGCAAACCAGGACAAGATTCAGAATGAAGGAATATTCCACCACGAAGAAATTAGAACTCACAGATCTCTGTGGACCCCCCAGAACGCAAAGTATACAAGGTGAGGTATTTTATGCTGCTAATTGATGAGTAGACTAGAATGACATGGGTTGCGTTTCTAAAAGAAAAGTCTGAGGCCTTTAGCAAATTCAAAGCACTTAAAGCATTAATTGAAAATGAAACTGGTTTAAGGATAAAATGCTTAAGGTCAATAGAGGAGGTGAGTTCATATCAAATGATTTCATTGAGTATTGTGAAGACCTTGGGATAAAAAGACAATACTCAACTGCAAGAACCCCACAACAGAATGGGGTAGTAGAACGAAAGCACAGGGCTATACAAGAAATGGGTAGGACAATGCTAAATGAATCCAAGTTATCAGACAAATATTGGAGAGAAGCTGTCAACACAGCTGTATATATCCAAAATAGAGGGCATATCAGAGTCAACAATGACAAGACCCCATATGAGTTATGGACGGGAAGACCAGCTTTCGTCAAATATTTCAAAATATTTGGAATTGCTTTATTAAGAGGATTGAAGATGATTTGGGGAAATTTGTCGCAAGAGCTAACGAAGGAATTTTTATGGGATAATCCACTAAAAGCAAGGCCTACAAATGCTACAACAAGAGAAGACAAACTATTGTAGAAAGTGACAGTGTCAGAGTAAAGGTAATTGGGACTCGTAAGGCAAGTGATCCATTAGACAAACCAAATATCATTGAAGAAGATGTTGAAGTAGAGACAATGGATGAAGATGAACGACAAGACACCAAGGCACCATCTCGTTTCGTTTAGAAGAACCATGCCGAAAGCTAAATCATTGGTAATATAGATGTTGGAGTACAGACCAAAAGGATCGTAAGAAATTCTGAACAAGTAAATTTTTCTTTGTTATCTAAAATATAGCTTAAGAATTTTTCAGAAGCGAGCCATGATGAACATTGGGTAAAAACAATGGAAGAAGAGCTAAACGAAATTGAGAAGAATGAGATGTGGGAGCTAGTACCTAGACCGAAGGATTAGAATGTGAGAGGCACCAAATGGGTATACAAGAACAAACTAAATGAGAATGGTGATGTGATGCGAAACAAGGCTCGATTGGTATGCAAAGGATTTGCTCAAATTGAATGTATTGACTTTGAAGAAACCTTCGCTTCCATGGTAAGATTATAGGCAATCAAAATGTTTCTTGCCTATGCTGTTTTCAAGAACTTCAAAGTATATCAAATGGATGTAAAATTTGCTTTTCTGAATGGTAAATTAGAAGAGGATGTTGGAAATATTGTCATTGATGTCAAAGGTCTAGCATTGGTGATAAAGACCCCATTGCATTTAATGATGTTCTTTATATTCATATCTTGATTCATGTGCTAATATTTATTTAATATTAACGAATATATTTTTGGTTGCATATAAATCAAAAGAGGGCTCATGGAGAAGTCAAAGAGTCACGAGGTAAATACAAAATAGGAATGGGACGCATTTTCTTATGAAGAGTCATCTTGAGGAATTCCAAGAGTCATGTAAAGACAAAAGAGGGTATGGCACATTTTCTCATGAAGGGACACTTTGAGGAATACAAAAAGTCATCAAGATAAAAACAAAAGAGGAAATGACGCATTTGCTTATGAAGAGTCACCATTTGACTTTACGAATGCAAGGATACGAAGGGTCCTACAAGTTTGGCGCCATTTTCCATGAGGATTGAAGGGTCACAAAGGGTGAATGCCAAAGGTCATTTGGAAAGCTATAAATAAAGGCTTGAGAAGCTATTTGTAATATGCAAGAGAGTGCATGGTTTGTATTTGTTTTCGAAGAGAGAAAAACATGAGATATTGTAGGGTTCTATTATTTGTTGAGTAAGCAATATTGAGAGATAGTTGTGTTTTATACACAAGAGGGGTTGGTGCCCCTGTGGGTTGGTGCTCGGCAAAGGAGTTGGTGCTCTTGCAAGTTGGTGCTTGCGAATTTTGTAATTTGAGTTGTTGCTCATTTATATACTTGAGATTGTTCTCCGTGATTTTTTTCACTTTGAATTTTCACGTAAAAATCTGTTGTCTCTCTCTCTCTTGTGTTGTGCATATTATTGTTTCAATTTTATTGTATATCTTGCATGTGTGATAAAGTGGTTAAAGAAAAGAAATCAGATTAAGTAAAATATATTATACAGATTCACCCCCCTCAGTGTATTTCATGCTTAACAATTGGTATCAAAGCAGGTTTCTTTGAAAAAAGTTTTACAGCTTGAAGGTAGATCGAGAAAGCACGATGGCTGATCACATGACGAATTTTCTACAAATAAGACACATTTGTTTGATGGGACAAATTATGCTTTTTGGAGCATAAGGATGAAGATTTATTTGATGGCTCTTGGATTCGACATTTGAGAAGCAATGGTGGAGGAATATGAAGAGTCACAGAGATTTGTAACTACTTTGGCAAAAAAAAAGGCAAGTGAAAATAATGCTAAAGCTTTAAATACTATTTTATGTGGTTTATGTGAATCATAATTTGTTAAAGTTATGCAATATAAATCTGCTCATGAAACTTGGATAAAACTTGAGAGTATTTACAAAGGTGATGGAAAGGTTCAACAAATTAAGCTTCAGACTTTCAGAAGACAGTTTGAAGATGGAAGAGAAAGAAAATATAGCAAGTTATCTTTTGCGGGTTGATCAAATAGTTAATCAGATTCAAGGTCTTGGAGAAAAGCTAGAAGAATCAATTGTGGTACAAAAAGTTTTAAGATATTTACCATTGAGATACGATGCAAAAGTTTCGGCAATTGAATAGATGAAGAATTTAGCCAAGCTAAAGATGGATGAGCTATATGGTATTCTTACGGCATATGAGATGCGGATCGAACAAGAGAAACCCTTAAAGAGACGCTGCTTTCAAGACATCAAAGAAAGAGAAGTGTAAGATTCAATAATCGAGTGATAGTTCTAGCGATGATGAAGATCAACGGAGCTTTATGCTTTCGCAAGTCTAAAAAAGGCACAGGGAAATATCAAAAAAAAATATTTTTTAAATGTTTTAATTGTGAAAAGATTGAACATTTTGCAGTTAAGTGCCCAGATAAGGGTATTGGTGACAATGAAGAAGGAAAGCCTACATACAAGAAAAATTTCAAAGAAAAATTCAAAAAGGGATTGAAGAAGAGTTTGTATTCTAAAGATCCTAGCTCAACCGAAGATAGTGGAGTCAGTGATTCAGAAGAAGAGAATTTATTCATAGCCATACATGAAGATGCCTCCGTAAACAAAAACACAGATGATCAAGAAGAACATGGTGAAGCCGAAGTGAATCTGGAAGGAGAACTCGTTTGTGCCTTAGAAGACTTAAAAGCTTTGGGGAAAAAAAATTGAAGATTAAAACTCCAGATCGAGAAAAATGAAAATGAGTTAAAGGAAACAATTGAAGATCTACAAGCACACTTTGAAGAAGCCAAGAAGAATGAAAAAATCTAATGGCACAGTTGCAAAAAGTAAGTGAAGAATGTGAAAGGTATGTTATTGAAATTGCTTATTTAAAAGCAAATATTGAAAAAACAAATAAAATAATCAATGATAGAGCAGTCAATGATTCAAAATTTGAGAATAACACTAATATGTTGAATAAGATATTAGAAAGTCAAAGATCAATGTCAGATAAGACAGGTAGCGGATTTGAAAAAGAGAAAGGGGAGGCCACTACTTTCACACACAAGGTTAACATAGAAAAAGAAAAGAGCTATGCTGAAGTTCTTACAAAAGTGAAAATAAAAAGTGAAGAAGTTAAGAATACAGAAGACATCTCAAACAAAGAAAGCTAGAAAGAACAGACCTTCAAAAGGCAATCAAGTCAAAGATACACAAATAGGTGTTATTTTTATGGTTATTCTTTTTATTGTAATGGATATGGTCATAAAAAAATAGAATGTCGAAAAAGGGCTAACAATTTCAGAAATAAGAAGGAAATTCATGCAGTCAAGTAGAAGCCACAACTTTTTTTGCTCCTCTATCAGGGTTTAATGAAGAGGCTATAATATGTTACAAGTACAGACACAGTTCGGTATTGTAGAAGCGTGTTCGAGTCAGTCAAGGACCAGAATTTTAAGGTTCCATTCATCAAGAAGAAAGTTCAGAGAGGTTCATGGCAGAAAAAACAATTTGAAAAATCTATGTTGGTACAAACAACTTTGCATGCAAAAAATGAAGAAAAGCCATGGTTCTTTGACAGTGGATGGTCGAGGCACATGATAGGGGACGAGCAAGTTCATAATCTTGAAAAAGATCAATGGTGGCACAGTGAAATTCGGAGACAATACTACTGTCAGAATTGTCGAAAAAGGTACACTAAGTTTGGATAATGGTAGAACTAAAACTGAAAATATTTTTTATGTAGGTCTTAAGCATAATCTTTTGAGTGTAAGTCAAATGTGTGATCAGGGGCACACACTAAAGTTTTATGCGGAAGGGTGTGAAAAAGACTCAGATGTGTTGGTTGCAAATTCTCAGAGAACATGCAATAATTTGTATATGTTATCAGACATCAAAGGTGAAAGATGTTTGAGTCAGATTGAATAAAGTTGGCTATGGGACAGGAGAATGAAACAAATTTTGACAATCTTGTCAACATCAGCAAGCAGTCTGAAATCTTTCAAAGATTACAAAGTGATCTAACATGCTTTGTGAACCTTGTCAGCATTGGAAATAGGCCAAAAGACGGTTCAAAACAAAAGAGAACTCGACCACTCAGATTTTAGAGCTTGTTTACATTGATTTGTGTGGACCTATGAAAACTCAAAGTACTCAAGGTGATAAATATTTCATGTTGCTTATTGATGATTTTTTACGTATGACTTGGGTAATGTTTTTAAAAAAAATCAGAGGCTTTCAGACATTTCAAAACATTAGTAGAGAATGAAATTGGTTTGAAGAGTAAGTGCCTAAGATCAAATCGAAGAGGAGAATTCATGTCAGATCAGTTTATTGAGTTTTGTGAAGACCATGGAATAAAGAGACATTATTCAGCAGCCAAAACTCCATAGCAAAATGGAGTAGTTGAACGGAGAAACAGAACAGTTTAGAAGATGGCAAAGACAATGCTAAATGAATCCAAGATATCAGATAAATATTGGAGAGAGGCAGTGGCTACAACAGTGCATATTCAAAACAGAGCATTATTGAGAGTCAACAGTGACGACTCTGTATGAGCTATGGAAAGACAAACCATCATTAGTTGATTATTTCAGAGTTTTTGACAACAGAGGTTTCATAAAGAGAATCGATGAAAAATTGGGTAAGTTTGAATCTAGAACAGATAAAGGTATATTTCTTGGTTATTCTTGCAAAAATAACGCTTATAAATGTTATAACAAAAGAATCAAGGAAATAGTTGAAAGTGCAAGTGTAAGGGTAGAAGGAGCACAAAGAATCAGTGATCCAATAGACATTTTTGAAATCATTGAAGAGGAAGATTTTGAAGAATCAGATGAAGATAAGGAGAAAAAGGACACCAAAACCCCATCCAAATATGTCCAAAGAAATCATGATGAGACTGACATCATCGGGGACATAAATGAAGGAATTCGCACCAAAAGAATGATGGTAAGTGAATCTAAGCAAGTTAATTTCTCTTTATCCAAAATTCAACGCAGAATTTTTTTAGAAGCTAGACATGATAAGCATTGGGTTAAGGCAATGGATAAAGAATTAAGTCAGATAGAAAATAATGATACTTGGGAATTAGTGCCTAGACCAAAAGATCACAATGTGATAAGAACAAAATGGGTTTACAAAAATAAGTTGAATGAAAATGGAGAAGTGACTAGGAATAAAGCAAGATTAGTATGTAAATGATATGGTCAGATTGAAGGAATGGATTTTGAAAAAACTTTTGCATAAGTGGCAAGGTTAGAGGCTATTAGAATGTTTCTTGTATATGCAGTGTTTAAAATTTTTAAAGTGTTTCAGATGGATGTCAAATTTGCCTTCCTAAATGAGAATCTAGAAGCAGAGGTCTATATTGAGCACCCTGAGGGATTTATTCTCTCAAATATTAGTAGCCATGTATGTAGATTGAAGAAAGCACTGTATGGATTGAAACCAGCTCTCAAAGCTTGGTATGCAAGACTTGATAAGTACTTGCAGGATCAAGGTTTCAAAAGAGGGTTTGCTGATAATAATCTCTACATCAAAACAGAAGGTGAACATTAATTGATTGTTGTGGTATATGTTGATGACATCATTTTCAGAAGAAACATTGAAAAAATGATAAAATAATTTTTTGACAATATGCAAAAAGAATTTGAGATGTCTATGTTTAGAGAATTGTTATTTTTCTTAGGGTTGCAAATATTTCAGTCAGATAAAAGAATTTTCATATTTCAAAGTAAATATGCCAATGAAATGTTGAAGAAATTTGGTTTTGAAAATTGTGTACTAGTTGGCACACCAATGTGTACAGATAATAAGGTGAGCAAAGATGAAGTTCACCTGTTGCAGATCAATCTTTGTATAGATCTATGATTGGTAGTCTTTTTATACTTGACAACATTGAGGTCAAACATCATGCATGCAATAAGTATAGTTGCAAGATATCAGTCAGCTCCAAAAGACAGTGATGATCCGTTAGTGAAGAGAATATTCAGATATATCAAGGGGACATTGGATTATGAATTGTGGCATTCCATAAGCAGAGATTTCACTTTAGTTGCTTATCCTGATTCAGATTTCGCAAGTTGCTTGGATGAGCTTTCTTTCTCCGTGATAGCTTAGTATCATGGTTAAGTCAAAAATAGAATTCAGTATCACTTTCTACAGCGGAAGCATAATATATTGCAACGGTATTGTGTTGTACTCAAGTGCTTTGGATGAAGCAAACTTTGGAAGATATCAAGGTAAAATATGATGAAGGTATTTCTATTTTTTGTGACAACACAATTTCTATTAATATTTCAAAAAATTTAGTGATGCATTCACGAACAGAACATATTTTCATTAAATATCACTTCTTGAGAGAGAAGGTTGCAGAGCAATAGGTTAAGATGAAATATATGAATACTACAGAGCAAATTGCAGATATTGTCACAAAAACACTACAAAAAAACACATTTGAGTATCTGCGGGAGTTGGGAGTAATTTCTTTTATTTCCTGCCATTGAAGATCAACATCAATTGAGGGGGAGCTAAGTTTTAGCTCTAGATTAGGCCCTTTGCCATTGATGTCAAAAGGGGAGAAGAACAAAAATAGGTATAGGTACAAGTACATGTATAGGTGCAAAAACATGTACAAGTTGCTACAGTAAGGGGGAGTTACTATATGTTTTTCAGATGGCAGTATGTGCAGGTTGGCATGTGCAATGCAGATTTCAAGATGTGGCAGTTTCAGTTTGAAGTTGCCATCATTGACAAATGAGGAAATTGTTGGAAATATTGTCATTGATGTCAAAGATCTAGCATTGGTGATAAAGGCCCCATTGCATTTAATGATGTTCTTTGTATTCATATCTTGACTAATGTGTGTTAATATTTATTTAATATTAACGAATATATTTTTGGTTGCATATAAGTCAAAAGAAGGTCCATGAAGAAGTCAAAGAGTCACAGGGTAAAGGCGAAAGAGGAATGGGACGCATTTTTTCATGAAGAGTTATCTTGAGGAATTCCAAGAGTCACCATGTGAAGACAAAAGAGGGTATAACGCATTTTTTCATGGACACTTTGAAGAGTATGAAAAATCACCAAGATAAAGACAAAAGAGGAAATGACGCATTTGCTTATGAAGAGTCACTATGTGACTTTTCGAATGCAAGGATATGAAGGTTCATGCAAGTTTGGCGCCATTTTTCACGAGTATTGAATGGTCACAAAGGGTGAATGCCAAAGGTCATTTGGAAAGCTATAAATAAAGGCTTGAGAAGCCATTCGTAATATGCAAGAGAGTGCATGGTTTGTATTTGTTTTCGAAGAAAAAAACATGAGATATTGTAGAGTTCTATCATTTGTTGAGTAAGCAACATTGAGAGATAGTTGTGTTTTATACACGAGGGGTTGGTGCTTACAAATAGTTGCTGTGTTTGTGCTCGACAAAGGGGTTGGTGCTCCTGCAAGTTGGTGTTTGCGAATTTTATAACTTGAGTTGGTGCTCATTTATATACTTGAGATTGTTCTCCGTTGTTTTTCCCACTTTGGGTTTCCACGTAAAAATCTGGTATCTCTCTCTTTTTTGTGTGGTGCATATTATTGTTTCAATTTTATTGCATATCTTGAATTTGTGATTAATTGGTTAAAGAAAATAAATCAGATTAAATAAAAGATATATAATATACTGATTCCGCCCCCCTCTCAATATATTTCGTGCTTAACAGAGGAAGTGTACATTGCGCAACGAGAAGGATTCCTTCTATTAGAAGATAGCAAATATGTATGCAAATTGAAAAAAGGCTTGTATGGATTGAAGCAAGTCCCTAGAGCTTGGTATTCAAGACTTGACAAGTATCTACAAGCCCAGGTATTTAAGAGAAGATTTGCCGACAATAATTTGTATATCAAAATTGAAGGTGAGCATCAATTATTTTTTGTAGTTTATGTTGATGATATAATGTTTGGAGGAGATAGTGAGAAACTGTCCAAAGTATTCGTCAAAGACATGTAGAAGGAATTTGAGATGTCCATGCTTGGTGAGCTATCATTCTTTTTTGGATTGCAAATATCTCAGTCCAATAAGGGAATATTCATCTCCCAGATCAAGTATGCTAAAGAAATGTTGAAGAAATTTGGAATGGAAAACTCTGCACTGGTTGGCATGCCTATGGCTATAGGAAACAAGTTGAGTAAGGATGATGAATCGTCGAATGCAAATCAATCCCTCTACAGATCAATGATTGGCAGTGTTTTGTACATAACGACATCCAGGCCGGATATCATGCAAGCAGTGGGCACAGTAGCATTCTATCAGGCAGCTCTTAAAGAAATACATGTGCAAGCAGTGAAGCGGATATTCAGATATCTAAAGGGGACCCTGGACTATGGATTGTGGTATCCTACAGAGAAGGATTTCACTTTGGTAGCATATACAGACAGACTGAGCATGATGCCAAGATGACAAAAAAAACACAATCGAAGGAACATTTTTCCGTGGAGATCGCCTAGTGTCTTGGCTAAGTAAAAAGCAAAATTTAGTTTACTTATCAACAACAGAGGCAGAGTACATAGCCGCAATATTGTGTTGAACTCAAATTCTTTTGATGAAGCAGACCTTTAAAGACATCAAGGTAGAATATGATCATCTAATTTCAATATATTGCGACAATACCAGTGCTATCAGCATCTCAAAGAATCTGGTGATGCATTCCAGAACAAAGCACATTTCACTCAGATACTATTTTCTGAGAGAGCAAATTGCAGAACAACAGGTAAAATTGAAATATATTGCCACCACAGAACATATAGCAGACTTTTTTACCAAGGCACTTCCAAAGGACATATTTGAATACCTACGTGAGAAGTTGGGAGTAATCTCTTTTGCTCCTTGCCACTGAAGGGAAGTATTGATTAAGGGGGAGCTAAGCATTGCATTATCTAGCTCATGGGTAGTCCCTTTGCCATTGATGTCAAAGGGGGAGAAGTGCAGAAAGAGGGAATCACAGAAAGGGAGAGCTACAAAAAAGATCTCTAACACAAGAAACAATACAGCAAGGGGGAGCAGATTCAATGCGTGGTTGCCATCAATGACAAAGGGGGAGATTTTTTGGAATAATTGTGATTGATGTCAAAGGGTAATTGTGAATCCTATTAATGGCAAATGTATTTCGATGAAAGAATTAAATTAACTATGACTAACGGGCTTAAAAAGATAATTATGGCAAAGGTTTCATGGCAGTTTTTAAGGCTAAATTGGTCCCCAACTTTGGCCGACTTGATTTCTAAGAAGTGTCCCACCTTTGGGAGGAGTTGTGACCGTTAGAATGGACCTTTTCGTTTGAAGAGTCATGACCTTAATTTGTGGCTTTTCGTGGGTTATAAATAAGTACATAATGAGTGGCAAATTTATATGTTCGAAAGTGGAAGATATAAAAGAAGAGCAAAAATATTTGAAAGTAGAATTTTGTGAAAATATTGAAAGGAAAAACCAACAAGTATAAAGCGGAGCATAGCAGCGAAAACACTCTAGTGTAGATCGAATGGAAAGGAGATAAAATAGTGTTCTATCATCCGTTGTGTTAGCAACAAATCAGAGACATAAGAGTGATTCTTGTGAGAAGGTTGGTGCCATCATTTTGAAGAGATTGGTGTCTCTTGCTGAGTTGGTGCTTGGCGAAAGGGGTTGTTGCTCTTATAGGTTGGTGCCTACAAAATTGTATTTGGGGTTGGTGCTACAGTAGGTTGGTGCCTACAAATATTTATATTGGGAAAAATTTGTCCGTGGTTTTCTCCTGAAAGGGTTCCCATGTATATCTGTTGTCACTTTGCATTGTGTTATCTTGTGTTGTGATTTGATTGCTTTGAATATCTTAATTGGAATAAGTGATTAAGTGTTAGAAAAAAAAAGAATATATAATACTGATTTTTCTCCCCCTCTCAGTATTACCCTGTGCTCAACAGAATTTGCAACATTTTCATACTTTTGATTGTCCTCAAATTTGTTCACTTTTATGAAAGACAATGTGTTTTCATATGGTTTGAAAGCAAAAAGATGTGCATATCTAACCACACTACAAGTATAAGCTTCACAACTTGGAACCAAAAACATGAGCAAGCATTTCGAATGTTCTTTCTTGACTTGAAATCCAATGTCCTCTTCCCCAAGCCCGAAAATTTCCATGCAACCTTCAAGTTCTAATCTCTTACCTAATAGATGAAGCAATTCGGACCAGCAAGTGTAACTCTCAACCTTATTAACAATGTTGTCTTTTGGCAACTCAGAAAATAATTCGATCGTCACTTGTGCACCAAGCTTTCTGAGATGATCTTTATTAATCATATTGTAAGCTAGTCCTTCCAAGAAATGACACCAATCAGTTTGTATGCAAGCAGGAAATAAATTTTGGCAGTCATGAATTCCTTGTTTTTCCTCCCAATTCTGAACTATGCTGGTTAAAATATTCATTTTTTCTCAGCTAAAAACATTCACCCGCATTCCCCAATGATTTAATGGCATTAAAATGATCAAACTTGCAATTGTTCAAGTCTGGAAACAACAATTTATAATCTGATTTTGCCAAGGTTAGCAACCCGAAAATGGGACAGCAGCTAGAAGGTTGAAACCTTTGTGCAAAAACAGAAATGGTGAGCATTGTAGTGACTGAAAACACTTTGGTAAGGGTTGAAAATCTTTTCTCAACAGTCACCAACCGGAGATTACTCCTTCCCATGATTGACAATGCTTGCCAACCCACTTGTATGGGTGGAAATGAATTCAGAATTTGCATGATGACAGCAATACTAAGTCTGTAATTTTCACCTGGATCCGACATCAGTAATGGGGATTTGCAACTCCCAATCCTTGAGCCTTTCAGTGATATTGATGGCTTCTGCTGCATCCTTCTTCCATCATCACCCACTATAAAATTTCAACTACAAACTATCTCAACATCCCTCTCAACAAATAGATTATCAAAAGTTGATTTTGTATCCATTTCAAAAAGTGGATTATCAAAATAGTGAGAGTTATTTTGATCCCCTTGCTGACACCAATCTCCCTGTTGCCCCAACTCTATACTTGCAACTTCTGATTTTTTTGGAAAATATTCTAATTCAAAATCTTCTTGAAGTCTAACAAGCTCATCAATTCCCTGACTGATTTCCTTTGCTCTTGTTTCATTTTCTTACGCTCTGAATTGTTCTGCAACATCAAGTTGATTTTCTGCCTCTAGAAGTTCCCTTTGGGTATTTTCTAAAGAGTTCTTGGTTGATTGAAGCTCAAAGGTGAGCTCATCAACCTTAATCTTCGTTGCCTTAGATGCATCTAAGGCCTCATCTGCAATTTTGATAGCCACATCCTTGTATTTAATTATATGCAGATAATCTGATTTTATTGTCTCCATTGCATCCTTAACTGTATGTAAATCTGCCATAGTGACAACTTTTTCAAAGTGTTTCATCTTCACCTTTGGCCTTAGTTCTTGAAGAAACCCTTTTGTGTCATCCAACTTTGTTAGGACTTAGACCTCATTTGTTACTAACAATTGTTTCTTCCAATCTCCCTTATAAAATCCTGAGTCTTGCAATGAAAATGAACTATTGTCAGAATCAAAGCAAAAATCAACATTCTCTTCTAAAACATACATTTTCAAAGAGTTATCCTAAAAGATTTCTGCTTCATAAGAATGTTTTGAGTGTTTTTCTTTCTCAATTACATATTTTTTAACAACTTGAAATTTTTTTGATGTTGACCTCTCTTCTTCTTCATGCTCTACTGTCAAATAAAGCCTCAATTTTTCTTCACATTTCTTAAAAACATTTTCAGCATGATTTTCATTGGTAGCATTAGTTGTTACTAAAATTCCAACACGCTGGAAATCCACATTATCATAAAAAAAAATTGTTAGGTATTTGAAGAGCTTATACGCACATTTATCTTATGCAATGAAGCTGAACACAGTTGAGAGATTTTTAACCACACAATATAATAGAATATTTTACTATGAGTTTCCTATTACATTGTCTTTTGACACAATACATATATATAGGAAAGCATCTTATAAATTAGGAGATTCTTCTACCCATAATATTTCCTAATCTCCCTAATAATACTCTCAAACAATATCAAGCTATATACGACACTATTGTTTTTACATAACAATATTACTCGTATATATTCTAACTAACCAAATATAAGACGTTACAAATAAACATGTAACTATACTAACAAACTAGTAAGTACTAATTTACTATAGTAAATTTACTCAATGTAAATACTAAACCTCAACATTCCCTCAGTTTTAACATGTTAAAACATATCTCGTTCTCTGATTGTAGCGTGCCACCTCTGTGTGCTCAAGATCAACTTTTTAACTGTGCAACATCGGGCTTGCACAAAACTCATACATATGTCAACTCACATTTCTCCAAAACACTGTATTCTTACAAGTGGCTTTTGCGGATGGATACAACAACCACCCAGGCATGAATAAAGATCTATGCTTTTGTTCATACTCCACACTTGTCCTCTGATGGTTTTACTCGGCTTTGACTAACAACCTTACCCAATTGGTTTTGCACGTGTACCAATAACCTTTCACAAATGGTTTTGCAGGGTCACCATAAACCATAGTTACCATGTTCGACTGAACATGGTTGATGTTCGGTTCGAACCGAACAAAACGCGTTGACCGAATTTGTGTGGTCAAATTCGACCGAATAAATTTTTAATAATTAAAACGACTCCAACGGCGAATGCGATGCGTTGGAAATGGAACCCTAATCCGCAACGGCGCAAAGCCAAAAAGGCAAACAGCCAAACACCAAAGGCAAAAAGCCAAAAAGGCAAACACAGAATGCTTATCAGTTATACAGTATACTAATCAGTTATCATCAACGAACGACAAATGTGTAGAAGACAGTCACGAACGGCAGACGCTGAGAAGACAGTCACGAACACGTTCACAAAGGTAGCGTTTGCCTGTTTGGCAATTTGCGGCATAGCCATTCGCAGTCGGTGTTTGGCAGTTTGCTCGCCGCCGCTCCGGGGTTCACACTTCAGTTTCACAGTCGTTGCGATTCATCATTCAACGTCACCAGTCGGCATTCGCCCTTCGCCATTCCGATTCTGGATTCGGCTTTGCTAGGTAGGGTTCCGGTTTGCAACTTTGCCCGGTTATTAATTTAGTATAGTTTCAATTTCAAAACTTTTGTTTAATTTATAAGTTTTTACTTTTTATTATTTAATCTCATTTAATTTGTTGTTTTAAATTTTTAATATTTTATTATTTAATAATTTATTATTACTATATTAGTATTTAGTATTTACTATTTAGTAACTAATAACTATTTTAATTTACTAGATTTATTATTTAATAATTTTGTTAATAACTTAATAATAAATATTAAAACTTTAAGTACTAAGTTCAATTAGTTTATTATTATTTATTTTAATTCATTATTGTTAGTTTATTATTAATAT
Organism: Torreya grandis; assembly: GCA_037957365.1. NCBI lineage: Eukaryota > Viridiplantae > Streptophyta > Pinopsida > Cupressales > Taxaceae > Torreya > Torreya grandis. The sequence continues at coordinate 812,119 of JARHVA010001504.1, forward strand.
TATTCTTTTAAACTTTAAACTTTAAAATAATAAATTATAAAATATTATTAAGTATAAATTATATTATATTGTATTGTATAGAATGTTACATTTACGAGGTAATATGTTTTTTTAAATTTCATGGCAGAAATCAAAGGTTCATAAAATTGTATGCAAGGGGGATTTATTGGGCAGTGCGAGACCAAGGTACATTGAGAAAATTCAGAACAGTGAATGCAAGGTTGAGCAGTGGGCATTGGGCAGTGAAGAATCAAGATTCAGGATACAGGTGGCAGTATGTCTAGCCGTCCATTAGAAATGAAATATATTGTCCAGAGAGATGATAAAAAAACAAATATGAAATGCATTTTATGCAATGGGAATATCACTGGTAGTGTCACTAGAGTTCGATACCATTACCTTGGAGGCTCTGCAGATGTGAAACGTTGTGCCATAGCAAATGAAACTTCAAAGGAAGTGGAGTATGCAGATTTCATAAAATGGGTGAAAGCTAAATATGATGTGAGTCGTGCTGGATCATTTGCTTCAGAAGCAAAGAAGGCTAAAATCCAACACTCTTATCTCACAAATTGGCTCATTAAATAGTTCAAGTGGTGCTCCATCAGGCCCATCACCATTTACCAGTGGAAGTGCAAGTGACGCTGAAAAGTCACGAGTTTCATTAAAGTCCATGTGGAGGCCACAACAAAAGCATGATGTAGATAAGTTGGCAGCGAGATTGTTTTATGCTGAGGCCATTCCTTTCAATGTCATTCGTTCCCCACATTTCAAAACCTTTGTAGATGCAGCGATTGAATTTGGGAAGGGTTACACATTGCCTTGCTATGAAAGACTAAGAACTAGTCTTCTTGAAGAGGAAGTGGCAGCCATATCCACTGAACTAGCTGATATAAATTTTTTTTGAAAAAGAACAGGTTGCACAATAGTAAGTGATGGCTGGTCAGATTCAAGAAGGCCCCTCCAAAATATTTTGGCAATATCTCCTGATGGTGCTATGTTTATAAAATCAATCGATACAAGTAATGAACAAAAAACTTTCCTTTTCATTTCCCAATGCATCGAATCAACGATTTTAGAGATAGAAGAGAATGTTGTTCAAATCATTATAGATAATGCAGTGAATTGTAAAGGAGCAGAGGATATACTCATGGATAGATTTCCTCATCTCTTTTGGACACCATGTGCTGCACATGTGTTGGATCTTTTGTTTGAAAACTTATCAAAACTGGATTGGGTAAGTAATATTGTGATTGAAGGCAAACAAATATCTAAGTTTATCCTCAATCACCACTTGACATTGAACTTGTATCGTTCATTTTCAAAGCGTGAGCTTCTATCCCCTGCTGAAACAAGATTTGCCACCAATTTCATTACTTTGTAAAGGGAGGTAGAGGAAAGGACAACATTGAGAAAAGTAATGGTTAGTGATGAATGGACAGAGTCAAAGCTTTTTAAGGAAGCCCATTCAAAAGATATTGAAAAAATAATCTTAGGGACACATTTTGGGAGGGGGCCAAGAAAATCATAATGGTGTTTTAGCCTCTTGTTAAAATTTTGAAAATGGTTGATGGCAATCAACCTTGCATGGGCTTTGTGTATGAGGGAATGGACAGAGCAAAGGAAGAAATTCAAAAGTTACTTGCAGGTAATGTTGAAGAAATCAAGAGCATTTGGGAAATTGTGGACAAGCGATGGTTCATGCTACATTGTCCTCTACATGCGATAGCTTGCTATCTAGATCTTAAATTAGTAGAGGTAAATCATGATGCAGATGAATAGATAATGAGAGGTGTATTTGCAACAATAGATAGGTTTCTTATTGATGAAGAAGAGAAAGAAGCAACAAGGCAGCAGCTTACTATTTTCAAGAACTAATTGAAAATGTTTGGCATCAAGTAAGCAAAGGCAAGCAGGGCGAAGTGGGAACCATCTAAATGGTGGCAGACTTATGGGGCTTCTACTCCACAATTGCAGAGGCTTGCCGTGCGAATCTTCAGCCAATGTTCCAGTGCTTCTGCATGTGAAAGAAACTGGAGTACACATGACTTAATCCACACCAACAAGAGGAATCGACTAGAGGCTCAAAAACTCTCTGATCTTGTATTTGTTCATAGCAATCTACGATTGCTTACTCACTCTCTTGCAAATGAAAATGACAACTCTCGCTTTGGCAAACCATGCTTTGAAGATGAAAATATTGACGTTGTTGATGAGCCTACTAGTGTAGGATTAGATGATGATGCCACTGCTAGTAGTGATGTTGGTGTAAATGCAGGTTTTGATGTTGCAGATGTTTAGATTTCATTCTTATTTCTGGTTAATGCTGAAAACTTTTATGTTAAACTTTAAGTATTTGTATGATGTTGAACAATGAACATTGATGATTGAACATTGATTTTGAAGCTGGGTTTGATGTTGCAAATGTTTGAAACTTAAGTTCTATATCAATTTTGAGCTTAGGCTCTAAACTATGAATATTTTGCTGTCTTTTAATGTAATTCAAGTTTGAAATTCTTATGCATTTCTCATTTTTGCAAGTGTTAAATTAATGTTCATTCCTTAGTAGATTGAAATATTTTGCATATATATATACATATATATATATATAATTCCGAACTTCCGAACTTACCGAACTGAACTTTTTCCGAACTTCCGAACTTCCGAACTTTTTCCCCCTTCCGAACAAACCGAATTTTTCGAACATGGTAACTATGACATAAACTTTACACAATTGGTTTGCACGTTACCAAAAACTTTATACAATTGATTTTTTAGGTTCACCAATAACCTTTACACAAATGGTTTTCCACAAGTTTACTAATAACCTTCACATTATGATTGCTTCAATATATTTTGATCAACATTGTACAATGCTTCTATAAAAGAGGTTACGTATGGAATACTCATAAGTGAACATGAATGAACCTGTGTTCTTACTATAAAACACAATAAAAAAAGTTATGTATCTTCCACACCACACAACTGAAAAACACATGCCACCAAAGCAGAAGTGGCCCATCGCTATTAGATAATGTGAGGCTTGAATGGCCTCCATCCTCCTTCATAGAAAGCTGCTTACTCAACTCATGAAATCTTGCAACTCATATGAATGTTATTTTTGATAATATAATCCCCCATACACATAATTGACACATTTGACTCAGGGCGTCGAGTTTGCCCGATAGTGCATCCTTTGCAAGGTGGGTTTTTTGACTTGACAATATGACTCAATATACTTTGTTGACGCAAAAATGACTTTTCGACTTATTTTTTGACATACTTGACTAATAATTAAAATCCAATTGAAAATTGGATTTGACAATCTATTTGACACTTTTGGATTTTTGTTTATATTAAAGTAGGACCATTGACTTATAAAAGACTTATCAACCTTCATATAGCAAATGACTACCATGGAAAATTTGACCATATAATAATAAAAACTTAATCTAAAAAAAGAAAAGACTATGAATAAATTAAACTTAAGAAACATATACCTATAAACACTATACATTCATATAGGTGATGTTCGATCTTCTCTTTCCCAGTTCTCAACAGTACCTCCATGAGTCGGATTCTTGTTTTGTCTATTGTTATTGTGGTTGCACACATGGCATACACCATGTACAAAATACCAAACGACATCACAATCTTAAACACCATTGTGTTCCAAACATACATCAGATGATAGCAAGAACTCTGACGTGCTCAGGTCGCTTATTGTGACCTTGAAGAGCCAACAAGTCAATATGGTGCTCAACAGTTGCACGATCCAATAGAGAATTCCCAAAATACTTTATAATGGCTCTTAGGATATTTAGCTCTCCATCATGAATGGCAGGTGGTTTTAAGGACATCATTTGATAAAGAACTATGAAAGAATGTGGAGTCAAGACAAGTGAAACTCTCAGGTACTAGTTTGGACGGAAATTAAGCTTGGTAGGAATAATATGACAACCTATAAAGTCAGATCTGTGGAGATATATATGACATTCTCATGACGCTGTAGACTGACAAATAAAAAGGAATATAGAGAACAATTGTAGAATTGAATATTTAATTATGCAAGGAATAAATGCAAAAGGATGTAGTCAATTCTAGCATATCAAATCCGTATGATAGGAATTCTAAACTGATGGAATCTATACCAGTGAAAGATCAAATGAATGACACTCCAATGACCCAGGCCAAGATAATGAAACTCTAATGTGTCGCGAAAGTTGTGAGAAACACGTTGAAGTGAAAATGTGGTTGTAGAATTAAAGCAAAAGCTGCACTTTGAGATCTGTCAGGGTGAACCACATTCAGAATTTTGGTATTCCCTCCATCCACAAACACATTCTCCAAATTATTTGTCTATCGTTGATTGAAATGCCTATTTTCTAACCTCATACAGAAAGAACAAGACTACTAAAAATAATGAAACATCAACCGGGCAATAATGCAAACATTGCACTGCCCTTTTGCATTTTTATTCTCCATCAGACATAGAATAACCTGTTTCGATGCCATTGTCAGGTATTTGAAGGGCTTATATGCAGATTTAACTCATGCAATGGAGCTAAACACAGTTGAGAGATTTTTAATTGCACAATATAATAATATATTTCACTCTGAATTTCCTATTACATTGTCTTTCGACACAATACATATATATAGGAAAACATCCTATAAATTACGAGATTCTTCTACCCATAATATCTCCCAATCTCCCTAATAATAATCTCAAACAATATCAAGCTATATACGACACTATTGTTGTTACACACCAATATTACTTGTATATATTCTAACTAACCAAATATAAAACATTACAAATGAACTTGTAACCGTACTAACAAACTAGTAAGTATTAAATTATCATAGTAAATTTACCCAATGTAAATACTAAACCTCAACAAAATTGGATTGAGCCACCAAATTCTCTCCACCATCTTGCAAATTGGATATTCTTCTTTCTTTGGTTCATGCTCCATGATATCCTCTTTGGAATTCTCATGAGGATTTGACTTTCCATCATTTTCCTTCAAAATTACTTGCAACTCAGATTTTTCTTCATTCTCCCTTCTTACCTTTTGGAAATTCTTTTCCTTGTCCTTTCGAGGCATGCTGACAATCTCTTGGATGGTTCCTTGGTTTATGACCAACCCTAGAACCATACTTGCCTTTCTTCAATGCCGGGAACTTAGCAAAGCTTATTTATTCTCTGATTGCTGGTGGAAAACTCATATATTTGTCATAGTTTGCAGTCGCATCCGGGTCGTCCATGTTCCTCTGCCTTGGTTTTTCCAAATTTCTCTTTCGTAGTACCTTACTTCCCTATCACTGTTTGGCATGAAGCCAACTCAAACCCCCACAACTAGCCAAGAATTTGGCTCTGATATCACTGTAATGTCCCTGTTTTGGGCAGAATTAGAACCAAGGGGTTTTCCAACAAACCCTACTAAAAATATGCGGACCTAGCACAAGTATGCAATCTTTTGAATTTTTGAACACCAAACCCTAAACAATCGGTTATGAAATTATGATTTTTACACTTGCAAGACCTAGATAAAAATTACATAATTCTAGAAATGCAATTTTCCAATTAAAAAACGCAATTTTAAACCTCAAATATTCAACAATAATTTTTGAATATTATTGTCGATATAAATACCTTATTTTTGGAATTTTCTAGATCAAAATCATCGGGGAATATATAAAAATATACAAGAATATTATCAAATGTTCATATCTCCAAATTAGGTTAAAATAGCCCTTGAAACCCTCAAATTAGACTCCAAAAGGAGGTCGTCCAACTCTTATGAATTATTTTGCTGTCCAAAAACCCAACTTAGCCCTAAAATAGGGGTCTTAACTCCTCAAAACCAACACAGGCCTTGTATGAAGGGGTCTTCAACCTTAAAATGTTGATTGCTGCTCTAGATGGGCTTCCAAACAAAGATGCCAACCTCCAATAGCAAGTCACCAACCTCAAAAGCACTCACCAAACCCTAGGTTCAAGTTGCCACCCTTCCAAAGCTGAAAATACTGAAAAACCAGAATGTTGAAGCTCAATACAACTCCTGTGTGAAGCTGCCCTAATCCTGAAATTAAGGGTTTTCATCCGTAATTCCACTTACCATAGAAGGTTTTCATCTTCCAAGGTAGAAAGTTAAGCAATTATGCTCAAACTCATAGATTTTATTCAAAAACATGGTAACCTCTTAAATGATCCTCATTCCCCTTTTTATATCCTTCTTTTTAAACAAACTCTTCCCAAAAAAGGGTGCTCCATTTGGGGGGAGAGTTAGAGTTGTTTAAAAAAGATTATACCTTTTCTTCTTTAAGGGTTAAGTTAACCCATGCTCCAAAAGTCCCCTTTTAAGTCATAGTTACAAAAGATATATTAAAGAATATATTTTTATAATTTAAAAAAAGAACCAAAGTTTCCCCTTTGATTTTACCTTCTCTTAGACGATGGGAAGCATCTAGGAATTCGGCGAAGGGTCTTCAACCATTCATACTTGAGAAGGGGACATGACATGATGTAATATGTGATATGTTTTTTGTGTTCATCGTCATATTATGCAAGTAGGTTTCCTAAGGCATGTTTGGTGGCCGAAATATATAGCATTAATGGATGATTAGGGATAAGTGGCATCATAATTGGAGGATTAGCTAGATATTCTTAAAGTACATCCATTTTTGTTTTGACAATTTTCATCCCACTCATACATTGTGTCTTTTTGTAATAATTATGGATACGGTTGGGTTTTATCGGCTACCTGAGCAACAAATCGCCCAGTGGCTTGAATCTTTCCTTTTAAATTTTTCATTTTCTTAAGACTCCTAGGAGGAGGCATTTCAATAATGGTTTGAACATTTTAAGTATCAACTTGTATACCTCTCTGGGAGATAATAAAACCCAATAGTTTTCTTGATGTTTACCCACAAAGACATGTTACTTAGGATTTAATCTTAACTTGTACTGTCATAATAATTCAAATATCTTTCGCAAATCATGTATATGGTTTTCAGTTTTCTTAGATTTTCCTAGGAGATCATCAACATAGTCCTCTATGATGTTTTGCATGCTATCATGAAATATATGTGTCATGGCCATTTGGTAGGTGGCACATACATTTGTCAATTTAAAAGGCACGACAACATAGCAAATGTTCCTCAAGGGATTGTAAATGTGACTTTGTTTTGGTTGTTAAAATTAATTTAATTTGATTAGAAACTAGAGAATTTGTCCATTAAGGAGAGCATCTCATACCCAACGGTAGAATCAACTATGATATCAATGTTGGGCAATGAGAAGTCATCCTTGGGACATAGGTTATGTATATTTCTAAAGATGTCATCCCCATTTGGTTTTCCAATTGGGACGATGTTGGAAATCCACTTTAAATAATCAATAGGTTTAATGAAACTTGCCTCAAGTAACTTTTGAATGTCTTCTTTATCCAACCAAACAACCTTATGATGAATCTTTATAATATTTTGTTTCATAGGTTTTGCATCATGAATCATGGCTAAATTATGTACCACAATTAATGTGGAAATACCAAGCATATCGTCATAAGACCATGCCAAGATATCTTGAAACTCCTTTAATAGTGCGATATAAGCTTCTTGTTTTGTAGGAGTTAATGAAGCACCTATCTTTATAACTTTTGGCGAGTCATCAATGCCAATTTTGATTTCAATCTTGTCTTCATTTAACAATGTTGATCTATCTTTTACATATGGTGCAATTGGTAATTTGTCTAAGTGACCTATGGTAAATTCTTCATCACTAGATGAGGGCTTACTTTCCCTAAAATAAGCTTGATCACTTACAAAAAAATGGAATCTTTTCTTTGATGGTAAGTCAGTAAATCATCATTAAGTTCCAAATATTCTGTGAGAGCTTCATCATTGAAAAATGCATCTAGGTAAGGATTCTTTCGCAACTGTAGTGACATTCATAACTAGGTCAAGATTCACTAGTTGTAAAATCATGACATTGTTTATTTGTTTTGAGCGATTCATAGTGGATTTGGAAAATTGGTTATGGAGAGGTTTATCTTTTATGGCATTCTCATTGTTATTAGCTCCTAAGAATTCATGATCCACCTTGAAAGGCACAATTTGAACCCCAGAATCCTCGCTATATCCAAGGCCTTGCTTAAGTGTATGACCATTCATAATGATAGGTTTTGTGATGCCTTGCTCACGTTTACCTACACCTTGGCCTTTGTATTCATTTTTTGTACGTATTTCAATCCAAATCCATATTTTTCTAAAGCAGTTGAACCAGCCTAAGAGGTGGTTTTGGCTTAATAGTATTACAACAATTATTTACCATAGGGATTTTACCTTTATCATCGTAATATGGCAATTCTATAGACTTAAATGATTGAATGAGTTTTCCATTGGCTTGTGGAGTAATATAGAGTTGTCTAATGTCAAATGTGCTCATATCATCTCTATATTCCCTAGGGCCAACTGGTGTAAAATCAAGCTTGGAAAACTATTTGCCTATGCTATATGTTTGGTTACCACTACTTTCAACCCATTCAACATTCGTTAGCTGGTGTATCAGAATGAGTTGTGGGGGTTGGCATAATGGTTACTTGAGGTTTAGTCAAACCTGGTAGAATAATATTATTAAACTTTATCATTTTACAAAGTCTAAAGGGTACATCATCTGTAGGGCATGTAGATATGATTCCCTCATGTATGAATTTCAAGAATCTATGTAATGTGGATGGGGCAACATTCATGGCATGAATCCATGGTCTTCCAAGCAAGATATTATAGCTCCCATCATTAGATGTTAGTTGGCATTTTGTAGCTATAGTTTGTGGTCGAAGGGATAAGTTCAATTTAATTGCACCTACAACGTTTCTTGTTTGATTGTTAAAACCCTTAATGATCGTATTTGAGTTTACGAGGGCTTGTCTCCCAATTCCAAGTGCACTAAGAGAGGAGTCACTACAAATGCTTAAATCCCAAACTATTATCCATGAAAACTCTTTTGATCCCTTTGTTATTGATTATGAATTTAATGTAAAGAGTAAATGTTGATTCACAATATCATTTAGAGGCAACTCATTAGGCTTAAAGGTGTTGAGATTTTCACTACCCGACAAAGATTTAACAATAGAAGAAAAGTAAGAAGGTTGAGTATCGTGTGGTAAAGTGGTCTCATCTAAGACTTTATAAAGATTGTCTTTGTAAACACTAGAGCTTGTAGACAAATCTAGAATTGATATTTTGGTATGAGTTTTCTTAAGTGGATCTACAATATCATTGTCTTTAGCAGCTTGCAATCTAAGCATTAGGGCTTGGGGAAGGTTAGAAGGAATGTTTTGGTTAATCCCACCTTGAGTCTGAGAAGGAATAAGAGGGATTATCGCGTTGCTTGCTCTAGCCCTCTCAGTCATTACATTATCTGCCTCATAATAAATGATCATACAATGAACAACACAAGATCTTTTTATAGAATGCACTAGGGCAAGTCTATCGATTGCAAGGGTATCAACACACAAAGCATTATCATTACACACAACCCTATCATTTTTCAAACCATATGCTAACATTCTATGATATATCATTGGAAAGAAGCATTCAATCATTGATAAACATCATTTGTATGGTAAGCACATCATCATGCATAATAACATACATAAACAAATAACTTCCTATATAAAAACTCTCATAAAAGAGCATGGAGTAAGGGGTTCATATCTATCCATAACAAGTGCTAAGGAGCACAAGTATATACAAGATCTACAATGAGAGAGAGTTAGGGCTTATAAAAGCCAATAGGGTATGGAAAAACTCTAAGCAAAAGGCTGCAATATAGAGCGAATACAAATGATGTTGTTATTAGATGATATTGGAATAATCTTAAAGAACTAGGGTTGAATGATGGAGAAACAAATAGACTCAACCCTAGAAATATCAGATCTATAATAATCACTGTAAGAGCTAATCCTAGAAGGAAAGGGAGCATGGAAATCAATGCGGATTCATCGAAATGTGGTATGGTAAAGTGGATTTAGGTCACAAAGACTATATTAAACCATAGCGAACAATGTGCAATTCAGATATGAACAATATACAAGGTAATAGTAAACACATACCTAATTGTGGGAATTGAAATGAATTAAATGCTTTAAAGTGACAAAGAGGGGGTTCTTAGATAAAGACCAAATTTTTATCCAACGTATGTGTTGTTGGAAGCCGAAATCAGTTGAAAACACGTGCAAAGACTAAACTAGAGAAGATCTAGAAAAGTTGTGCAAAGGTGATAAAGTGCAGAAAACTGCCATTAGCATAGGGGTCCGCTTCTAGTATGACTAGGAGGGTAGTGGTATGCTCCTAGTTAACTGTGTAGGCCCCTAGTTAACTGTGTACACTCATAGTTGGACTGTGCGAGATCTCGAAAAAAGTTTGACAAATGCCTTCCTCTGTTTTTGCTGATTGAAAACCTTGCTTAGCTTGTCGCAATTCACTATAGATCTTTCATAAACCTTTCTCCTTTGTAAACATTAATCAATTCAAGTCACCTTGCAAGAAATTAAAAAATGGGAGTAGGTATGAGGGGCTTGCCTCAATCAGACCCTTGTTTCTTGACAAGATTGCAATTACCAGTCAATTCAGTTCAGCAAGCAGCCCAGTGCAATATGAAGATCTCGACCCTTATCCTTATTTTTGGTACAGTGGTGCCGCTAAAAAAATGCAATCCTTTTCTTTTACACTTCAATGCATCAATGCAGTTATGTATTTATAGATTTATTGAATTCCAATTAGGAGCTTATTGGCGTGTAAGGCAACACAAAACGAGCAAGAAAAACCGGCAAAAGGGGCACAAACATTGACAAAACAAAAGATCCAATAGGTTGACCCACTGAGAGCAAGATATAATTAACATTGACGCATGGGAGTAATAAAATCAATACAAGTGTACACATAAGCTGCTTCAAGGGAAGCATGGTGGACTCAAAGTTATCTTCCAACAATATGCCATGAATCGCTGACATGTGCATATTAAGTAGTGGGTACACTTCAAGCAAGGTGGCCTCAATGTTATGCTCCAATGATATGCCTTGAATAGGGGACAAGTACATTTTTAGTAGGGGCATGTTAGCAGATATACACATTGAAATAATGAAGAGGAATGGAAGGCATACAACACACTTACACACTTGTGTGTGTTCATATTTCATTAAGCATAAAAAAAGTTACATAAGTTGGCAAGGTTGATAACCGACCATTAGTTAATGCTTAACTAATAGGTAATAACTTTAGTACCCTCCCTTAATGACTAAACCGAAGACTACTCCAAGTTTGTCCTGAAATTTTACAAACAAAATGGGACCAAACAGTTTAGTCATTACATCTATAGATTGCTTTATAGATATCTTAATTTGAAATCTGCAGTCCTTTGACGTTTTATTGTTGTCCAATGTAGGAGCTTTGATGTAGACAAAAACCCAAAAGAATTATTAACGACAAAACAAAGATTTGGTCATGTGGACATATGAAGTTATCAAGCTATCCACCAATTCTTTGTAGAGTGATTCATTGACCAGTAATGAATCATTATCAGCTGATAACTTCAGCCCGATCTCCATAGTTTTGAATCTAGCCTTTTGGAGATGCTGATCCAACAAAATATACCAAGCTCGTGGATCTTGCTTAAGTTTGTCCAGGTACTTAATCACCCTGCAAACCAGAGGACCACTACTAGGTATGTGAAGACCTTGAAGTTGCACCATGTAGACCTCGTTCAAATCTCCATTCAGGAAACCAAATTGAGTTGCTATGGAGAGAAGCAACCAAAGTGTGATCGTTTTCACAGGAGTATAACCAACTCCGTAATAGAATTTTGTCCACCCATTTGCATTTAATTTGTTGTTTAACTAGTGGTTTTCATACCATAAAAAGGCCAGAAGCAAGAGCAAAATGACCATGCTCTGCTGAATTAACGACCTTGTTTCTTGTCATCAATGCCTTTGACTAAGACATTTCATCCTCTTGCATAAATACTCGTGCATGTGATTGAGGAATTTCATCCTTCCAGAGATTCTTTATAGTGGATATTCCCTTCACAACTCGTGCATGTAAGTTGATTGGATCAGGGTCAAGCAACCTATGAGGAATTTCATTCTTCAACAGAACCTATATGGTGGAGTCTCTCCACACACGAGCATTTAAGTTGACTTTGGCAGTGTCAACAATTCTATAGAATCCACCTTGTCCAATACCTAGGACAATCACTTTGTCCCGTTTCATGTTAGATAGACACAATACACTACTTCTTAGAGAAATTTACAACAATGTTGGGATTTTCTATCAATTGACTAATAGACGGGATTTTTATTTTTGTTAGGAACATATCTAACATTCCTTATCATGATTTTTTCAGCATTATTCAATACCTTGTGAATATCTCCTATCCCCTCTACTACAAGTGACCCTCCGTTAGCTAATAAAATTAAATAAAAAAACCTTTTTATTTTTAGTAAATGTGACATACCAAGTTCAACGTGCAAACATCTTCACCAATTAAGGGTGGGGAATGTTAGATAATTTATTACATCATAGACTTAGGGTAAATAAATTAAACTACGTAAGTTGTCAATTGGGATTACTATTAAACATGTTATTGTTGTAGTTTGTTAGTGGGTCTACAATAACTCATGGTTTCGCCCACATTAGGGGCACACAAAAGGAATTACCCAGAACAAAAGAACATGACATGTGGGTTGTTTAACAAAATAGAAGGAACTCAAAAAGACTTGCAAGATGTATGTGCCAGGGTAGAGAGATTTGGATCCCTTTGCAAGAGTGGGAGGTCAGTTGGAAGGAGATCAACTTTGAAAGGGAGATAGTTCCCCTCTAGGAGAGCACAACAAAGTTAGCTCCAAGAGAGAAAGAGAGAAGTAGGGCTAAAGAGCTTGCAAATGTGATGTATGTTCAGTAGTCATAGTGTAGCCACTCCATGGTAACATCTTCATAGCTCAGTAGGGGAACACATGAGTCTTTGTAAAATTGTAATGTTCATTCAATAAATAGAGCTGTTAGGTTTCTAATTTGAGTTCTTGTGTTTGTGTGTCCATTTGAGGGTAATTCCTGACTGGGCTGTAAGGAAACTATTAAGTTGGCCCCTCATTCCTGTCTACATCAACAAACCAACAACCATATTAATTTTTTGTAGCAAAGAGGGAGATTTTCTTGAGGTGTCCATACCTTTGTTCTCAAACTCTAAGCTTCGAATTGGATGCACCCAAAGCATAAACCTCTGATATGCTAGCAACCTTAAATCTATAAAGACTGCTCTCTACCCCCCTTGGCAAGGTTTTTACTACTAATTTTCTCCTTAACCAATCACTTATCATCCACAATTACAATCACCAAGCGCCCATATAACTAGAGGTCTAACTAATTGTCATCTATAAACTCCTAAGATTGCATACCTATAGAATTGTTAGAATCACATATTACTATTCTACTTTGAACTTTGTTTAAAATGACAATTTTTACAGTGTGTTAAAAGTGGTAGAATATGCATTAGAAAGGATACAATGCTTGCAAAACCATTCACAAGGAAAGGAAACAACACACAACATGAAGGTTTTAACCTGGAAATCCCAATGTGGGAAAACCTTGTTGGAAGTGGTAATTGCACATCTTCCTCTTTCTTCCTCAACAAAATGAATCAATACAAAGAGCTCATAGAGCATACAACTCTTCTCTCTATTCTCTCCTATCTTCTTGATATTGTGATAGAAGAAATAAAAGAAACATATCATAGTTACCTTCATACAAATAACTCACTACTCACTGCTCCTCTCTCATGCATTCATCTTCATACACTCTCGTAGATCACGATCCATGATCATTGATTCCCCTTTCTTTTATATACAACCCTTATTATGCACTCTTGGAAATGTTCCTTCGAAGATCCAAGTCTTCAAAACGGCCAAGAATGAGAAGACCAGTTGGTTAATGTCCTCACTCTAACTCTTTAGTTGATGTGGGCGAAATTACTATTTTGCATTGCGAAACTGCCCCAAAGGGTGACTAAACCACCCCGGTGGTTTTGAAAACGCGACTTCAAGTGGCATAACTGCCATGTCATGCAGATCGGCGGTTTTGTCATACAAGATTGCCCTTCAACGTCCGAAGGCCTTATCTTTTGCACATGAACTCAAAATTACATGCTTTGTTTGTGGAAGTATATACCTTTTTGAGAGGAATCTAAATATGTAATCACATTGACATATTGATGAAGAATATACTTTGTTTTACTTTCATGAAGTAGACAGTGTCTAGTTAGGTGTTGCAATGCACAATATTGCACCACATCAACCTTTCCTTTGTTTTGTCAATCCTAAGTTGTCCTTGGATTCTCTTGGAGTTTATTGATGGCTTACATGGATTCTTATTGATCAAATAGAGAACAAATTCTGAGTCAAACTAGGAGCACAAACGACATTTTGGAACATGAATTTCTTACCCTCATTCAACTTAATCTTGACATCTCCATGGCCCTATGCAATATGTGACTTGTCACCACCAATTGTCATTGAATTTGCCTTGCTTGAGTTTTCAACAAAATCACAAACCAATCACAATGGTTAGTCATGTGACTATGAGTTCCTTAATCAAGGAACCAAATATCCGTTGCTGTATGATTACATTTGGAATCCATTAAGGCACACTCCTCTTCATCCACAAAATTACCATCCCACTTTTCTTCTTTTCTCTAACCATGCCAACTTTATCTTACAATATTTATTTGTATGACCTTTCTTTCCATGAAATAACACCTAATGGTAGACTTAGAAGTGTTATTGTCTGAAGTGGTTGAAAATTCTGAAGAAAATTGTTAATTAAGTTTCTTTCCCCTTGAATTTCCCAACAAAGTACCCTCGGAGGTTTAATTTCTTATACAAAATGGTTTGCTATACAATTAATTGAAATTATTGTGTCTTTTGTGGCAGTTTGATTGAAAGTTTCAACAAATATATTAAATGAAAGAGGAAGGCTAAGAAGAACAATAATTATCAATTCTTCACCATATACTTTTCTAATGATGGCTGGTAATTGATCCTTATATATTTAAACTTCAAAAAAATATTGTTGATGAAGCTTCCCTTCTTGAATCTTGAGTTAAAACATCAAATTCCTCAAGTGGCATGTCTTTGAAATATCATAAATCTCATAGTTAATATTCTGTTTCCTCCACACCTTTTCAGTTTATTTGAAACTTGATACTTTAGTCAGCATTTTATTAGTAATAGATAAAGTGAACAACATCAAAAGCTTTCTATTCTTTTGAACTTAGTCCGCTTCTTGATTTAATGCAGTCTTTTCTGCTTGATTCTTAGGTAAATTTTTATTGATAATCCCATTCAATTCCATAGACACAAAGATGCTTAGCACCCTATTCTTACAAACGGTGAAAATTTGACCATTAAACCTTTGGGAGTCCGACACCATAAGGTTATTCAAAATTTCCATTGTTATAACCAACAACCACCACCAAACACTTGGACAAATCAAGACTTACCGAATATCAAATTTTATCGCATTTGAAAAAAATTATGGGAAATGAAACTCACCAATTTGTGCAGATATTTAATGCTGATTTGGATAAACAGAACTGCTCAACCCAAAAAAATTGGAAATTGTAAAAATCATCGAAAACTGAATCTTGAAATATTTTTTCCTGTCCGTATGGTACAATTCCTTTCAATCCTGCAAAAATATCTCCTCAGGAACTGTGCCAGCAGTACCTCACTCAAACGCTTGAAATTCTGCCTCTAAACCCCATGAAATGCCTTGAAATTCGTGTTGGTTTTTCCTCTTATCAGAATTCCAAGGATATTAATTGTAGGTTTATTCCTTGAGAATTTGACCTTACAATTCCTCTTATACATCTTTCCTAATGTTTCCAAAATCCTCACACATCTACAACTTGACACCATGAAAGAAAGGCAAAGAAAAACTCGAAAATGAAGAGAGAAAGTTGTTAGCAAAAATAAACACTGAAATAATGGAGAGAAATGGAAGGCATAGGGCACAGTTACTTGTGTGTGTCCGTCTTTTATTAAGCAGAAAAAAAGTTACATCAGTTGAGAATGTTGATAACCAACCATTAGTTAATGTTTACCTGATAGCTTATTAATAACTTTAATGCCCTTCTTTAATGGCTAAACTGTAAACTATTCCAAGTTTGTCCTGAAATTTTACATATTGGGATCGAAGAGTAAATTTAGTTAGTACATTTACAAGTTGCTCTTTAGATATCAATGTGAAATCTATAGTCCTCTTAACATTTTGCTATTGTCCAATGTAGGAGCTTCGGTGTAGACAAAAATTGAAAACGATAGCTAACAACAAAACAAAGATCCGGTCATGTGGACATAAAATATATCATTTTGTCTAACAATTCTTTGTAGAATGATCCATTGACTGGTGATTCATTTAATTTATCAATCTAGGGTTGGTGTCCAAATGCTATATGCAATAGGGAAAAGAAGACTTCTAGGTAACGATTCTTTATAGTTGGAAATTGAAATAACACTCATTAAAAACAATTAAAACTTAAAGTGCTGATATTAAATCAAGACTCAATTAAATCAAATCTACTTTAAAGCAAACAAACAACTGAAAGGAAAATGCAAACTCCGGAAATGAAGATAGGAAAATTAAATGCTATAAATCTTAACACACCACACACACCTGCAGGCTAAGTCACAAGGTTCGGTGATATTTTTCCATGAAATTTGAAATTCGTCGAACTTTTGATGTGGCATAAAAAATCGGCCAAGTTCGGGAAGTTTGCCAAAAAAATCGTTGGAAGAAAAACATATGTATAAAAAATCTTCGTCCAAAAACTGCCTTTCCTCTCTGCTAAACACAAGAAGATACCTAAACTTGAATAGAGGACGCGAACATGAATGTGCACAGAGTACAAGCTGAGCTACACTGACGTACCCTGAGCTGCAGAGGTGAGTTGGGTGGACTGCTCTGCTTATTCACTGTATGTTGGAAGTCGGAAGAAGACTATCGTGTGGAAGAGAAGCAGGCTAGTGACAGTCGCTGAGGAGTAGGTCGGTGATAGTTGTCGAGGAGCAGGGCGAGTCTCACGAATGTTTAACTCTATGTTATTTTTATTTAGTTTTTTTTTAATGTTTGTTTATGTTTTAATATTTATCGTAGCTTAATTTTTTTGTTATGTTTTTTTATATTTAATTTTTTGTTATTATTTATTTTAAAATGTTTTTAAATTTTTTTATTGTTATGCCATTTATTTCTTAAAAATTCAATATTTTTTTTGTTTTAATTTTTTTTTTCATTTTATATTTATCAATTATAATTTACATTTATATATATATATATTTGTAGAATTTAATGGTGATTTTTTTTTGAACTTCATCTATAGGCGAATTTAATCCGAACTTTATCCTTGTCGAACTCGAACTCAACCTTGGTGACCTAGCCTGCAGGTTTATATAAGGAAGCAATATTGATGAAAATAAATGCTAAAACTAAAAATGATTAGGAAGAAATCCAATGTAAAAAAACCGTAAAGTTTGTCCTTCCTCATGTTGAGTGGGCCTTTGCTCTGCCTTTGAAATTGGACTAGAAATAATTGTAATATCCCCCAACTCCACGCAACAATCAAGAATAATAAAAAAACCAAGAACACAATAGTTTAAAAACAAACGTAGCAGTCAAAAGAAGAAACACAACTGTCACAAGAGGAAACGCAGTAGTCACAAGACATCGTGGGATTCCAAGAAGATCAACACAGCCCTCAGGAAAGATCGTAGCAATCCAAGGAGATATCATAGCAGTTCAAGAGGGTCTATGCAGCCTTCAAACATTAATTAAAGCATCTTTGAGTTTAGCGTCATTATTAAGTAAGTCATTGTTAATAATTAATTATTTCACTGCTATAAATTAATTGATTCAACATTAATTACACGAATAGTCACCACTCTTGAGAAAGACACCATTTGATGGAGAGGTTAGTATATATTTATATTCATTCATTGAAGTGGAAGAAAGACATTCATTCAACTCTGGTAATAAACATTCAACCGTGTACAAGCATTATGCTTATAACCACTTTTAAGGACGAAATCCCTTAATCGTGTAGTTGATTACAAGGACAAAAACCCTTGTATTCGAACTCAAGGACGAAACCCCTTGTGGTGTAACTTTGTAATATTCGAAGTCTATATTCGGAAATAAACAATTAATTTAATTGGACTTTATTATTATTTTATAAAATTTTATTTAAAAGAATTCCGGAAAATCCAAATTAATGTAAAATATTTCGATTTGGAATATTATAGTGGTATCAGAGCTGTTTTTCTTGCCAACCTATGAACCATGGGATCACTACATAAGGAAATTATGGACAGTTTCGAGTCGTACAAAATCCTTTCAACAGAAATTCGAAAGGAAATATCTTTCTCCGACTATTTGGATTTAGAAGAGTTATAGAATGGAATCAAACACTATGAGGAAGACGAGTTCGTGAATCATAGTTATGGCAACTCAGAATATGAAGAGATTCAATTTTCAAGAGATCGTAGAAGAAAGGAAAACATAAAACTCAATAGTGAATGTATATCATGCTGGTAAGGGCAGTGAGATGGAAGAAAATTGGAGAGAGGATGAAGGTTACATGCCAGACAAATTCCAAAGAAGTATTCCTCACAATTTAGATAATAATAATTTTAAAAATGTCAGGGAATAACTGAAACAGTAGTTAACAATGCAAATCGTAACCATTACAACGCAGTCTCTACATGTCAATCCATAACAAATTTCATTTTGCCCAAAGAAAGAATGAAAGGTAAAAACTTGATGAGCAAGCTTCAAAGGCATGAGATGGGAATGATTGGGAGGAAGGCCTTCCGCAACACAAGTTGTGAGATATGCTTCACGAATTTTCAACTGCAGAAAGAGTTTGATGCTTATGACCCCCGCTCGCATTGTTTCGTAAGCGATAATGATTATATTACGCCATCGTCAGACATTGTGGAAATATATGGTGCCGAGGATATCATATTTTCTATGGATCAGAGTTTTGTTTGTGCAGCGTTTAGTAGAATCACTAACAAATGACTTTGCTTCTTAAATCAGCCATTTGATGAAGAGATTATCAGCGTGTTCTACAATAACAACATTGCTTCCCTTATCACAATTTCAGAATATTCTTTAACAAATGACATCAACTCCTTCAAGATCCGAGCAACCCCAATTGATTATATTAGGAAAGGTAAACTTGAAACTCGTTTACACTAAATTAAGACACATATATCCTCTGAGCAGGGGGAAAATTATGCAGTAATCGACCATGTACATTTGTTGCTCTATAAAATGAGGCTCGGTCTGGTGTAATATTGATAACATTACATAGCTTAAATAGGAATGATGTTCCTATAGCGATTTTAAATATAGAGAATGGCACTGTTTTGAAATCTTTTATCTACCAATTAAAATGCCAAAATGCAACGCCTTATTTAATTCAATGGTTCTTTGAGAAGGTTATCTTAATACCTAGAAACAAAAACATCGAAATACTTGATCTTCGGATAGAGAAACTGACAGAAATAAGTAGCACAGAGTCGATCGAATCGATAAATATCTATTTCTTTAAGCAGGCCGGATTGTTTTTAACGATTAATAAAGAAATTGTTTCTATATGGAATCTCCATGGAAAGCTCATAACTTCATATGATGACAAGTTACTGTGGCTTCACCTAGGTGTGGGAAGGTGTACCATCAGAGATCAATATTTTATTATTTTTGACCGTCTTGTACGAAATGGCTTTGTCTTTACCATAAGTGACTTGTTGACAGGGAAATGCATTGCTAGGATTGATTTAGAAGTTGAGATTAGTTGCAGGAATGGACCAAATGCATCACTAATTCAGAACACAGTCGAAGAAGCCCTTCAAACTATTAATGTAGGAAATGTTTTGAGACCTTCCCTTATAGTTAAAAATAAACAGTTATGCAAACCTAAACAACAGTTTGAAAATTTTACAAAAAGTTGCAACCCTTTCAAGTATCTTATACAAAAGGAGCTTTCCATAGACGTAATAGAGTTCTCTTGTCCAACTTTTGAAAAGGGATTCAATTTGCGAGATCACATACTTCAAAATCTAAGGTGGCAAGAAGAGAAAGGACGAGACATGATTCAAAGATTTCTAGAAATACTTGCTTTGTGTCATACAGTAGTTGTTGTGGGTGACTATAGTGGGGACAATGTCAAATATGTTGGAGAATTACCTAATGTGACAACTTTTGTTTTGGTTGCTAAGATGTTGGGATTCTGTCTTTACAAATAGTCATAATCATCTATATTTATTCGAATTTATCAATTTGATGGGGGCTACAATGATTTTAAATACGAGGCACTTAACATGTTGATCTCAGCAGTACGAGGAAACGTATGTCTGTGATTGTCCGTGATCTAGCTCGTCAACTTTTACTTTTATGCAAAGGTGCTGATAGTGTCATTTTTGAGAGATTATCTTCTGAAGAAGAGTGGAGTCACGTAACATTGGAACTTATGAAACAGTATGGAGAAGCAGGACTTAGAACACGGGTTGTGGCATATCCCAGACTTGACGAAGAATCCTACGCAGAATGGCAAAAGCGATGGATAAGGGCAAAACATGATATCATCAATTCTGATGAACAAAACCAAACTCTGGAAGAGTTAGTTGAAGTTATTGAAAGAAATCTAATTCTTGGAACTACTGCCATTGAGGACAAACTACAGGTTGGTGTCCCTCAAGCCATTCATAATCTCGCAAATGCTAGAATCAAAATCTGGGTTTTGATTGGAGATAAAATGGAAACAACAATAAATATTAGTTATGCTTGCAAACTTTTACCACATAACATGAGAAAACACATTATACAAATTGAAGACCTTTGCATTGATTTCACTCTTCCTGGTTTCTCTGACTATCCCCTCAAACCAGGAGAGAGCAACATCTTGGTTAGCATGGATAACATCAATGAATATGTTTCATTAGTTGTGGATGCAACTATTACGACAAGAATCATGCAACAAATTGGGTCCTTGCGACCAAGATTTAATCAGGTGCTTCCTATTTCACCTTTGCAAGTGTTCATAGAAAATGAGATGGATACTCTGTTATGTGGTGTGTGTTATTTATGGGTGGCTGAAATGATTACCAATCACATCAAATTTGCTCATGGTTATACGGCCCAAAGTACTCCTGTTATCTACCTTTCGATTGATAGAAGTTATTCATATTTTTATTGTTACTCTTTGCTGTTCAGTAAAGATGAGAGAACTACAGATTTCAGAGTGTTGGTTCTTTGTAAAATTGTCTCATGGAAAACATATACAAACTTTTCTAACATTTTGGTGGTTTCCATTGAGACCGAGGTTGTCATACGATATTTGCTTGTATGGAGTTCATATGATCCTTCTACTTCTAGATTATCAATAGAAGATGCAATGTGGGGAGGTGCTTTACTTGAACATTCCAATTTGCAATTGCTTGAGGACAAGCAATTTGAGGAAGGGAAGGGAGGTCTGTAATGTCCCCCAAGTCCACGCAACAACCAAGAATAATAAAAAAACCAAGAACACAACAGTTTAAAAACAAACATAGTAGTCAAAAGAAGAAATGCAGCAGTCACAAAAGGAAATGCAGCAGTCATAAGAGGAAACACAGTAGTCACAAGAGATCGTGGGAGTCCAAGAAAATCAACACAGCCCTCAAGGAAGATCGTAGCAATCCAAGGAGATATCGTAGCAGTCCAAGAGGGTCTATGCAGCATTCAAACATTAATTAATCCATCTTTGGGTTTAACGGCATTATTAAGCCATTGTTAATAATTAATTACTTCGCTGCTATAAATTAATTAATTCATCATTAATTACACGAATAGTCACCACTCTCGAGAAAGACAACATTTGATGGAGAGGTTATTATATATTTATATTGATTCATTGAAGTGGAACAAAGGCATTCATTCAACTCCGGTATTAAACATTCAACCGTGTACAAGCATTATGCTAATAACCACTTTTAAGGACAAAATGCCTTAATTGTGTAATTGATTACAAAGATAGAAACCCTTGTAATTGAACTCAAGGACAAAACCCCTTGTGGTGTAACTTTGTAATATTCGAAATCTATATTCGGAAATAAACAATTAATCTAATTGGACTTTATTATTATTTATATTATTATTTTATAAAACATTATTTAAAAGATTTTCGAAAAATCCAAATTAATGTAAAATATTCCGATTTGGAATATTACAATAATCAATCAAGAATTTTGGGAATACATCAGATTCTTATTCAATCCAATTTCTGTTCAGAAATAACAATTCTCTTACAATCAATCTTCAATCAAGTGTTCAATCCAATTCAATACCAACTATGAATGAGAAGGTTGTATTTATAATAGAAATTCTTCAACAACTTAATTGGGACTAACAAGCAAACAAATTAGTTTACAACTGATTTCTTAATCTAGGCAAACAATATAACAAATCAGGTTGTAACTTAGATTTGCATTATTATAAAACAAAACTAACCTCCACTTTATTAGGAGAGGAGTGGAGATTGCTAGATTCATGGATCCACTATCTTCTATTTTGTTGCAGAGAATCAAGTGTGATCACTTTTAGTTTTGATGTCTCCAACAACTTTCATTCTGTTGGAGAGAATCAATTATAATTTTGACAAATTTGGTTTCCTTGTGATGTGTCCAACAATTTTATTTTGTTGAGATATTCATAGTATTTGAAATACTATAAATACCTTGTCTATTTTTATAAATACTATAAATAGATATTTACCAAATTAGTCCAAAAATAACTCTTCAATCATCCTTGGTTCTTTATGTGCATTTATTATGGACTGTTGGTCTACGGAGCCAGTTTCCTGTGCAACTTGGGAGCCAATGTTCTGAGCAACTCGGGAGACAGTGTTCTGAGCAACTCTGGAGTTAGTCTTTTGTGCAACTCTAGAGCTAGTTTTGTATGGGACTTCGAAGCTACTGTAGGACTCGGGAGGTGCCTGCTATAGTTCTTCGGAGCTACCTTAGAAACTGCCCCTGATTCAATATTTTGACATTCTAGCTCTGCTATTTGCATTGATGATTCATTCCAATTTGTATATACAAATTTTTACATATATTTCACAAGAAAATATCAACAATTTGAATTTTAATGACTGCCAAAGAATTGACCAAATTTATATCAATATGCATAAGCTCTTAAAACTACATCTAAGTCCACCTTAAAACTTAATTTATGAAATAGAAAATGGTATCACTTATTGATATAAATGAGACATATTATGGTCTCATCACTAGGTAATTGAAAACCTTCAAGCTGTATTATGTAGACCTTGTCCAAATCTTCGTTGAGAAAACTAAAATGCGCTGTTATGGAGAGAAGCAATCGAAGGGTGACCATCTTTAGTGGGAGTGAAAACCAACTCCGTAGTAGGACAAAAAAAAATCTCATCTATTCCCTCTTGTTGGGAAAATCCATTTGCAATAGGACAAGTCTTGTACTTGTCCAAAGTACTATTGGCTTTGCTTTTGACTTTTTCTACACATTTGCATCCAATGGGTTATTATATTAGCAGTTTTGGTATCACAAAAAGCTGATAAGTGAGAGAAAACTGAACATACTTTGCTAAATTAACAACCTTGTTTATGGTTCTCTGAGCCAGTGCCCTTGATTGAGGCATTTCATTTACCCACACAATGATTTGTACATTTGATTGAGGAATTGCATGCTCTTGCGCATTCTTTGTGGTGGATATTCTTTCAACAACTAGTGCATGTAAGTTGACTGGAGCAGAGTTAACAAGCCTATGATGAATTTCTAACACAAATTGTGTGGTGGAGTCTCCCGCGACACATGCATTTAAGTTGACTCAACAAGCCTATGATGAATTTCATCCTCGAACACAACCTGTATGGTGGAGTCTCCCTCCACACGTGCATTTAAGACGACTGTGATAGGGTCAATAAGCCTATACAAACCAGCTTGCACAATACCTATGGCAATTATTTGTCTTGTTTCACATCAGATACAATATAGTGCTTCCAAGAAAAATTTACAACAATGTTGGAATTTTCTATTAATTGACTAAATTACAAGAGATTGTTATTCATATTAGGAACATACCTAACATTCTGTACTATAATGTTTTTAGCATTATTCAATACTATGCGAATACATCCTATCCCCTCTATTGCAAGTGACTCTCTATCAAGAAAAAAAATGAATCAAAAATATTTGTGTTTGTATTAAATGTGACATACTAGTCCTTTCAATATGTAAAATATCTGGATGCACTGGAATAAATGAACCAACAATTGGTAGCACTATCGTTTGAGTATGATGCTATGAGGGCATACTCTTCCTCAAAACCCTATTCATCTTCCATTGCTGCCACATTTGCAACTTGTTTGCGTTGTTGTGAAAGTGCATATTGTTGCTTCTAGCAATCTTTTTTAACATGCCTAATCTTATGGCAGTAAAAATACTTCACTTGATACTTGGAAGATGAGTCACCAGAGATGCGTTTCCACTTTCCCGTTGACTTAGTACTCTCTGTTTGTCAAGCACTAGACTCATTTTTCCGTGTTTGTCTAAGTTGCTTTTGCAACAATTAGCAACTAAACTGACTAAATTTCAAGGTCAGGGTTTATGCCATCAAGTGTAAAGCCTCCACGACCTCCACAAAAGATTCAAATGAGGGTGTCAAGTTTTTACTACAAGAACAACTAGGTCATCATCGTCCACTTTTTTGTTTATGGCAGCAAGCTGGTCTCAAAGATATTTTATTCGAAGATGTTCTGACAGGGATCCATCTTCAGTCATCTTTACAAAAAATAACAGATTTTTCAAGTATAGGACCCAGCTTTTCTCTGAATTTTGACACTTATTTTTCAGATTGGTCCAAAGCACACTTGCTTCATCGACATTTTGGACCTTAGGAATCAAATCATCTGATACAGACAACTTCAACAATAGCAAGGCCTCCTTATGATGCTTGTCATAATCAACAAAATTCGTAGTAGGTCTCGCTTTAATGCCGAGAATGATTTTATTACAATTATGATATTCCGCAATTTGAAAAATCTTATAGCTTCAGAGATTGTAATTTTTCCTAATCAATTTTTATGCTTTAGATAGAACGAAATTCTGGACATTGGCCATTATACGCACAATATTTGACCTCTGACCCGGAAATTAATGCAAAGGAAAATGCAATGTCTGAACTTACTATTTTTCTGTGGAAAATGCAATTGTGCTGACTGATTTTTGTCAAAGTCGTGATGTAGAGTCAACTATCATGACTGTCTGGAACTGATTGTCTTGGTTTTCCTTCATGTTCTTCCAACCTCTTGGTCTGCACTCTTCCTGTGCCCTAGCACAAATCCCGGAAATCGTGATTTTGTAGACAATCGTCTACAAACTCAGACTGAAGTGTGTTCTGCTGTACATATTTTAGTTTGTACTTCCAAATTCAGACTGAAGTGTGTTCTGCTCTACATCTTTTAGTTTGTACTTCCGACTGTGCTGCACTCCGAATCACAAAGTTCTTCAATTTTCGTGGCTCGTCTCCTCTACCACAACAACGATTCTCTGGAAAATCATCTCCTAATGAAAATTGCAAACCTCTTGAAAACTGCGATTGGGTCTGTAGCGTCTTTCCTTCCTTCATATCTGCACTTTACATAAATCACCACCACTTCGTTTTGCCATGACTCCCTCTGCCCATGTGTCTTCCTCGATGTCTGTGAATCTGTGACTACTTTCCTCAGCTGTGCCCTACAACCTTCTACAAGTTGGTTCTTTTGTTCTCGCTCTTCCTTCATGTATTGGTCATGACATCACGATTCCATTTGGTCTGGTCCTTTCTCTATGACCCACAATCTGTTCCGGATTTTATTGCTCTATACAACCTGGAATTGCGACCAATTAATCTGTCTTTGGTCATGATCCTTCTTTCGCGAAATCGTTTTGATTCAAGTTACGTGCCTTCAAATGCCACAAATCTGATCTGCAAAACGCCATGACCCTAGGTCTTCACCTTTGCAAATGCCTTTGCCAACAAATCATGAATCAACTCCTCAAGTCAAGTTCAAACTTCTTCTCTCTTGCACTATTCGTATGCTTCTCTTAAGGCTTCCTCGAACAACCTGCTCCATTTGTACCTGTCTAGGGCTTCCTAAAACGATTTGCTTTGATACCAATGCTAGCAGATGTAAACACTAAAAGAATGAAGAGAAATAGAAGGCATACGACAAACTTACACACATTTGTGTGTTCATCGTTTATTAAGCAGAAAAGAAGTTACTTCAGTTGGGAAGGTTGATAACCGACCATTAATTAATGTGTAATGAATAGCTAATTAGTAACTTTAATAAAAGGTTTCCTATCTTTTTATTTAATCAAATAAAAAATGAAATGGGTGAATGTATAAAGTGAGAGAGATGAACAACTGAATTCCAGCAACCCTTTAGTTACAAGGTTAACTAATGCACCCTCCCTTGTTACTAACTTTTACAAACTGCAATGTTATATTTTCTTATTAGGCATTTATTTCCTATGACAATGCAATTTTATAGTGTACGCGCTGAACTTGCATTTATAACCATCATAGTAAATATTATAACACTAACCTCCTTGTATCTAATACTGTTCGGCCCTTGATGCATATTTTTTTGATACATTGCACTCTCAATAAAAAGATGCCCAAGTAGTGGATTGTTTCTGATTATGACGGTGCTTTGAAGCAGATGAAAATGTTATTATCTCATCTAATATCAAGGAAACATGGTCTGTTTGTATTTCCTTTTGTGGAATTAGAAGTAGGAAAACTTAACATTTTGTTCTAAATTTTGTGCAGGAACGTCAGCGTGTCCAGAAGGCAAATTTTACTGTCGAAATTCTGGGCATATGCCAGCTCTATTATTCTCATCTCGTGTGAATGATGGCATTTGTGGTAATGCTCTTTTTATTCTTAGAATTAGCTCTGCAATGCAATTGTAAATTTTTCAATTTCTTACTTTCGGTCTGGAAATAATGTTTTTGCATGATTTCCATTCTTAAAATACAGGCTTAGGTGTTGTTCCTTGTTCATTTCGAAACCTGTTTTACTTATTTTTTGGATGTTGGAATTATCGTATTCATAGAAACTAAAAAAATGCTTCTTGTTTAGCTCATGGAGCTATGCTTCATTGGTCAAATGGGTTGCCGTCAGACTTTAATATTTTCCTTATATGAAGTTGCAACATCCTTTGAGTCATTTTTAATCTAGTTATCACTGTATTCCTTGATATTTCGGTGATTATTTATATGGAAAGCAGTGTCAAAATAACCCATTTTTGATTTTATTCGACAATAACTTCTTGAGAAGCCATCAGAATATAAACAATAATGAATGCTTGCATTGTTGAGGGCAGCCATGTAATATAATAAACTTTGGGATTGTTTTTTACAAAAAACTTTGGGAATGTTTTTTACAAAAAACTTTGAAGAGCAGTTTAACACGTTTCACTTGTATACATCCACATATAAATTTTAATTGCTTCAGTGTGGAAATGTAGGATAGTGTTGTATATTCTTAGAATTTGTTTATAAAAGGCCATTCAGTTGGTTTTGAAACCTTCTCTGTTCGAATATTTTAAACTTCATCTTGCTGACATTGAAGTTTTAAACTTAAAAAATTCTTCACACAATGTTTCTAAAGTCCTTTTTCCACATCATAAATCGTGAAAGCATAAAATCTCTGGTTTTTAACTACTCTTCATTTGTTTTATTGCATACCCAATGTATAAGAAACTTCATGTTGAGGGCATCACATCTTAATAACTAGTGCATCATTTACCTTGCCTTGCTTCATTTAACAACTATTCAAACTTAAATTTGCTATACATTATTTTTTCTATGCTTTTGTTGCTGCAATCATCCCCCTTCTGAGAAGTGGGAAATCCATAAGTTCGCAATTCCAGGAATGAATTTCTCCCAACAAATATGCCTTATACAAATATTCAAATCTTTCCTTGAAGGCATGAGTTGGTTATTTTAAAAAATTCTTCTTCAGTTGATGTTTGATTCATACCTTTGCTTAAATTTTAGTTTTCCCATATTGCTTTTGGAGTATATATTTTGGTATTTTTTTTGAATTTTAATCTCAAATTTTAGTGCTTCTCTTGCACAAAATTGATAACTGAAATATTACCATTTGTAGTTGGGGAATTCTTGATAAATGCAGTATGCAATAATGGGACTGCATCTAAATTATTCACGTTGTTTTACTGTAAATTATCATTAATAGACAGTTTTTGCAGATTGCTGTGATGGGAGTGATGAATATGACGGCAAAGTGAACTGTTCAAATACATGTTGGGAGGCGGGTAAAGTGACCAGAGAGAAGCTCAAAAAAAAATTAGCCACATATAAAGAAGGTCTTGCAATTCGGAAGCAGGAGGTAGAGCATGCAAAGCAACTGATGGCAAAAGAGAAAGATGAATTATCATCATTGAAGCAGGATGAGAAGAAGCTAAAGGATGTGGTTGACAAGCTTAAAGGTAAGTTCTATTCAAATCCTTAGTTTAGCAGAATGTACAAAGTGCTGGCTGTTAGTCTTTGAAATTCGTCCTTAGTATGGATCCATAGATTCGTGCTTCCATGAAAATTGAAAGGAGTCTTAGTGCCACAGTAGCTAATCAGAGGGATATGAAATAAAGCTTTAAATAATGTCCATAGTGATGGTGACAATAATAGTAGCAAAAATTTGGGTTTGAAGGGGCAAAAGAGCTTGTATCTCACTTTTTTGGTTGGCAAATTAAAAAAGCTGTTTTGTTAACCCTCACCAATTTTATTACATGCATAGAGAAAATCAAAATTAGGAGAATTGTATAGATTTATGGGTATAATTGTCATATTGTCATGCATATATTCTGAATTATGTATGAAAGATTTCTATAAATTACATATTTCGGCATATATACTTTAAAAACTTTCAACTGTTGTTTTTCTCCCCCTTTTTCCAATTTGTCTAGCTCAAACATATTTCACGTTTTTTCAAACCGTTCATATCTTTATTTTTTTACGAAAATGGCTACTATGGTGACAAATGATTTGCTGAATTTAACTGACTGCAATTCCTATCTCCTATTGGTTTCTTGATGTGCTTCAGAGGCAGAGTTGTGTCAAAACTTAGATGCTTGCACTAGGTCCTTATGCCAATTTTAAGGACTCAAACTTTTTGATGTTTTATTCATGTCAACTAAGGCGAGCAAAAAGTAGTATAAGTCCAAGATAATTAGAGGCTTCAATTGTTTCTCTGTATCAGTCTGTCAGACAATTATGACCAAAACAAGGATTTTTGATCTTGCATGAGAAGCTACCTGGGTGATGAAAAAATCTTACTATATTACTGTCATTTGGCTATGGCTTTGCAGAAACGAAAGAAGCCATCGAAAAGGTAGAGGAGGAGGAACGATTAAAAAGAGAAAAAGAGGAGCAGAGAGTAAGAAGTGCGGAAAAACAGGCAAAGGAAGAGGAAGCATCACAATCATTGGAAAACTCAAGTGAAGATTCCCTGCACCCTTCTAAAGAGGTGCCAGGATCATCTGAGAAGGTGAAAGAAGTCCTTGTTTATATCAATTGAACGTCTTATCTGAGAATGCTGTGGGCATGTCAATCTGCCTGCTTTCTTTATCTTTTCTGTTGTGCGGATGGCTGACTTTTTTACCCATAGATTTTGTTTACTGTGCTTGGACTGACTGGCATGTCCATCTAGGTAAGCAGAGGTTCATAATTGTTTTGATACAATGAAAACCAAAGATTTCATACTTTGACAGGAAAAAAGTTTAATTATTTACTATTGTATTTCTAGTACCCATAATATTCTTGTGATTGTTCATGTCATTTAGTAATCCATCTAAGCATCAAGTGCAGGTTGGATGCTTGTACTTGTGTGTGGCTAACTTTCCATGTGAACAATGGCTGTCTCTCTCAATTCAAGATAATTCACAATAACATGCTGAGTCTGATTACAAACACTGCTGTGAAATTTTACTTCTAAGCGGCATAAATACGTGACATCTGTCTCAATGCCCAAACTAATTTTGCATTCTTCACCATATCTTTCCATATAGATAACGGGAAAATTTATCAGGGGTTGCTGCAAATCTAGAATGTATGGGTAAATTCTAGAAACCGTGAAAAATGCTTCTCATCTATTGAATTTTATATGTTGAAAAGCAAAGAGTATAAATAAAAAGAAAAAATATAGTAATGCCCACAAATGGCCAAAATAGTCCAGCAGAAGGAAAGGTACATCATCAAGCAAATTTTAGTTAGGAGTGTTGTGAATGCAGCTGTAACTTGCTGCACTGCTGAAAACCCTGGGTCTGAAAATAGTTGAAATTGGAGTTCTTATAGTTCTGGAATTTTTCTGATAGAAATCGTGGTTCTGAAACTTCAAATCTAAGTTGGATGGTTAAAATGGAAAAACGTTGGACCTCTGAAAGAATTTTGAAATAACTAATGCAAACCCTGGATCTGAATCCTAAAATCTGAAAAATACTGGAGATCTGAAACTGACAAAAATGAAATATAGAAATGTTAGAAACGTAAAATTGTTTTTTTTTTTTAAAATTTGAGAAGTGAGATAATTGCTGGAAAGGAGATTTGATAATGCCAAAGATATTGGAAAGAGATAGAACTATTCCATTGCTGAAAATGCATCTTACAGTGCATGCAAAAGGATAATTTTTGTGAGAGGGTATGGATGCTGAGTCAGGCTGAATCTATGACAGTTTGAAGACTATCCTGGCCAAGACGCAACCTTAAACCTGTGCACAGATAATATATCTCCCCAAAAACATAACCTCAATTGCTACAACATAGGGATATTTCTATAATGAGTTCCCCTTTGTGAACGTTTCACTTTGTGAATGTTGGATAACTTAAAAGCTGATTTTATAGTTACTTTCTTTTTGTCAACCTTTTGACTTTATGCATGTGGGATGAGTATCTCAAAGTTAACATTTGCTTTTATAACCAAGAAAAAGTACATTTAACTTTATTACATATGACCAACTAACAAAAAAATAAAAAACTCACAAAGAACCCCCAACACTAAACTACATTAATTTTTGATAACATAAGAGTCTCTCCCCTCAAATTGCTTTGCTCCAAAGCAATTAATGTGTCAGGGGTTGAAGTATCCCATGTCCCTCCCATGTAGCATCCTCAAAAGGAAGATATTTCCACTTAATGACGTATTTAGACAACCCTAGTTCTGATACCATTGCTGTAAACCCAGCCATTGCTGGAAGCACTGTTTCAAAATTTGAAGTAAAGACCTTAATTCTGAAAATAGACAAAATTGACATTTTGACAATACTTTAGTCCTGAACTTCTTCTCCTCAATGCGCTTTGGAATCAAAATGACACGTCCTTCATCTAGGGGTGGCAAGGCATCTGATGTTTTGACGTCATCCCCAACTACCTTCTTCAAGTGTAAGACATGGAAGGTGTTGTGCACTCTAGTTCCTCTTGGTAGCTCAAGAGTGTATGCAACCTTCCTAACTTGTGTTAACACCTTCTAAGGCCCATAGTATCGTGGCCACACTTCTCAGTCTCTTTTCCCTTAAGGGGCTCTTTCTTATAGAGCTGTAACTTCTAAAAAACCCAATTAGCTACCTCATTCTTGCTCACTTTGATGCTGGTCCTGTTGAGATGTCATTCTATCATGGCCTACTTTGAGGTTCTCCTTTAATTGTTTCAATATTTGTTGGTTTTCTTTAAAAAATCACAAACAGCTGGTACGCGAATGTTTTTGATAGATCAACTAATCATCACGGGTGGTTTGTAACTATACGAGACTTTAAATGGTCATATGCCAATAGAGTTATGATATGTTGATTTGTTGAATTGTACCAATTCTCTGCCAAATGCAACCATGTTGGCCATGTAGCATGAAAATTCGGTAACTCATTGTTCTATAACCCATTAACTTAGCATTAATAACATTATAAATACTGCTGCCATCTATCAATGCCACCACTGTTCTGCCGTTGACCTTGCATTTCACCCTCAAGATATGATATTGAGCTATACCCAACATAGAATTTAGAGAAACATAAGGTACTGTCTGCTGGTATCGGTCTTCTTCCTTCATTATGTGCTCCTCAATTGCTGATTCTTGTTGATCCTTATCAACCACTTCAAGTTCTTCCCCATTCAAAATATCTATCACATGATTTTTTTTTTGAAGGCTCGCATTTGTGTCGCCTGGACAAGGTTTCCTTACAAGTATAACAAGGACCCTTTGAACGCAGACCAGCAAGGGCAACAAGATTTGGAGTTTTCATTACCCTTCGGGTCAATTTTAGTTGCTGTGGGAAGTTTGGAAGCTGAATTGATCGCAAATCGACTCCTAACAGCTTCTGAATAGGCCTCTGCTTGTTGAATGGCCTCCTCTAGGGTGGTAGGCTTCAAGGGCTTGACATAGCCCCGAATGGATTCCTTCAATCCATCAATGTACATAGCAAGTAATCGACTGCTGATGGGAGATTATTTCAATTAACAAACTTGCTTGACAGGATTCTTCGTACTAGTATGCCATTGTGCCCTATTGCTATGATATTTTTGAGGGCCAAGAAATACTCTTCTTGAGTATAGGCCTCAAAATAATGAAAGAATATAATAACAAACTCATATCAAGTGGTGATCTCTTGGTGACTGCCTTGATCTTCATTTACCTCCATCTCACACTCAACTGTTTGCCACCAATCGAATGTTGCTCCCTCAAGGTGTAATGCAGCAAACTGATTTTTCTGAAACTCACCCATAGTATTTAGACTAAAAAACGACTAAGCTTCCCAATCCAAGCTATAGGCTTAATATTTCCATTGATCCCATCAAACCTGGGATGGGAATTTTTTCAAGCAAACTTTGATTTATCTGATTCTCCCCATGATATTTTTTCAGGTATATATCACCTCCTTTCCCTTGCATAAGGGTTGTCCCATTCATCATGTTGTCCAGCTTCTCTTTTTTGGTTTTATGGTGCACGCTGGTCTTCTTTGTGATTTTTGCATTTATACCTTTATTTAATATTTTCCATGGATAGGACTAGAGCATCTAGAGTTCTTTTGATGACCATGATACCACTGTTAATCTGGTTTATGGTGCCCTCTAATTCACCCCTTCAATCGGTGATGGATTCCTCCAGTTTTTGCTTTCTTGTGTGGCTGAGATTGAAGCCATATTTGATACACCCACAAGACCAAGAAAGTGGCTATAATACCACTGTTGTGAACTTGGCTGTAGCTAGTGGGACTGCTGCAAACCCTCGGTTTGAAAATAGTCGAAATTGAATTTCTTACAATTCTGGAAATTGTTAGCAAATGAATGCTGAAAGAATGAAGAGAAATGGAAGGCACACGACACTTTGACACTTGTGTGTGCATGTTTTATTTAATCCCAAATTGGTTAAATCAGTTGGGAAGGTTTCATAACCATCCATTAATTAGTCATTAACTAATAGCTAATTATAACTTTAATACTGCCCCTTAAGGGCTAAACCGGAGACTACTCCAAGTTTGTCCCAAAATTTTACAAACACAATGGGACCAAAGAGTTTAGTCATTACATTTATAGACTGTTCTAAAGATATCAACATGAAATTTGCAGTCCTTTGACATTTTGCTGTTGCTTAATGGAGGGGTTTTGGTGTAGACAAAGATCCGGCCATGTGTACATAGGGTGTATTGAGTTGTCCACCAATTGGCTACAGGGTGATTCATTGACCGGTGGTGGATCATCATTGGTTGATAACCCAACCTCCATAGTTTTGAATCCAAAATCTTGGAGATGTTGATCAATCAAAGTATGCCAGGCTTGTGGAGACTGCTTAACCATCCTGCAAACCGAATGATCACGACCAACGCAAAAACATTTAGGAAGTACTATGGAGACCTCCCCATCCAAATGTTTGCTCAATAAACCAAAATGAGTTGCTGTGGATAGAAGCAACTGAAAGGTGATCCTATTCGCAGGAGTAAAAACCAACTCCTTAGTACAGTGGGAGTAAAAACCAACTCCGCACCATGAGAAGAAACCATTTCCTCATCTATTCCCTCCTATTGTGAAAAGCCGTTCACAACAAGTTGAGCCAATGCTTGTGACTTCGATCTCTAATCTATCTGCACATCTGCCTGTGAATGTAACTGAGACCAAGGATTTGCATCCTCCTACGTCTTTTAGAGTGGATATTCTCTCCACCACTATTGCATGTAAGTTGACAGGATCAAGGTCAACAAGCCTATAATAAATGTCATTTTTTTGCACATCATGTATGGCGGAGTTTATCTCCACACGTGCATTTACATTGACTGTGGCTAGGTCAACAAGCTTATACAAGCCACCTTGCCCAGTACCGAGGGCAACCACTCTGCTTTGTTTGACATCAGACTCAAATTATTTCCCAGAGAAATGTACAACAATGTTGTAATTCTCTGTTAACTGACTAACGAAAAAGAGATTTTATTCATATTAGGAAAATACCTAACATTTCTTACCATGATCTTTCTAGCGTTTTTCAATACTGTGCTAATGTGTCCTAACCCCTTTACTGCATATGGCTGTCCGTCAGATAATAAAATTGAATCAAAAAGGTTTGTATTTGCAGTGAATTTGTCATCCAGTCCTTACAACATGTGAAATTTCAGGATGCGTCGGAATCAATAAACCAACACGTGGCAGTTCTATGTTTTGAATATAATGCCACAAGGGCATAATCTCCTTCAAAATCCATGCCTTCATTAACTGTTGCCACATTTGCCATTTGACTATTTTTTTGGGAAATTGTCGCTTCCGGCAATTCTTTTTGAGATGTTCAACCTTATGAGAGTAAAAACACTTAATCTGATATTTAGAAGATGAATCAACTGGGATAATTTTCCACTTCCCTTCTGATTGAGCAGCTAATGCATTTTTTGCTTGTCCAATATTGGACCTATTCTTTGTTTGTTTGCGTTCTTTTTGCAGCAAATAAGTACTAACTCTTCTGTCATCAGGGGTAGAGCCTCCACAAAATATTGATAGGAGGATGTTAAACTGTTCGGAACTAGCGCCACCATATCATCATCATCCACCTTTTTGTTGATGGTTGATAGTTGGTCTTGGAGAGCTTTCATTCGAAGTAGGGGTTTTGACAAAAGTTCATCTTCTGACATCTTTGTAGAAAATTGCAGATTTTAAAGGTACAAAAGTTGTCTTTTCTCCGAGGTTTGGTCTTTATTTTATAAACTAGTCGACAACGCACTTGCCACAATGTCATTCCGGACCTCAAGAACCATGTCATCCAACATTGATAACTTCAAGAACAACAAGGCCTGCTTATGACAATTGTCATAATCTGCAAAGATTGTCGTTGGGCTTGCTTCAATTTTGTCACAATCACGATATTATGCGATTGTCAAAATCTTATGACTCCACACATTATAGTTATGGCCAGTTAACTTCTTCGCTTCTGACAAAACTATGTTTTGTATGTTGGCCATTTTATACTTTTAAAAACAATATAACAGGGGAAATACAATTCTGACCTAAAATTTCATGCAACAAGAAAAGTACTATTTTCTAACCTGGAAATCGATGCAACAAGAAAAGTACTGTTTTCTGACCTGGAAATTAATGTAACCACGTTTTCTGACCTGGAAAGTAACTTAACAGGTAATTTTTTTCTTTAATTTTCGGTTTTTTTTAAAAATTAAAATGAATACTTTGAATATATAAAAGACTTACTGTTTTGCTATTGTTCACGTTTACATGTAGTACGCATGTCATATGGCACTGTGTTGTACCCTAGATGATTCTGCTGGTTGTTGAATTTTGATTGTACCGTACCCTTAAAAACGTGATTACTCTAAGTTTCTTCTGCTGTGCGCGTCACTCTTTTGTCTGCTGCTGCGTGCCCTAGAAACACAACTTTAACTTCCACCATGCAGTGACTTTATTTCACTGGTCTGTGTCATGTTTGCTCTGGTCTTTTCCACCGTTTTTGTGGCCCTCAAAATGGTCTTTTCCGCCATTTTTATGGCTATCTGATTTTCACGCGATTCTCCTATGCTATGCGTTCCGGTCTACATCAAATCGCATTTTCCTTCAATAAAATTTATGTTTTCCTTCTGCAATGTTACTGTCTTACCCTTTCTGCTTGCGCCTTCTCCGTGATTGTATCACATTCTGTGCGTTTCACGAATTTTGTTGTCATTCTGTGTCGTCCTCCTGAAAGAACCTAACACTCTGTTCTGAGCGTGTCTTCTTCAAGTCGCACGACCTCTCCTCCTCTGTAGGTTGTACCCAAATAGGATTTCCTCAAACTCTGCATGTTGTTTGTTTGTACGCTCTCCTAGGGTTTCCTTGAACGATGGCTTTGATATCAATATTATCAAATAAATGCTGAAAGAATGAAGAGAAATGGAAGGTATGCAGCACATTGACACACATGTGCGTGTGTGTGTGTTTATTACTCACATAGTGGTGACATTAGGTTGGAAGGTTTCATAACTGTCCATTAGTTAGATATTAACTATTAGCTAATATAACTTCAACAGAAATTTCCTGTTATAAAGCTGAGGTTTGAAATTTCAAATTTAAGGTGGATGCTAAAATGGAAAAAACATTGGAGATTTTTTTTTTTGAAATTTTAAGTAACTACTGACAACACTAGATCCGAGTCCGTAAAATCTGAAAAATACTGAAGATCTGAACCTCCTAAACTAAAATATCGAAATGTTGACAATATGAAACTGTTTTTTTAATAATTGAAAACATAGAGATAACAATGTATTGAACTACTGGCAAGTATATGTAATAATGCCAAGAAAATCTGGAAAGAGATAGAACTATTGTATTAGTGTAAGTACATATAATTGTGCATTCAATAGGAAAACTGATCTTAGAGGGTATGTGTGCTGACTCAGGCCTAATGTGTTGGCCAAAAAACTGCCTTGAATCTTTCTATAGAGAAATTCTTCCCAGAAAATATAACATCTACTACTACAACCACAGGTCTTTTAATAATGACTTCTCCTTTTTTGAACTTTTCACTTTGTGAATGTGAGATAACTTAAAATCACTTTCCCCATGTGAACCTTTTCATTTAAAGTTTCCTTTTCGTTTCCCACCAATAATATGACTGACTAACAAAAATAAAATATTAACTTCTAAAAGACTCCCAACACTAAAGTACATTAACTTTTTATATCCTAACTAGAGTGCCAAAAATGATGCACAATCTAATCTCACATACAACATACAAAAGTGAAACTGGGAAACACGTGTACAAACACATGGGATGCGCCTCCAGTGAGGAAGATCAGGGATGGCAGAAGAAGCACCAGAGCGTATCCCAATTCTCTGGGCGTTTCCTAGCAGCACTTCTATATGTTTGTTGAAAAGAATGTTTCCCGATTTTGGGAGATATCTCTGGCACCTAGAGAATTTCTCTACAGAAAGAAACTAGAAAGAAAAATAAAATATTTTTAAACCCTAAATGACAGCGAGAATCATACTTGTGCAAAAAACCACCTAGTGTAGCCTAAATTCCAATAGGTAAATTTCCTTGCAAGTTATGCTGGTAAAGAGTAAATTATATTTACAGCTATGCAGTATGTAAATGTTAAGCACTGGTTTCACAACTTAACATAGTGTTTCTATCAAGAGTGAGTGTTTACTGACATTATCAGATTATGTGTTGGTTCTTTCATGGTGGTTAATTGGAATGCCTGTCCTCTGTCTGATACAGATTAGAACCAGCCTTTGTCCTCAGTTCAGGCCTTCATTAGCAATACCTTCTTCTGTAGCAATGTGTCTTGGGTCTACCCAACCTAGACGGTATAGTCTTTTTTGTGATCTTAACTTGTGACCTGCAGTCTTTTTTGTCTCTTTTAGTATTGGAGCTATTTTTTCCTCTTGCATTCAATTGTTATTGGTTGTACTTTTGAGTGCCATTGACCTACTTTGGTTATTTGTGGACATTAATAAAATTTCTCTCTCTATGTCATATTGAACTTCTGTAAATGAAGGATGAAGTTAAATGAGCCAAACCATGTAATTTGCCAGTGTTGGTTTTTTCAGTTTATTTGTTTATTTTTAGTTTTATGCAGTTTTGGTTGGCTATTCAGTGTTGCTCTTTTTTGTTCAGAATTTATGCCCAAGCAGCAGCGAATCCTGAAGTACTAGAGGTTTTGAACTTGAAAGAATAACAAACCTAACACATGCAGAAAGTTTGCTTCTATTTGGGTTTTATGCAGATGCATGTTTCTGGCTTATCTCTCTAATTTTCTGTTGAAGAGGGTTAATGGCATAGTCACCTCGGTAAATGTGTACGAGTATGGGTCCGCAATTTTTAAAAAAAGGGTACGTGTGTTTGGGGGTATGTCCTGGAATCGTTATGCACATACTTTGGTGACTATGACATTAAATACTACCAAAGGTTAAAAGAGTAAAAAGTTTGTCCATAGAATGAATATATAGTGGGTTGGTGTTATCCCTTAAAAGTGTGTTAAGCACTTCTGACATGAGCACTTTTAACAAGAGCTTTTTGTTAATTTTTTGGTTTCCTGTTTTCTAGTGTTTTGGGAATTTTGTGTGTTTAGGGGAACCCGACTATACACAAGCAATATGATATTGCTCTGATCCACATGGGCATAAGTCCACGCATCTTCCCAACACTTTTCTCTTTGTGCAGTACATAACTAGCTTAGGCAATCGAAGGAAGTACCCCATATGTGATCCCCAAACCAGACTCTTGGTCAAGTGTAAAATAGATAATTTCAGAAAAACAATTAATTGCAATAAAAGAAGGAACTTACTAAAAAGTTACAACTTAAAAAGTAAAGATACTGTTTTTTTTTGGTTGTGAATTACCTCTTTTTCAGGGCCTTGTTTGCAATCTATGACAATACAGGTTATTTCTGAAACTTGCAAAGGAAAACTCCTAAACTAATGACACAGTCAAGGATAGGGTCCAATGAAGGGCAACCTTCTCCTTGCAGACATTAACCCACATGCACACAATATGAGACTGGAAATCTAAAGCATAATTTTATTTAGCTTCCTGGAGGAAATACAGAGGTTACACACACCACACTCTCACTCTCCTTCCTATGACTACAACACAACAGTCCATGGACTGAGCACTACTATGTGCTTCCTACCCAAGCACCCACATTCTCTTGACAAGTCTCTTATAATTTCTGCCTATCTTATTTGAATCCTTCCCTTCCTTTTGTGCTTCATGGAGTGACTCTTGAAATCCTCGTAAATTTTGAAAATGCTCAAAATGGATACTCAAACAATTTTTGGGATGCTACTAGGAGTGTGGAACTGCTGTGGGTGAAACCGCCACGTAATGTAGAGCAATGGTTTCAAAACTGCTGTAACTGCCCCCATGGTTTTGAAACCATTGGATAATGGAAACTTGCGTTAAACGGTGGTTTCGTTATGAGACAAAGAACTCGCTCTCTCACTGGCAGCATAAAGATGACCTACCAGGATCAATAGCACTTCAGCAGGCTCATGGAACAAAAAAGAAGCGGTTTCAGTCAGTTAGACAGAGTTGTGATTATGTAACACTTGAAGAAATACTGGAATCTCTAGACAAGCAGTACTATGAACTTCAAGAAATGTCAAGCAGTTTCATATGATGAGAGAAGCTAGAGACAGGTTTCTAAGAGAAAAAATATTGAAGGAGAAAAAGAAGAATTGTAATATTATTATCATGAAATAATGTTAATCCTAGGAGTAATTGTAGGAGAGCTTTTGACTTGTAGTGGTAGATAGATAGTGTATGCAGGAAGGTAAAGAGTTTCTTAGAATATGAAATGAATAGTCACATGCTTGACTATATAATATTGTAATCTCTTATTCTTCATTAATCCAATAACTTTGGTTTGCACCAAATCTCGTCATTTCTTTGTCATCCATTCCTGCCCTGACAAGAAGTCGTCGGTGTCCGAAAGCGATGATGACCACCCAATAATCCAGCTGCCGAGTAAACAGTTAGAAAATGTCAACATTTAGCTAGATTCTCAAAAGAACAGGGAAATCTATAGAAATGCTTGAACCAGAGAAGAAATGAATAGAGTTGTTTTACAACATAAATAGAAAGAGGCTAATTCGACAATTCAAAAGAAAGTGCTGAAGAAAAAGTCGATGCAATACAAAGCGTTAGTTCAAGGCAGTAATTCAAAAGAAGATTGGCAAAAGAAGATAATGGAAGCCAAGATGCTCTTCTAGCTGAAGTTAAATAAACCATGCTTTAGTTAAAAGATTTGATAAAAGATTTAACTAACATTAGGAATACAATGAACTAACTAGAGGAAATACTTCTTGATTGCCCTAAAAATCAGCATGCAGCTCAGCCTAAATCATTTGCAAGCAGCTTCATGACAAATAATGTCACCTACATCTCTGTATATATAAAACTATCTGGCTATAAAATATACAATTTACTTGCCTTCTTAGATATAGGTTAACCTAGATCATTTGCTAGAACCTATTCCTAAGGAATATTTGCAGGTGAATCCCTAAGATATTACAGGGACATCTATCATAGGTGACCAACATTTATTTTGGAAGATATGCCTATACAGTTTCATTAATCATTCAAAATCGGAAATTATTTGTAGATTTCATTGAGTATAATAACCAGCAAGCAGACCTGCTATTTGATGACATTTTCCTTCTACAATATGCTCCCTTTGTACAAACTAGGTCCAAGTTGATTTGTCCACCACAATTCTAAACCTATAAGTATTCATAGATTGAAATTTGCTGAAGAAAGAATTGGTGTAGTACAAGAAGAACAGCAAGCTCAGGTATCAAATGTAGAACTGTGGCAAGACATGATAAAAAGCTTCTATAAGAGGAAAGCAGCAGAAAAGAAGATCAGGGGAGCCACTTTGAAGAAAAGGAAGCTTCCCAAAGACACAACATGGTTAGTTGCCGAAGATGCCTAGTGTGCAACAATTAAATAAAAATTCATAAAGGAATGCTGCAGCATGAATCATCTACCATTTTGTTCACCAAATCAATAAAATGTGGGATTGTAATAAGGCTAAAATATCAAGATGAAATTTCAAAAATAAGGCTTATCCATTATCTCCATCTGATAGAAAGGAAAGGATAAATAACTAAAGAAGGTATTGGATAGAGGATTCATCAGGCTAGTAAGAGTGCATTCTCTTGTGCAATGTTCTTCGTCAACAAAAGATCATAAAAGATAAGAGACAAAAGAGGTTTTGCATAAACTATAAACCTCTTAATGATATTATTATGCCTCTTAATTATCTAATTCATTTAACAACAAACTTGATGAGAAGGGCAGCGTAGTGTAGCATTTACTCCAAGTTTGACTGCAACTCAGGCTTTTGGCAAATCAAGGGTAAGGAGAAAAATAAATATAAAACAACATTCTCTGTTCCTAAGGTTGTTTGAATGGAATGATATGCCCTTTGGATTGAGCACTACACCAACATATTTCCAAAGAAAGGATGGATACTTCTTTAAAATATTTGAGTGATTTTTGTTCTATATATATTCATGACATTATTGTGTTATCAAATTATTTAAATGAGCATGTAAAGCACCTATAAGTATTGTTCATAACCATTAAGGAGAATGTATTTGTCTATCAAGCAGTAAGATGGTTATTTGTCAAAATGATATTGATTTTCTTGGCCTCCATCTTGATTAAAGAAAAGATCGAATGCAATTGTACATCCTCACAAAAATCTAGAACTTTCCAGATTAATTGTCTGACAAAATCCAGCTCCAAAGGTTTCTTGGTTGATTAAATTGTGTGTCACCATTCTTTGAAAATATTGCAGAATGGAGAAAAGAACTACAAAAACATTTAAGAAAAAACAGTCCATCTTGGAATGAAAAGTCAATTGTTGTGCTGAAGAAAAATAAAAATAAAAATAAAAATGCATACATCTTCCGAGCTACATCTGCCCCAAGATGGTATTTCTCTGGTCCTTCAGACAAATGCATCTAATGAAACTTGGGGTGCAATTCTTATGCAAATCTTTCCTAATGGCAAGAAAGTAGTTTGTGGCCACAAGTCAGGTATCTTTAATGAAATCAGAAAAGGTACCATAATTATGAAAAAGAAATCGTAGCCGTAGTAAAAGGTATAAGAAGTTTAATGCTTTTTGCAGCCAGAAGAATCTACTGTCAGGACAGATAGCCAAGCTAAGAGAACTTTGACGATTAAAAAGATTAGAAAAGATTTAGCTCAAGAAAGGATAGCTAAATGGCAGGCATGGTTAAGTGGTTTAGGGTTTAAGTGCATTATCCATCCTTCTTTGGAAATATGCTGGTGCAGTCCTCAATCCAAAGGGCATACATTCCTTTCAAACAAACCTTGAGGAACAAAGAACGCTGTTTTAGACTCATCTATCTCCATAACCTTGATTTGCCAAAACCCTGACTTGCAGTCAAACTTGGAGTAAATGCTGGACTGCACTGCCCTTCTCATCAAGTTAACAACAAAAACGATTGGAT
Organism: Torreya grandis; assembly: GCA_037957365.1. Classification (NCBI taxonomy): domain Eukaryota; kingdom Viridiplantae; phylum Streptophyta; class Pinopsida; order Cupressales; family Taxaceae; genus Torreya; species Torreya grandis. The sequence continues at coordinate 854,755 of JARHVA010001504.1, forward strand.
AATTAAAAGGCATAATAATGGCATTAAGAGGTTTATAGTTTATGCGAAATCGCTTTTTGCCTCATATCCTTTCTAATCTTTTTTTGACGGATAAAGCTGCACAAGAGATTGCACTCTTACTAGGCTTGATGAATCCTCTATCCAATATTCCTTTAGCTATTTATCCATTTCCTTTCAATTATGTGGTGATAATGAATAAGCCTTTTCTTTTGAAAATTTATCTTGATATTCTGGCCTTATTGTATTCTCACGTTCTTCTTGATTTGGTGACTAGAATTGTAGAGGATTCATTGCAAGCTGGGCATCTTCGGCAACTGACGATGCTGTGTCTTTGGGAAGCTTCTTGTTCTTAGGAGTGGCTCTCGTAATCTCCTTTTTTACTGGTGTCCTTTTATAGAAGACTTTTACTACGTCTTGCCACGGTTCTGCATTTGATATCTGAGCTTGTTGGTCTTCATGTTTTGCACCAATTCTTTCTTTAGCATATTTCAATCTAGGGATATTTATAGGTTTATAATTGTGGTGGAGAATCACCTCCTACCTAGTTTGTACAAACAGAGCCTATTGCAGCAAGAAAATTTTACCTAATAGTAGGTCTACCTGCTGGATATTATATCGAATGAAATCTACAAAGAATCTACAGATTTGAATGATTAATGGAACTCTATAGGCTTATCTTCGAAAATTGAGATTATCCTCTTTGATAGATGTTTCCTAATATCTAAGGGATTCGGCTGCAATATTTCTCAGGAATGGCTAAGGTTTTGGAAAACGATCTGGGTGAACTTGTATCTAAGATGACATTCAAATTATATCTTTTATAGCCCGATAGTTTTATATTGATATAGATGTAGGCTACATTATTTGTCATGAAGGTGCTTGAAAATGAGAGCTATGGGCTAACTTTTACGAAAATCAAGGAGTATATCCTCTTGCTGGTTCATTCCATCCATAATATCAGTAAAAGCTTTTACCGAATCTTTTACCTGAATCTTCGTTTATTTGATTTCATCTAGAATAGCATCTTGGCTTTCCATTATTTCTTTTGCCAACCTGTTGGAGCATCCCTTTTTCCTCCTGCATTTGATTCTTCATAAACTTCTTTAAATTCATTGTATTCTTATTTTCTAAGGAAGAGTGGCACCCTGTCAATTTTTGCTTTTCTGTTGATTGGTGCTTTTGAAGAACTGCCTTGCGTTGAAGCTTTGTATTACATCAACTTTTTCTTGAGCTCTTTCTTTCGCTTTGTCAATTAAGCCTCTTTCTGTGTTTGTTTGACAAGAACTCTGTCCATTTCTTCTCTAGTTCGAGCATTTCTATAGCTTTGTTGGTTCTTTTGAGAATCTAGTTGAATGTTGACATTTAGTAACTGTTTTCTCAGCAGTTGGACTAATGGGTCATCATCATCACTTTTAGATGATGACTTCTTTTTATCCTTTAGTGTTCTGTCTTTGAGAACCTTGTCTCCAACTCCTCAAAGATCTCTTGAAGCTCAGTACTACTCGTTTGAAGATTCTAGTGATTCTTCAAGTATTAAATAATCCCACCATGCTTGTTCTTAAGGAGATTTATTGAAAGCTTTGGCAGGGAGATTTGCATTTCCCTCCGGACAGTTGGTAGCATAATGAGACTGTTGGCAAATATAACATTTGATGTGAGAGGCTACAGTCCTTGGGGTAGAGCATTTCCTCATGAGAGTTCTTGGCTTTTTCTTTGCTCATTGAGGAAATGTGGGTTTTGGGATAAGAATTTCTCTGAATTTCCTTTTTCTCTTGACATATTTCTTTGGTCGCAGATTGTAAGATCTCGGTTTGGACCACTTTTATTTTCGTTTTTGATTGATTTTTGGATTTTTGACATTTACAACTAGACTTACGAACCTAGGATTTACCTATAATAGATTTTTTACAAAAACCTTGGAGGTTACATGATGCATTATACTCCTAGCCCCAAGTTTTTCTATACATTGGTTTTCTATATTTTTATGTACAATGTTTCTGTGCTCGGTTAGGGTATTATTTTTATGATTTTGTCCCTTCTTGGCCAAAGATTCAACTACCCATTCTCCTAGCTTACATGGATGTGACGAAAGATAGTGGCTTATAGTTGCTAGTTGATGCCAGTCCTCGTTTTTGTAAGCAAGTCTCTCATAAGTTAAAGGGTACTTATTAAACTTGTTAAGGTCACAGAGATTCATTGAATACAAGTGGGTTATGGTTTCATGGACTTTATCACTTCTTTTTGTAAAAAATTCAGAGAGTATCTCCGATTTTAATTGGGATAATTCTAACTTACCTATATGCTGTCTGCCATAGTCAGAAGTTTTGACCTCGTTTCCTTCTTCATGGGGGCTTTCTTTAACTAGGTATTTACACCAGTCCCTTAACGTACTAGACATAAGCTTAGCAGCATAAAAGACAGCTTTCCCATGGACTCTAGCCCAAACAAGGTGCTCTAATTCAAAACTATTGATTTATAGAAAGATGGCTGAATCTCATTGCCTACAGAACATCCGTTTATATCCAAAAACGGGATTGAAGCCCGTTTTCCTTCCTTTTGTGACAAAACAAGATGTTAAATCTTGGAGTAAAAAAGGTTATTTTCATATTCACTATTCCTAGATAGGCATTGGCATTCATCCCCATTTCAACCACGGCATCAGAGCTAGATACTTTGCCACCGTGATAGATGTTAGAAACTCAGATTGGAATGATGGTGTAATAGGTCAGTTCACAGGTATCTTAACTTCTGACGATCTCCGCTGTATTCAGCTGAATTTTACTATGGGACTTGGTGTTTTTTTTTGTAATGCTTTCTTGTTATGTATTGAGTGTAAAGATGTTCAGCCGATCTCTAGATCAATATATGCTATACTATTTCCAGCAGCTGTATATTCAGTTTTCTTAATACTGTTGCTCCATCTAACTTCCCAACAGGTGTTAGATACCGTGTTGGATCAAAAAAACTTGTTGATTTTGGCAGACATATTGATCTATAGATTTCAACAGTTAGGGAAGAAGTGCTCAAAGGAAGGTTAAAAGCGATTGATAATGCATTTGATAAAAGTATTATTGATTTAGTGGGGATGTTAGATTATGAAAAAGAGAGAGTTATATGGTTGGATTTAGAAGAGGATTGTGATGAATGGTATGAAGACACCTTTCAACTTTGTGAAGATAACTATTTTCAGCTTATCTTTGTTGAATCTACTCCTCTTCATGATGAATCTTTTAGTAAGAAAACTGTATTTATTGACCATGAAGAAGAAATCATTGGAGTACATCATGCGCTGGAGGGACAAAAGACTTTAGGAGTGGATATGGAACAAAGTTCAGATATAGGTATTATCAAGGAACATCCTCCCCAAAGATCACATATGGATGATTGGCATGACATCATATTTGTACTGATTTGCAACAATATATTTGTTTCTTCTCATGTTTTGAGAATGAAACATGTCAAGGGTGAGGGAATGTCATGTATTTAGGGTAGCATGTCAGATATATAGATTATATGGGTCATTGATGTATTAATGGGCTTATAGTGTACATGTGATTAGATAATATTGTCCTTGCAATTTGATGAACTATTTTATGTATTTAATGATTGGGGCATGGACGAGTGATGTACGAATAAATGGTAGGCTTCTTATTTTAGAAGCTATGTATCTAGTCATAGTGGCATGTTAGGCAATTATGAATATTCATTATAAGTAGGTGATTCATGTATCTATATAATCATATCCCCTACTCCTATGAGGGGAAGTGAATATTATGTATGTGTTGGTATCTCAATATAGAGATACAGTGTGGAGTGGTTTCTTCTAATAAGGAGCATTGTACGGTGTTGCCCTACCTCAAGGGTTTGATCTAATATATTGGTTATAGTTTTGAAGTTCTTCACAGTATCTTGCTACCTTTTTTTGATCCATCTCGCTATGACCAGCCTGTATTGTAATTTTGTAGATCTCTTCTGTGTAGTCCTTCACACTTAGCTCATTTTGCCTCAAGTTTTGCAGCCACTTCAATAAGTTAACTGATAATCCACAAGCAGCAATTTGTCTTTCAGTTTTGCAATCATCTTCTCCCAACATGTAATTTTGTATTTACCCTTTCTATTCGTCTTGATTTGTACCTCCTCCTATCATAGGGCTGCATGCTCTTTCAATTTGGTCTAAGCCATTTTCATCTTGCTTTGGTCAGCCACTTCATCACATACGAAATACGTCCATCTAAGTGAACAAATCAATTAGCTGTTTGGTGTTCAAAGTTCTTGAAAGGCATGAAACTCTCATCTTGGTTTCTCTTACAATCCCTGAGATAGCTCTAATGAGTCTATCTTCTCCTTCATCCAACTGCTCAGGTGTTGGCCTCACATCTTCTACTCCCAACTCTTAATCTTTTGCATCACTCACATCATCGCTAGGGATAAAATCCCTTCTTCTAACCTCTTCAACAACAACCAATCTTGTCTGCATAATTCTAAACATCTATACAATCTTATCTAGTCCCCTCGCCATGTTGGCAGTCACTGCTCCAGCTCTTCCCACTCTTCATGGAGGCATTTGGACTCTCTTTCAACCTGAACCTACTTCTTCAATATCTTGATTGCAAAGATACATAGGCCACACACTACTTTAAATCACTCTTTCAAGACTTTGTTCTCTACCCACCTTCACAAGATGGAGAACACTTCACCCTCTCTTGTCCATGAGTTGTTACCAGCTTTGATACAATTGATGCAGTCAAGGATAGGGGGTCCGATGAAGGACAACCTTGTCCTTGCAGCCTTTAACAACCCACACACACAATATGACACTGAAAATCTAAAACACCCTTTAATTTAACTTCCTTGAGGAAATACGAAGGTTACACACACCACAGCCTCCCACACTCTTCCTATGACTACAATACAATAAAATAATGATACACGATAGTCCCTTCTTGGACTGATTACTACTCAGTGCTCCTCTCTGCTTGCTACCCAAGCACCCGCATTCTCTTGACAAGTCTCTTTTAATTTCAGCCTACCTTCTTCGAATCCTTCCCTTCCTTTTGTACCTTGTAGTGTGATTATTAGAATCCTCGTTAATCTTGAAAATACTTAAAATGGATACTCTTAACATTTTTGGGCTGTTTCTGGGAGTGTGCAGCTAATGTAAGGTGAAACTGCTGCTTAATGCAGAGCGGTGGTTTATTAACCACTGGTTAATGCAGACCTGCATTAATCAATGCTGTCATCATGAGACAGAGAACACTCTATCTGACTTAGTGAAACCACTTCTTCTATGTTCAAGAACCTGCTGAAATGCGGGTGATCCTTGTAAGTTATTTTAATGTTGCGAATTGGGTTCAGATGCGCATTACACTCTGATCTTTTTCCTTGATGCAAGATTGCTTGATTGCCTGGATGCTCCTGCATCAACTAAGCATGTATCAAATGTCTTGTTTTTCTATTTGAGACTTTTACAATAGACACACACACTCTCTCTCTCCTCTTCCTCGTTCTCACTCCCTCTCCCTCTCTCTCACATACATGAATCTATAGACAAACACACACACACACACACACATACACACTACGTCATACGGCTCAATTCACTATTATTCTTTAGTTCTTTACCCAAACTTACAAAATAGAAGATAGTTCATTGGGAATAGGTTCAGGTAAACTGAAAGAACAGAAAGGGTCAATGACATGAGTTTCAAACTCCACTTTCGATAAATGAAAAAGGTTTTATTTTTTCTCCCACCCTCATAAAGATGAAGTAGAGAAACAAAAAAATCTTCTTCAGATTATCCTAATACTATCACTATGTCTATGGGTTCTCTGGGCTGCCCCTCTATAGATACTGGAGAGCCCCTCTATCTATATGGAGTTGGCTGCCCCTCTATATATAGGCGTGGCTCGGGGTATAGTTATAGATTGAAGGCGAAGGGGGAAGGGGCCAGAGTCCAGAGTCCAGAGTCCAGAGCCTATATATCTATCTGGCCAATCAAACGTTCACATTCTGAATATAGATCGATTCGTAGGGAGATAGGAAGATAGGGTTCGTTCCGCCCCATCACTGTACTGATGGACGCCAATGATAATGACTCTCTAATCTAATCCTCCTACTCAATCTCAATCTCAGTCAAATACTTACATAGAGACACACACAGAGACATAGACACAGCCACAGCCACTGTCACAAACACACTCAAATACATGCATGCGCACACACAGGTTTTGAGACATTCTGCTGGAAGTTATGCAACCTGACTGGGAGAGGTTGTCAAAACTCCTGCCTTGTGCATTTTTACAGTTGGACCCTCCTTCGGTCCTGTCCCTGATGTCATCTGCATATTAAAGCATGCTCCTTCAAGATCCAATAACTGAATTTGAGCCCCTCATCAGCCGTGCCTTCTCAGATGAGTGGCACTTGATGGAGGTTGTCCTTCCCAATGCAATTGATCCATTTCTGATCAGAATAGCACCTTGATCGGTGTCTTCTGCCTTTACTTTTTTCCAAATAGTCTGTGTCCTAATGCTAACTCTCAGTCAGAAAAGGCTGGCATAGTACTTAAGAAGCCTGAAAACCTACTATATCCCATGCCTGTATATCTACCTTCTTTCTCAACTGATCATCGTAAAAATAGACTGCAATTCTTAGGACCTTGGCCAAATAAATAGTAATTGCTTTTACATGGACTGCTATATAACTTTTAAATGATAAATGCATGCTTTTCCAATTGAACTTAAAATGCATGCTTTTCCAAATGAACTTAAAATGCATGTACCCTGAAGTTTATCTATGCCATTTTCCTTTCTCAAAAGAATGCATCAAACGAATCTAGCTTGAAGTTTTAGTATCTTATTCTCTTAAACAAAACATATTGACATGCTTAACAATGTTTAGAGTTTGTGTATCTTAAGTATGAAATTATCGGATAATTTTTTGGAAAATGTTGTAGTTAATTTCTGACTGGTATATTTATGTTGTTTTTCTCCTGCACATGGCTCATTGGAAATAAATAATCTCTGAAGATTGTCTATAAGCAATGGTAATCATTGCAGTTTATACCTAGTTTGTATATTGTTTCTCTATCTTATGCTCGTTGTTTGAAAAGTTTCTTCTGATATTTTTTAGGGATTGTAAATTTAATGCTGTCTTTCCAATTAATCAATGAACAGAAATCTTTATGCAGGACGGAAATGAGGAAAAAGAGAAACATTTAGAAATAGAACAAGGAGTTGATACGGAAAATACCCATGGTGAAACTTTACAAGACATGTCAGAGGAAGAGGTAACATTTTGTAATCCCATTTCTACCAATAAGGGAAGTTTATGATAATAAACGTAGTCATTTATTCAGATTATCAAGACAAAAGGGGTAGTCTACATGCATCCCTGTTACTAGCAAGTAAGGTTAGATAAATTCTGTCTATCCTGTGTGTGTGAACTACTTACATTGGAAGGAGATAAATCTTTCTCATGTTTGTGAACTACAGAATCAGGAGGCCTACATGGATGGGCATATACAAAAATTATAATTATGTAGACTATGAAACTGAGGAAACCTGTGTTCTGAAATCGTCATGCCTGTTGAAACATTTACAAGACATTATGTTTCCATTTTTTTTTGTCTGAAATTCTTTTTTAGATATGCTCATCAAACGCATCCTAACAAGGCAGAATATATGATACACTTGTAGAGCATGTTAAGAGGATCAGTCTCTCTTACCAGTTGAATTTAGTTTTCTGTAGTTCCCACAAGTGTAATGTTGGCAGCTGCTTCTGATTGATAGTTAAGGTGCGTAACGAGTTTAAAATTGTTTATAGTGATGGAGTCACTATTCTTGTTGTGCATCTTTTATCTCCGATGCCTACACTGTTTACAGAAGTCAAATTATCATTCCTTATCAATAATTATTTGAAAACCATTATTCATGTAGCAAGCAAATTTGTTGCCCATTTAGGGTTTCAGACAATATTTAATGAATTATAGTTGGTTATCTCCATGTGCCGTTTTGAATGAAGTGCTACCTATGTGAGTTTTTTAAGTTTGCAATGTATAAACATCTTTAGACAATTCACTCTAAGACCTTTATGGAAGAAACCAATTCCTTGTATCCTAGTACACGTATAACTTTAGGAAATTTGTTTGTATCAGAACTATAGTAGCAGCTGGTGAACAGTGATTGTAATTAGTTTATGATAAAGGTTGAGGCAAGTGCAATTGTATTTGTTTGGTGGGCCCAAAATACACACTGAATATATTACAGTAAAAAAATACAAGAAATGCTAATAATATATGCTCAATACAAATATCAAGGTAAAGAAAATTAGAGTACATCTATAAATTTAGCTGACACCCATGTAATAAACCCAAGTTCTAACAAAGCGGAATGTTGAACATTCCATCATCTAAACGCATAAAAATATAACTAGGTTTGTATTAAGAATATGAAGAATAGTTCCTTACCATCCTCAACTATTTGTAATTCATAATGCATTAATGTAAAATGCATAAAAATATAACCCTTATTATCCTTAACTTCTTGTAATTCTAGTATCTAGATTATTCTGTATTCTTATTCTTATAGTGTAGTGGGCAAGAAGAATTATGTTCTTCTAGAAATGAAACCATTTGATTTTGCTGGAGCGAGAACAATCACTGCAATATACAAACCAAATTTTTGTGGAAGATATAAGTACCCGTTCACTAACCATTTGATAGTGTGTATTTGAAGTAATGGAACTGTAATAAAAATAGTATGAATGTTATAAGAAAAAAGTGTGCGCAAAGCGGCAAAATAATTACATTGCAAATGTAACATCAATATTCCTTATTATGAGGAGTCTTTCCTAATGGGACAAAGAGGTGTAGGAGAAAATATTACGTGATGATAATTTACAAAATGATAATAATTCTAAACACTAACTTTATAACATTTAATATACTGAATTAAAGGTTGTTCTCCAACATTCTTCTTCTTTAACGTACACAATCAAGCGAAGCTTTTTTCCTTTGACTATTGAGCACTATTGCCTTGCCCTAGCTTGAGACACTTCTATATGTTTTTAAGTCCACATGCACTCTAGGATTTGTTTGCACTAGAATGGAACACCCTATGCATAACACACTAAGCTTATTGAAGAGACGAGCTATCTAAAATATACAAGCTTAATGTTTTGAAGTAAAGCAAACAAGATTGATTGAAATTAAAAGGTTAGGGATAAGATGACTTGGTGAATTGATGAAGACCTATATGATGCAGTAGCATGCAATTAAGAATAATTAACCTTGAGATGAAAGAAAGGGGTACTTACCTTGAGGCTTATTAGCGCATCGAGTTCCCTCTTGGGCTTAAACAACTCATCTCCTGGATGAAACTGTGCTGACGTCACCTCTGTGCTAGAATAATTGTCATTGATGTCAAAGGAATTGTAACGAATATGAATGGAAATGTCAAACGCAATTGTTGCCGAAAGTGAACGAAAGTGTCAGATCTAATTATTGCTGGAAGTGAACGGAAATGTCGATGGTCACATCTTTTGGTGAAGAGGTGCCTCTTGGATGGGACACCTCCTTTAAGAAAAGCCTTTTATGGCTATACAAGGTGAAAGGACGTTGGAGAAAAATAATAAAAAATAGTTCTTTCTATTATATACAAGGAGAAGAAGAGGAAGGAGAGAGAGAAGAACGAAACTTGATTGTGCCATCATTTGTTGACAGAGCAATAGTGAGAAGGTGGACATTGTTTAAGTGAGATCGATGCCTTAGAACATAAAGATTGGTGTCTTTCGCTGAGTCAGTGCTTGGCAATGAAGTTGGTGCTTCAATTCAAAGAGATCGGTGTCTCTTGCTAAGTTGGTGCTTGGCATTGGGGATTGGTGTCTCTTAGTAGGTTGTTGCCTACAGAACTTTTGTAAAAAAAATTATTAATCTTATGGCTAGATCTAGACAATAGATCCATGCAGTGTTTCAAGTGTGGTTTTTCCCCACCGAGGGTTTTCCACATAAATTTTGTGTTGTGCATTTACTTGTTCTTATGTGAATGGTTTTTTTATGAAAGTTAATTAGAAAGAAAGTAAATTTTTATTACACACTGATTCACTCCCCCCTCTTAGTGTGGTGTGTGCTCAACAATTGGTATCAGAGCGAGGTTCTTTCAGGGTTAGTTTAACCACTGGAAGGTAGATCCCAGAAGCACACATGGCCAGTCATCAGGATTAGGAAGGTTTCTCCACCAAGGCTCCATTGTTCAACAGGACAAATTACGCATTTTGGAGTATAAGGGTGAGGACATATCTAATGGCCCTTGGTTTTGACATTTGGCGAGCAATTGTGAATGGATACACAATGCCACAGACTCCACTAACATATACAATAGGAAAGAAGGCCAGTGAAAACAACGCAAAAGCCATGAATGCTATTATGTGTGGTTTGTTAGAATCTGAGTTTGTAAAAGTAATGTAGTGTGACTCCGCTAAGGAGATTTGGGGTAAACTTAAGACCATCTGTGAGCGAGATAACAAAGTAAAGATGGTCAAGCTTCAAACTCCTAAGAGACAATTTGAAAGTTTGAAGATGAGAGAGGATGAAAACATTGTGGCCTATCTACTTTGTATAGATGAAATTGTCAACATTATTAGAGGGCTTGGTGAAAAAGTCGAAGAATCTGTAATTGTCCAAAAGGTACAAAGGTCTCTACCTTTAAGTTTCGATGCAAATTTTTTTGTGATTGAATAAATAAAGGATCTAAACAAATTAACAATGGATGAGTTACATGGAACTCTCACGGCATATGAGATGAGGACTGAAAAAGAAAAACTGTCTAAAAGGGAGGCAGCCTTCAAAGCCTCAAAAAAGACGAAAAACAAAAAAATTGAATCAAGCGATGAAACCAATGACGAACTAGATGAAAAGGAGGCCTTGTTTGTCAAAAAGTTAAAAAAAGGGCCCAAAAAATACAAAGGTAAGTTACCCTTCAAATGTTTTGTTGCCAAGAGTCCTCATAAGGATGATAGTGAAGATGGAAGAAAATAATAATGATGAAAGGAAAAAGAAGGAAAGCAAGCCTCACTTCAAGAAAAACTTCAAACAAAGTGGGTATAAGAAAAATTCCAATAAGTACAAGAAAAGCCTCTATTCCAAAAAGGATAGTAGCTCATCTGAAGAGAGCGATGAAGAAATATCAGAAAGTGACAGGGAGGAAACCTTGTTCATGGCAATAGAAACAGAACCCAAAGCCTCTGTAAGTACAAACACCTTGGAAGAAAAGGATGATGTCGAAAATGGAGTGGTAGATCTTGAAGAAGAGTTGATTTGTGCCTTGGGAGAGATAAAAATGCTGAAGAAAAAGAATTTGAAACGAGTATAAATTCAAAAATGTGAAGAGGAAGATATTGCATTGAAAACAAAGATGACACAGAATGTTGAAGAATCAGACAAAATTATTAGTGGCTTAAAAACTGAGTTAGAGGAGATGAAAAGAATCGAGGAGAAAATAAGAGCCAAATTGAAAACAAAGGAGTACGAGTGCAAAATGCAAGAATCTGAAATAATTGCCTTGAAATTAGAATTGGAGAAGACAACAAATGAGTTGAAGAACATATCAAAATTTGAGAAGAGTACCGGAGTGTTGAGTAACATACTAAATAGTCAAAGGTCACCGTTCATTAAGTATGGTGTTGGCTATGATGAGAACCAAAAAAACATTGAAAAAGGGCAAAGTTCAAAATCTACAGACTCATCAAAGAATGTAAAAATGGAGAGGCCAAAGAGCTATGCGGATGCACTTAAGAAGTCTGTGAATATAGAAAACGAAAAGAAGATAGAGCATGTGAAGAAGCATGCCAATCCTCCTCAGAGAAAACAGAGGTAAGAACATCCCTATTATAGATTTCAGAAGATCATTTCCATCAAGGTAGAACAATGTGATAAGGTACACAAGCTACTTCTATGGTTGTTATTCTTGCAATCATTTTGGTCATAGAGCAATAGAGTGTAATGCACATGCAAAAAATGAATATGCATGGAACTATGGAAAAGACACTTATGGAGTTTCCAATAGAAACTATAACTCATTTGCCTAACTATATGTTATAATTGTAACAACTATGGACATATCGCGGGATTTTGTGGGAGTGTTTTCATAGAAACCCCTAATTAGAACAAGAAGCTATATACTCTGGTTATAAAGAAAAAAGAATCTACAAAAATATGGAGAGAGAAGCAAGAGAAATTTAATCAAAAGAAGAAAAAATCTATGCTTGTTCAAACAATGTTTCATGCACAAGATGAAGGGCAATAGTGGTATATTGACAGTGGGTGTTCAAGCCACATGACAGGTGATAAAAGTATTTTTTTCACTTTGAAGAAAATGAGTGAAGGTACAGTAAATTTTGGGGATAATGCTACGGCTAGGATTGCTAGAAAAGGTACCCTTAGCCTTGATAATGGAAAGAGAAAAACTGAAAATGTTTTGTATGTTGAAGGGTTGAAGCATAACCTATTGAGTGTCAACGAAATGTGTGATCAACGACACACTCATATTTTATGCTCAAGGCTATGAGATCAGTAGAGCATACACAGGGAAATTAGTTGCAGGCGCAAACAAAACATTAAATAATCTGTACATACTCAGTGAAGTAAAAGGAGAGGAATGCTACATGAGTCAAGTTGATGAAAGCTGGCTATGGCATAAAAGAATGAGCCATATGAATTTTGACAATTTAGCGAAAATCGACACTAAGAATGCCGTAAGAGACATGCCGAAAATCACAAATCCTTCAAACACTATTTGTAAACAATGTCAGCATGGGAAACAGACACAAGCAAGTTTCAGATCAAAAGAGAACTCAACAACCAAGCCATTGTAATTGATCCATATAGATCCGTGTGGACCCACGAAACACAAAGCATCCAAGGTGAGTTATTTTATGCTACTTATTGATGATTATTCTAGAAAGGCATGGGTTGCCTTTCTAAAAGAGAAATCTGAGGTGTTTGAAAAGTTTAAAGCTTTTTAAGCTTTGGTTGAAAATTAAATGGATCTAAAGATCAAATGTCTAAGGTCAGATCGAGGGGGTGAGTTCCTCTCAAATGAATTCTGTGAAGAGCATGGAATAAAGAGACATTTCTCAGCCGCCAGGAGTCCACAACAAAATGGAGTTGTAGAGAGAATGAATTGTACTGTGCAAGAAATGACAAGAACAACGCTAAACGAATCTAAGCTTTCAGATAGATATTGGAGAGAGGCAGTCAACACCATAGTTTACATCTTGATTAGAGGACAAATCAGGGTAAACAATAGTAAAACACCTATGAGCTGTGGAAGGGTAGACCAACTTCGGTCAAATACTTCAAAGTGTTCGGAAGCAAATGCTACATCAAAAGAGTTGATGAAGACTTGGAGAAGTTCGACTCGAGCCAATGAAGGTATTTTTCTTGGTTATTCCTCAAAGAGTAAAGCCTATAGATGCTATAATAAAAGGCTGCAAACAATTGTAGAGAGTGTCAGTGTTAGAATGGATGAAACTAGGCCTAAACAAGTTAGTGTACCAACTAATATTCATTCAAAAGAATCAAACTTCAAGAAAGAAGTAGCAGAATAAAGTCAAGAAGAAGAAAGGGAAGATACAAGAGCACCATCCAAATTCGTTCAGAAAAATTATGTAGAAAATAAAATCATCGGTGATATTGACGCTGGAGTGCAAACTAGGAGAAGGTTAATGAATACATCGTAAAATGTAAACTTCTCTCTATTGTCAAAGATAGAACCAAAGAGCTTTTCAGAAGCCATCAATGATAAGCATTAGATGAATGCCATGGAAGACAAATTGAACCAAATAGAGAAGAATGAAACTTGGGAACTTGTTCCCAGACCGAAGGACAAGAATGTAATTGGAACTAAATGGGTTTTTAAGAACAAACTGAATGAAGATGGCAAAGTAAAAAGGAACAAGGCAAGACTGGTCTGTAAAGGCTATGCTCAAGTAGAAAGTGTTGACTTTGAGGAGACTTTTGCACCTGTGGCAAGATTAGAAGCCATAAGACTATTTTTATCATATGCTGGATTCAAGAATTTCAAGGTCTATCAGATGGATGTGAAATTTGCATTTCTCAATGGGAATCTTAAAGAAGTTTACATAGAGCAACCTGAAGTTCTCTCTATCAGGGAATAAGGATTGTGTGTAGGCTGAAGAAAGCATTGTATGGACTACAACAAGCCGTTAGAGCCTGGTATGCTAGGCTTCACAGATACTTGCTTGATCAAGGTTTCAAGAGAGGAGTCGCTGACAGTAATCTATACATCAATGCTGAAGGTGGGAACCGGTTAATTGTGGTCGTGTATGTTCATGACATTATTTTTGGCGGCGACAATGAGAAGATGTCTCAAGAATTTGCAGGGATAATGCAACAAGAATTTGAAGTGTCTATGTTAGGAGAGTTATCATATTTCCTTGCGTTGCAAATTACTCAATCAAGTAAAGGAATCTTTATCTCTCAGACCAAATACATTAAAACAATGTTGAAGAAATTCAATATGGACGATTGTAAATTAGTAAGTACTCCAATCGTAACAGGGTGTAAGTTGAGTGAAGATGATGAGTCAACAGAAGTCAATCAGACTTGTATAGATCAATGATTTGAAGTCTGTTGTATATTACTGCATCAAGACTAGATATCGTGCAGGTAGTAGGTCTAGTGGCCAGATTTTAGGCAACACCAAAAGAAACACACTTGCAAGTAGTCAAAAGGATATTCAGGGATTTCAAAGGCGCTATGGATCTTGGTTTGTGGTACCTAAGAGGAAAGGACTTCACTTTGATAGCTTATATTGATGCAGATTGGGCAGGGAACAATGATGACAAAAAGAGCACAAGTGGAGGTGCATTCTTTCTTGGAAAGAGTCTTGTGTCATGGCTGAGTAAGAAACAACCCTCAACTTCCTTGTCCACAATTGAAGCTGAGTACATAATAGTAGCATCATGTTATACACGGGTCCTTTGGATGAAACAAACCTTGAGTGATTTTAGAATTGAGTATGTCAATCAATTTCTATTTTCTGTGACAATAGAAGTGCAATAAACATCTCCAAGAATCCAGTTATGCATTCAAGAACTAAGCATATTCCCATCAAGTATCATTTTCTATGCGAGCAGGTTGTTGATCAGAAGGTAAAATTAGAGTATGTCTCTACAAAGGAGCAAGCTGCAGACATTTTCACAAAACCTCTCCCAAAAGAACCTTTTGAGTTTCTAAGGCAAGAATTGGGAGTGATCCATTCTTCACTCAGTCACTACATCCATCATAAGGAGCATGAGTCACGGGGGAGCTAGTCATTGCATTATTCAACCCCATAGATATTTTGGTGAAATACATTGTGAAAGTATGTTGGAGAAAAATAATAAGAAATATTTCTTTTTATTATATACAAGGAGAAGAAGAGGAAGAAGAGCGAGAAGAGCGAAACTTGATTGTGCCATCGTTTGTTGACAAAGCAACAATGAGGTGGAAATTGTTCAAGTGAGATCAGTGTCTTACAACAGAGAGATCGGTGTCTTTTGCTAAGTTGGTGCTTGGCAGTGAAGTTGGTGCTTCTATTCAAAGAGATCGGTGTCTCTTGCTAAGTTGGTGCTTGGCATTGGGGATTGGTGTCTCCAAGTAGGTTGGTGCCTACATAACTTTTGTAAAAAGAATTATTAATCCTATGGTTGGATTTAGACAGTAGAACCAAGCAGCTTTTTAAGTGTGGTTTTTCCACACCAAGGGTTTTCCATGTAAATTCTGTGTTGTGCATTTACTTGTTCTTATGTGAATGGTTTCCTTATGAAAGTTAATTTGAAAGAAAGTAAATTATTATTACACACTGATTCACCCCCTCTCTCAGTGTGGTGTGTGCTCAACACTCTGCTTGCTCGACATTGACTGTACAAGAAACTATGATAACATCACCTTTGGGTCATCGAGATGAGGTCACATGGACGACTCTTGTTGCTCTGCTCGCCCGACATTGATCGTACAAGAAACTGTGCTGATGTCACCTCCAAGTCGATGAGATGATGACACGTGAACGACCCTCGTTGCTTCGCTCACTGGACATTGATCGTGCAAGAAACTGTGCTGATGTCATTTTTGGGTCGTCGGGATTGCGGGAATGTGACACTTGGCGCAGTCCTAGGTTCATAAGGCTTTACATTGCTGCTGAGTTCACCGTTCGGGTTAGTGGGATTGTAAAAGGACTTAGCCGTTTGAACAGATTTAATTGCAAAGCATTTCCATTTCTGCCAACAAAGAGAAAACAAAGGCAGTCTTGGGAAACAATTTGTAGGTTACTTGAAAATAAAAATAAACCTTGTACAAAGCATTTAACGACACATATTGAATAGTATGAAAGCTGCAAAACCGGTTTCAATCGCAACATGAAATCAGCGGCAAGCAAAACCCAAAATGTAAATAATACCTGATTTTCAACCGACACTTAGGGCGGCCAAACAGTATTTTGAATGCAATAAAATGTCTTAACGGCTAATAAGCATTTCGAATGGATAACATGATCGTCCAAATTAGAATTTGAACTGAATATGCACAAATCATAACCCTAAATACAGTCAAAAAGCTCAACAATGTAGGATTAAGCAAATGCTTCAAAACAAAGCCTTCTGAATCTATGATAAATATAATGAATTGGTTCAATGAAGGATCAAACGAAGCTACGTCAATCACTAAAACAAATTTAGCTCATGAATTAGAGAACCAAAAACGGAAATCTATTTATGCAGCTTGAGTGGTACTCATCAAAGAAGTCATATTAGAATGCAAGAACAGGTGAAAAAAGTAGCTATGCTAAAACAAGAGGGTCCCCATATGAGAAATTTGAGTATGGGGCATGTTGGACCCGACAAATGGCGACTCTCGTGGATAGAATGTTGCTCAACATTTAGAACCTAGACTTCAAATCATCAAACTCAAACAAGAAATACCAAACCACAAACCAATCCTTTAAACAAAACCAGAAAGATGAAAACACTAAAGTCTACTTCAATACGTGACATACTAAGTTTCACATATGCTTACTACCATCAGTATGTGTTAAAGTGAGTCATTATTGTATGGCCCTTGCATTCATGTAAATAAATTTAAACTTGTCTAAAATCATTAGAATTTCTGAGAAGGATAATTGTGGATATTCGGCTTGGGGGGGAATGGCATGGGCATTGCTCTGCTGCCAGCCAGACGTCTATATCCCCGACATATATACCTTTAGTCCCACTCATGGCCTTGCCCTATTGCCAACCAAGACGGAAGTCCTGTAATTGAGAGTCCCTGAATCACCCTTTCAAGGATAGAATTTGGATTTTGCTTTGTGTTCAATTTTTTTTTTTGATTTATTTCTTTTGCAAAGATTTCATTGTTCAGTCCATTAAGGGTTGGGAACCACTCCATGGGTATAATGATAGACTTAGCAAATTCATAAATATTAGGACAAAACTAAATCAATTCAATGTTTGCATTTTGTTTCTAATTGTCAACTTAAGTTCAATTTGATGGTTTCAACAAGAAAATGAAACGTTTCTAAAACTCACATATTTTGTTTTGAATCATAGGCTTTCAAATTCTTGAAATGCATAAAGAAAATTGTAGTGGCTTATGTAACTTACTCAAAGATGATTCACGTTCTTAAATTCTAGACAACTGAAAATTCTCATATTTTATTGTCCACTACTTGAAGTTCCTCACCTATGGGAACATAAGGACACCGTATTGCTCTGGCACAATGCTATCTCGAACTCTATTGTATTATTCGTTTAAGATATGATTTTCTTATAGTATTAATTATGAATAGACCTAACTCTTTCAAAACATAAGCATGGCAAAGAATACAAGGGAATATGCCAAAAGAGATGCAAGAAGGCCAAGACTATCTTCTCAGACATTCACTTCTTAAAATAAACATGTGAACAATTCTAATCAATGCTTGAGAAGACATCATAAGCCAGCAAAAGAACAAACATGCAAACCAACTTAAAGCAACCGGGAAGGGAAAACAACACACAACACAAACAATCAAACAAATTAAACTAAAGCAGAAAACAAAACAGGGAACACTAACTTGGAAATGAAAATTATTTTCAAAATGTATATACAACAAAACCTGAATTTCTTTACTTGTACTTGATATTTGATGGGACAGCCATGAAGTAATGCTTTCAGCACTGTCCATTAACTGGTAGTGGCAATGCTCTGCCCTGGAGATCCTTCAATTTGAATGCATTATGTCCCAAAAGCTCAAATACTTGATAAGGGCCAATCCACAAAGGACTGAACTTAGCATGCTGACCCTTCTGCTCATGTGCTTTGTCCCATAACAAGACCAAATCTGAAATGCGAAAGGCTTTCACTTGTGCTTTCTTGTCAAACCATCTCTTCACAGTTGCTTGAGATTTGCTAAAATTTTGTAATGCTTATTCCTGTTTATCTTCTAATTGGATCATATCCAACAATTTGGATTGTCTTCCTTGATTTGCCTCCATGTACTCTTGTATGAATTGATAAGTGGGTTTCTTGAGTTTCATTGGAAAAATTGGCTCTACTCTGTAGACAAACAGGAAAGGGGAACTATTCAAGTTTTGTTTGTCTTATTTTGTCAGCGCATAAAGCATATTTGAGGAGCACATGCCAATTGCGTGGGTTTTGGTCAATTGCTTTCTTTATGGTATTTAACAAATTCTTGTTTGGTAGACTTTGCCAAACCATTACCCTAGGGATAATAATTTGATGAGAATTTTAGTGACTCCATTCTAATAAGCTCATTGAGTAATCTCTGCTGGTTGAAAATCAGGGCTGTTGTTGCAAGTAAGTGACAGAGGAGTCCCAAATCGAGTTACAATATATTTTTTTCAATTAGGGCTGTTGTTGCAAATAAGTGACAGAGGAGTCCCAAATCGAGTTACAATATCTTTTTTAAGAATATAATTACTTCTTTAGCTGTACCATTCATTGTTGCTTTTGCCTTAGTCCACCTCATACAATAATTAGTGGTTGTGAGAATGAACTTGTGTCCAACTGATGAGTTAGGATTTATGACTCCAATGAAGTCTAATCCCCAATGGGCAAAGGAATATTCTTCTATCACTGGTTGCAGCAACATGGGAGCATGAATCTCCCTCTTAGCAAAGATCGGACATGAATGACAAGTTCTCACATGCGCATAGACATCCTGTAATAATGTTGCCAATAGTAGCTGGCTCTAATAATTATGTGTTGTGACATTATCGAAAGGATGACTACTTCCCAATTTATCATGAAATGAATTCATTACTTCTCGTGCTTCCTCCTCAGATAGACATCTCAAGTAAATTGCTTCATGGTTTTTGCAGTGCAGAACTCCTCTTTGAAACATGCAATGTGCAACCCTCAGTATTAGTGCTCTTTTCTCTGTTCTATCAAAATGCGTTGGTGGCTTTCCATAAAGCAAATAATGAACAATTGAATCATACCATGGACCAAACTGAACTTCAAATTGCTCAACTTCTACAATGGAGATGTTGTGATCTACTTTTGAAATTAGCTTAGACAAGCCTTGACTGCGTACTAATTTTGCTGGTTTCACTTCAATGTCATATCCCTAAAGTTTAGCAACCCATCATCCTCTTCTCTCACCCAACTCATTTTGTCCTAGCATTTGCTTGATTGCAGGCTCTAGGACTATGGCGTGTATCTTGTTTCTTAATATATAATGACCGAATTTCTGACTGCCTTCAGCAATGTGTAAGCTTGTTTATCCAAAGCGGGTATTTTAGTTCAGCTTTTTTCAAATATGTGTTCATAAAAGCTATGTGGTGCTCTCTGTCTTTGAACTTTTGTGTTAAAATTGCTGCAATCGTGTGATCAGAAGCAAAAGAATAAAGATAGAAATCCTTAGCATAATCTGGGCTGATTAATAGATGAGCTTGCATATATTGCATCTTTGATCTCTTGAAACGCCTTCTTAGAAGAGGTATCCCATTCTATCTAGGCTCCCTGTTTTAACATAACGTTCATAGGTGTAGTGATCTCAATGAATCCAAAAATAAACTTTCTTACAAAATGGATCTTACCAAAAAATGATTTCAGCTCTTTCCTAATGTTTGGTATCTGAATTTTTGAAGTAGCATTAGCTTGTTCTAGGTCAATTGACATAACTTCTTTGGTGATAATGTAACCTAGAAGCTTACCTTGCATTTCACTTTGTCAATTTTTTGGGGATTAAGAGAGATGCCAAACCTTCTGCAGCATTCGAAGACTTTTCTAGATGATTGAAGTGGTCAGATCTACATTTGGAGAATACAATCAAGTCATCCATGTATACTACTATGCACTTACCAATTAGGCCTTTGAAATCAGTGTCCATTGCTTGTTGAAATGTGGCATTGACATTAAGCAAACCAAATGGCATTTTCTTGTAGGCATAGGTACCCCACTTAGTGGTGAATGTTGTTTCGGCTCTATCTGCTTTGTCTACTAGGATTTGGTTGTAGCTTGACAATCAATTGAAAAATGACATAATTCTTGAACCACTAACCTGTTGAATAACTTTATCGAGTGGAGGTAAGGGGTAGTTATCTTTATTTGATGCATGATTGAGATTTTAAAAATCTACACAAGATGGATTTCTCCATTTTTCTTCCCTACAAGTACTAGGTTTGCCACCCAAGTTGAATGACGCACCGGGAAGATAATGTGAGCTGATAACATCTTCTACTCTTCTTTTAGAATGAGTGGTTCTAAGATTGGATTTACAGGCCTTTGACGTTGCCTAAAAGGTCTTTGATAAGGGTTTAGGGGAATGGTATGTGTCATAATTTGAGGGTTAAACACATTCAGGTCCTTGTAGCTCCATGCTATGATATCTTGATAGCGGAGAAGCATCTTCTTGAATGTTTTCATCTCTTCATTTTTGCACTCAGGGCCAGCCACCATGTTTTCAATCTTGTCTACAGTTCCCATGTTGAGAATTTGTGATTTTTGACCTAGCGGAAATTCCTTTCCTGATCTAGATGTTATGTTGTCCATGTCATACAATATTTCTAGTGACTACATCCTTTTCGGATTATGATTATCTTTCAGCTGAAGTAATCCATCATCATTATATTGTTGTTCTTCAAAAGCGAGTCTTTTTTTGTTGTCAAATACCTGTGCATCAAAAGCATTGGAGTTAAACAAGAAATCAAGAATTTGCTTATCATTATCAAAAACTTGGAAATATTTAACATTATCAGGTACAAAAGGACAAGAGATCAATTCCACTGAAAACTTTTGCAAGTCAATCTTGTCTAATGGTTAGCCATTGCATTTTCAACTCTAGGGATGACTAATATGTTAAAAATATAAAAAGATTCAATCATGTCCCAAGCACAATATTTGTATTTATTTAAATAAAAAAGCTTGCATTGAAACAATTTAGGTACCTGGTTGATGATTAATTCAGAATCAATAAAGGCTTTTAATTGATGGACATCATCCCTGATTGCAAACTCTAGATGCAAGACCAAAGCTTCATACTCTATCATATTGTTAGTACAAGAAAATTGTAATCTAAAATCTGTAGCATGTTTCTTACCGTTGGGATCAATGAGGACAATACCAATCCTGGCTCCTTGCTTTGATCGTGCACCATCTAAATATAGTGATCACATCCCTGAATCCTGGTCATGATTAGATCTGTTCTTCTTTGTTGGTTTGGTTGATAAAGTATAGACACTTACCTCTATAGAGGTGAAATTAACTTGCTTTTTGATTGCATTGTATTCTATAATCATCAATTTCATTCTGGGCTCTCTGTCAATTCTAATTTGATTTGCTACTTCTTTTCATGGAAGCCACATGTGGAAAAAGTTAGTTGCCATATAACCGTTGAGTGATCTTGACCAATCTCTACTTAATAGCATGCCACATGCTTCTGGGATCTCAATCACCTGTATGTCTATAAACTGATGCACTCTTGGCTTACCCTGTAGCTACATATGTACATTTAACATCTCACCCATGACCTTAACTTCAGACTTGTCCAATTGAACTACTACCTTGTTTAATTTCATAGGAACCAAATTTAACTTCTTGCAGACACGTGCAAGCCTAACATTAGCTGATGCACTAAAATCTACAAGACAATTTTGAAGATTCTTACCAAAAACTCTAACTGTAAGCAGGAATGGTGGAACTTCAACTCGTCTTATGTATTACAACATTTGTATTGGCTGGGTCTTTTTTGTTTGCTCTGATTAGTCTTGTCGGTGAGAGACTTAAGAAGCAAATCCCTTTGTTTAGTGATTTGTGCTAGTTCATGGAGAGTTATGTTCGCTTTAATCCTTTTCATGTCTTCCGCGATGTTATAATTATTTTTGTTTGTGGGGGGTTGATTGTCACTTGATTTTGGTGGAGATGGATCAATTTTGACTTTAGGATCAGGTGGTGTAGAAGGATTGTCTGGTGGGGTTGAAGTAGTCAAACGTTGGTGTGCTCTACTCCTAAGAGTATATATCATTAGTGTTTTGTTCAGGGTCGTTTTATGTGTTATGAAAATCTAAAGTTTCTAAGACCATGGTTGTATTAGAAGACTTTGATGAAGTAGAAACATCCAATTACTTGAAGCATTTTGATCATTCGGGACAACTTGCTATTCATCAATTTCTCTCTACAGAATATCAAAGGCTAGACAAAACTCAACACAATCAGGTTTTCCATGTTGCGCTGTGTTGTGTACCCTGTAGCAACTAGGCAAAACAATATCCATGATGTTAATCTTAGGTAGCATGTTCGATGTGGACTTAGGGTGTTTACTAGCTCTATTGAAGGGTCTGTAATTGTGTTGATAAGAGAAATTCAGAGATGAATTTCCAACACTCGAGCTACCTACTTATTTTTGTAAATTCAGAAAAAACATTGCTCAATGTTTGGACCATCCTTTGAATTCATCTAACTCAAGTTTGGCTGCATCTTGAGGAGGATTATGTGTATTGTTGGCCGCTATTGGAACTAAGGCTTGATTATAACACTGAGCCATTGCCTCACTACTAGATGGATTATGGAATCCTAAATCCTGATTAGGGGCAACATGAGCTAATGGCAACTGATTCATAATTGGAAGAGGTTGAGGCAACGTCACATTCTAATTTGCAGGCGGAATTAGGTTCAGTGCTGGCATGCTTGGGAGGACATTGGGGATGGGAGCCAACATGTGTCCCTATGGATTGAGTTGCCTATCTACTTTTATTGCTTCAGCATATGCAAGAGGCAAGTCGGTGATTGTTGGATCTCTCCTTATGAAAGTGATAGTCCATTTGAACATCTCTACGGCTAATGGGGCATTTGGCCTATACAAATCAATTACTCTACTATACATTTTTTGAAAACTTTAACAATAATGTATGTATTTGTTATTAATCCTAGGTGTTTAGCTTTTGTCTTGTAGTGTGTAGTTGCATATTTGCTTTCGTCTTGTAGTGTGTAACTCAAGAGTCATGTAGGTAGTTGAAAGGACTTCTTGGTAGATGAAGTGATAAGTCATTCTTTGACTTATATATTGTAATGCTTTTTCATTTTCAAATTGAATCGTGAAATCAATATTTCATTGTCATTTCGTAAGTGTTATTTCCGGGTTCTCAATGGTATCAGAGCGTGGATTTTTTTTAAATTTTTTTTCCCTCTTTCTCAGCGGTATAAACCTGCAATCAATAATATTTCTTCCAAAAGTTTGTATGACTTTGTTTGTGTAGTGAACTAGCAAGGAGGCGTTTTAGTGGATAAAATGAGATAGTCCAGGGAAGGCGTTCTGACTCTGTGGAGTTTTCAGATCATGCGAGCTGGTAAAAGGAGTCCCTTTTTGGCTGTGTTGGAGGCCCGTTTGGAGCCATAAAGAGCTGTGTGGAAGTTTTTTTTCAAGGATTTAAATTGTATCTTCTTTTCTCCTACACACAACCTATAAAGACTGTGTTTCTTTGTTGGAGGATTGCATGGAGACTCTTTGTTGCATTTTAGTCATCTTAACCTGCGTTTCAATCTTCTTGCACTATGTTTCAATGACCTGAGGCTGCATGCCATTATGACTATTGGTTGTTGTGTTGTTATCTGTTCAAACTGCGCATTATTGACTTTTAAGGCATTTGCTGTTGGTGAATTTTGTATGTGTGGCATTGGAATCTGCTAAACCCTGACAATCTCTTTAAACTTCTTGGTTGGCGTTAGGTTTTCTTCGTTGCAAACTGATAGTTGTATTCTCCTCTCCATTGGTGACATTCTTCTATATAGGAGCACAAAAGTCTGTATATTTAGCTTTCAAAGGGAGCCGTACATTTTCATTTTTCAATATTGGAAAATTCCTCAAATAAGACAAAAGGAGAGGTACTTCACATTTAAAGCTTTTTCATTAAAAAACAAAATTTCCATTTTCATTTAAATGTCATTTTCAAAATTTGAGAACATTTAAATTTGAAAGCATTTAAATTTGAGCAATTTTTTCATTGCAATTGCTTTGAACAAAGCTACTCTCAACAAATTTGGCAAACAACTAAATTTTGCAAATTCAGGGAGAAATAAGAACTACTCTTTTACCGATTCATCACATTCGAAAAATGTAAATATGGAAATCAAGAAAAATCGAGTATATTCATATATGAGATTTTTTTTTTAAGCTGATGTTAATGACAGGGCGAATCTTTTTCACGTGCCACCAAAGTACCATGTACTACTCTGCTCTCACATACTTTAAAGCCTCTTTCACGTATTGTCGAGTATGTCGAAAGGGCTAAATTTTTCCACGTACTGACGAGATATTGAAAGGGACAACTTCCACGTACTGACAGGGGTATAGGAAGGGTGGGTATGTTGAGAGGTTTGGTATATCGGTTTGGTGGTATATAGAAAAGGGGACCATTTTGGAGTGATAAGGAACCAATTGGGGTTAACAAAAGCTCAAAACTCTAAATTCAAATCTGAAAACTCAAGAACATGCATTCAATCAAATCTATCTTGGACACAACATTGACAGGGAAATACAGCTCGTTAGAATGGTCACAAATGGAGAACACATCCATCTTCAATGATCTATGGTTCGATATTTGCAACAGAGACAACCAATTGAGCCAACAGGGAATGCAAAGGATAGTTAGGCATGGAGGCAGAAAAACTATAAAGCATTGGCCTTGATGAGGGCCTCAGTCGATGGAGATGTGTTTCATCATATTCAGGGGTGTAATACTCCATGGGAAGCATTTCACAAACTGAAGGAGCTATATGATTTCCAATCAGAGTTGAAATTCATTCAATTGCAGTCGAAGCTATTCAACTTTGAGTTGAAAAATGGTGTTGTGATGAGATTGGATTCAAAAATACGTGGCATCAAGCATGATATAGAAACAATGGTTGTCAGAATCGACATCTATATGACCACATTCATAAAAGCCTTTCTCCCCAATTATTTAACCTATTTTGAGTCTCTACAAGCAAACAATATGTTGAAAACTTTCACGTTTGATCAATTGGTTGAATGGATGACAAAAAGAGAAAAGGCCTTTGGAAGGAAAATTGAGTCTACAACAGGAGAAAGTGTGTGCTATGTCAAAGCAAATTCTTCCAAAACATTTAACAAGGCAATGTTCTCAAAAAATGAAGGCAATAAAAAGTACAAGAAGTACAAGGAAAAAGGCAACAAAAAAGAAAATCAAGGTGGTGAAAAACAAAATGATAAACGAAACCTCTATTGCAAATGGTGTGACAGAAAAAAAGTCATGAGACTCATGAATGCAGAACTCCATGGTAGAAAATTGAAGCATATCGTAAGAAGAAAGAGGAAAAACCAAAGAAAACAAGAGTTAAATTCTGCCTAATTCACTAATGAATGTGTGTTTTTCAGTACAAATGATGAAGCAAACAATGTCTCAGTCAGTTCTTCATGGTTTGATGCTTGGGTTCTTGATACTGGTGCCACTCTACATCTGACTTTTCGAAGAGACTTTTTTTAGGAGTTCAGTGAAGAAAGTTGTGGTGCAGTATACCTCGCAAATAGATCAAGTCTACAAACACAAGGAAGAGTTAAAATAAGAGTCAAGTGTCTAGGATTCCAGATTTCAAACTCCAAAATGTCCTCCACCTTCCTCAAGTGAAATGAAACTTGTCCCTAGTGCTCATAAGGCAACAAGGTCATTCCTTTTTGTTGGATAGTGGTGATGTCACAATCAGTAAAAAAAGTGACAATGCAATTGTCTTGATTGGATATGAGGAAGGAAAACTACTCAAACTAAGGGGTGAGCTAATCAAATTCAAGGAATTATGCTCATCTCGTGGAAGACGAAATGTATCCAAACATGTTGTCTCATGCAAGATTTGGGCACAGTCACTATAACATCATTTATGTATTGCAAAAGAATGGTGTTGGTATGCCTACAATGATCGCAAAATCAGATAAAAAGTGTGACTCCTGCATCTTGGCTAAACACACAAGAGAACCATTCCCAAAGTCATAGTGGAAAGCTGACAAAAAATTGCAACTGGTTCACTCCGACTTGTATTCTCTTTCAATCCTCTTCATTGGTGGTTACAAGTTCTTCATGTTGTTCATTGATCACTACAGTCAGAAGAACAAATCAGAAGCCTTCGAGACTTCCCAAATTTTTTGAAACATGATAGAAAATGAAGCTCAAACCCGTATTGAGACACTCAGGACAAACAATGGTGGTGAATTCACTCCAAAGAAGTTTCAATCCTATCTTGAGCAAAATGGGATCAAACACCATCTCACAGTTCCATACACTTGACAACAAAGTAGAGTTGTAGAAAGGATGGACAGAACCATGATGAATATGGTTCGTGCTATGTTGTAATACAAATGGGTAAATCTGTACTTTTGAGCCGAAGCAGCTAAAACAACAATACACCTCCGCAACACCATCAACAACTCTTGAATCCAAGACTCCGTATGAGATGTGGTGTGGTCATCTCCTTTCAGTGTGTCATCTTTGGTTTTTTGGATCCACTTGTTATGCATTGATTCCAAAGGAGAAGAGAAATAAATTGGACCACAAGAGTTGAAAATGCATCCACTTGGGATAATCTGAATCCTCCAAGTCATACAGGGTATACGATGAGAAAGAGAAGCCGTTTGTTGTGAGTTTGCAAAGGACAAAGAGCATATTGATCGACAACTAAGTCGACTTGACAAGTATGCAAAGTTTGATGTCTATAGAGAGTGATTTGGTTGTTCCAGACAATGAGTGGGGGACACATAGTTGGAAATGTATTGATTTTCAATTGTCTCTTATTCATGAGATAGAAACTCTTGAATGAGAGAATGAAACTTCATCAGACAATGAATAGGGGCTACCAGAACAAAGGGTAAAAAGAGATGGAACTTAAGAGGATGAACTTGAAGCATCTAAAACACATAAAAAAATGCCTAAGTAGGCCATTCAAACATTGAAAGATGTGAACCTTGATGAAGTTGGGAAAACAAGCACAAGAAGTGCACATGCAGCTGCATCACAATCAGATAAGTCCCATGAAGAAATTCAAGATAGAATTGAAAAGCTCACCTGAAATGATTCTTCAGAAAAAACTACTCAATGTTGCGTTTGATTCAAAACCAACATCTTTCAAACAAGCTGAGAAGCTTGAATCTTGGAGAAAAGTAATGAAAGATGAGTGCAGTGCATTGGTAAAAAATGGGACTTGGAAATTGGTTGATCCTCCATATGGCTGCAAACCTATTCACTGCAAATGGGTCTACTAGAACAAATACAAGGTTGATGGCTCATTTGACAAGCACAAAGCAAGGCTTGTTGCAAATAAGTATGCTGGAAAAGAAGGAATTGACTACAATGAAACCTTTGCACCTACAAAAAAATGGACTACCATTCAGACCTTGTTGGCTCTCATAGCTCACAACAGATGGAAGGTTCACCAAATGGACATCAAAATTGCATTCCTGAATGGTGACCTCAAGAAAACTGTGTATATGACACAACCCAGAGGTTTCACTATAACTGAACAAGAGCACAAGGTGTGCAAACTGAAAAATTGCTATATGGTTTGAAACAAGCCCCTCGAGCATTGTAAAACAAACTAGTTGAGCACCTCATTAACATGAACTACAAACGTTTTGAATTTGAAGACGCAACTCTTTTAGTCAAAACAATTAACAAAACAATTGTATTTGTGGTGTATGTTGATTATTTGCTCATCATAGGGAACAATGAATGGTACACTACAAAATTCAAATCAAAGTTGATGAAAAGCTTTGAAATGACTGATTTGGGTTATCTTCATTATTGAAGTAATTCAAAAACCAAAGTATTTATTCATCACTCAACAAAAATACATTGGTGACATTTTGAGCAAGTTCAGAATGAAAGATTGTAAGTCTTTCAACACGCTCATGGAATAGAATCTCAAATTGACATCTAAAGACTTAACAGATTTGGTTGATGCCACAAAATACAGACAACTCATTGGAAATTTGATTTATGTGACTACAACTTGATCAGATATATCATTTGCAGTTGGTGTCCTCTCAAGATTCATGCAACAACCCACGGACTGTCATTGGGTAGAAACAAAAAGAGTCCTAAGATATCTCAAAGGAATATAAAATTTTGGGCTTAAATAATCCAGGGCAGGATACTTCAAACTGGTTGGGTATTCAAATTTTGACTATGTTGATGATCATGAAGATGGAAAATCCACCTTGGGTTTTCTGATAAATTTCGGAACAATAGTTGTCAGTTGGAAATCCAAGGAGAAATCAATGCCAACAATTTCCTCAGCAAAAATATAATATATGGCCGCTTCAGAGGCGACTAGAGAGTTCTTGTGGTTAGAAAGGTTCTTTTCAGATTTTCTGGAGCAACAGGTTTAGGCAACACCTCTCATGGTTGAAAACACTTATGCAATCTAGATGGCAAAGAATCCAGTCTTTCACGACTAAACCAAGCATAACAATACCAAATTTCATATAATTCGGCACTATGTGAAAGATGATAGTGTCAAGGTGCAACATTGCTCGGTAGCAAAGCAACCAACAAACATCCTGATAAAAGTGCTTGGACAAGAAAAAATTTGAAAAATTCAAAGGAATGCTTGGTCTAATAGAGACCCCTGTAGATTAAGGGGGGGGATGTAACAATATTGTATATATTTGCTATTAATCCTAGGTGTCTAGCTTTTGTCCTATAGTGTGTAGTTGCACATTCGCTTTTGTCTTATAGTGTGTAGCTCGAGAGTCCCGTAGGTAGTTGAAAAGACTTCTTGGTAGATGAAGTGATAAATCATTCTTTGGCATATTTATTGTAATGCTTTCTCATTTCCAAATTGAATCGTGAAATAAATATTTCATTATCATTCTGTAAATGTTATTTTCGAGGTGTCAAAAACGCACATTGAAATGATGTATAGGTTCATTAGCTTCTCTTTTCATGCAAGCAAATTGATGGTATGATATACTTGGATCTACCACTTGACCAAATTGGACTAATAATGTGATATTCAATTGATTCCATCCCACAATTGAATTTTTAGGGAGGTTAAGGAACCAATCATAAGTTTGATCAAGCAAGGTGAAGGGAAATAACCTACAAGCTATGTCCTCATGTTCAACATTGAGCAATTTTAGAGATGTTTTATATAATGTAATGTGCTCTTATGCAGTCCTTCCAGTGTTTGGAGTGAACTTTGGAATATAACGTTTAGGGTTTTTGGGTAGATCATGCACATCACTAGAAACATTTATAATTGATCCACGTAGCCAGGCTGCGGCCATTTGGATTGGTCTATTGGTGACATATTGGTTGGGTACACTAATCCCCTGGGTCTACCATGGTCAGATCTGGCACGTCTATGTGCTTGAAGAGGAGAAACGATTAATCTTATTTGTCCCAACCTAATTCTAGATCTTGTGACTCTTGAAGACTCCAGAGTGACAAAGCCTAATCACTTGTTAGTATGATTTTAAGCATGCAACAACTACAAGCATATAGATGTCTTACTAGTCTTAATAAATGAATAAGCTCAGTACTTATGGGATTTAAGATCCGAAAAAAGGATTTAAAATATTGGTTGGCCCTCCTAGCATCAATTTCTGTTATTTGAAATTGTGACCCACTCAGAGACAATTTGTTGGATTGACTGTTATGAATGGACAAGAGCAGCTTACAACACATGGGACAAAGAGTACACTTGTTTTTATGACCTACTGGTGATCCAAGGGCCAAGAAACTTCAAATGATATAGCATGGGTTGGTTGTGATCGCTTCCATCGAAGGTTCAATATGGTTTTCGCAAGATATTCAAGTTCTCACCGTTGGTTCCCTTTACAAATTAACTATTAACATTGTAATGGGTAAATCGCTTATGATAAAAAAATGTAAAAGAGAGGGAAAGATAAGGCATAAAAGAGATAAATTCCTTGATTCGAGACAGGTCTTCTAGCACTTAGAAATTAAATCAACGTGAGCTACAATAAATCATTGGGCATAAGGTCTAACTATTGCACAAACCTAAAACCCCACAACGAGCAAGAGCCAAAGGGAAAGTATGGGAATATGAAATTTAGAACTCTATTTAAAGATAGTAATAACACAATCCTGCAACTATTTGCACACCATGACCAATGTAAGATTCAAAGTAACCAAAATGAGCTCTCAAATCCAATTAAACTAGTTGTTGCACAATTATATCAAAAAACTTCCTTGCATAGATTACTTCTCAAATCAAAGAATTTGGTAAACCATCAAGACAAAACTAGTAGGAAGAACAGGGGAAATCCCAACTTAATCTCTAAAGAGTTTTGGTACTCAAATGTGTCACCTTCATAGACAATCAAAATCCAAAACGTATGAGGGAATAGTAGGTGTAATCCTGGCATGATTCTTACAGTGTTTTGGGATCAAATTTGTTGACCACTTACAATAGCAAGCAATGTTGCTTATATAAATAACGCTAGTCCATCATGGTTATGGTGTACAACCATAAATTAAATGCTCCTGATACAAACATTAAATTATAATTGATAAAAAATCAATCGTTTGAGATGACACATCAAGAAAGAAGAAGATAAGATTGATCTAGTCATGGCACATTTCAGATACAACTTACAGGATGGAAGTGGATCCAATCTCCCATGCATTCCAATCTCCAAGGAACAATAAACACTCTTTGGTATTCATTTCTTTCATTAACTGATCATCGATGCAAACAGTTGGAGACAACTCATTGCGAACCAATCCCAATGATAAAGCTGTGGATCTTTACCCTAGCTTTGTCCATTCCACATGTTTGTGCTTATTTCCCAAGACGACAAAGCCCTTGCTCTAGGCGCCCTTTCCTATTAACTACTGATGCTTAGGCAATATTAGAACAATGGATTGTTCCAACTCTATAAATAGATGCATGTAGTTCAAAGAAAAGCATTTCTCTTTATTCCATTTTTTGCCATTTTGACTTTGTTCAATTTTGCTAATGTTGTTGTGGAACGATTCTTGGTTCGCTTCTACTATGAACGCTTCTCTACCATTGCTACTATATTCGTTTTCTTCTTGTAACCATCTCACTAGATCTTTGGTGCAGGTAATTTTCGACGGCCTCTAGGTTCACCATGTTTAGGTCTATGCACTGTAGTCACTCGCTCTGATCTACCTGCCATCTTTGTTTCACTGTTGAAACAAACCATCACTAGCTCGTCACTTGGTCTTTGCCCCAACTGTCAAATTTTTGCTCTCTGTTTGCTTATCTGGACATCCTTCTAGGTCATTGGCTTACTCAGGGACACATGTATATAGGTTCAACACTACCATTCCTCTGGGGTGTCGGACTCCTGTGTTAGCAGGATTTTGACACATGGACGACTCTTGCTACTCTGCTCACTCGACATTGACCATACAAGAAACTGTGTTGATGTCACCTCTGGGTCATCAGGTTGATGACACGTGGATGACTCTCATTGCTTCGCTCGTCCGACATTGATCGTACAAGAAATTGTGCTGGCATCACCTCCGATTCGTGGGGATGATGACACATGGATGGCTCCCGCTGCTTCGCTCACCCGACATTGATTGTACAAGAAACTGTGTTGACGTAACCTTTGGGTCATCGGGATGATGACATGTGGACGGCTCTCGCTGCTTTGGTCGCCCGTCATTAACCGTACAAGAAACTGTGCTATCATCTTTTTCGGGTCCTAGGAATTGTGAGATTGTGACAATTGGTGCAATCCTGGGGACACTAGGGGTTATACTGCTGTTGAGTCTTCACCGAGCCGGGTGATCAGGATTGTAAAAGGACTTAGCTGTTTGAATAGATTCAATTGCGAATCATTTCCATTTCTGCGATCAAAGACTAAACAAAGGCAAACTTGGGAAACAATCAATAGGTTAGTCAAAAATCAAAATAAGGCTTGCGCAAAGCACATAACGACACATTGAATCGTATGAAAGCTGCAAAACCAATTTCAATGTCAAAACAAAATCTGCTGCAAGCAAAACCATAAATGTAAATAATCCCTGATTTTCAACGGACACATAATAGCGGACAAACATTATTTTGAATGCAATAGAATGTCTTAACAACTAAATAAACATTTTGAATGGACAACATGATTATCCAAATTAGAATTTGAACTGAATATGCACAAATCATAACCCTAAATACAATCGAAAAGCCCAACAATGTAGCATAAAGCAAATACTTCTAACAAAGCCTTATGAATCTATGACAAATAGAATGAATCAGTTCAATGAAGGATCAAATGAAGCTATGTCAATCACCAAAACAAATTAAGCTCATGAATTAGAGACCCAAAAATGGAAACCAAATTATGCAACTTGAGTGGTACTCATCAAAGAAGTGATATCAGAATGCACGAAAAGGGGAAGAAAGCAGCCATGCTAAAGCAAGAGGGTCCCCGTGTGAGAAATCTGAATATGGGGCGTGTTGGACACCCTGAGCAGGCAGCCATAGTTGAGAGCACATGCATGGGGATCTCCGCATCGATTAACTTGGAGAATCTTCAGAATCAGAGTATGGTGAAAGGACTACCTTCACTCAAACAAGAACAAATTCTTTGTGAGGCTTGTTTACTTGTGAACAAAACTTGCGTGCATTTGTGACAGATAGAACGTATAGGAAATTATAACTTGTGCATGGTGATATTTGTGACACGGGGGCACTTTCCTTGACATGTTGCAGGTATTCCTTTTGTTAATTGGCACATTTTTGAGAATGAGTTCA
The DNA here is from genome assembly GCA_037957365.1 of Torreya grandis. Classification (NCBI taxonomy): domain Eukaryota; kingdom Viridiplantae; phylum Streptophyta; class Pinopsida; order Cupressales; family Taxaceae; genus Torreya; species Torreya grandis. The sequence continues at coordinate 888,000 of JARHVA010001504.1, forward strand.
GCTTATTTTTGATGAAACAATTGGAGGTTTTCACCAAGTGCGCGAGTTTCTAAAACTTTGCCAAAATGAAAACAGGTTTTAAAATTGTTTACTTTAGTCAGATAATGGCGGTGAATGTTTTTCTAATGAATTCAACCAATTATTTGATGTGTTTGGTATTTGTAGGAAAATTGAAAATTCCAACATTCCATAACAAAATAGAGATGTGGAAGGCTGAACAAGACATTGGTCGGAATAATAGGAGCTATGTTCAAATATAGAGATTCCAGTAAAAGGTATTCGGGAGAGACAGTAACAGAAAGTCTCCTTGTGTAACAAGATTCCAACATCAGCACTTAAAAGGTACAATTCCTTTTGAGGCTTGGAATGGTTCCAAGTGAAAAGTGAAACATTTTTGAATTTTTGGTTGCACTTGCTATGTAACAAGTGAAATTCGAAAGAAGTTGGATTCTAGAAGTATATAGTGTATGTTGGTTGCCTATTCAGCTGAGAAAAAGGAGTATAGACCATAGCAGCTTTCCATTTACACAACATTGAAATTGAAAACTGAAGGTGTAAATGGAATTCAATTATTCGGCATTAAAACGGGAAATCTCAGCAAACATTGTAAAATTGAAAATTAAAATAAAATTAAGACTCACTTTTTTAAAAACTCATGAATAACTCGAACTATTCCGAGCATTATAAAAATTTGCGTGGAATTGATTGTTGACCCCGGTTTTAAAAACTACTTGTCGCACCATTATAGGTGAGCGACAATTGCTCACAAGTTATTGGTGATTTCTGCTTGTATGGTATAGACTCCATCACAGTAAAACAAACTTATCATCAGTTAGGAGGTGGTTTTTGATGAAACATGGACCTTGACCACAATGAGGATTAATCAACAACTTTCCCAAGTTGTAAAAAAACTTGGAAAGAAAAGGTAAACGACAAACTGTACAAGATTGGTGATTGTTCTCATTGGTATGTTTTTTATTGGACTTGAAATAGTCTACCACATATTGAAATTGGTAGAAATGAAGGTTGATGTGCTTCAGTTGATTTTCATTATCCATTAGAAAATATTGTAGAAATGTATTCAAAGTATCTTCTAAGCAGAGCAAATACTCTAGATCCAAAAGAAAAGACTTGACTACCTTGGTCTTTAACTCAAGGTACAGTTGTAGAATCATTACAGGGACAAATACAAGTTGATGATTCTACACAGGTGCAAGACATGCCCAAGTGGGTTGTCACTGTTGAAAGATGTGAAGCTGAATGAGATTAAGACAGGTCCTCAGAGCACTCAAAATTTGTTAACCTAACCTTAGTGGTTAATGATATTTTTGAGCCTTCTACTCTTGTAGAAGTATTTGACCAAGAAGTTTGGAAATAAGTTTGTAATATTCCAAATCGGAATATTTTACATTAATTTGGTTTACTCGGAGTTCCTTTTTAAAATAATATTTTATAAAATAATAATAAAGTCAAATTGGATTAATTGTTTATTTCTGAATACGGATTTCGAATATTACAAAATTATACTACAAGGGGTTTCGTCCTTTGGGTTCAATAACAAGGATTTTCGTCTTTGTAACTGAGTTACGCAATTAAGGGTTTACGTCCTTAAAAGCCATTGTAAAGCGACTGCTTATACAAGTTATATATTTAATATATAATTGGATGAATGCCTTTCCTTCTCATCAAATGCTGAATATAATTACCTTCATAGTGTTCCACCAAATGACATGTCTTCTCCAAGGATTGTGATCTTTTGTCAAACGACATGTCTTCTCCCAAAAGTGGCGACTCTCTGAAATGTGCGACTTTTTCAATTGTTGTTATTAATTAATGAATATTATAACGAACTAAATACTTAATGATGATAATTATTAATTAATGTTGTTTTAATGACGCCCTGTCCTTCATTCCAGTGACAACCTTTCCTTAATTTCAACGCTCTCTTCATTTAAGGCCAACGATCTCTTTATCGTTATTGGGAATATGATAGACCTCCCTTCCTAAAATTGTTTGTCCTCAAGCAATTGTAAATTGAGAAGTTCAAGAATTATTGCTCCTTTTTTAGCATCAGTTGTAACATTTCCATCTAGGGAACTTTTATTAATTGTTCCTTCTTCAGCATCAGTTATAACATTTCCATCTAGGGTAGTTTTATTAATTGCCCCATCTTCAACATCAGTTGTAACTCTATCCCCACATACTGTATTATTATTCCCATCTACAACACTCACCTTCCGTCTAGATGTTCTACTCTTCTTGCAAATCCACTTAACAAAAACTGGAGTATGCAGAGAGTTAATACAACCATGGTTTGTTGGTTCGACTAGTCTCTTAAGATCTTGGTGCATGCGAATGCCTAGTGAGATAGCATGGTCAAGAACAATTGATCCATTTGGTGGGGCCCACAATAGACTAAGCAAACCCTGATGATACGTCTGTAGAGCCATTGATGGTCTAGCCATCTGATGATTGCGACAAACCATATTATCCTTAATAACATGTTTACAAAGATTCCCTGACATAGACCAAGAACACTCACAAAGAGCAACCTCTGAACCAGGATTCCAAAAAATGTATGTCCTTGTACAATTACTTTGGCTAACAACCTTTGTAAAGTGATCTTTCTCATTGAAAAATACATCATTGTCTGCAATAAAGAGTGCCTTGTGCCATGATGTGGAAGCATAATTTTCATCTCTGATATATCCACATAAATCATTTTCTAGTGAAAATTGGTCAGCCCAAAAGTAAGCATGCACCTCAGTAGTCAGTTTGTGTACCAACCAATCAGCGTGTTGATTTGTGCCCATGTGTAGTGCATTTAACAGCTTGGATTTAAGTCTAGAATGGTATGCTTCAATAGCTCCACATGCCTCTTGACTTGCAAGAGGTAGAATTCTCATTACAGTCACCCACATCTCTATTCTCTGCATCCATCTTGTCTTAAAATATTCCAAGAAGGCATTGTGATCCATAAAATCTTCCATGACATCGATAACATTTGACTCACTCCATGTATTATACATGATGTGCCCAAGGCGCTTCAACATCTCACGCTGCATCTCAACATTGGCACACTTCTTTATAATATTTCTATGCCATACACGACGTACATGCCAAAGGCATAACAGAATTGTGCATTGAAACACATCATTGATTGTAGCAATTTCTGTTGATGCGTCATCCACAATGAAGCCATTCAATTTCAATGTAGAATCCTTTGCATGAACTCTATCATGAAGTGCTCCCATTCATTTGCAAACATCATGACTTTGTAGACTTGCATCAATTATCCATGCTATGGGAATTGCAATTTGGTTTGAATCGAAAGCAAGAAGTGTGTAAACTGGATACTTGAACTTTTTTGTTCCAAAACTAGAATCAACTGCTATAAGACTTTTGTTTCCGAAACAAATCATTTGCTGCAGTTGCCACTCTTTTTGAACCGTCACCTGATTTTGATGACTTTCCAGCCATGATTTAATGCTCAATGCATCATTTGAGTCCAATTCATGCGTAGATCGTCTAATATTCCTCTCTAGTGTGTGGACATAATAGGGAGAGAGAAGCATCACGATTGCATGGGCCACCTTGCCTCTCCAAAGTTTTTGTATGATTTTGTATTATCCTCTCAACAGAAAATCCAGCATATAGCAGTGATGTTATCTGTTGTTGAAGTTGTTCTGAGATGTAAGGAGCATACATTGCTAGTGTTCTAATGGCTTTGGTATCAAGTGGTCCATGGCAAGGGGAACCCTTCTTATCAACATGCTTGCGTTGGTTGTATATAATAAGAGCAATAGATGGCTGGGCATACAAACGTTTCACAATAAAATGACACATGCAACCTCTCTTCGTATGTGGTCGCCCATCACTGCTTTTTTTCTTTGATGGTTTAATACACCTACTAGGCCGTGAGGTTCCTCCTTTCTTGTGATCATTGGGGCCATAGCAACACCAATATAGAATATACTCCAGATAACCATCAATCCCTGGCTTATATGAACTGCATTCTGGTTTTTTCCTTTGTGGGATATTCAATACTGAGGATTCTCCCTTCACAAAGTCATCAACTCTAAAGAAAGGAATGTGAGCAACATCATCAACATTCTGACACCAACCCTCCACCTTGACCCAAACAAGGTCAGAAGAAGAAAACTCAATGGTGGATGGCTCTTGCACAAGCTGTGTCAGAATATCATCCCATCTTGCCATCTTTTTGAAGGAGTATTAAGCAGGGGACGTTTAATATGCGATAGAGCCTCACGAGGATTGTCATATGTTTGTTCAAAAAGATCTAACTCTTCTTTCTGTCGTCGATATAATCGTACTGCAATGCTGTAAGACTCCTTCAATCGCGCAAGTGCCAGTATCGATAGATTAGTATCATGCTTATATGACAAAGGTGGAAAAGGAATGGGAGAAAACTTTCTTAATTCTAGTGATTGCCCTAAAGTGGTATAGATAACCACAACTTCCTCTGGTGTTACATATGGACCATCTTTCACGTAATTATGTTGTCGTTTCTTTCTATTTTCAAATGGGTCTTCTTTATCTCTCACAAAGTTTAAGGAGCTCCCATGAGTAGTACAAATAGTGTTCAAGCGGCACAGGTCTTTGCGTTGTTTCGGTGACATATTTTTTTCTTCAGAGTTCGTCCAATCCCATCTGCAAACTCTAATGTGTTTGGTACCGTTGCAGGGAAAAGTACGATATTGATATATTTTGAAAGCATTATAATAACCTTCTTACAAACAATTCCTTGCTCAACATCATTTACATAATGCACTTTATCAAATATAACCCATTCAATGTTAAGGATAATGTTTGCTACTTTGAAGAGCACAAACCTTAAAATTTTTGTTGTCATAATAAGGCAAGAGACTTCTGGTCTCAAGCTCATATCATTAGTCAAAAGGCCAACATCAAACTTCGTATTTCCAGGCATATGGATATCTGAATTAGAACAAAATGGCATGGGTACATGTATTCCTAGTAAGCCTTTTGATTTGTTTATTTCATCTACAATTATTGGTGCCATGCTTCATGCATCAAGGTTTCTTTTTCTTGAGGTTGTCTCGACACTATTAGAGTCTCTAGAGTTAATATAACTAGCATCATTTGGTTTTGTTAGAGGTAACTCCTTGTCAGTGTCTTTGTCATGAAACTTGTAACAAGTTTCCCCCTGATTTCTTTCCAAGAGAAAGGGTCTTCTCTTCATCTTTTGAGCGTGAAGCACCTGGAGTCTCCAAGGATTTTTCACTTTGCTTAATCGTACTGGTTTCCTGTAATTCTCTTTTTTGACCATAATTTGAATGATATTCATCATAGTTTATTTCTTCTAAGATCTCTTGAAAATTGAATTTCTCTTCATATTCTGAGCTACCATAACTATGATTCACGAACTTGTCTTCCTCATAGTGTCTGTTTTCATTCCATGACTCTTTCAACTCCAAAAAGTCTGAAAAAGAGATTTCTTTTCGAATCTCTGCTGAAAGGACGTTGTACGATTCAAAACTTTCCATAATTTCTTTATGTAGTGACCCCATGGTTCACATACTGGGAAAAAAAACAGCTCTAATACCAATGTAATATTCCAAATCGGAATATTTTAAATTTATTTGGTTTTCTCGGAATTCCTTATTTTAAAATAATAATTTAAATAATAATAAAGTCAAATTGGATTAATTATTTATCTCTGAATACGGACTTTGAATATTACAAAATTACACCACAACGGGTTTCGTCCTTGGGTTCGATAACAAGGATTTTCATCCTTGTATCTAAGTTATGCAATTAAGGGGTTACGTCCTTAAAAGCCATTGTAAAGCAACTGCTTATACAAGTTATATATTTAATACATAATTGGATGAATCCCTTTCCTTTTCACCAAATGCTGAATATAAATACCTTCATAGTGTTTCACCAAATGACATGTCTTCTCCAAGGATTGTGACCTTTCGTCAAACATGTCTTCTCCCAAAAAAGGCGATTCTCCCAAATGTGGCGACTTTTCCAATTATTGTTATTAATTAATGAATATTATAATGAATTAAATAATTAATGATGATAATTATTAATTAATGCTGTTTTATTGACAACCTTTCCTTAATTTCAGTGACAACCTTTCCTTAATTCCAACACTCTCTTCATTTAAGGCCAACGATCTCTTTATCTTTATTGGGAATATGACAAAGTTAAAGAGCTTGATTACGATGCAATCATGAAAAATTGCACATAGGAATTCATTGATTACCCTTTTGGAGTTGAGCTCATTGGGGGCAAATGGGTTTATACAGTAAAATACAAAGTAGATGGACCACTGGAGAAGTATAAAACATGATTGGTTGCTAACGGTTATGCTCAACAAAAGACTACAAACAAAGGAAACATTTTCCCTACAACTAGGTGAAACACCTTTTGAACAATGCTTTGCCTAGATGCTCAACATCATTAGAAATTGCATTAGATGGATGTTAAAACAACTTTTCTGAATGCTGATTTGGAGGAAGATGCATACATGTACAAAACAAAGGTGTTCAAGGTAAAGGGAAAGGAACATAAATTATGTAAAGTTGATTCAGGGTCTCTGGTTTGACGCAAGAAGCTAGAGCATCATATACTTAGATGGATAGCCAACTTCATAAAATTGGGTTCAAATAGAGTGAATTTGATGACACCTTATATGTTCATTTGACGGGAAACAAGTTGGTCATACTTGTATTGTATGTTAATGATCATTTATAAACTTCAGCAAGGATATGAAATGTCAGATTTGGGGCTGCTTCACTACTACCTTTAGAATCGAGATATGACAAAAGCAACAACTGATGTTCATTTCTCAATATAAGTATGTTGCTGAATTGTCGAAAATATTTGAGATTGAAAAGTGTAAAGCTGTGGCTACACTCATGGAACAAGGCCTTTGACTTTCCTGGGATGATGAATGCGTTTGTGCTGATGGAACAAAGTGTTGATAGTTTGTGGGAAGCTTGAACTACCTATTGACCGTCAAAGTAGATATATCTTGTTTTAAATATATTAGTTAACTATCAGTTGCACACTAATAGTTAGTATGTTACAATTATCAACCTCCTGAAATGAATATGTTATAATTTTATGATTAATAAAACACACTGACACGAGTATGTCAATGTGCCTTCCATTCTCTTCATTTTATTTTATTCTATTGTTTTTGGTCAGAGATTACACACATGTAAAACTTGATTTTATTTTATTCAACCACAGGAGATACTTATACATTTGTAATCTCCTATAAAATAGGAGTCCTCATTTATATCCTATAACAACTAAACTAAACTATGTGAGTTGTTATAACAATTGACGTAAACTCTCTCTCACCCAAATAGCTACTCTTATAACTAAATACATAATGTTCGTACTAACCTAATTTTCCCAACATTCCCCCCCTTGGTACAAACATAGGGAAAGGGAACATTATACATGAATTAGAACATGTGATGCGAGACAAACTTTGATGGATAGAGAACACATAAACCTTCCACAAATGGGAAAACATCAACCATCCAAGTATGAACAAGCACACACATATCTGTTCATTCTCCATATCTGTCATAGATGTTGATGGATAGAGAACACATCGACCTTCCACGGATGGGAACATATCAACCATCCAGTTATGAATAGGGACACACATACCTGTTCATCCTCCACTTCTGTGTAAGCATACACATTGGTTCACAAACATATAAGTAAATAGGGACTAACACTTATGTTACACATAAGCATGGACTAACATTTTTGTTTATTCTTATTTACTTAGTGAGAACTAATCGTCACTGATTACATACAAAAATAAAATATAAAGATTGAGGACTAGGTCTTCACTGTCTTCAATGAGTGTTGGGCTTCTCACTGAATTTGCGTTTGTAGTCTCCATTCATATTAGCCATTGCCATTAGATATTGTTGCGACATTAGTCGGTTTGGTGCAGACGTTTTTTTCACTTATGCGGTATGCAACCTCTAAGTTAGTGACGAACTCAAGGTTGCCAAAAAGGCCTCCTTCCTTTGTTGCTTTCGACCTCCAACGATCTTAGCTCAACACGCTAGACCAAAATGCCTGTTGTTTTTGTGAGCAAAACCCCCCATCCATCCCCCTTCCAGAGAATAGACGTACCCATTCCAAATTGGACATTTGGTTCCCTGATATTTTGTCCATTAAAAGAATGGAAGTTTTGAATTTTGACTTTGACGACACACAACTACTTGTACACAAATTAACCACCTTGACTAACACGGCTTTATTGACTATTACACTATTGTCTTAGGCTATAGGCCAAAACAAACTTAAATTTTACCTAAAGAATGGTATTGGCCACTTATTACCTTATTATAACCACAAACTATTAAATACCTAAAACATCAATATAAAAGATTAGCAACTATAATGTAGACTATAGTCTAACAAACTATCTAAAGTTATGACTATTAACAATCTAAAAACAACAATAAACAAACTATAGTCAATAGAGGCAACATATTATGATGACACTGCCCCTTGATGAACTTAAAATACCATTATTCCTTCCATTACCTACTCATAGACCAAATGTTTTTTTTGGTCAAAGATTGCACACATGTAAAACTTGTTTTGATTTTATTCAACCACATAGGAGATATTTACACATTTGTAATCTCCCATAAAATAGGAGTTCTCATTCATCTCCTACAACAACTCAACTAAACCAAGTGACTTGTTATAACGACACTCATAATGTCTCTCTCACCCAAGTGACTTGTTATAACTACTTTTATAAATAAATACCTTATTTTGCATACTAGCCTAATATTCCCAACATATTCTTAACAACATTGGTATCGGAGTAGGCATTCGGGGAAGCCCTAGTAGGGTACGAATGGAAAAGAGAAGAGATGGTAATAAAAAACAAGGACAAAAGGATCAAAGAATCAAAAGCTCACGCAAGGGCGTGATGAGTTTAAGGGAAGACGTGTGACCAAAAGGAAGATGCAAAGACAAAAGACATGTTTTATAGGCTCATCACGAATGTGCAAACCACATAGACAAATAAGTCGTGAATTTGCAAACTAAGGATTCAAAATGTGATTTATGTTTGCAGATGTGTGAGGCCATGATTTGCAAAAAGATTCATGAAGGATTCAAGGTCACAATTTACAATCCTGACAGTTATTTTCTTTACCAGTGCAGTTGTGATTTTCACCAGTTTTTGCATGGTATTTCCATGAATAGACAAAGCTAAAAGGCCAAAGAACATTTATTTTGCACCGATTCACGGGTTAGAGGTAAACACCAATGTGTATCATGGCCAATATCCAGAATTTATTTCTGCTAGTGGCACAAAAACTCGTTGGCTGGAAATAACCTCTGGTGTCACAGGATACTCACAATTGCAGAGTATCAAAATTGTAGTCAGATTATTCTTAGAAAGGAATCAAGGCTTGCGATGGATCTTGCCATCTATAACAAATGTCATAAGGAGGCTTCTCTATTGTTGAAATTGTCTATTTCAAATGATTTAATTTTTGAGGTCTGGAATGCCATTGTGGCAAGTGATCTTTGGATCAGTCTTCCAAAAAAGTATCAAACTTTAGAAAAAGGTTGAAACCTGTACTTGAAGAATCTATTGTTTTATCATTATGCAAAGATGAATGAGGGTGGGTCCTTGTCAGAGCATCTTCTTCGGATGAAAGAACTCTAATATCAGCTCGTTGCCATCAACAAAAAGATGGATGATGATGATTTGGTTGCCCTTGTTGTGAGTAGTGGCAAGTGATCTTTGGATCACTGTTCCAAAAAAGTATCAAACTTTAGAGAAAGGTTGAAACCTACACTTGAAGAATCTATTGTTTTATCATTATGCAAAGATGAATGAGGGTGGGTCCCTGTCAGATCATCTTCTTCGGATGAAAGAACTCTAAAACCAGCTTGTTGCCATCAACAAAAAGGTGGATGATGATGATTTGGTTGCCCTTGTGAATAGTTTAACGCCCTCCTATGAATTTTTTGTAGAGGCTTTACACTTGATGGCAGAAAAACAGACCCTGACATTTGATTAGGTCAATTCTTATTTGATGTGGAAGGAATGTAGGCAGACACAAATAAGTGAGTCTAGTTTTGGACAAACAAAGGGTTCATTTGCTGCTCAGTCTAAGAGGAAGTGGAAATGTAACCTTGGTGAATTGATGCAGGAGCATCAAGGTATGAACTATCTTCACAATGTAAATATGGTGAACTTGTACTTGGTCATGATCTAGATAGTTTAAGGGGTCCTTCAAAAGTGTTATTTGGACTTTAAGTGTGTTCTAGAAGTCATTTGGTGGAATTTCGGAGTTTCCCTCCAAAATGAAGAATTTGAAAATTTAAACTACTCATGAAGATTGTAAAGGACTTAAAACATTGATGGTGGTCCTAATAGTCTATCTACATGTTGTACAACTATTATAATGTAAAAATGATCCTTAGAAAAACCTAGAAAGAGACTTCTATGTTGGAAAGAGAGAAAGAAGGTAAGTTGTTAAGAGACAAGCCTACTGTGTTCTGCAAATCATGTAGGTGTACATTGAAAAAGACACAAAAAGAGAGGAAATTTGATAGTTTAACCCTGTTCTTGGTTTCAAATGTTGTATGGAGGTTTGTAAAGGTATTGTAAGTATTGTTCAACACTTAAGTGAGTGATTCCTCTCCATTGGTTATTGAAAAAAGTCCAAATTTCTTCAAAAAATCAGAACTAGGTCTACACATGTCTAAAGGGCAGAACGGTTATTTAGTAAATCGTTTGAGAAACCAATGGAACAAAAAAATGGTTTTTTCACCCTTATGAGTGAGTTAAGACAATCCAAGAAGATCATTCAATGGGTTATTAAGTGAAGGTTAGGACCTAAACACCATTCTCAAGAGCAAATCAGGCCCACACAGGCTAACATCATTGCATGAGGTGTCTTACTGGTAGAATGAAGTGATTCAAGTGAATGAGAACAAGGTTAGAGTGAATATGGTTTCAAGATTTCCAAGTATCAGAATTAGTCCTAATATGCCTACAAAGATAATGTTGCTGATACTTGATTTTTGAAGTTGGGATTCTTCGAGGACTAAGAGGTTTGATCTAAGAGCATTGATAAGATCCTAATAAGTTTATTTGATAATGTACATTTGATTGTATTATACAAAAGGATCTTGTTAAAAGGTAGTTTACAGTCAAAAGAGTGAATACTCTGTTTAGGAATGTTGAAGTTGTCTTCTACTCAGAATATAGGGATTCTTGTGATGATGAAAGAGATAGAATATGGGGATTAAGATCCTTATCTTGAGAGATCAATCTAATGAACTTAAGACTGCAGACCTAATGTCTTAAAAACCTAATAGAAGACAGACTACTTAAAGGAGTACAGTAAGGTTTTTTGAATGATTAGATTGTGAGGTGTAAACCATCCAAGATAGAGATCAGAGTAAGTCATCGGTCTTTTAAGACCAATATTAAGGATAATCTTTTGTCTCAAGAAATGTAAAGAACTAAAAGTGTTAGTGAAGGGGTAGAATGTACTTGATATAAGACAAGATCAGTTTGAATAAAGTATATGGAATGTCATGTTCTTGGATGAAAATTAATCAAGGAAACAAGTGTGTATTTTGGGATAGTGGAGATGAAACAATGAGATTGTCATCATGAATCATCTTCGAAGTACTAGGTAAAATGCTATTATTGTTATAAGGCAGGGCACGACAAGAAGGATTGCCAAAAGTATTTTTATGCTCTTTCCCACAAGCAGAAGGCGTGGGGTTTGGAAAATGTTGCAAGAATTGAAGTTGAACAAGATTCTGAAGAAGAGTATGCTCTCATCGCATGATGCTCGAACAATAGTGCTACCAATTTCTAGTTCTTTGATTTTGGCTCATTCGAACATTTCACATGGCATAAGGATTACAATTTCAAATTCACTACAAATACAATTTTTTTATTTTCAGTTTCTATAGGTGATTGGTGAAGATATGAAGTAGAGGGGATGGGAGATATCCGCATAGTGTTGAATAATGTTAAAACAATTATAGTAAGGAATGTTAGGTATGTTCCTAGAATGAATAAAAATATTTTGCCCATTAGTCAGTTAATTGAAAATCCCAACATCACTGTGAATTTCATTGGGAAGAAGTTTATTATGTCTAATGTAAAATAAGACAGGGTAGTAGTCCTAGGCATTGAGCAGGTGACTTGTATAGACCTGTTGACCATGCCACAATCAACTTACATGTTTTAGTTGTGGAGGGTAATACTAGCATTTGTGGCATGGGAGATTTAGACATCTCAACCTTCAATACATACATACATATATATGTAGACACATACACATACACACATATATATGTAGACACACACATATATGTAGACACACACATATATGTATACACACACATATATGTATACTCATACATACATATATATGTGTACACAAATACATACATATATATGTATACATATACATATACATATACATGCATACATATATGTATACACATATATACATATATGTATACACATACATATATATATATATATATATATATATATATATATATATATACTTCATTCATATATGTATATATATGTATACACCATACATATATATGTATGTTACATACATATACACACACACACAAACATATATGTATGCATACATACATATATCAGTGTTGTGACTATAATCTCTAATGAGGTTGCTAACTATGTTATTGCTGAATACTTCATGATTTTATAGGGCCATAAAAATCCAGATAATACAGAAGGGCTTACAGGAGCAGAATTGGGCCGGCTTGTAGCTTCCCGTTGGACAGGTGAAGTTACAGGTCAGCAAGCTGAAGACTCTACGAAAGACAAAACTGTACACAAAGAACATGATGAACATAATGAAAATGATGAACATGATGAACATGATGAAAATGATGAACATGATGAACATGATGAAAAGATGGACGATGAGGAAAGAAAACACCATGAGGAGTATGAGGACTATCCTTCTGAAGACGAGGAAGCGGAAAAGACAGATGAGGATGAAGATGACGAATCTGAAAACAAAGATGTTGAAGAGGATAACACTGAGGACTACTTAGAGTCAGCAGATACTGCAGGTCTGTAACAAATGTTTCTGAACAATTTCAAATAATGTCATATTTTCATGTGCATGTTTGCATTATCTGAATGTTGAAAGGTTAAGGCATAGGGGAAGGGATCAATTCCTGTCATATTCAAAATGGTTGATCTGTGTCTTTCTTTATTCAATGGATCTGTGACTGTGTTTTGAGATGATTGTGCTTGCTAGGGATTTGGAAGTCTATAGGAAGCTATAACTATCCTATTTATAGAATTAGTTTTGTTTCCTTCTGAGTTTTCTCTTCTTTGGGCTTAAAGATCTATCAACGTCGGCTACCCTATCCTGGTGGGGTAAAATTCGGCAAAGTTTCCAATCCATTTTGAGAGCAGTTAAGCTATCAAGGGTTTCAGTAGACATGTCAGGTAAAATTTACTATATTCCTGGATGCTTTTTGGTTTGATGACTGTGTGGAGACTTTTAGGAGGGACAGTCCATGAAAAGGAGTAAGATCTCAGATGGTATTTATTTAATATTGCAGAAGCAGCTCGTATCCGGAAGGATTACAATGATTTAAGTCGCAAGTTATCAAAAATACAATCACGAATATCAAAATTGGAAAACAAGTTGAAGCAAGAATATGGTGAGGTTAACCTATTTAATTGAGCAGTTTCCTGGAGTTGTGCAAAAATGTTCTTTTTATCTTGCTAGGTAGTGTGCATTTTCTACAAAAACGAATTTTAAATGATGTTAGCAAATAGCATTGTGAAAATAGATCTGATTCTTTGTTGCTTTTTTAGGCAATGAGGGGGAGTTTTACACATTTTACGATCGATGTTTTGAACACAAAGAAAACAAGTATGGCCTCACTTCTCTCAAGCGGTTACTTTTTGCATGTATTGCAGGGAAATATTTTGAGGTTTTCATGTATTACCACGTTAGTTTCATTTCATTGATTTTAATGTCAAATATGATGATTTTATTTCAGATATATTTACAAGATATGCCCATACAAAGAGGCTTCTCAAGTGGAAGGCCATAGTACCACCAACCTAGGGTAGGCTTCTTAACATTCCATTTTGCTATTGGATACAGTTATGTGTGTTTTATGTTGTCATTGCACCTTGTTTTTCTTTTTTAAGGTGAAAGGTGAATTACTTCTAGTCATTTTTTTTAATAGAATCTGTGTAAAGGACTGAATTTTTTTTATTGCTTTTGGAACTTTCAGCACTGTCTTTCAGACACAAAAATATCACAATGCAATCACTAAAATAAATGTACCAACTGGAATATCTAATGTTGCATAACTATCAAAGTTATTAGTTAGCTATTAGTTAAACATTAACTAAAGGTCGGTTATCAACCTTCCCAACTGATATAACTTCTTTTATGCTTCACAAAATATGAACACGTGTGTAAGTATGCTAGATACCTTCCATTTCTCTTCATTCTTCCAGTGTTTATATTTGCTAACATTGGTATCAAAGCCATTGTTTGCGGAAGCGCTAGGAGAATGGTATGAACAACAAGTCGCAATTGTTAGAGGAAGCCCTAGTTGGGTACAAACAAAAAAGATCCAAGCTTGAGGAAGCCCTAGAAAAAGATTACGAACTATGAAGAAGAAGACATAGTGAAGATGTCCAAAATCAATTTGCAGGTAGGGGATTCACGTGCAAAAAAGAAGCCATGAACTAAAGGAAAACGTGCAAGTTAGGGCACAACGAGTGATTTGCAGGCAAAACGACAGTGCAAAAGATGTGAGGGAACCAAACTTTGTGAACGTTGCAGAGAATAGTGGGCATGAGAAGACCATGAATTTCGTGGATGTAAAATACAATCCATACGTGATTCCAGTGAAGGGTTTATAGTCGTGATTCATGCTAGAAATGACTCTAGAGGATGTCAAACTAACGGATTTGCGAAGGTTGCATGAGAGCATATTAGAATGTGATAGAAGGAATGTGCAACACTTAAATCAAATTGCAATTTTCAAAGAGAACTTGGGCATGAGTTGCGTGTTTAGAGTAGTTGAAACTAGATCATGAAAGACCAGACGTTACATGAGGTGGACGAGGTTCATGAGGACAAGTTGCAATGATGGAAAAATGTGAAAAATACCATATCGACCAGATAAATTCGTGGTGTCCGGAGATGGGAGGATAGTCGAGCTTCTTCCAGATGTTTTGCAGGAGGATAGTATATTGTATTCATGAATGATCAGACCTTCAAATCGCAAATCATGATCTAGAGCACAGATACGTGAGCAAATCATAGTCTACGAGGACAACTTGTACTCCCGTGAGGTTTTGACATTGTTCGCATACTCGGACTCAACTCGAGCTCGGTTGACCAAAAAATTTCCGACTTGGCAAATTCTTGAAAACTTAAAAAAGTACTTAAATTTATTTAAAAAACATAAATTTTATACAAATTATAGTTACTAAATGTATGAAATGAGTATGTAAAACGTTGAAGTTTTTTCTATTACATTTCAATTTAAATAAGGTACAAAATTGCATCATGCAAATATAGCAGGGAACTGTAATTGTTATAACTTATAATATTAAATTTTTGATGATTGTCATTGAAAATTATCATCATAAATTGCATATCCATGCAAGTTACAATTTACAAGAA
The DNA here is from genome assembly GCA_037957365.1 of Torreya grandis. Taxonomy (NCBI): domain Eukaryota; kingdom Viridiplantae; phylum Streptophyta; class Pinopsida; order Cupressales; family Taxaceae; genus Torreya; species Torreya grandis. Next base: position 903,743 of record JARHVA010001504.1, read on the forward strand.
TTTACAATTCTCTCTTCTCCGTTCTAGTGAACAATTGGGGAGACTGAGAGGCATAGTTACTAGATTCGGCCGCATCTGGCCGAAATCCGGAACGTTCCCCATTTTTGCGGGCTTCTGGATTAATAAATTTGGTTTGCCGTATTTTTCAACATTAAAACTGTGTTGCAGGTAGTGGTACGTCCCAGAGGCGTCTGGAAAGGTACTGATAGGGAAAAACAATGGAAGTCAACAAAAAAATTTAAAAAATGTAAATCTAGTCCGAACCCAACAGTATATAAATAAAATAAACATTTAAGTATAAGTTTACATCTAGTTTCTAAGAAACTAGATGTAAACTTATACTTTAAGTTATATTTTATTTATGTACTTTCAGGGTGTTTGAGAGGGGTTTCGGACCACTAGGAGCTATAATGCAAATTCTAGGTTTTGGACGATCCTATCATATTTCAGAGTTAGTCAGATTCCAGGGTTTCAAACTGAGCCATATTTCAGGGTTTCAAGATTTCAAGGAGACATCATAGGAGTTATGAAGGCTGCATGAAGGGATGTATGCGTGATAGAATAGTATGAGAATATCTCTCGCAAAGTGCCACAAGCCAATCCCACCCCATTCCCAGTGCACCCCTTAAGGCATGCATTCTGTGAGATTCAATGCACCGATGCGCCCTTGTGAGAGAAAGTGTCAGTAAATGATAAAGTTGAAAAACAATGCGAGTGGCATTCATGATTTTGTGGGCAATCGAGATGATTTATTCTAGATTTGAATGTACATTTTGTCTCTGAAGTAATGAATGAATGAATATTATATAATTTTAAGTGTTTTATCATTTATAGACAAATATTTTCATACTATGTAGTTTCAAGTGTTTTACTAAAAAAATGAGTAATATACTATATATATATATATATACAGACGTACCCATGACGTATCCAAATCAAGGTTTTTGAAAAATGGTGTACCCGTGTATCGGAGACGTCCCCGTATCTGTACTCGTACCCAAACAACATAGCATTAAAATATAAAAAAAGTCAGAAGCCGTAGATAGTCAATAACCCTAAAAATACTGCTGCGAACCCTAAATTTTTTTATTTATAGCACTCGTCGTGAAACAAAATGAAACACAACGCCGTCGAGTCACTGTGAGTGAGAGATTGAGTCGTGAGGAGTTCGCAGTCATGTAGAGGGTGGAGAGCAAGAGACGCATTCGAAGATGGAGAGCCTGGGACGCGTTCGAAGGTGGAGTGGCTCCCATTTTGCTTGCCCGCGAGTGGTCTCAACATTGGGGGAGAGTGGTCGAGTGGTTTAAAGCGACACAAGAAGACATTGTTATCATGGATCCCCATTTATGGTAGCAGACGTATGGTTCTTCTACTCCAGAGTTACAAAAGCTTGTCGTGCGTGTCCACAGTCAATGTGTCAGTGCTTCTGCATACAAAAGAAATTGGAGCACGCATGATTTCATCCCTACTAATAAGAGAAACCGACTAGGAGCCAAAAAACTGTCAGATCTTGTGTTTGTTCATAGCAATTTAAGATTGCTTGAGCACAATCTTGCAAAAGAAGATGACAATCTTTATCTTGGAGAACCATCCTTTGAAGGAGTTGAGAAAAATATTGATAGTGTTGATGAGATGGATGGAGGATTCGCTGATGGTGCTAGTGCTAGTGCTAGTTTTGATTTTGAAGCTGGGTTTGATGTTGCAAATGTTTGAAACTTAAGTTCTATATCAATTTTGAGTGTAGGCTCCAAACTATGAATATTTTGCTATATTTTAATGTAATTCAAGTTTGAAATTCTTTTGCATTACTCATTTTTGCGAGTGTTAAATTAATGTTCATTCCTTAGTAGATTGAAATATTTTGCATATATATATATATATATATTATTTTATTTTCTGAACCGGATTTTACCGTGTTTTTTTTTGAATTTTTTCAAAAATTTCGCATTCTGCATTTTTCTGCCTCCCGAATGCATTCGGATTTCCGAACCTGGTAACTATGCTGAGAGGGCCTAGTCCTTGCACTATGTTGTGGCTCCTTACTCTGCTTAGGTGTGCTTGTGGCACACCCTAGTACTAGATGGTAGTGACTTCTCTTCTGCCTCATGTTTGACATCATCTACAAGGATGCCATCCAATCCAATCTTTCTTGCTTCTAATGTACCACTACCTACAACCTCCATAGCTTGCCTCTCGAAGTCATCAATCTTATCTTTTGTGAACAAGGGGGTCTCCTCATCTTTCGTAGCTTAGTGACTGTAGGGATCAATCTCATTCAAATCAATAGGCTCATGTGATGTGTCCACCTTTCTTGTGCAAAGCCGATAGTTGTATTGCACAAAAATCAGGTCATTGAGACTTTGTTGGGTCAACTTATTGTGTTTTTTCGTGTGAATGGCCTAAAACAAACCCCAGTTGCACACACATTGAGAAGTGCTACAAGGTTGAGATAAATTTTAGAGGGATAGCTTTTTGAAGATTAAGCTTATTTCCACCCCAATCTTCCCACCAAAAACCTATAAACAAGATATTCAAAAGTTTGTAAGTGATTAATAATTGTAAATGTGTAACTTGTAAGATATAAGTATAGACTCCAATTTTCGTACTTGGTGTTTGGGTGGATTTCCCTTGGATGCCCCAATTTTTGTTACCTGGTGTTAGGGTGGATTTCCCTCATATGGCTAGTACCAAAGAAAAGAGCCTCCCCCAACTTGCTTGAAATTTTGCAACTTTGAAATAATGAGGTCTCTCACTTCAACCCTAGGTGTTATCCTCTCAATGCATGTTGAGTGGCCCTCCATAACCTCCCTATTAACCTCTGTGAAGCCATCTGAGTAGAAAATTTTGAGGTTTAGGTAGTAGCCCGCTACAGGGATGGGTTGGTGGAGTTGATTATTCCACCTTTGATCGATTATCTCTCAAATGGGATCAAATTTGTTTAATCCCCCTATAATAGTTTTGGATGGTCTCTTTGGCCCTATCCATGGCCTCATAAATATATCCCATTGGGTTTTGCTACCCATCCACCAAGCACAAAACCCTCACCAAAGGCTCTGAAACTTACAAAGCTTCAAACAAATTAAGTTTATAAACTTACAATTAAAGTAAATACTTTTAAAAATTGAAAATAAAGGAATCGACTTGAAATTTAAATTGAAGTTTGAAGTTACCTTGATGATCTATGTAGCTCTCTTTGCAAAGACATCAACAAAAACCATCTTTGCAGTCCTCTCTCCATCAACTTTCTTTGAAATTTTTGAGTCTAGCCACACTTGACCCACAAACACCTTGCTTCAATAGTGATAAAATTCGACAAATACTTTGCAACATTAGAAAGTTAGTTTCAAACCTTGTGACACTTGCTCACACTAGCTCTTTCCCTTTGGCGTGATCTCTCATTTAGTTGAGAATCCAAGGGGGATTATAAATGTATTTTGTGATGTTTGTAGCATCTTGATGCAGGAGCATCACTCCAATTGCATAATTTTGGTTTGTTTTCTCTGTTGTCGAGTCTTAGGTAGGTCTTAATAGTCTCTAGGATCTCATTTGAATCATTTCTACGTGTTAGACTTGCGTAAAATTTGAATTTGGCTTCATTTGGCATTTTTCCCGCCAAATGATCATTTCAAAATTTTAAATATTTTTATTTAGTTTTGGAGTCTCTAACAAAATTTTGGTAGGGGTTTGCTTAGATGTCTAAAGGGTCTTAAAATGACATTTCGTGTTTTGGTCACATTATAGTCTCTTTTGCTATATTAAACTTATGGTGGAGTTCAAAAATGCATTTTGATCATGCAAGAGCCTACATTGGAAGCAACCTTGAAACAGTTAGAGCATTTCTAGGAGAATATAATGTTTGTAAAGTTTCAAATGAATGATAATGACTCAGGGAAGAAGTTGTTAAGCTCCAAGAACTAGAGAGGAAGTACAGTTCCTAAAGAAAAAGATAGTTTTACCAAAATTCTGTGCATGCCTATGAAAGTTATGAATGCCAATGTGTAAGATTATCTTTTGGAACATGTTGTGATTGGAAGTGTGATATTTATAAGTGTATTGACATTGTCATTGTTGAATTTCTTTGTACAATGAGACAAGATTGATCATTTACAGGCAGAGAAAAGAGAAACTCAGTCTTCACACAGTCCTGTGTTGTTATCATCAAGTTTAAGGTGAATAAAGGTGATTCTTGCATTCATTTCATGATCTTTATGCTATAAAGGTTGTGAATAGAGAATGGTAGTCGAATATAACTTGTTTGAAGGCTCATAACTCCAAGAAAGATCCAAACTTTATCAAAACTTTCAATTCTGCCCACACAGGCCTGTACTTTACCTTTTGGAGTATGGTTCAGGTAAGATTTGCAAGTTTTTGAATCTTTTTGTTTATGAAGATTAGTTCTTTCTATTTCTGAGTTGGATTTAGGAATGCACAGACCTAATCCATTCAAGTTGAGTCCTTGAAAGACTATTTTGTTCTTGGAAACTTCCATTTACTCTCTCTAGGCCTGTCTAAAAACCTAGTGAAGGGTTTTAGCCATTTCATGGTTCAGGTATCTAGACATTCTTCCAGATCCTCAAATTTGACTTGGGAGTTGGGTTTTATGTCCTTAAAGTGAATCAAACAGTTTCTTGGAGTTTTGGCATGTGCGAAGCATTTAAAACCCAAAACACAGTTTTAAGGCGTACGAGACCTAATTGAGGCCTAATTGGCAAAGAGATGAGTTAGTGCACTTATTCTGAGATTTGGTTCACCAAACTTTGGTAGAGAGTACAAAAAGGATAATGGGTATCCTAAATAGGTTTTAGTTTGATTAGAATCTATATACTTTTCAAAAACCATCAGGGTTTTTCCATTTGGAGGGCTACAAGAAATAGACCTAATCGAGAGAAAAGGTCTTGGAAATAGAGGATTTTCCTTTAAGAGTTGGTTCTGAAACTTCTTGTATAGCACAAGGAATATAAAGGGTACTAGGAAACAAGATTTGTTTGTTTTGAAACCTTGTATATCTATGAAACCATCCAAAAAGGTGTTTTGAGAGGTCTACTAAGCTAGAACCCTAATTGAGGAAAATTGTTCAAAGTTGTTTTCTCACTCTCCCTCTGCATGACATGTTCTACAAATGGTCTCACCCTATCAATTTTTCCTATGTCCTCGAAAATAAGGTCAAGGCAATGGGCTACGGAAGGATCCAAAAAAGTGATGGATGCCTCTCTTTAAGAAGTCACCTAGCTACATATGCTGTGGCATTGTTAGTGACAACTTGCACAACATTATCGATGCCCACCTCCAAGACAACCTCCTCCAGCATTGGGCTCAAAGATTCTGCATTCTCTACTTTGTTAGAGGCATCAATTGACTTCAAGAAAACCATCTCACCATTTGAACCTGCTTGAAAATTGATGAGGGTGTGGTTCCTTCCATCCAACCACCCATCTGAAAGAATAGTGCATCCAAACTTTCACGATTGCTTCTATTGTTCTTCTAGAATTGATGTTATATTTATAACAACATTCTGGAACAACCTCCTTCTTAAATCTTTTAGAGAGTGTGCTTCATACCCTTTCCTTGCAACTGCCAATTCTTTCACTAAAGTACTCCCAATATGACTCTTCACCACGTTGAAGAGAAGGTTGTTGTAATACCAGAAACTCGCACACGCCTTATTTGCTTCCCAGTGCACCTTCTTGTTCCACCTTGTACCTTACAACGAAGGTTGTGCTCTAGGGATGTTTCTAGGGATAGAAAAGCTATGTGAGTGGGCTTTGCTTGAACTAGATGTGGTGGATATGCTTTGTATGCGTGGATCATGGTTAGAGCCCACAAACGTTGTGATATCTACATCCATTTCTTTTACCAAGTCGGGAGTAATGGTTGTTGCTATGGTTGCTTGTACCATTGCTCTCAAAACAATGCAAGCTTTGTCTGCATCTTTGTTTTTGCTTTTGTCGTGGTATTGTGACACGACGTGACATCACAACAAGGAATGCATGCGATATTGTACTTGATGCCTTTAGAAACCTTCTTTGAACAAAACATACAAATGACAGTATCCTGGGGTGGTCCGACTATTGTATAATTCCAAGCGACGGTAGGACCACTAGCAAGGTGACTTCCACTCATTGATGTTGAACCTGATGCCATCGTATGCTAACTTGTAGCATGTTCAAATACAAAAAAAATGCATTTAAAGAAAACCTAAACCATAAACCCTATGTCTATGGAAAAAAACAAACAATTTTGTTCATGAATTATGAAAAACTAGCATAAAATTTAAATCACGATTAAAAATTATGGGAATTCAATGGAATGCATATAAATTTGCAAATCATGTTTAGAAACCTAATATAAACATTTTAGAAAGAATTTATATGATTGGAAAAAAAAGAGAACTAACTTGGAAATCGAAATTCCTCAAATCTGGTTTATAAATTTGCTTTAAACTTCTTCCATTTTGATCAAAAGATGCTCAAATGCTGTGTGATGAGAATGTGTGGGCATGTGGGCTTGAAAAGAACAAATTCAATGCTTTTTATGTATTTTTTCAATGTTTTGGTTGTCAAACTGCGTTTTACTGTGTATGACGATTCCATTTTCAGAACTCACCAAATACTTGCTGTGAGTTTTGAGCTTAAACTCGTCCCATAATACTTATGAGTCTGAGTGGCTAATATTCGCCAAAGCAAAAAAATTGGTGAGCACTTGACAACTCCCCGAGTATGCAAGCTATGGGTCCTGCAGACATCAAGGCATGGTTGAAGACCAAATGTAAGTGATAGGGCAATGAAGATAGACTATCAGAACGATTTTTAGACCATATTGATGCCAGGGCAGTGAAAAAATAACGTGATTAGGAGAACTATTGCTAGGGCATGAATCTGCAAAAGCTTTTAAAATTCATGGTATTTTCAGATTAGAGACCAAAACGCGAAGGATCTTGAACAATACATGAAGGTTCGAGAGGAAAATCTAGACGTGATTAGTTACAATTAAAATCATGACTGAAGGTAGTTTCGTAAAGATACCAAATTAGAAGGAAGGACTTTTTGTGTGCAATAGAGGATAAAATTTTGCTTTGTTTTCGAGATTGGTAATCACTCTTTCCTAGTTTTTCAAACCTTTTTTGTGGACAACACATGAATTTGCAAACATTAAATCACAATTTTTTGAGCCAACTTTGCATTGATTTTCGAGTCAGAGCTCAAATATTGTGTGATTAATGGCCAATATTGAAAACTTGGCTCTATTGAAAGCATATAAATTGACTGGTCATAATTACAATGTCTGGAGTCATAATATTTTAACAATTGCATAATATCGTGATTGCGATAAAATCATTCTCAACAATGAAGTAAGACTTGCTACAATTTTTTTGATTATAACAAGCCTCATAAGGAGGCCTTGCTATTGTTGAAGTTGTCTGTGTCAGATGATATGATTCCTGAGGTTTGAAATTCCACTGAGGAAAGTGTGCTTTGGATCGGTCTGAAAAATAAGTATCAAGATTCAGAGAAACGCTGGGTACTACACTCGAAGAATTTGTTATTTTCCACAAAGATGACTGAGGATGGGTCCTTGACAGATCATCTACTTCTGATGAAAGATGTATGAGACAACCTCACTGTCATTAACGAAAAAGTGGATGGTGATGACCTATTTGCTCTTGTTCTGAATAACTTGACGCCCTCTTATGAATCTTTCATGCAGGGTTTACACTTGATGGTAGAAAGCTAGACCCTGACATTTCATTAGGTTAGTTCCGAATGTAAATAGACATAGGGAAATGAGTCTAACGTAAGACAAACAAAGAGTGGATTTTCTACTAAGTCAAAGGGGAAGTGGAAACACATCCTTGGTGATTCATCTTCCAAGTACCAGGTAAAGTGCTTTTACCATCGTAAGGTTTGGCATGTTAAAAGGATGGTCAAAAGCGATGATATGCCCTTTCCCAACAAAGCAGTCAGGGGGAAAATGTGGAAGTAATTGAAAAACGAGATTTTGAAGAAGAGTTGGTTACTAACTTGTAATTAATGAAATTTTGATAGCAATAGAAATTGTCTACATTCCGCCCTTGCCCCCGCCTCCAAAAAAAAAAAAAAAAAAAAAACTAGTCGGAGTCCCATCTGACACAACCCAAACACAAAATTATAAAGGAGGAGATTGAGGATGGGAAAAAAGAACATTCCTACATTGCTGAACAAGGGGTAACTGCTGTCATAACATGATGAGATAGACTGATCGCTGCACCAACGCATCTAAAGCCCAAGGAGGCTGCCACAATGAATGAAACCATAGATGAAATAACCGGCGAGTAACCGCCGGTTGGTTGGTTACTTGATGGAAATTCCACCCGATGAGTAATCGCAGCTTGAACTCGCGTGCACAGTAAAAAAAAAAATTTGAACTAGCGAGTACTTGACCAATTTTTTTTTAATTTATTTTTTCAATTTTTTTTTTGGCGAGTATTCACCTAGTGTTCGCGAGTACTTGCCGAGTAAACTATTTTTTTCGCTGGGCGAGTACTCGCCAACTACGAATATGCGAACTATGACTGAAACTTTCCTGAATACTATCTGTGTGTGTGTGTGTGTGTGTGTGTGTGTGTGTGTGTGTGTGTGTGTGTTTGTGTGTCTAATCCAAAATACTCAAAGTTGGTATTGCTACATACAATCCCTAATCCAATTTACCTAATTGAACTATACACCCGTGATACACAACATCTTTAAGTAAAGTTTGCTTCACACACTAAAAACACCCTTCAATAATCTTGTCTTCTACTTGTACAACTTGGTCACAATTGTTGTCAATGAATTTAGCTCCAGTCAAGCTTGATTTATTTGGGAAATGTTGGGCATGTCTAGTATGGCTTATTGGAGGAACAATGTTGTGCAAAAAGGAACTATATGCAATAGGATAAAAATATACAATCATCAAAGTTTAATGGTAAAGTTTGATGACCACCAACAACAGTGTACCACAATAGGAAAGGTGAGATGGACTTAAATAATTCAAGGATGCATGCCTCTTTAATCAAGCAAGTAAACACCCAATGTAGTCGGATGATATGCAATGGTAATCTTAAAATATTGCAAGGGCCCTTCTAATGCTGCATTGTATAGGAACAAACTGTCAGCAATGGGCCTTAGGGTTGGAGAATAGATATGCTGAATCGCCATCTACCAAAGTATTGAAGAGGTTGAATGAATTCCATATGCAAGTTGCCAGAGTAGTGAATGTTAATTAAGGCATATAGGCTGAAAAAACAGTGCCCCATGGTTTGGTCGTATGGTGATAACCTGCTCATGGTCTTACGATGTGACACTTTGCTCGTGTCCATACAACGTGACATTCCATTCTTGGTTGCATGCTGGGGTAGTCACATGTTAGTTGTACAGTGAGAAGTGGTAGGCCATACCGACAATTGGTTGATGAAATTTGTCCCTTTTTTGGACGTACTCACTTTATAATTCTTTTTTAGGTGCTTGGATGTACACAATATATAATTATCTTTATAATTCCATATGCAAGTAGCCAGCCTAGTGAATGTTAAATAGGGTGTATGGGCTGAAAAAATAGTGCCCTACGGTCTGGTCATATGGTGATATCCCGTTCATGGTCCTACGATGTGACACTTTGCTCTTGTCCGTACAATGTGATAGTCCATTCTTGGTCATATGTTGGGGTAGTCACATGTTGGTTGTACAGCAAGAAGTGGTAGGCCATACCAACTGTTGGTTGATGAAATTTGTCCCGTGTTTGGATGTACTCACTTTATAATTCTTTTTTAGGTGCTTGGATGTACACAATATATAATTATCTTTAGGGTTGTGTTTTAATATTCACACCTTCAAATATGTTGACTTGTATATTTTTCCTTGATCTTATTTTCTAGTTTTCCTTTATTCTTTTGCTTTTCAAGATGATCGTTTGGTTTGGTGGGTCTTGTCAACCTTAATGTTTTATCCCTGTACATGGAGGCTCAATATTAATGATTTTAATATATTCCATTGTCATCCCTGTTCGACATAATTTTAAGTTGGACCCGCTCACTGCACCTTTATATGCTTTACCGTCCAGATTATTTAATCACTCAGCACAACTATTCATCATTTTATTGATTTTAAATGGTCATATCTAGAGTATTGTAAATTTTCTTGGCTTGACTGCCATTTACGATTACTATTTCATAAACACTCGTGACCTTAAATATTTATCATGCCTTCTGTCATTTTTTAACACATGCCCTCGATTTAAAATTCATGAACCACATCGCAACACGTCTTTTGCCTGTGTGATGACTCTTTGTTCATCTAGGTCAATCATATCCATTGTATCCCACTTTACATCAAAACTAAGTTGTACTTCACCTTTTATTAAATTTGGATTGCTATATGCCATGTTTAGGGCCATTGTGATCAGTGCTTTGGATGTTAGGTTGGTTACCATTTGGTGGGTCAACTTATCATTGAGTTTTGCACCACTGATGTTGTATTATTTGAACTCTGGTGGGCTTGCAGACTGTAATATTAGTAGTTCAGATGGACTCTGCATCACCAACATCTACTTCTGCCCCTCCTACTTGAAGCCTTAGCCTTTTTCATTCTCCATAAATATTGAGGCTATTGCAATTAGGTTGAAACACTTAATAATCTTCCATTGTCCAATGGAACAAATTGTTGCAGGGGCTTGCCTCATGTTCAGAAAGGAAAAAAAAATTATATTAATGTCCACAGATTATCAAAAGTAGGTCAATGGGAATTGAGGATACAACAGTCAACAATAGAAAGTTCTAAGAACAGAGAATCCTAGAAGCAAAATAATAGAAGTACATGAGACAAAATAAAGCAGTGTGCCTCTAAGAAAGTGGTAATGAAATCAATACAAGTAGCAATGAAGGGCGAACAAGAGCCCCAAAAGCATGTGTACATGAAAGGGGGTAGCTTATCCATAGAGATGCCAATAGAAAGAGGCAACCTAGTCTCCAAAGTACAAACACTGTTTGCATTTGGTGGGGACCGATGAAGCAGTGGGGACAAGTGAAGCAATCCTCTCTAAAGAACAAAGTGCTAAGCATGGCTATCTCTCACAACCAAAAGCCAAGCCCCCCAAGGATCTGAATTTGTGGTTGTAGAAAATTACCTTGAAACTAGTCTCAAGGCGTAGTGGCTTGGTGGGATATTCAGCTTGGATGATGCACCGAGGAAGCGTCTTCTTGCAACAGATCATGCATTGTAGCATGAGAGTTTGGACCCTCTCAATATTTTGACCAATCAACGGCTCTCAAGCTAGATCCCCAAACCTCTGAACTATATAAAATTGTAGGCTTGATGAATGTGTTGGAATATTGTCATTGATGTCAAACGAAAAAGTAACGAAATTGTCAAAAAGTAATGCAAATGTCAGAAAGTAACGGAATTGTCTAACAGAATTTTCCTGTACAAAGAATGGTATGTTCGGAAATCAATATCAAAGGGTGGAAGGACAAATTGCCTTGGTTTGGGCGCCCAAGTATGAAAGGGACCAGCAGTAGTAAACAAAGACCAACAATAAAAAATGTATTTAATTTATTGCAGCAGTCCAATTAAAGAAGGCCGATCAGCTTAGAGGAGTTTTGTTGAGTGCTAAAGGAAGGTTTTTATGTTTTTGTTCGTGGCTGAATCGCCCCACCAAACACATTGAACAATGATAATCTAAAATGAAGGGCTGACCACCTTTGGAGAGGTTGTATCCTTTGGGAGAAATCACACCCTTTCGAAGAGGCATAAAGAAGGTATAAATATATAGAGAAGTTGGAGAGAAAGAATGGAATAAAAGTGGAAGTGTGAAATATGTGAAGAAGAGAAGGAAGCAAGTGTGTGGAGAATAAAAAGATATATCATACAAACACATGCAGATTTGAAGAATGGAATTAATTCTTTCTATCCTTCGAGCATAAGCAGATTTTTGTGGAGAAGAAGAGGAGATTGAATTTGCCATCATTCGTTGATGAAGCAACAATAGTAAGGTGGAAGATTGTTTCAGTGGAGGTGAATGCCTCAAATCAAAGAGATGTGTGTCTCTTGCTAAGTTGGTTCTTACTAGTGGGGATTGGTGTCTCCAGTAGGTCGGTGCCTACAAAGTGCTTAGCAGTGGGGATTGGTGTCTCTAGTAGGTTAGTGCCTACAAATTGCTTAGAAGTGGGGATTGGTGTCTCCAGTAGGTTGGTGCCTACAAATTTTGTAAGAAATTTTTTATCTGTGGCTGGATTTGGACTGTAGATCCAAGCAGTCCGTTCTTTGTGGTTTTACCCCGAAAGGGTTTCCACATAAATCTTGTGTTCTTGTGTTCTTAATTGTTAATGTTGTGTGATTGATATTATTGTAATAATCAATTTGAAAAAGTAGAAGATTAGCTTATACTGATTCATCCTCCCTCTCAATAGAAGTGTGTGCTCAACAATTGGTATTAGAGCGGCTTCCTTCGGAAATAGTCCAACCGCTAGAAGGTAGATCTCAAGAGCACACATGGCCGGTCAAGAAGGATTTTCCTCAAATAATGCTTCATTGTTCGATGGAACAAACTATGCATTATGGAGCATAAGGATGCGAGTATATCTCATGGCCCTTGGCTTTGATATATGGCCACAAACTCCACCAACAGATACAACAGGAAAGAAGGTGAGTGAAAATAATGCAAAAGCCATGAATGCAATTTTGCATGGCTTATCAGGATCAGAATTTGTCAAAGTAATGCATTGCAATTCAGCAAAAGACATCTGGGATAAACTTCAGACCATCTATGAGGGTGACGACAAGGTAAAGAAAGCCAAACTTCAAACACATAGAAGACAATTTGAATGTTTGAAAATGAAGGACGAAGAAAACATTGCAGCCTTTTTGCTTCATGTGGATGAGATTGTTAACACCATTAGAGGGCTTGGTGAAAAAGCTGAAGAATCCGTAATAGTTCAAAAGGTACTAAGGTCTCTACCATTAAGATTTGATGCAAAAGTTTCTGTTATTGAAGAGATAAATGATCTAGACTCATTAACAATGGATGAGCTGCATGGGATACTCACGGCTTATGAAATGAGAAACGAAAAAGAAAAGCCATCAAAGCTTCAAAGCTTCAAAGAAATGGAAAAATAGAGAGCTTGAATCATGCGATAGCACCAGTGATGAACAAGATGAGGCCTTGTTTGTTAGAAAGTTTAAAAAGGGATCCGGCATATACAAAGGTAAGCTACTTTTCAAGTGTTTCAATTGTGGTAAAATAGGACATTTTGGTAGTAAATGTCCACATAAGGATGATAGCGATGATGAGGAAAAACATAATGAGGAATGAAATAAGAAGGAAATCAAACCTCAATACAATAAAAGCTTCAAACAAGATGAATATAAAAAAAAGTTTGGTAAGCACATGAAAAGCCTCTATTCCAAAAATGATAGTAGCTTAGATGAGGAGAGCGATGAGAGCATATCAGACAGTGACAGAGAAGAAACTCTGTTCATGGCAATAGAAACAAAGAGTGATGTCATGGCAAATGAAGACAACTTTGTGAGTGAAGGAAAAAAAGAGAGATTTAGAAGAAGAATATGATGAAAATGAAGAAGTGGATCTTGAAGGAGAACTCATTTGTACCTTAAGCGTGATCAAGAAGCTTAAGAAAAAGAATCTGAAACAAAAATTACAGCTTCAAAAATATGAAGAAGAGGATTGTGTTTTAAAAACAGGTATGTCACAAAGTGCTGAGGAATCATAAAAGACTATCAACAACCTTAAAATTCAACTAGAGGCGGTGAAAAGAATAGATGAAGAGGTGAGAATCCAATTGAAGACAAAATAAGAAAATTGTGAGAGGCGAGAGTCCGAAATTGTTTCCTTGAGGAAGGAAATAGAGAAAACGACAGCTAAGCTAAATAGGAGTCTTAAGTTTGAGAAGAGTACCAAGATTTTGAATGATATTATAAATGGATAGAGGTCACCATTTATAAAGATTGGTCTTGGATATAAGGTAAATAAGATGGCAAATAAAGAAGACTCCAATGTGGCACCAAAGAAGTCAAATGAAGAAAAACCAAAGAGTTATGCTGAAGCCCTAAAAAGCCCTATCAAAAGTCCTATCAACAAGAAGATAGAAAATGACATTCTTCAGAAAACCAGAATTCTTCATGAAGACAACAAGGATAAAAATACTTTCAAAAGATCAATTCCTCTAAGGCAGGCACATATGACCAAATTTCATAGTTCCTTTTCTGGTTATTGTTATTTCTGTAATCATTTTGGTCATAAAGTTAGAGATTGTAGGGTCACGTGTAAGAAATGATTTTGTATGGAACAATAACATAAGTTCTTATGGATTTTCAAATAGAAACTACAATCCATTTACTCCTTTGGTAGATTAAAATGTTAGATGCTATAAGTGAAACAACTTTGGACATACAATACGCTTCTATAACAGTGATTTTATGGCACCTCCTAGACAAAACAAGAAGATGGATACCCTTGGCAAGCAAAAGGAAGAACCTATAAAAGTTTGGAAGAGGAAGCATGAGCAAGAAAATGAGAGAACTATGCTTGTGCAAACTGCATTTCATGCACAAGAAGTATCACTAAGCTCATAAGAAAATGCATCAATTCAAGGGGAGGTAATCACTGGATTATCTTTCAGCTCCATAGATTCTTTGGTGATATGCATTCAGAAGACAAAGAAAGATCAGCTAATGAATATTCTTTGTGAGAGTGATGATGCGAGTAATGGTACTGTTATTATAAATATGTCAGAGAAGCAAAAACATAGCAGAAAATGAAATGTTGTGTCTTGGAATTTGATGATTGCAGTATACTAATTATAGAGAATGAAGCCATTATGAATTGGAGTTTCCACTGGAAAAGGAATCACATATGTTGTAGAAGCTACAACAGAATGAAATCAGTCAGGGTGTAGAACATCTTAAAACAGGTATGGGCTAGCGTCAAGTGCAGATTGCAAAAGGTAGCTCAGATCTGGCAAGTGATCAAGATGGGAATGATAATGAGCATATGGAGCATGATATGCAGATAGAAAGGGAAGTGGAAAAGAGGAGTTACCACTTGAGCAGTTAGAGATAATCCAGATGGATGTAGATAATGTCAAAAAGCCCAGATTTGATCAAATTCAGGGAGAGAAATGAGAAAAGGAGTCCTTATGCAAAAGGATAGGGAAGAGATGAAAGACAATCATTCAGTTGTGGTGATGTTTAAGAAGATGACATGGATTTTTCCCATGATTTATTTGTGAATGGAAGTATAATGAACATCCCTTTGCTATTGATGTCAAGGGGGGGAGAATTAACGAAAGGGGGAGCAAAGGAGGAGAACTACAGCAAGGGGGAGTTTTTCTTCAGATTTTTCATCAATGACAAAGGGGGAGATTGTTGGAATATTGTCATTGATGTCAAACAAAAAAGTAATGGAATTGTCAGAAAGTAACGAAAATGTCATAAAGTAACAAAATTGTCAAATGGAATTTTTTCGTACAAAGAATGGTATTTTTGTAAATCAATACCAAAGGATGGAAGTACAATTTGTCTTGGTTTGGACACCCAAGTATGAAAAGCACCAACAATAGTAAACAAAGACCAGCAATGAAAAATGTATTTTATTTATCGCAACATTAAGGAAGGCCGATCAGCTTAGAGGAGTTTTGTTGAGCGCTAAAGGAAAGTTTTTATGTTTTTGTTTATGGCTGAACCGCCCCACCAAACACATGGAACAATGATAATCTAAGATGAAGGGCTGACCACCTTTGGAGAGGTTGTATCCTTTGGGAGAAATCACACCCTTTTGAAGAGGCATAAGGGAAGGCATAAATAAATAGAGAAGTTGGAGAGAAAGAATGGAATAAAAGTGGAAGTGTGACATATGTGAAGAAGAGAAGGAAGCAAGTGTGTGGAGAATAAAAAGATGTATCATACAAACACATGCAGATTTGATGAATGAAATTAATTCTTTCTATCATTAGAGCATAAGCAGATTTTTGTGGAGAAGAAGAGGAGATTGAATTTGTCATCATTCGTTGATAAAACAACAATAGCAAGGTGGAAGATTGTTTCAGTGGAGGTCGATGCCTCAGATCAAATAGATGTGTGTCTCTTGCTAAGTTGGTGCTTATTAGTGGTGTCTCTAGTAGGTTGGTGCCTACAAAGTGTTTAGCAATGGGGATTGGTGTCTCTATTAGGTCGGAGCTTACAAATTGCTTAGTAGTGGGGATTGGTGTCTCTAGTAGGTTGGTGCCTACAAATTTTGTAAGAAGAATTTTATCTATGGTTGGATTTGGACAATAGATCGAAGCAGTTCTTTGTGGTTTTCTTCCGAAAGGGTTTCCACGTAAATCTTGTGTTTTTAATTGTTGATGTTGTGTGAATGATATTATTGTGATAATCAATTTGAAAAAGTAGAAGATTACCTTATACAGATTCACCCCCCCTCTCAGTATAAGCATGTTCTCAACAGAATGTTTCAAAAAGAAAACCTGAAGTGGATGGATTTTAAGTGGATTTGAAAACATTGACAATACAAGATAGAAAGAGAGGCATACCCCATTCAAAGACATGATTGAGGGGCAAACTTCATGCTAAAAGATGGACTAGGAAATTGGACCCCTAAATATGTGTAGGCCAATGTGATCTCTAGAAGTTGCCCTTTATAGAAAATTTGGAATTTGGAGATAGGGCGCTTGGAGATATTGAAAATCATGACCTTAGTTTTACTAAGGTTGACCACAAGTTGTCAAAGTTCATAGAAACGAGCAAGGGTATCACATTGTCACTATAAGCCCTCGACAAAGTGTGAGAGAAGGAAAACATCGTTGGCGAAAAGGATAGCTATAACCACCTCACGTAAAATATAACTTTCATCCAAATGGGTATACTACCAAAGAAACTCCTCTAACTCGTCAATATAAATGTCGAATAAGGTCGGTGAGGGAGGACATGCTTGATCCCGATGGTACTCTTCAAAAAGTTAGAGAAATCATGAGAAGTACGAAATTGTCCAATAATTGTTTCATAAAGCCTCCAAGTAGTGTTTTCAAATAGTCTGGCATGTCGATATCTCAACTTCTATAAAATCATGTGTCCCAGAACCAAGTCAAAGGCCTTTCTGAAGTCAACAAAACATCAAAATACTTTTGAAGCCCTGTGATGAGCCTCCTCAATAATAGCTCAGAGTGTAAAAATGTGGTCAATAGTCTGGAAGTCCCTCTTGAAGCCAACTTGCCCCTAGCTCTGATATTATTCCTCATCAAGTACCTTGATAGCTATTTGTCCAACACTATGGCATAAAGTTTGAGAAATGTATGCTCAATTATAATGATTCGGTATTTTCGAGGGATGAAAAGATCCCTAAACTCATGAACATGGTGAATAATGTGTTGCGACATCGCTGATGAAAACCTAAAGACACCACCTCATTAAAGAGTATGATTATAACTCCAAGCCCCTTCATTGTCTGACTCCATTTTACCTCGGTTCCCGTCAATTGAGCATTCTTCTAAGTTCGAATCTAATAAGTCTAATGAGGTTGCTTCCTCACTGATTCTTCAAATCTATGACATACTTCTGTCTTTCGTTTTTAAGGGAGATTAGATTCTTTTTCTTGTTATGATTAGCTTTGGCTGCCATCAGCCAACCCCAATACAATAGTGCATCATTGACCTTATTTTGCAATGAAATGACCACAAAATTAAACAAAAAGGCTTGGGTTCCAATTATTTTCTTTTGTCCAATTAATACACCCAATACCTTGATGTAATGACGTGTTCCATTTAGTTGCAATGTTGAAGGCCACAGTTGGCTTCCTAAGACTCTTCCTAGGCTCTTATTGAAGAAAATTAATGCTAGAACCACCATATACAATAGTATTTAACAAATTTCTGACCAAAATTTATGTGTTCAACTATCGGTTGTTAGGCTAGGTTCATGTAAGGAGCATAGGATTGATCACTCAACGACCTAACAAAAGGGGCTTGACTATTGGTTAATACTTCTACTTTTGCTCTCCCTTGTACTTAATGTTAGGTGTGCCATTGTATGCTCCATGTTCAAGTTTATGTCTTGTATGGTAGGGAGCTAGAGCATTCTTGAGTTTTGGAATGCTTTGTAATAAGGCAACTATCTTCACTGGTACAATGCTAAGTTGCTGCATTCGACAAATTACATAGAAATTTGCCAAATATCAAAGTAGTTGGAAAAAATCATTTAAATTTGCAAATCCATTCATACAAAGTGAATGTCGCATTAAATATGCAAATAAAATAATTTTTTTGTTGAAATTTGTCAAAATTTCGTGTTTGGGGTTTTTAAAAAAGCCACGGATCTGTAAATTTTGGCGTTCGCAGCCTACTGCTAATTGAGATCTAGATGTTTGTTGCTTGGTGTTGTGGAGATGTTGGGAGCCTATGGGGTTGAGAAGTTGTCAGGAGAAGAGACCATGATGACTTGAAGACCCTGGAACAACGAACAGTTAAAACAACCAACATTTGAGAATCAACGCCATTCACTTACAAGCAATGCTCGATTAGATTTAGGTTTATGTTTTTAGATTTACCATATTTTATTTTATTAAGTTTGATTTAGTTTATTTTTAGATTATTATTTGGTTTATAAAATCTGATTTTTTTTTATAATTTTAAAGAATTGTAATTTTTTAGGTTTCTATAATTTTTTTTTTTTTTTTAGTATAGTAATATATTTGTAAAGTTGGGAGGAGATGTGGGACCAGATTATCTATAAACATAATTTAAACTGGAGAAGAATGCAGTACTTGGACATTGGTGGATTTACCTCTAGGGAAGCAACCCATTGGTTGCAAATGGCTGTGCAAAGTCAACTACAAGGCTTATGGTACTTTGGACAAGTACAAAGCCCATCTTGTTGCAAAAAGATTTTCACAATACGAGGGAACATGCTATGAGGAGACTTTTGCTCGTACTACAAAAATGGTCACATTTCGGTTACTTCTATCGCATCTCAGTTTGGTTGGAAAGTATTTCAAATGGATGTCAAAAGTGCTTTCCTTAATGGCGATTTGGTTGAAGAAGTATACATGGTGCAACCTGAAAAACTTCAGGAACTTGGTCGTGATCATTTGGTTTGCAAGTTGGAGAAGTCACTGTATGGGCTGAAGCAGGGTCCTCGAACCTGGTACATCAAGATTGATCAGCATCTACGATATTCTGGATTCAGATTGAGTCCATCTGATCCAAATCCCTATATCAAAAGCACTGATGATGTCATTGTGATACTCATTGTATACGTTGATGACCTTGCCATCACAGGTAGTGGAGACACAGCGATTCAGAAAGTCAAATCAAATTTGTGCACTGCTTCTGATATCACTGATTTAGGCCTCCTACACTATTGTTTGGGTGTAGAATTCTGGCAACATGACCACTCTATTTTCATTGCTCAGGTCAAGTATGCCACTACTCTTTTGAAGAAGTTTGGAATGATGGATTGTAATTTTGCTTCTACACCTATGGAGGTAGGGCTGAAATTGTCAGCTCATGATGATTCATCACTGGTCAATGAATCATTATATAGATAGTTGGTGGGCAGCTTGATATATCTTACCACCACTCGATCATATTTATGTTTTGTTGTTAGCTATCTTTCTTGGTTTTTGTCTCAATCGAAGCTAGTTCACTAGATAGCAGCAAAACATGTTTTGCGATATGTCAAAGGTACTCTTGACTTTGACATTCTCTATCAAAGGACAACAAATTTCAGATTGATTGGTTATACAGACTCTTATTGGGAAGGATCAGTTGATACTCAGAAATCTACCTCTGGGTATATGTTTTATTTTGGTTTAGGAGTTGTTTCATACCGTTGCTCTCTCTTCCACTAAAGCAGAATACAAAGTAGCAGTCAGTGTCGGTTGTGAAGCAGTTTGGCTACATCGGATTCTTGCTGATTTGCAACTTCCTTCATATACACCTACTCCACTATTTTGTGATACTCAAAGTGTATTGAAGTTAGTAAAGGATCCTGTTTTTCATGCTCGCACCAAACACATCGAGATACATCATCTCTACATTTGACAGTTGGTTTATTCTAGTGATGTTTCTCTTCACTTTTGTGTTTTTACAGAGCAGTGGACGGTTCTAATGACTAAACCTCTTGGTTCTATTCTTTTTGTAATGTGTTGAGACAAACTTGGAGTTGTCTCTAGTTTATACATTAAGAGGGGTGTTAAATAATGTAAAGACTTAACTGCATAGTAGTTTAAGTCTAACTGATAACCTCTGTAACCACCATAACCATAACTGCTGTAACCAATTTTGGACTGCATAAATAAGATAGATGCACTTATCACAAATCATCCAGTGCTTTCACATTCATCTCTTCATTTGCTAACATATATTAGCGAGGAAATTGAGAAGCTTCCATGCTCATTTTATGGAGATGAAGAAAAAATAATACTTGTGGGGGATATGCAAGGCTCATTCAAACAATTGCTTGAGAAGGAAACTAGTCTTATTGCTTCATTCAACTACGAATCAATTTAGAAATTTGTGAACTTTCAGAACACCTTTGATAAGTTGAACAAAAACTTGTAGAAAGTCAAGGGAATTCCTCAACAAATGATAAATTTGCAGGTAGAGGCCGAAATTCCATATCAACGCTCTAAAGGCCTAGAACAAGTTAAATTAGAAAACATATTGCATAAATTTGAGGAATATGAAGAGAAATGACAACAAGCTATGCAAGAAGAGGTTGTTAAAATTGATGAAGTGGGAGATGAGTAACAAGTGCCAGAGAAGACCTCCTAACTTGTAGTTTTAGGTTGTGTGAATTATCCCTGTAGGTTGTGAGCTGTGTTTGGTTCTAAGGTTTTTGCAGTTTTGTGTGCGACTTGAACAAGTCAACATCCACCCTGAATTGTGCAACCCAAATTCTATTTTTAGAATTTGTTTCCTAGAATCTAGAGTTAAGATTCCCTATAAGTAGAAGGCTTGCATGCCTCTAAAACTATCCATCAAACTTTTGTAAGTTTTGCAAGAAGAGAACTTTTTGAAAGAAAAGAAGGAAATAACTGTCTTTTTCAATAAAATCAATAAAGATAAATATTGCAGGACTTTGAACCTGTCTTTAGTTGTGAATGAAAGCTCTAATGTTCATTTAATCATGGTATTGTTTTCTTTATTCTTTCCACCAAAAATCTTAATTGATGGTAAGTTTATTTTAAGCTAACGGATGCGATATATAAGTGAAATTTGCATTTGCTCATTTATTTACTTTCTTCTCCTCTTTTTTATAGCTAATACTTCCCATTTTCTTAGACCCACTTTCCTACTCATACATGAAAATGCCCAAATGAATTTAGTATGTACATTCGTGAATATGTTAGGTTTGTGCTTTTCTTTTCTTTTGAATAAAGGTAGCTTCATCTACAAATAGAAGAGGGGCTTCGTCCCGGAATATTGTTGATTGCAGCGTGTGCGCTACAGTGTTTTATACTTTTTCTAGCCAACAGTTTTTGGTGCCCAACATGGGGCTTGATGTGTGCTAATTTGCGCAGTGCTAATTTGTGCAGCCCAAAAATATCTACATGAAATGAAGTTGTTCTATCATCCTAGCAGAAAGATGATTCACTAGAGGTAGCAAAGCTAAAGGAATCTCTAACCCTTTCTTCGATCTACAATGACTCAGTTTCTGATTCTATCCTGTAAAGAAAATGAGTTAGAGACTTCGTAAGTTTGCCTACAAGTCCAAATGCTTCAAAACCATAGCAAGGAGGGACCTTGGTGAGTCAAGCTCTTATCCTTCTCGGAACCGTTATACTTCAAAGGGTAGTTTTACAAAAGATGGTGATACCATGGAGAAACACCATTGGTCCCCTAGCTCTTGGACAATTGCATGAACTGCCAAGAGGTTCATGTAAGAATTTCCCTAAGTGTTTTGGTGATGGAAAACAACACCCAGATGAACACATCGCTGCATTCTTTACCGCATGTGGGATTTTAGGAGTTGAGCATGAAGATGTCTTAGTAAGATTGTTCGTGGAAACTCTTATGGATGGAGTTGTTTCATGGTTCTGTCATCTAGGCACAAGTTCCATTGACAATTGGGATACTTTGAAATCCAAGTTTGAAGCTTGTTTTAAACCAGCTGAAGACGTGCATGCTTTTCTTGCCCAGTGAACTCAAATGAAAAAGGAGGCTCATGAACCCATACGCAACTTCATGGCCAAGTTCAATAGGTTATTGAATAAGATCCCACGAGCAACCAAGCCTATAGCAGAATACCAAAAGTGTTTCTTCATCAACGCCCAACTCCTAGAAGTTGGTTTCCTCTTGAGAAGAAATATATTACCTATCCTAGAGCAGACACAAAAGTTTGCTACTCAAATTGAAGATGATATGGCTATGGATGATAAGTTGCAAAGGGATTCTTCAAAATCTATAGGGCGAACTTCAGGTCATGACTCCACCGAATAGTTGATTAAAAAAATGACAAATGATAGTGGCATTGATGACGCAGTTACCGCAAAGACAACTGATGTCTTCACAACAGAAAACCCCTAGGATAAATTATACACCAAACAACAATCAGCCTAGGCTGCTTGCTCCTCAACCTAGGTTAGCCATTGAGACTCCCCTAGTCAATGCGGTCTTGGAGATAGATGAGATATATGTTTATGATGAAGAACTTGAAACGAAAGATACAAGATTTCAAGAATAGGAAACTGATGAACTTGGTGGCGACTCCATTAATGCTTTTCTGGAATATGAGTGTGAGGAAGACGACTATGATGATATAATCGAAGATATGAATGGTCAATCTTGTGTTGTGTATGTAAGGTCTTAGAATGAAGATGATCAGAAGAAGCAAGAAGCAAGAAGCTAAGAAGGTGAATCATAATGAGAAGTTTGTGAGTAATGATACTTCTAAAGTAACATCTACTCCTACCATACTCCCTAGAGGTTCTCCTCTACCATTTCAAGCAAAGACAAAAGAGCCGGAAGCTAAGGTGACCATTTCGTCTCACATTTTGAATCTAGAAAATCTGAAGACTAGTACAAATTTGGAAAATAAGGTAGCTTCAACATCTGAAAGCTTTGATGCCACATCTTCATCTCAAGTTCATTCATTTGAGATACTGGATCATGTCAACAAGTCCAAAATTTTGATGTCGCAAATAGAATATTTGAGATCTAATCCAGATCAATTATATTGTTTGTATCGTCTCATCAAAGGGGGTTTAGGTAATATGAATAAGTTTAACTTCAAAGGAATCTTAACTACGCCTTCAAATACCAAACCTCCGACCTCTACTATAATTGCGACTACTTCTCCTACTGGTAAACAAGAACCATTCTATATATCCCTTTTCTTAAAAGGTTGCAATTTATGTAACTACATTATTGATACAGGAGCTTCTGACAATGTTATGCTTTCTAAGATCACTCATGTTTTAGGTCTCACTTGTACTAAAACTTTTGGTCAATGTTTCTCCATGAATATAAAACAAGCCCTGTTAATTGACCAGATCAAAGATGCACAAGTAGCTCTAGCTTCCTTCCCACAAAATAGAATTAAAATGACAATTCTGATGGCAAATATTCCAGCTACATATGGCATGTTGTTGGGAAGGAGTTTTTGTAAGGAGTTAGGAGAGAAATTCAAATGGACTTATCGCATGCCACTTTTTCAGTCAGTGGTACTAAGCATAAGTTGGAACCTGAACCAAAAGCCAAGCTTACCGTATGCAAGTCCGAGGATCCAAGGGCTGATATCCTTTATGAAGAATAGGTTTTGGGAATTACATGACGATGTCCGATGTAGAAATAGGTATGCTAGAACTAGTTGAAGGCAACTCTAATGACATTTGGTTTCTTGAATTTGATGGAAGTTGTTCATCTATATGTTATGGTGCAGGTTTTATCCTTGTTTCAACAAGTAAAGAGGTTTTTACTTTTTCTTTCAAGTTATAGTTTGACTTGTACCAACATACACTATAGATTATGAAGCCTTGCTTCATGGATTGCATACAACTGAAGAAATGGGAATCCAAAATCTTAAAGCACAAGATGTTGAATTCATTGTAAGACAGGTTAGAGATTGGTATCAAGTGAAGAGTGATTGTTTGAGGCATTATAGGAATAGAGTTTGGGATTGTATTGAAGCTTTTGATGATTTTTTGATTGTGTCAGTTCCAAGAGAAGATAATGCCAAGGTTGATGCACTTGCTATTTCAGCATCTCTTATGATTCCTTCCCTTGAGGTTGAACATGATAAATACACCATTGAAATCGTGTCTAGGTCAAGTGTACCTGATAATGTTGACTATTGGCAAGTTTTCAATAGTGATGAGCAAATAATTGTCTTCTTAGAAAAGGTAGACAACTTTAGGAACTTGTATTTCGAAGGAACTACTTATTGGGAATCACATACTCAGCAGGATGGGAATCAAGACAATGATGAATCTTCCACCAAGATTATAAGAGGATCTGAAAATTTAGATATGGGTCGAAACGAAGAGGTAATCCATCTTAAAGGTAACGAGATTCCGAAAGGATTGGTTTCCCTTGAAGATTTGTTCGACAAACATGATAGACACATCAAATGGGAAAGTGTTGTTTCAAACTTTAGATTCTTTCGAATATGAACAAGTCAACATTGGCACTTTTGAGGAGCCCATGTACGTCAACATTGGGAAATGCTGCTCCAAATAAGAAAGATTCATCTCTTTAAGATATATAAAGATGTGTCTAGGTCAAGTGTACCTAAAGAGATGAAGTATAGCATGCCATTGAAACCAAACACTGAGAGTTATTGTCAGAAGCAGAAGCACCACAATCCAAATATTGCTTCAGTGATTCATGCTGAGATTAAAAATATGCTAGATGCACGTATCATCTGCCCTATTCATCATTCTACATGGGTGGCCAATAATGTGCTAGTTCGTAAAAACAATGGTGAGATTCGCATCTGTGTTGATTTCAATAATTTGAACCAAGCGTCACTAAAGGATAATTATCCCTTGCCAATTATGGATCAGATACTTCATGTTGTTACAGGATTAGAGATGCTTTCCATGGTTGATGGGTTTTCGGTATCTAATCAGGTTGAGCTTTCAGTTGAAGACCAACATAAAACAACCTTTACAACACCTTGGGGAACTTTCGCTTAGAGGAGAATGTCTTTCGGCCTCATCAGTGTCGGGGCTACATTTCAGAGGGCTATGGATTTGGATTTTCATGATTTTATTAATAAAATCATAGTGGTTTACTTAGATGATCTCACGGTCTTTTCCAAAAAGCATGAGGATCATTATGATCATTTGGTGAAAGTGTTTGACAAGTGTCGGGTCCATGGTATCTCGTTGAATCCCAAGAAATCCGTGTTTGGAGTAATAGAGGGAAAGCTTCTCAGTCACATTGTGTCGAAAGAAGGAACTAAAATTGATCCTGAGAGAGTTCAAGCCATTCAGAGTCTTTCTTTGCCTATAGGTAAGTAGGGTGTCTAGTCCTTCGGTAAGGTCAATTCAAAATCGAGTACCTGACTTTGCTGAGCTCACTAAGCATATTGCCAGTATGATGAGAGGAAAAGTCAATTTTAAATGGAGTAAGGAGGGGAAAGAAGTCTTTGATGAAATTAAGACTTTCATTTCTAGGGCACCAACCCTGGTATGTCCTAATTTTAACAAAGATTTCATCATCTACTGCTATGCATCTAAACATACTCTTAACAATTCTTGTATAGAAAAATAACGAAGGCATTGAATCACCCATTGCCTTTATGAGTTATGGATTGAAAAATCATGAACTCAAATTTCCCCCTATTGAGAAGCATGCTTATGCCGTTGTTAAGGCTATGAAACAATTCAGGTACTACATTTTGAATTCACGCATTGTTTCTAGACCCAACGGTTAAATCCAGCTTAACACAACAAAACCTTGTTTCAAAAAGAGGATGGATAGCTAGAGTTCAAGAGTTTGATTTGGACATCAAACCTACCAAACTTGTTCGAGGCCGTGGTTTGTGTCAAATAATTGCTGAGAATAAACTAGATGATACCGTTGATGGAACTCAAGAGTCAAATTCATCAGAAGAAACAACTAGAGTTCTATTTTTGGCACTACAGAGGAATGGTACTCGGATATAACTCATTTTATTACATATAGAGAATGTCCTGAGGAATTCAATACCAAGAAAAAAAGAACAATAAAGCTCAGAGCTGTGAAATGTCATATGGGATGATATCCTTTTCAAAAGGGGGATCGGAAAAAAAGAACAATAAAGCTCATAGCTGCGAAATATGTCATATGGGATGATATCCTTTTCAAAAGGGGGATCGATGGTACGTTCCAACATTGTGTTGATAAAGAACAACATAAGAGGTTATTAGAGGTTTTTCATAGCAAGGCATGTAGTGGTCACCTCTTGAAACCAGTCACAACACAAAATTCTCAAGGCAAATTACTATTGGTCCACCCTCTTCAAAGATGCTCATGATTGGGTTTCTAAATGTGAGGCTTGTCACCAATTTGTAGGAAAGCCGAAGCTCGCAGCTTTACATCTAAAGCCGGTGGTAATTGAAGAACCCTTTCTATAGTGGGGCATTGATTTTATAGGTATGCTGAATCCTCATTCCATTGCAGGTCACACTCATGTCCCTACCGCAACAGATTAATTCACCAAGTGGGTCGAGGCTATTCGAGTCCTTCAAACTACTTTTGAAGTAGTATGTAATTTTATTAAAGAAAACATTTTGGTCAGATATGGAGTTCCTCAAAATATAGGTGACTAATAACGCATCCAAATTTTCTTCTTTCGAGCTCATTGATTTTTGTTATGAGTATGGGATTTCATTATCTCACTGATTAGAGCATTACTCTCAAGGTAATGGTCAAGTAGAATCAAACAAGAAGAATCTAGTCACCATTATTCACAAGCTAGTGGATGAGAATCAACGAAATCGGCATAAGAAATTATATGACGCACTTTGGGCTGTACACATTACTCCCAAAAAAGTGATTGGCCTGTTGCCATTTCAATTGTTGTATGGCAATGATTCTGCTTTGCCTATCACATTAGAATTGCCAATACTTCAAATGGTTAAGACAGTTGAAAATCAGAACTTTAGGGACTCACTGGATAAGAGGATTTTGTACTTGAACAAGTTGGAGAAAGAAAGAATCATAATGATCGACATGGTTTTAGAACATCAACAGAAAGTAAAGGCACTTTTTGATAAAAGGCTAAGCAGAGGGATTTTCAGATTGGTGACTCTGTTCTCCTATGGGATAAAAGACGTGAACCAAAGGGTAGTCACGGGAAGTTTGATTCTTTGTGGAAATGTCCCTTTAAGATTCGTCACTTCTGTGGCAACAACTCTTAGTATTTGGCTTACATGGATGGCACTCATGTCCCGCTTCCCTAAAATGGGCAATATCTGAAGCTTTTCAGGCAATAGGGACCGGTTCCCCTGGAATCTATTTTAGTTTTAGGATTTTGGTTGTGTTTGTTTTCGCGCTCTGCTTTTCATTTTTGCTTTTGTTTGTTTTCTTTTCCTTATTTCGATTTCTCTTTCTTGTAAATTGTTCCACTCAAAATGACCCAATAGTCCAACTTAGTAATAGTACAAGCTAGGTCTGTGTCGACCTATATATTTTGAAGTTTGCCCTTACATTTGTCAAATATAGGTTTGTCCCCTAATTTTCATAGGTGAAATTTGGGGCACCCCATTAAATTTTCTTGAAAATACTTGAAAGATTAGCAAAAGAGAGTTTTTATGGCTTCCCTTGGTTGGGGTTCTAAGGTTGCAATGCAGTCGTCGGGCTTTGACGACTGCAATGCAGCCTTCGTTTACAGGGCTCGGCCCTCATTCTGACGACTGCAATGCAGCGTTCTTTTCCTGACTTAGCCCTCATTAATGAGGGCCGAGTCCTGTGCATGTGGGGGTCTTTTCGACCTCCACTATTTAATAACATCTTCCATCATTCTAAAAACACTTAGGCAATTGATTTCAAGCTCTGCAATCACGTTTTCTCCATTCCAAAGGTTGTCCTATCATTCCTTTGCAATCAGAAGTCATATTTATCATGGTTTTCACTACTTCTATTAGTGGTGGTTGCACTTGGGTTTTTAAGTTGGTTTCTTCAGAGTTCCTTTCGCGGTTAGATTCTCGTTGAAAAGTCTTGACGTCTTCACTTCTCCGTGACAAAATTCTTCTCCTATCGTGCTTCACCAAACCCTTACTCCAACTTTGGACTTTTTGCCTTCCCCCGCATCAGAGTTTGACACCTACACTGTACCCTCACTCCTCTAATGTCAGGGTTTTCACCTTCCCCTGCATTGGGGTTTCATGAGTGCATTGCAGTCTCAAACCTCCAACGTCGAAGTTCTTCGCTCTCCCTGTGTTAGGTTTTGTAGGTTGCGTTGCACCCCTGAAACCTTGACATCAGGCTTTCCCACTTCTCCCGCATCGTGACATCACAACTACAATGCAGTGTCCTGCTTCTGCCTCCCCTCCCTCCACCACTCTTCTGTCATTCCCACGTTCCCCTTCATACTCTGCTTCTCTACTTCCCATTTCCCAGTCCTTGTTGCAGTTGGTAGATGTCTGGAACTCCAAAGAAGGGAAAAGAAAAGGCAAGCGAGATGAAGTATCAGTTCCAAGGGGTCACACCACCTTGCAATATAGACTTCAACATCGACCTGGTCACTGACACAAACCTGGGGCACATTGATATGGAAGACTTTTGTAGGAGAATATATGCTTCTTTAAAAAATGATTGGATACAAAGCATTTATGACAACAGTCTTTGTCAAGCTGCTGCCTTTCCAGTTTCTGTGTAGTGCCCAGAACTCGTAATGACCCTAGCAAGCCACTATGATAAAGACAGGAGAAAAGTCTGTACTTCACGAGGTATCTTGAGGCTTAGACTCGAATATATTGAGGAGATGCTTAAGATTCCTGATCTTGAAGTTTTCATGGAAATTACTCCAGAGTCGTCCCAACAATTACATGATAATCATAAGGATGATTGTCTTATATCATTGAATGAACACTAGCTTGCTAAGCCCAAACCTTCAATCTTTATGGTCCCCAAGGTGATTGGTAGACAAGATTTTAAGCTCGAAATCAATGACATCATTACTCTCCTAAATAGGTTGGTGGGCAACCCAGTGGCAAAGGATTATAATGAGTGGATGTTCCAATATATTCAGATCATTCATACCAATAAGCAGTACATCAATTGGGCTGAGTTAATCAATGATTCAATTCACAAGCATATGTGTGAGGTAATTACCACTCACAAGATTTATATGATGTCATATCTCATCTATGTTATTGCACAAAGAAAGTTTTATAGTGACTTGTCTACATTGGGTTTGATGTTTTTTTCTCGAGTATATGAATATTATCCCTATTTAACCCTAAGTGAAAGTGCAAAACATTTTCATCGTGTCAATGATGCTTTCCTTCAATTTGTCGTTCAAATGTTCGAAGGAGAGCCATACAATATGCGCTTCTCCATTGATGCCTCAACGAAAATTTCAAGATGAGGTGGTTGGTTCATTGAGTTTCCTACCTTTTCATATATCAAGGTATGTGGATGTGATTTTGCTCATTTTATACTTTTAGATTTGTGGATGATAGAGGGGCTCTCATCGAGTTAGTGCGGCAGTTGATGGTGACACAAAAGCTTTTGGTTTCCAAGCATAAATTTGTCGGTATTCACTTTCTGATGACCATTGGTAGATATACTTGTGCTATATTACATAAAGCAAAATCAGTGGAAGCAGACATGGCACGAGTCACTCTCCAATCATTCCATAGTCGCCCTTCATTTGATGTAAGGGGAACAACGAAGCATGCTTTAAGCAGATCATTCAAACATGCCCCCTACTATGAGGATTTTGGATGGATTGTGACGGTGAAAGGGAGGTCAGACTTCTTGACTATACCCGTTTTACATTACATCAAGTAATCAGGTTCAGAATTGTGGATATTCCTGATGATGTGGATATTGAAGATGATGGTGAAGTTGTGGATGAAAACTACTTCTCACAAGGTATTAAAAATGCACCTATTTCGCAGAGTTGATTGGAGCTGAAGGAAGAATACATCTTTAGACACTTGAATTCAAGGAGTTTTTAGGAGGATTTGGTTGTGGCTCGCTAGTAAGGGAGTTGATGTACAAAATGCTCAACTTCCTTTGATGTTGAACGCTGCGGATATTCCCCGCTGAGCTAACACAACAAAAAGATGTAGAAGATCAAGCGACACCTTCAGGTATTGCAGTGGACACCATTGTGGTGATCAAAGAGACCAAAGAGCCCTCACCTCGACCTAAAAATAGACCCTTGAAGTTCAAGCTCAAAAAGTCAACTGGTGGAAATCCTTGAATATCGATTGTATTGATTGAGATGTCTGAGAAGGTAGTTCATTCACAAGGTTTGATTAAGAACACAACGTTGTAGTTTGTGACTACAAATCCACCCTTTTTGGATCGCAAAGAAACTTCTTCAGTAGTAGTGGCTCCTGTTCCTTCAGATAAACAACAAGAAGTTTCTCCTTGGGCTATTTCCCAAGAGGTTGTTGAATCAATTCCCCGAGGAAAGTAAATGTTTTTCGGAGTTCGTAGAAACTACTTCTAAAGAGTTGGGACATTTACCTGTCATTCAGGTAGGAGAGCTAGACATATATGAGGCTCTAGAAGTAGAAGCAATACCTTATCCTCAGACAAAGGAAAAAATTGAAACAGTGGTGGATCAGACTCTTGTTGTCCAAGAACAGGTTCAAATAGTATCATCATCACAATAGGAAGAGGTGGATACCAGGACATCTCAATGGTTGAGCAAGATAGTAAAGAAGAGGAAGAAGACGGTTCCTCCTTTGGAGATCGATTTCAGCACTCTAATTCCTCCACATCCTCGAGTTGCCAAGAAACCTAAAAAGGTTTCTCATATTGTTGTACACGATCAAGGCGAGAGGAATGCCAAAATTGCAATTCCTCATGAGAAATCAAAAGAATAAATCACATCAGTGGAGTACTAGGTTTGACGTGTTCACCTGGGCAAGGCTACTTATGAAGGGTTGAAAGAGGATGTGCAGACTGCCATTGGTCCATAAATCAATAGTTTGATCATAACAAAGTCACAAGATCAATTAAAGGAGAAGGTGAGTTGGTTCACCTCTGTGAAACAAAGATTAGTTAGTCCAACTCAGCCACGACTACTTGATTATACCCCAAACACGAAGACTTTCCAAGCAGGTCAGAGAATAGGTAATATGGGAAGAGCTACTGAGGAGTGGTCCGAGACGTTGCTCGAACAAGGGAACAAAACTATAGCCTTGGCCATAGAAATCTGCTCCTCGATGTTAGAAGAGAGACAATATACTTCCAAGAAAGACGTCGAGTATAGAGAGGAGTTGGGTAAATTGAATAATTGGCTGCCACGTTTACAAGCCCTGGCTAGGGTAGATGAGGATGTTTTAGTTGGTGAAGTTCTGATGTAAGATGACTTGGGAGAACAATTTGGGTTGCTAGGGTTGATAAAATTCATAATTAGGATTATAGAAGAATCCTTGCACAAGTTCAAGGAATCAAGGATCTTAGCAGCGGATCCCACTTGTGATATCAACGAGGCAATTGAGAAGCTTCCCTGCTCATTTTTATGGAGATGAAAGAAAAATTATTTATGTGGGAGATATGCACTTTTAGAACACCTTTGATAAGTTGAACAAAGACTTGAAGAATTTCAAGAGAATTCCACAACAAATGATAAATCTGCAAGTAGAGGCCAAAATTCCATATCAGCATTCTAAAGGCTCGGACTAGTATATGCAGAAATTTGAGGAATATGAAGAGAAACAGCAACAAGCTATGCAAGAAGAGGTTGTAAACATTGATGATGAAGAGGGAGATGAGGAACAAGTGCAATAGAAGACCCCCCTAAGTTGTAGTTTGGAGCTGCGTTTTGGCATAATCTTCCCCGTAGGTTGTGAGCTATGTTTTGGTTCAAAGGTTTTTGCAGTTTTGTGTGCAACTTGAACAAGTCAATATGCACCCTGAATTTTGCAACCGAATTCTATTGTTAGAATTTATTTCTTAGAATATAGGGTTAAAATTTCTTATAAGTAGAAGGCTTGCATGCCTTTGAAATTATTTATGAATCTTTTGTAACATTTGCAAGAAGATAATTTTTGAAGGAAAAGAAGGAAAGAACTTTGTGTGTTTTTCAAGAAAATCAATAAAGCTAAATGTTGCAGGACTTTGAGCTTGTCTTTAGTTGTGAATAAATGTTCTTATGTTCATTTATTCGTAGTATTGTTTTCTTCATTCTTTCCACCTAAAATTTCAATTGACGGTAAGTTTATTTTAAGCTCATGGATTGGATATATAAGTGAAAACTGCATTTGCTCACTTATTTCTATTCTTCCCCTCTTTTTATGGTTGATACTTCCCATTTTCTCAAACCCACTTTCCTATTTGTATTTCCTTTCTCGTACATTAAAAGCCGCAAATGAATTTAGTATATACATTTGTGAATATGTTAGGTTTGTGCTTTTCTTTTCTTTTGAATAAAGGTAGCTTCTCCTAAAAATAGAAGAGGGACTTCGTCTCGCAATACTATTGACCACAATGTGTGCGTTGAAGTGTTTTACACTTTTTCCAGCCAACATGACACAATTGCACAAATGCTTTACATTGGTATGTAAAGGAATCACATACTAGAGAACCTACAAGGCTAATGTGCTGAACTTTTAACTTCCATCAAAGGCCAAGTTGATGAGCCCAATTACACTCTATTGGCACAACTGTTGGATACTTTGCGAAGTCAAACAATTCCTCATATTATAACAACCCTAGGCACATCTTCGTCATCATAATAGAGCTAGATGAGCTAAAACTTGGTTCTTAAAACTTTTAAACAAGATACATAATGTATATGCAAACTAAAGAACAAAACAGAGATCATACACACACATAAGAATGCTCAACACCAGATTTTTACGTGGAAACTCAAAGGGAAAAACCACGATGAAAAAAACTGCTAGAAGCTACTGTTCTAATCCAACCTCACAGAAAGATGTCTTACAGACAAACTTCACTGGTTACATTCAAGACCACCCACTCTAAGGAAGCATCAACTTCCTAACTGAGCACCAACTCAGTTTTTCTGATGGCACCAACCTATTAGAGAAATGAAGCTACAACTTCAGAATACAAAAGAGATTCAAAATGAATTTTGTTCAGTTTTATGTTACAAGTCTTGTCTATAAGTGAACCTTCACGCTGAGTGCCTTCTTGTCTTATCTGCCTCTATCTCTGTGTCTGGATATCTTCTATGTTGACACACCTTATTCACTTTGCCCCTTTATGCTTTCTGCATATGTCCTTACTCGACAATTTTGAGTTAACACTAATTATTATCGCAGTAGCAGCAAAAGTCCATTCAAATGTTTTGTTCGTAGCATATATAGACAAATGCATCTTAGGGTTTTCTATCTGTAAAGAGTTCAGACTTCCACTGCTCTTAATCGGTTGAAGCTTCTAATCTGCATTCAATGTGACTTTGACTTCGTGTCTCGATTCATGCTTCAAACGGCAACGTTGAAATGTCTTTACTATCTTTGGCATCTGCACTTCTACTGTTCTTAACTACGCTGCTTCCTCGATCACTTTTGATTTGCATTCAATGTGACTTTGACTTCGTGTCTCGATTCATGCTTCAAACGGCAACGTTCAAATGTCTTTACTATCTTTGGCATCTGCACTTCTACTGTTCTTAACTGCGTCGCTTCCTCGATCACTTAGGTTGATTAATCTCGAGCTCCGTGAAAATATATCGAGTTCATCACCAGTTTCAGTTGTTCCTTTACAAACAATTAGAAGACATTAAATGTGGGCTTTTTATTTCTTTGGTCGCGCCAAGTTCACATTTTTTCTTTGTTGGATCTGTCCTTATGACCTCTTGACACTTGTCAAATGCGCGTGCACTTGTAGAGTAATTTGGGTTTGCTTCGCACCATTGGATCTAATGCACCAATCAGACGAGAGCCGTTGATGTTTTAAAGCAGCATGAATTTTAATTCTTGCTTTGCCATTAACCGTCAAGCTTCTTTTCTTCCCTTTTCTCATCTTGTTGCTTTCTATATCATGGGGTGGCTTCCGCTCCTTTCGATTGTCCTCGATATGCTCGATCTTTACCCTTTGTATTGTGCGTTAAACTTCGGCATGTTGGCGTGATCTTATTTTCTTCGATCCTTGAAGACTTGCTTGTCTTTTAACCTTGCTCTAATTCCTTCGGAAGGTTCCTTTATACAAGTTGCGTGCCTTTGTGTCTTCGGGACAATTTCCGAGGACTTTTTGTCCGGGTCAATTTCATCTTGAAGTGTCTTCCAATTTCTCCGAAAGAATTCGTCATTGGCTTCTATTTGGAAGTGTCCTCAAATCTTTTCTTCGGACTTTTTGTCCGAGACATTTCTTTGGACTTTTTGTTCGCCAGACATTTCTTCGGACTTTTTATCCGCATCATTTCTTCTGAGTTTATGTTCGCGACATTTCTTCGGACTTTTTGTTCACGACATTTCTTCGGACTCTCTGCAATTTACCCTTCGGCTTTTCTGCAAGTGTCCACATACCCTTTGCAACGTTCAAAAGATACCCTTCGGACTTTTTGAAAAGGTCCACTTGCCCTTCAGAATGTTCAAAAGATACCCTTTGGACTTTTTGAAAAGGTCCACTTGCCCTTTGGAACGTTCAAAAGATACCCTTTTTTGAAAAGATCCACTTTTTCGAAAAGGACTTGACAATTTTTCCGAAAGAATTGTCCTTGCCATTTTTTTCGAAAGAATTCCTCTGAAGGAATTCTTCAAGACTATTTCGGGTTTTCCATCTTTCTTGACTTATCCTGATTGCCTTTTCTAAGTAAGAGCACTTCACAAACCCAATTTACTCCACAAGTCTGCTCAACTCAACCTTTGGCATTAATACATGATCAGATTCAATTTCAATGACATCAAGGACATCAACCTTTGACATCAATGACAATTCCATGCTGCCTTAGATGGGAATGACAATTCTTCAGTACTCAGACTACTTTCTGAATCATGATATCAAAACTGTCAACTATCTCCTTGCTCAAATTGCCAACACTTCCATCAAAGGCCAAGTTGATGAGCCCAATTACACTCTATTGGCACAACTGTTGGATACTTTGCAAAGTCAAACAATTCCTCATATTATAACAACCCTAGGCACATCTTCGTCATCATAATAGAGCTTCGGGCAACCAAGCTAGTCGTTGTCTCCACCAGCTCCTCCATTGCAGTAAGGTATAAAGAGTTTGCACAATTTTGAGAAATTTTGGATAAGTATATGTGAGTGGGGTCATGAAGTTTGAAACCCTGTAATGTTGGCCAGTTGGTTTTGCCAACCTACTGAAATTTCAAAAGAACTGTAGGTTGGTTTGCTACAACTAGAAAAGGCAGCTAGTGCGTGACAAGTGAAAATTGACAAAAGATATTATTTGTCAAACTGCAAGCAAAACTTCAAAACACCCAATGATCAAGTGCAGACTGTATTATTCTTTCCCGGATGTATGAAGAGTTTGTTTGAAATTTCCAGTTTAATTTGAGGTTATGCTTATTAAAAGTACTCAGAAAATTGCAGGAATAATTGTCAACTTCATGAATTGGAAATGCATATAAACAAAGACTATTTCTGAATTTTCAACACACTTTTATTGGGCTTGAGAATCGCTCAGATTTTGAAGAGCAAACTGAACACATGCATAGAAATTATCCCCGAATAATAACACTATCATGGACACCTAGTAAACACCTAATGGAACCCTTACATACAGTAATGCAGAGATTACATCAGAGCATAAGCAAATAGAGAACCTGGAACAGCGCTGGTCTGTAATATAGAATTCTTGGTGTTGCGCCCAGAATTTCTCTTAGTAGCCACGGCTTGATTTTGAGAGTCCTCCACAGTCAGAAAACACATAAATTCATCTCCAAACTCCACGTAATACTCAGCAATTGACAGTTCTTTAATAAACAGGCCACTTCTCAACCACTACATGCAGCGATTCAGCCTCAATAGCCAGACGTCTTTGCAGAATCAGCTCAATGATGCTTTCAGCAGACTTCATACAATGATCTTGCACAGAATCTCAGTCGATTCCAAGCATGCTATCCAGTGTACTGGGGTTTTCGTCCTGGTGAAGGATATCTCCATAACTCGTTAGGAAATAAAATCAATAGAAATTCTGAATGCCTTCTCCTCCCAGATCGAGCGTTTTAATAAATCTGTAGTTGCCAATCCTAACTTCCAAAAAGCAGTCAATCTTCCAATGAAGATCTTATTTCCCTTGATCGTATCCCTTTCAAGGAATTGCCCTTATTTAAGAATAAAGACTTAAGCATATGTTTGATTTATTAATCACCAAGATGAAACGCCTAGTGAATGCAGTCATCGCTTAAAGTGGCCCCGCCTTTATTCACAATGAAAAATTAAATAACTTAACGGATTATAGCTTTTGAGTCTTTATTTAATTATTCCCTTATTCCCTTGTACTTTGGTTTATTTCTAATCTCCTGGAACAAAAAGATTAGAAAATTCCTTCATAAATGTCATCAAGCGAAGAGGGACATTACACAGACATGGCCAATGCAACTTCGACATCTTTTGTCTTGTCACGAGGCGACTATTTAAGTCCAAGAAAGTGTTATTAAGGGATTGTGAATGTTGGCTCGCAAGCATTTAGTTAATAGTATAGCTTCAATATATGCACATTTTGTAATAGATATTCAAATGGAAGGTTGAACGCTTTCTAAGGAGAAGAAGAAGAAACAAAACTAATAAGATGAAGAGTCAAGATAAATACTGTACAAGTCACACCAAGAAAGACTGGTTTTTCTGTTAGATATTGTAATTGTTGAAAGATATAAGTAATCAGAAGCCTGATGTATCCGTAGCATGTATACTTTGCTAATACACAACCCCTCACCGCACCTGCCCGCCCTCACCGCCCCTCCCCCCAAGTCTCTGTTATGGTATTTTGTTTCTAGAAAGTATACGTATCTTTCGATTGTCCAGGTGTATTCTTATCTCGTAGTAGATGCGGATTCTATTCTATTCATGTGTTGGTTCAGATTGGATTAGGTAACTTGAGAATATGCCTTTTCTATACCTGCCAGCCTGCGAAAGACTAATTGTGAAAGGCTGCGACATTAGGTTGTCCTAATAAGGAGTCCCAGGGATCGCTGCTAAGAGTGGAAGATAATGCTCCTTTGATTTCAAATGCATGGTTAAGATGAATGAAAAAAGAAGCAAAGTTTGTAGCAGTTGGTTTAAGAAATTCTACTTTGAATAACGAATGATTGCATGTGATTGTCTAGATCTTTCTTCCATTTTAAATCACAATTGTAGTGCAATCAAATTTGGTAATGTCCATGGATTAGTGCATGCATATATGGTGATCCGTAATTGGATGGATATTCCATTGCACGATTCATAAACACGAGGATATACTTTATTTATATATTGTTCCCAAGTAGTATGGTATTGAAACAACACGTGATACAATTTGATGCTTTCTACAACTCTATGGCTTCTATCTACAACATAGATTTCATTATGCAACTTTACACATGCTTTTATACATGCTACTTTCATTTGCATATCATGTTTCATACTCAACCATGCTACTACCAAAACATGCAATTCTTCTTAAACCCACAAAACAATATGGCACAAAGAATTTGTTGTTAAACTTCACGTGAGGATGAATTCAATTCCTGTTTGCTATTATGAATAAGTGCTATGCTTGTGCTCATACATTCAATTGATTTCTTATGATATCTTAGGTGTTTAAGATAGTGCATTAGTTTAATGAAATAAATGTGTGCAAAACAATGAATCAAACACACCAACAAAAGAGAGAGAGATGCAAGAAGTTACCTTGGAGGAACCCAATTTGGAGAAACTTTAGAATAGTGAATGCTATGCACGTCAGCAAAATATATATTTATGTTCTTAGTTAGCATTACTTTTATTATGTTATATTTTGGGCGCCTAGAGTTAGTGAAGGGTTAGACCATGAATTAACCATGGGTTAATTAATATTTCTAGTGGTTGAATACAAAAGAGGGAAAAACTCTAAAAAAAGTGATCTTTTTAACAATATCAACTCAATGCAAGAGATAGCCGCATAGTATGAGAGCTCTTTTGTTATAGTCAGATTTTTAGGTGCAATCCACCTTTGGGAAAGTAGGGGCTTGCATTATTTCTTTTTATCAGCATTTTTACTTTATATTTTGTAGTTTGGGTTTTTTGGCTTATTTTTGAATGTAGAAAGTGGAATCGGAGTTTCAATCCATTTTTGCAGCCGTTGACGAAATGCTAAGGGGAGTTTATCCCCCAAAAACTTAAAGTTTGTAACCAAAGAGGAGATGAAGGGATTATTTGATGAATTATTTAAGGAGGTTCGAAAGGAGATTTTCATTGGGAAAGCAGTTAGAGTGGCCAATTGATGAAGAGGAGGACAAAAACTCTTGGGGAAAATTTGACATAGATCCACTAGATGAGGAAGAGGGAAGAGAAAGAAGATCAAGGGAAAGAGATAAATATTGCATCATCTTTATTTTATCCTACAAATGAAGATTGCACAATATTATTTTGGAGGTAAGTTGGAGGTCCATACATGGTTGAGCAAGTTTAAACTAGCCTTTAGGGTACAAAACATTAAAAGTCAAGATGACAAGTTGAATGTGGCTCAGCGACATTTGGATGGTGCTACCCACAGTTGGGAAGATTGTTGTTTTCTTTTTCAAACCCTTTGTTGGAATTTATAGACTTTGCCAAAGCTTTGACAAAGAGAGTCTATCATAACTAGGACGAACCATACGGTACCCAGTTAATGCACTTGTTTCAGAAAGATATGTCTGTGGAGGTGTATATAGAAAAAATTCAAGTTTTGGAGCTCGAGGCCAAGCTCTTTTTGAACTTGGTGCAGAAGATCTATATTTACAACTTGTGGGCCAAAATTCAAACCAAGATAACGATGTTTGAACTAGACTCTGTTGAAAGAGCTGTGATTAGAGCTAGAAGTGCAGGAAAAAATATTTTTTCCCTAAAAAATAAAATGGTAGAGAATATCACCCATAGATATTTTGTTTGGGATAAAAAATCCAAAAACCCTAGTCATGAGTCTACCCCTACTAGGCAAAGAATGTGTGTTCTTGTGAACTAGAGTAAGAGTTGGATAATGAGGATACCCCTGAAAAATTTGATGTATTTTCAAAAGTTAGAGAGAGAAAAATTGATAAGTGAACTCGTAGAGGTTGGCATCATTGTCCCTAGTAAGAGCCCATACGTTGCTCTGGTGGTACTGGCTAGGAAGAAGGATGGGTTGTATAGAATCTGTATCAATTATAGGGCCTCGAACAAAATCACAATTAAAAATAAATTTCCATTGCCAAGGATTGATGATGTGCTCGATGGGTTGCATGAGGCGGAGTATTTCTCAAAGATAGATCTCAAATCTAGATAATATTAGATACCAATTCGGATTAAAGACCATTATAAGATTGCTTTCAGAATGCATCAGAGCCACTACCAATTTAGGGTCACGCCCTTTGGTCTCAACAATGGTCCAGCCACCTTTCAAGCATTGATGAACAAGATATTCAATAAATTATTGTGTAAGTTTGTTCTTGTATTTTTTGATGACGTTGTTGTTTATATTAGTTCATTGGCATCTTATCTTGAGCATTTGGATGTTGTGTTGGATATGCTGTCTATGGAGAAGTTGTATGCCAAGGCATCTAAGTGTGAATTCCCAAAGGCATCTTTGGAATACCTTGGTTACAACATTTTTGCTGAGGGAGTTTGCATTGACTATGCAAAGATCAAGGCCATATGTGATTGACATGTGCCCAAGACTCTTAAGAAACTTCGTTGTTTCCTAGGCTTGGCAAGGTTCAACAAAAGATTCATAAGGAACTTCTCATCAATAGCACGTCCCCTGATTGACCTTGCTGGGTAGGATTCTTTCAAGAGGTCCATTGAGGCACAAGAATCCTTCAAGACTCTCAAGCTAGCTTTGGTCTCTACTCTAGTTTTAGCAACCCCTGACAAGAATTCATCGAATGTGATGCTTTTGGATTTGGATTGGGGATGACTAGCCAATTTCATTTGAAAGTAGGAAATTGAATGAATGTGAATGAAGGACATCCATGTATAATAAGGAGATGCTAGAAATCCTGCATGCAGTAGCCAGATGGTGCTGTTTTCTATTGGGGAGTAGGTTCTTTGCTAGCACTGACCACCTCAGCCTTAAGCACTTGTTAAATCAAGGGACATTAACATAGGAGCATGAAAAATTGATTGATCACCTACAAGCCTACGACTTAGATCCTTTACAATAAAGGGAAGGTGAATGTAGTGGCAAATGCATTTTCTCGCCAAGAACAAGCGCTAGTATTTTAGGCCATGTCTACCAGCCAACCTACTTGGATTCACGACCTTCTATAGGACTACTCAACTAACCCTACCTCAACCAAACTCAGCCAAGAAATGGAAGCTGGGGGGAAGGGGAGTGCTTGGTCAGTTCATAATGGCTTTATCTTTTTCCGAGGACGCATTTACTTAAGGGGCGATTCTCCCTTTGTTTAGAAGGCGCTAGAGTATGATCATGAGTCTCCATCTTCAACTCACTTGGGGTTCAAGAAAATGTTAGAAACATCAATGATAGTTTTTTTTGGAAAGGAACGAAGACAAACATTTTACAATTTGTAGCTCAATTTGACATTTGCCAATGGAACAAGGTTGAGAGTTCCTTTGCCAGGCCTTCTGCA
This sequence comes from Torreya grandis, assembly GCA_037957365.1. Classification (NCBI taxonomy): domain Eukaryota; kingdom Viridiplantae; phylum Streptophyta; class Pinopsida; order Cupressales; family Taxaceae; genus Torreya; species Torreya grandis. The sequence continues at coordinate 944,591 of JARHVA010001504.1, forward strand.
ACCATATTTGGTTCCACATCAAAAGTGGGAAATTGTGTCAATGGATTTTATCTCGAGTCTACCCAGCTCTAAGGATGAATTTTTTATGGTAGTAGATAGATTGACAAAGTATGCCCTTTCATTCCCACAAGAAAGGCAAGAAGAAATTTCCCTAAGGTGGGCAAATTGTATTTCCAACATGTGTTTCAGCTACACGATATCACTAAACATATCATCTCCCATAGGGATTGCATTTTTCATTGTTATTTCTAGGAGTTGTTTTGAAATGCATTCGCTACACATAATTTGAGCACTACATACCATATCCAGACAAAGGAGCAAACAGAGATGGTAAACAAGTTCTTGGATGGGTATTTGAGAATTTATGTAGAGGACAAGAAAAGCAAGTGGTCAGAATGGCTGCATTTGGACGAGTACTAGTACAAAATGACTTACCATTCAACCACGAAAATGACACCTTTCAAGGCTTTATACCAGTACAAGGCACCATTGCCATTAGATTGGGTAATATAGAGGGGAAAGGTCCTAGTGATGGAGGAAGTAATGCAAGAAATGCAAAACATTATTCAACTTTTGAAAGACAACTTGGCAATGAGTGCCAGTGGGACGAAGCAACAAGCAGATCAATACAGGACAGAAAGGAGTTTTGAGATTAGGGACATGGTGTTTGTACGACTAAAATTGTATAAACAAAAGACTTTGAAGAAGGCACGATAGCAAAAGTTGCAGCCAAAGTTTTATGGACCATACTGGGTGTCAGCGATGGTGGGGAAAGTTGCTTACGCACTGGACATACCAAATAAGGGAAGGTTGCACGATGTATTTCATGTGTCGTGCTTGAAGAAGAGGATAGGGCTGCATGTGGTGCCATAGACGGAATTGTCGGTCATTGATGAACAAAGAAAGCTTGTGCTAGAGCTGAAGTTCATTGTGGGGGAAGAATCTAGAAGCTTAAGAACAACATTGTGGGGACGTTCAAGGGGAAGTGGAGATGGCTGCCCATGGAGGATGCAACTTTGGAAATATATTAGTTCATAGGAAAGCATCTGACCCTGAAACAATATATATATGTGTGTGTGTGTGTGTGGAAAAAAAATTTCTCTGAATTTTGGAAATGACGGGAACAATGTGCAAGTTGACAAAAGGAGAGGAGAGGGAAAAAAATAAAAAAATCCCAATGCGGGCGAAAATGGAGGATCTGAAGGTAAGCATGGAAGAGGGTGAGTTTGTCGGAAAACATGCCCAAAATGCAATGGAAGCCTTAGGAGTAATTCATAGATAATGTCAAGTAGTGGTATATGACATGATGGTCAAAGCTTTCTTATAGTAGGTAGAAGTCTCGAGTTCCATTTTTATGATGTATAATTTTTCACTTTTAGAGTTTGACTAGCTTTGTGGTCAATGCTACTTAAGTGGGGAGAGCATGTTGTGTACCTAAACACAACATATATTTATGTTATTAGTTAGCATTACTTTTATTGTGTAATATTTTCAGTGCCTAGTGTAACAATATTGTAGATATTAGCTATTAATCCTAGGTGTCTAGCTTAGGTGTCCTGCATTTGGTCTTATTCAATAAGCTTTCCATTCCTGTAGGATTAGGAAGAGTCATTGAGAATGTGAAATGAATAGTCTTTTGTTAGTCTATTTATTGTAATGTTTGCTCCCTTTTTCCTTGAATCGTGAAATACAAATTTCATTGTCATTCCGTATGAAATCTGGGTTGTCATTGGTATCAGAGCTTGGTAAAAACACATTTTGTTTTTCTCCTCCATTTTTATATCTATATGGCCTGTCATTAACATTCCTTTCTCTTTGATGCTACGCCCTGTCATTGCTATGGTCTGCAATTTTATTGTCTTCTGTCGACAAAGTGGCATTTCCAATCTCCTGTTGTTGCGACTTGACTTGCGTAGAGTTATTTGGCTGTATTTAACTGCACTCAAACCTGTGTGGTGCATTTTTGAGTTGCTAGCATTCAAAGGCGTGGTGTGTGGAGGTAGTGTTCACAGGTAACATTGTTTTGGCTACGTGTCAATCTCGCTGACTAAGACCTATGTCGTATCCCTTGGGGTCGCATGGAGGTTCCTGGCTGAGCTGTTCTGAGTGTGTGGAAATATAAAGTTGCTGCGTGGAAGGTGGAAGGCATAGAGTCTTCTAAGTCGTTTCTACCCAGATTTGGCATTCTATTTATGAATGCAATGGATTTCTTTTCTGCCCATGCCTGACATACGGCGTTCCACTATTTGTTCTTTGTTTAAGGATTCTTTGACAGCTTGCAAGGGCTTCAATTAGTTTGAAGACTACACAGTTGAATGATTTACACATAATATCTATTGATTCTTTCAAAGGCATAGAAGGATCAATGTGGCACAGATTGATCTAGGCAGCTGATGTCTATTTTGTATGTTGTCTATTCTTCTGAAGATAAGCATAGGAGTCTTTCTTTCAACCAGAGGCTGTACATTTCCTTTCATTCCAATATTGGAATTATTTGCCAAATAAGAGGAGAATAGGTATACTTTTTTTATACTTTTTCATTAAAAAAACAAATTTCCATTTTTTAAATGCTAAATTTCAAATTTTGAAAAGTTTTAATTTGAAAAGCATTTAATTGTTTGAGGCAAGCTACTCTAAGTGGATATGGGTGAAAAACAACCAAATCATGCAATTCAAGGAGAAATAAGGAGAGGTACTCTTTTACCCATTCGTGCATGTCATAAAACGTAAATTTGGAAATTAAAAAAAAAAAGAGTATATTATGTATGAGGTTTTCTTTTTAAGTTGGTGTTGATGACAAAACGAATCCTTTTCAGTATCTTTGCATATATAGAAAATGGGACCATTTTGGAGTGATAAGGAACCAATTGGGGTTAAACAAAAACTCAAAACCTCCAAAAACTCAAACAAAAACTCAAAACCATGCATTCCATTAAATCCATTGTTGGCACTACCTTGACTGGGAAAGACAATTGGCTAGAATGGTCTCGGCAAGTGGAGAACACACTCATCTTCAACGATCTATGGTTCGATATTTGTGATGAGGCAAAACAACCAATTGAACCAACAGGGAATGCAAATGACACTCAAACATGGAAGCAAAAAAATCAAAAGACTTTGGCCTTGATGAGGGCATTAGTGGATGGAGATGTGTTACGTCATATAGAGGGGTACAATACACCATGGGAAGCATATCATAAACTGAAGAACCTATATGATTCCCATTCAGAGTTGGAATTCATTCAGTTGTAGTTGAAACTGTTCAACCTAGAGTTGAAAGATGGTGATGTGATGAGATTGACTTCAGAGATACGTGCTATCAAACATGATGTTGAAGCAACAGGTGTCAAAATCGACATATACATGTCCACATTCATAAAAGCCCTTCCTCCTAACTATTCAACTATTTGGAGTCTCTACAAGCAAGCAATCAGTTGAAGACTCACATGTGACTAGTTGGTTGAAAAGATGGCAAAAAGAGAAAATGCCTTTGGAAGGAAAACAAAAACCACAACATGTGAAAGTGTGTGCTATGTCAAAACAAATTCTTTCAAACCATCAAACAAGGCCACATCTTCCAAAAATGAAGGCAATAACAAGTACAAGAACAAGTACAAGGGAAAAGATGGCAAAAATGAAAATCATGGTGATCAAAATAAAAAACAGAATGATAAACACAACCTCTATTGTGAACAATGTGACAGAAAAGGTAGCCATGAGACTCACAAATGTAGGACTCCATGGGAGAAAATTGAAGTATACCGTAAAAAGAAAGAGGAAAATTCAAAGAAACAGTCAAAAGCGTCAAACTCAACCCAATTCACTAGTGATTGTGTGTTCCATACAGATGATGAAGCAAACAATGTCTCGATTAGTTCCTCATGGTTTGATGCTTGGGTTCTTAATACCGACACCACTCAACATATGACTTTTCAAAAAGACTTCTTTGAGGAGTACAATGAAGAAAGTTGTGGCTTAGTATACCTCGCAATTAGATCAAGTCTGCAATCACAGGGAAGAGGTACAATTCGACTCAAGTGTCTAGGGCTTCCAGAGTACAAAATTGATAATGTTCTTTGCCTTCCTCAATTGAAACAAAACTTGTCCTTAGTGCTCATAAGGCAACAAGGCCATTCCATTTTGTTGGATAATGGTGATGTCACAATCAGGAGAAAAAGTGACAACGCAGTTGTATTCACTGGATATGAGGAAGGGAAACTACTCAAACTGAAGGGTGAGCCATCAAATTCAAATAATTATGCTCATCTTGTGGAAGACAGAATGTCTCCAAACATGTTGTGGCATGCTTGATTCGGGCAAACTCACTATAACAACATTCATGTATTGCAAAAGAATGGTGTTGTTGGCATGCCTACATTGCCTGCAAAATCAGATGAGAAGTGTGAAGCGTGCATTTTGGCTAAACATGCAAGAGAACCGTTTCCAAAGTCACAGTGGAAAGCAGACAGAAAATTGCAGCTTGTTCATTTAGAGTTGTGTTCTCTTCCAATCCTCTCTGTTGGTGGTCATAAGAATTTCATGCTATTCATTGATCACTACAGCAGGTTGACATGGATATACTTTAAAAAAAAAAATCAGAAGCCTTCGATACTTTCAAAAAATTTCGAACAATGATTGAAAATGAAGCACAAACCTGCATCGAGACACTCATGACAGATAGTGGTGGTGAATTTACATCAAAGAAGTTTGAATCCTATCTTGAGCAAAACGAGATCAAACACCATCTCACAATTCCTCACACTCCACAACAAAATGGAGTCGTTGAAAGAATGAACAGAATTGTGATGAATATGGTTCATGCAATGTTGTATTTCAAAGAGGTAAATCTGCACTTTTGGGCCAAAGCAGCTAAAACAATAGAATACCTTCGCAATAGATCACCATCAACAACACTTGAATCAAAGACTCCGTATGAGATGTGGTGTGGTCACCTCCTTTCAGTGTGACATCTTCGGATTTTCGGATCCACTTATACATTGATTCCAAAGGAGAAGAGAAACAAATTGGACCACAGGGGTCGAAAATGCATCCATTTGGGATATTCTGATTCCTCCAAGGCATTCAGGGTAGATGATAAGAAAGAGAAGAAGTTTCTTGTCGCAAGAGAAGTTGTATTTTGTGAGACTGCAAATGACAAAAAACATATTGATCTGCAGTTGAGTCGACTAGACAAATATGCAAAGTTTGATATCTACAAAAAGAGTGATTTGAATGTTCTAGACAATGAGTGGGGGACACAAAGTTGAGAATCTATTGATTTTATATTGTCTCCTATACATGAGCTTGAAACTCCTCCTAAAGGAGAGAGTGAAACTTCATCAGATATTGAACATGGGCTAGCAAAACAAAGGGCTAGCAGAACAAAGGGTAGACAATGAAGGAACTTCAAAGGATGAACTTGAAGCACCTGTAGCGCAGAACAAGATGCCTAAGTGGCCAGTTGAACAGAGGGCAGACAACAAAGGAACTTCAACGGATGAACCTGAAGCACTTGCAACACAGAATAAGATGCCTAAGTGGGCCACTCAAACACTGAAGGATGTGAGCCCTGATGAAGGTGGGAAAACAAGGACTCGAAGTGCACATGAAACCTCCTCTAAACTAGACAAGTCTATTGATGAAATTTAGGACATGATTGGAAAACTCACCTTGGATGATTCTCAAGAGGAACTCAATGTTGCATTTGATTCAGAACAAGCAACTTTCAAACAGGCTGAGAAGCTTGACTCTTGGAGAAAAGCAATGAAAGATGAGTATAATTCACTGGTGAAAAGTGGGACTTGGAATCTGATTGATCCACCATATGGTTGCAAATTGATTGATTGCAAGTGGGTCTATCGTAACAAATATAGGCAAGCGGCTCACTTGAGAAGCACAAAGCAAGGCTTGTTGCAAAGGTGTATGCTCAAAAGGAAGGAATTGACTACAATTAAACCTTTGCACCCACAACAAAATGGACTACCATTCAGACCGTGTTGGCTCTGACAGTTCACAACGGATGGAAAATTCACCAAATGGATGTCAAAATTGCATTTATGAATTGAGACCTCAAGAAAACTGTGTACATGACACAACCTAACGGTTTTGCAGTAAAGGGATGAGAGCACAAGGTGTGCAAACTGAAAAAATCACTGTATGGTTTGAAACAAGCCCCTCGAACATGGTATGAAAAACTAGTTGAACACTTCATGAACATGAACTTCAAACGTTTATAGTTTGAAGATGCAATTGTTTTCGTCGAAATAGTTGACAAAACAGTTGTATTTGTGGTGGTGTATGTTGACGATTTGCATTTGTGGTGGTGTATGTTGACGATTTGCTCATCACAGAGAACAATGAATGGTATATTGCAAAATTCAAATCAGAGTTGATAAAAAGCTTTGAAATGACTGATTTGGGTTATCTTTATTACTATTTGGGTATTGAAGTAATTCAAAAACCAAAGTATTTCTTTATCACTCAACGAAAGTACGTTGGTGACACTTTGAGCAAGTTTGGAATGGAAGATTGTAAGCTTCTCAGCATGTCAATGGAGCATAATCTCAAATTGACATCTGAAGATTCAAGAGATTTGGTTAATGCCACTAAATACAGATATCGCATTGGAAGTTTTATTTATGTGACTACCATTCAATTAGATAGATCATATGCAATTGGTGTCCTCTCAAGATTCATGCATCAACCCAGGGAGAGTCATTGGGTAGCATCAAAAAGGGTCCTCAGATATCTCAAAGGCACACAACATTTTGGGCTCAAATACTCTAGGGTAAGAGACTTCAAACTGGTTGGGTATTCAGATTCCGACTATGCTGGTGATCACGAAGATAGAAAGTTCACCTCGGGTTTTCTATTGAATTTGGGAACAACAGTTGTCAATTGGAAATCTAAGAAGCAATCAGTGCCGACAATTTCTTTAGCAGAAGTAGAAGAAATGGCCGCTTCAGAGGCAACTAGAGCGATTTTATGGCTCAGAAGGGTTCTTTCAGATTTGCAGGAGCAAAAGGTTTCGTCAATACCTCTCATGGTTGACAACACTTCTGCAATCTAGATGGCAATGAATCTAGTCTTTTACGACCGAACCAAGCACATCAATACCAAATTTCATTTGATTCGTTACTGTGTGAAAGATGGCAGTGTCAAGTTGCAACATTGCCCGACAACAGAGCAACCAACAGACATCCTGAGAAAAGTGTTTGGACAAAAAAAATTTGAAAAGTTCAGAGGAATGCTTGGTCTAAAAATGATCCCTACAGATTAAGGGGGGGATGTAACAATATTGTAGATATTAGTTATAAATCCTAGGTGTTTAGCTTAAGTGTCTTGCATTTTGTCTTATTCAATAAGCTTTCCATTCCCGTAAGAATAGAAAGAGTCATTGGGAATGTGAAATGAAGTCTTTTGTTATTCTATTTATTGTAAGAGTTATATTTATGTTATGAGGTTTCTATTGGTTGAATACAAAAAGGGGAAAAACCTAAAGAATGTATCATTTCAACAATATCAACTTAATGCAAGAGACAATCGCCATTATGAGAGAGCTCTTCTGTTACAGTTGGATTTGAAGGTGCAATCCACCCTTGGGAAAGTAGGTGCTCCCATTATTTCCATTTAATAGGTATTGCAGTCCTATGGTATAAGACAGTTATTTCCATGATCGATATTAATACTTGAAGCAAAATATAGAGAGATTAAACAATGGATTATATTGAAAGCCACTATAAGCCTCGTTCTTAACTATAATTAATCAAGTTTTTGGGAGGAAATAGAATCTATAAATACCCCCAAGAATTTATGATTTTCAGCATAGTTGCAATCAAATTTCCAAAGAAAAAGGTGCATTGGGATAAACATAGGATAAACAGACCCTAGCATTTCATAGGGTGCAAGTTTTGGAGATAGAGCTCAAATAAGGAACATGAGAAAATATGCATACTATTCTTCATCCATTAACTTCTTTGGTAGAAAAAACATTCATCTAGAGCCCTCTTAGCACTTGGCCAGAGATGAAACATTGCCCAAAGGCTCATACAAAGCGGTGACATGATTCAGGATATACTAACAATAAATAGATGACATGGGAAACATCTTTTATCAAGCATTGGGCCATTGAAAAGCAGGTAATCACTTTAGAGGGGAAATGGGGATTCACTTTGTCTTTATATCTTTGCATGCTACACAAGATTTGACTCTTAATGATAGACGAGCTGCATATCATAGATGTTTACAGCAAAAAATAATACAGAGGAGGATGATGTAAAAAGGAAAAAGTATTTTAACTTCAAAGGTGATAACAATTAATCAATACAAAATTAGTGTCCACCAAATATTATCTCGCAGTAATTTGTTTTACTTTCTCGATGAATATATTATGTAATAATGCAACAACCCAAACCAAGTTAGGAATCACCTAAATCAATTTGGGTGTAACCACTCAAGTAACAATAGGTGATAAATCTAAAGTGGAGGACTTGGGTTCAAATTTTCCTGAAAAACCCCCCTGTAAGCCTAAGTCTACTAAGTCTTCAATCTTTACAACCACTACGATGCAGATGGTGTGCTCAAAACTCTGATAACCCCAGATTATAATGAAATCATTCCTTGTGATTCATCTCCAACTTTGTAAGAAATCAGACCCACTCATAGTGGGTTCTGATCAATCATGTGCCAAAGAAAGTAAAAAACTAATAACTCAAGATAACTCTTATGAGTAACCCATACATCCCATAATTGTTTTCATCCATTTTCTTTGAGGATGTGTCTAGAAGATAGACCTGAAACGTTGGAACTCTGAAGCAATTTGACTCAGTTTTTTCCAAATACATTATCTACAATGTTTACCTGAGGAAATCTCAAAAAACTAACCCTATAAATGTGCTGCAGCTGCACTAAAATGCACGGTTGCCTCAGTCTCTATCAAGCTGTAACTGCGAACCAATCTTTTTTTACAGAGCTCTCGAACTCAAAAAATATAGGCACGTGTTGACACGTTAGAAAACTGCCCTTGCAGAAAAAACTGCGTTGAAACTCTAAAAACTAATGAACAATCAACTCTCTCAAATATGCATTCCCAAACTCTCTAATTTACAATCTCTAAAATCTGGTGTGTCAGCGGCTGGTCTGAACATCAGCCGCTCATAATCTGGATATCCAAAAGGCCCTGGGACTTGTCACGTCTCATCTTCATTGTTGCAATAATCATGACCTATCGTAGTGTCCAATACAAATAGTCTCTAAGTAATACATCAGGGACAACTCCTCGCAACGTCTCATCTTCATTGTTGCAATAATCATGACCTATCCGTAGTGTCCAATACAAATAGTCTCTAAGTAATACATCAGGGACAACTCCTCACAAAATTATTCATAGATAATGGCCCAAGATATGTCAAAATACATCAGCTTGAATATCTACATCCCCATACGTAATCAAATTGTGATATACATCTACAAATATTTTCAAGTAGATCATACAATTTACAAATGTCAACAAACATGTCAAGAATAACTAGCCAAATCACAATTCTGATCTTCACCAATATTGTACCCACTCAAGGCTCAACAATGCACCTATGTTCAAGGGCAAGTGAATCCAACATGAAACCATGATTTGCTAGCTCCAAATCTTGAACATTGTCACAATCTCAACTTGAAATATGAATCCTCATATTCCCCGTAATATAAGAGTGGAACAACTGTTATTTTAAATGTGATTATAGGCAGAGCTGACGTCCTATTTAACAAATCTGAAATACCATTGATGCATAAAAATTAAGCCGCTCAAGCAACATCAACATTACAACACCTTACAATATATTTGACACAGCAGTAGGCCATACATCAGAATCATTACACCAGAAGCAGGCCATACATCTCGTCAAATAAATCAGTAACATTTTTAGAGGATTACAATTCTGTGAATGGTCCAAATGGCTCTGATACCACTGATAAAAATTAGTTAATACAAAATTAATGACCACCAAATATTATCTCACAAGTAGTAATTTGTGTTACTTTCTCGATGAATATATGATACAATAATGCAACAACCCAAACCAATTTGAGAATCATCCGAACCAATTCGGGTGTAACCATCCACACTATTTGTGTGCAACCATCCACTAACAATAGGTGGTAAATATAAAGTATAGGACTTAAGTATTAAATCTTCCTAACAAAATGTACTGCTGAAAACCGCAGAAAATTGAGAAGTTCTTTATTTTCAATGCTAGATTGGATTCCAGTATGGCAGATTATTCATGTGTTGGATTTCGAAAGTATGTTTGCATTACTTTTTGGGGTGAGGATTCTGAAGTGGTAACTGCTTAGGAATAATTCCATTGGAAGATTTGTTTATGGAATACTTAGTTTCAACATGTTCTGGTATTCAAGATATAGTAGTAGAATATTCATCCTGATGCCACATGGAATTCCAGGCTTGAAAAGTCCAGGAAGGTCTCTTTTACCTGAATCTGAGGTTGCATGAATTCATGAGAGGCTTAACTATTTTTGCACCGCTTATTCTATGATGAGAAATTGAACTTCTGATTATATCTACTATTCTGGGATGTCTTAATCTGTATCTAGAAAGTGTTTGGGCATTGGTAGTTGGTATAGCAAACATATTGCAGGTAACCAATTTCCTGATATGGGAAACACAGGAAGCAACTTGAGATGTTTTCTATAGTTTTACAGAAATGTTCAAGATATGTTTTAAGGAATTAATATATCAGTCTAAATGTTTCTTTACAACTGTCTTATCTAGTTTGAAATATCCTTTGATTAACCTTTTCAGACGCTGGGGAGGGTTCAAAGACTCGTACAAAATCATGGAGTTCTCAAATGGTGATAGGTGTTGGAATGGTCCAGATAGAAGTTTGAAGGTAATGTTTGCTTTGACATTACAGACCGGTGTAAGCTTTTTCATGAAAAATGAAATTGATTCTCAAGCATGGTCAGATGAATGAGTTGACTATAAGTCTATGGATGTAGATTTCTGCTTATTTTAACCATCATTTCATATTTCATTACAGATCAGGCTGAAATGTGGTTTGAAGAATGAACTCATTGATGTTGATGAGCCAAGTCGATGCGAGTGAGTATTTTGAAACCTTATATTTATCGTGTCTTGCCTACCTATTAGTTTTTGCCAAAAATTGGAGTTGAATGCCTGCGATTCTGTTCTTAAAATTTTGCTCTAAATGTGCAGATATGTTGCTAGCCTCTTAACTCCAACTCTCTGTCTAGAAGAAAGATATAAGGTTTGTGGTTTCTTGAATCAGATGAAATTTCTGACAGAAAAACTTGTTTAACATGAAGTTCAAAAGTTGGCCCTTGATTGAATATAGGAAAAAAGGCTCTAATCTCTACTGAACATGGCAGGAATTGCAACGACGTCTGGATTTGTTAAACCAGGACATTCCAACTCATGATGAACTATAGGATGGCTTGCCGAAATTCTTGCAATAGTGGACTGAATCGTTAATTGTTGACATGCATGGAGACTTATCTCCAAATAGACTTTTTTTTCTTTTCTAAAAAGCAGTGAGAGGTGGAAATTACTCCTGAAAAATTTGCTGCAGAGTTTTTATAATCATTGTAGATCAAGATCATGTCACAGCATTTTTGGAAAATTTGGGTTGCAACTCTTGGTGATTTTTTGCGTAGGAAACTAGGCGTTGCAAATTCTCGGGCCAGTATTGGAAGTTTTATCAGCCCCCTCTGAAATCAAGCAGTTGAATAGCTGGTGGCTGTAACATTATTTGTGTAGAATAGCAATCGATCCAAATGTTTGAAGTCAAATGTCAGAAGATGCTGGCATTTCATTCATGAGGATAAAGTTATATTATCTCAATTTAGTCAACTTTTGGCAGCCTCAAGTTTTATTGCTTTGATTAGAGAGTTTTATAAAATAGGAATGTACTATTCTATGATGTGATTTGTTTTATTTACCAAAATCTAAAAATCGAATTTTGTGGAACGGAAACCATTTGTCTATTGTAAAAATGAGGAAATTGCGTTCCTTACCCATCAATTTATTTGTATTTGTACGGTGATACCAAACAAATAATTATCAAAAGCTGTCTTCTATGCAAAATATCATCCTATTAGTATCCAGCTAGACTAACAGAAATGGGACGTGTAGTTGAGTCTCTAACAATAGGTGGTGTGAATCATATTAAATAAAGCTTCACAAAAAGGAAGATTTGCATTCTGAAAAGATAATCAATCAAAACTTTGACATCGTTAGAAGATCTTTTATCCTTCAATATATATGTGTTTTTCTATAAAAAAAATGATCTTGAATATTTTTTGAATGGCGCATTGACATTTTGTGGCCATGAAATTAAAATTTGACGTTGATGTCAACAAATAACTCGATTTTGATCATTCAACCTAGTTATTCAGATTTAGCTTGGAGGAAGCTTTGTATGTAGTAGCTTTACAATCTTTGGATCTGTGGGTAATTATACAAGTTGGTTGTTAGATTATTCTTAATTTTTGTGGGATTTTATACCATATGGTTCGAACAAAGCCTAGATAGGTAAAAGAGTCCCATTGGGATTGGGTACACTTCAGGAATGTACAAGCTATTAATATGGGTTGCTAGGCGAATTTCTCGCCCTTAGTGAATACTTCAAAGGCACTTGGGAGTTACATAGGGGACTCAAATTAAAGTAACTTCCATTCTATGATCATAGACTCTCCCTCAAAATCAAGTCGAGGGTTAATGCCAAAGACATGGGAAGCCAAAACTTGTCATAAGCCGTCTCATAACTAAAAAAATTGATTCTTTTGTTGGGTCTACTTAATGTGCATATTCCGAGAAGAATAACACAGCTGATTTTAAGCATTGGCCTGTAAGGCCAGATTCACAATGAGAGTCCTTTCATAGAATCTCAACATGGGTTAGTTGTTTTTTACTATGATGGGTATCATTAATTTTTTTGCATCTGTTTTGCTAATTTGTCTTGTATGGTGCGTCTTTAAGCATCATAGATGGTTGTTGCAGAAATTTTAGTTATGCCGCAATGATATTGTGTCATTGCATGCGCTGTGTAGTCATGGCTAGTTGATTGTGTCCTGACATTTTGTTCCCATGTTTTGGTTCTCGCGTAACTCTAGAGATGTATGGCACGGTCAAAACGTTCATAGAAAGAAGTTAATCATATCTATCACCCTTTGCATATCTAATTGGGGTTAGCCAAGGATTAATATGAGTTACATTAACCTAACGTAAAAAGTAGATGTTAGATGTGCGTGTGTCGGCATGGCTTGGAATAGTTGAGATCTCAGGGATTATCCATGAGAAAAGATGCACAAGATTGCGAAGTAGTTTTATGGCGAAATGTTTTTGAAAAAATATGCAGCTATGGTGCATCGCATTTTTGAGCATGACAACCTTGTAGAAATATGTCATTTGTTTGCAGCTTGATTACTATAATGGTTTCCTCTTGCACATCTTTCTTCACTGCTTGAAATCCTCAATCATTTTTTCTTCGATGGTTGGAACAAATGGATTTTAAATGAAAGCAAACAAGGGTGGCAACATAATACATCAAGAAGGAAAGGCATAGTGAGTAATCCCATTTTCCAATGTCATTGTTTCTTCTTGCCTAAACCTTGCGACAAACATGACAGTGTTGGTTTACATTCATGGTCTAACACATTGATCTCCATCCGTTTAGTGCTTGATTGAGAAGTACTTCCCTTACATGGCTATTTTTGGTTTATCCACTTTTGTTTAGTTTATTTCCTGACCCAGTGCTAGGTGAAATTGCTATCATGATTGTGCACATTTTGTCAAGCTATATGTCATGCTTATTAAAAAAAAAAAAGGAAAAAATAGAAGAACTATATTATATAGAAATCAATTTGTACAAAGTTGACGATGCCAGACATTATAACTATTAGTCTTGGCTTAGGCATTAGAAACAAGCACTAGTAGAATTTGACAAATAAATGATTATGTGACAGACTTTTAGTCAACAACTAAAAATGATTAAATTTTACTAATTTGTTTCAATACAACTATAAATGACTGAATAAATGAGTGATTTGATCATTGGGTAAAAAACACAACTAAATTAGTCACACAAATAAAAATGACTAAATAATTAGTCACAAATAAAAATTAGACAATACGATATTAAAGTGGGTAATTAAAAAAAAAAATTCAATTTGAGAAATTATTGGTGGGAGTGGGTTGTATTGTGCCAAGGTTAATAGCGAATTGGGAAATTGTTGGTGGGAGTGGGGAATATAGTAGGTAATTTGATGGGGGAGTGGGGAGTACAATTGACATTATTTGTGCAATGCACCTCTATGAAAAGAAAGAGGGCTTGTTAATTATTAGTGGAACCAGAGCCGATCATGGAGGGTTTGTGTGCCAATTTGATGGCATGAGGCATTTTGGGTTTTAGCATATAAGTATAGCAACGACTTGCATGAACGATAAACCTTGTTTGGAGAGGATCTGGAGACTTTTGAAAAGGTGGGCAAGAAATTTTGAGTTTGCTGCAACGAATTTGAAGTCGGCGAAGCCCTCTACAACGAAGTCGAATTTGGGGACACTCTCTACAACGAATTTAGAGGTAATGCGAAACCTTTATTACGTTAAACACAAAATCTATAGCTTTTTGATTGGCAATTGTATCTAGTTAGGAAAACAAAATCGGTGTATTATAAGAGATAAGTTACATAAATATGAGGGTATCTTGTTTTAAGACATTGACTGCCATGTAACAATTTGGAGTTCTTGAGATTGTGAAAGAATTGGATGTTTTAATTCATTTTATAATCAATACAATGTAGTGATCATATCTTGAAGTTGTCTATTTGTGTTCCATGTTATCATGCATGGGTATGGTATTAATTTCTAATTTTGTAACCAATATACCAACCTAATCCCTGAGACTCCTTTTCACTAAGTCTTCATGGCATGGGTAGTGCATGTACATCATAATTATTTTGTTATTAGTTGGTGTAACTTACAGTAGTTACATAGGCAACTGAGTACTAGAACCATACATGCAATTCTAATTTTAGCAAACTGTTTTTTCATTAGTTTCCTCTGTGTTTTGGAGCATATGAGAATTGAACTTGTAACATGCATCCAAATTTCAATTCCTTTGATCATTTTGCCTTTAAACCATAGGGTCATGTCCCTAGCCTAGACCTCAATGCCTGGGTAACATTGTGTGCAAACTTGATCTATTAATTGTATGGAATCCTAGAAGATGGTCTCATATGGCATAGCTTAAAGTTATGCTGGTTCATCAAATCAATGTAGTCACCAATCTATTTTAATTGATACTATATGTTCACACGTGGGAGTATATCAATCGTTAGAACAAGTCATCTTATCTCAACATGTTAATAATTTATGCTAGTAAGTAATGCTCAAAGTTGCAACAAAGAATTCATTAGCATGTTTGTTAGTGTTTGTGTATTCATTAACATTGACAAGATTGCCATATGTTTAAATGCTTGTGGTTCATCAATAGAACAAGCATAAATTCTGTGTTCTATTGTTAAAGCATTTCTTTAATTATCATCTAGACAAGGAAGACCCTCAGTGAAACATAGATAAAAATAACACTTGTTTATTTCCACTCATCATGGTCTTCTTTTATGCACATTGTAGATGACATGTAAACTGAACATGAGTCGACATGATCAACAAGATTTTCAAAATTACATGCTCTTATAAATGCAAACAAATAGTATACAAACACCCCAAAGTTTTTATTATCTTTGTGTATTACAATTTGACCATTATTATTATTATCATTTTTTAACTGCAACGGATATTTTTTATATTAGAAATATAAATGGCGAGGTGCCAGTAATAGATAGTTTACAACATATACGTTTAATCTCTGCCTCTTGCACATGGGCAACAAAATGAGGGCAAAGTAGTTATGTTTCCTGCCAATTAGCCATTGATAGCTGAGAATCTTACAAGTAAAAAATGCACAAAATTGACCACATAGATTTATGTAGAGGCATAACATATGATTCTATAAAGTGATGCCTAGCAGTATTTTTTGAATTTTAATTGTTGCAAAGTGCTCTGTATCCTGTAGAGTGCTCTAATTCTTGTTCTATAGAGTGCTCTGTATCCTTAATCTGTGAAGTGCTCTGAATTTTGGGTAAGTGCTGAAGAGAATGAGTTTACATGTATTAGATCCTGAGTAAGTTGAGTTTTTTAGATTTCTTTTTTTCTCTTGAAATAAGAAACTAAATTAATACTAGAATGCAAAACATTACAGATGGATCGATGTTGAAGGTTAACTATGGAGCAATACCATGCATATGATGAGAGATTAGCCGATGAGAGGGATAGGACAAATACCTAAGTCCATGTAATGACTGTCTTAGTGGAAATGTGAAGAAAAATAAGTGATTTATCGACATATGATAAGATATGGGCATAGTGGTATAAGCCCTTGGGATTACAATTATTATAAAGATATGATAGAATTGTAGAGTGTAAGAGATGAAGAGGCAATAAACATAGATGAAGTGGCACCAAACATAGATGAAGAGGCAACAATGTTAGACAAAGGGTTTGAAGTTGATAGTATCTTAAATGAGGGTCTAAATGATGATTGGGCCAAGTCGATGGAAGATGCTTTAAAACTTTTGTATGCTTATTGCAAGTTAAGTCGTTTGACAACAATTCTTTATATTCTTAACTTGCAAGTGGTGTTTGGTTGGACAAATGAGAGTGTAGATCAGTTATTGGCATTATTAAGTTTGTTGTTCCCCTTGATTCCACATTGCCAACAAAACAAAGTCAATGTAAAAAACAAATCACTAAGCTAGGCTTAGGGTATGAAAACATCCACACATATGTGAATGGTTGTGTGTTATTTCACAATATTCTTGCAAGTGAGAGTGAATATCCGAAATGTCATGAAGCGAGGCATAGACAAGGGTTGAAATCAATTGTGGTTCCTAGAAAGGTTCTTTGTCACTTTTCGATAATCCCACGATTACTCCAAATGTATAGGTGCAGAGACATTGTTGAACTTATGCAATGACATGCTCAAAATAAGAGCACCAATGGAAAACAATGACATGTGCCTGATTCTAAGACGTGGATGGAATTTGATAACAGATGCCCTGATTTTTCTCAAGATCCTCCTAATATAAGGTTGGGTTTGGCTCTAGATGGGGTGAACCCATTCTTAGATCAAAGTACTAAATGGTCAACTTGGCCAGTGTTTTTAATAAATTACCATGGTTAGCAACTAAACCATTTTTCTTAATGCTATCATTGATTATACTAGGAAAGAAAAGTGTGACTTCAGAAACAATCGATGCTTATCTAGAGCCATTATATGATGAGCTAATAGAATTGTGGAAAGGAATTGAAGCAATTCAATTTTTAAGGGATGGTCATTCAATCAAATTCATTTTAATAGCTTATTATTTATGATTCATGATCTCCCTGCATATGGCACATTCTCTGGTCTCATTGTTCATAGATACCATGGATGTCCTTGCAACTTTAAGGATTTTGTGAGGCACTCAAGAAGTTTGTTATGGACATCGTGCAAATGGATCATCCATATCGTTGACAAAAAACACGTTTCAATGGTCAAGAAGAGAATCATGAAGCACCATTGCTAATAACGGGTGATTACATTGTTGAGAATGGACAAAAAAGAATGTCATTTATAATTGAAAATGATGGGATTGTTGGTAGTAGATATGATCCATGTAATGAAAGTGGTGTAAAACGATTGTGCATATTCTATAAGTTGCCATACTTTAAGGATATAGCCATTAGGCATACTGTTGACTTTATGCATACTGAGAAAAATACAACCTATGTTATTATAGAAACTCTTTTTGATGCTTTTGATACTATTTCATCACATGAAGACTTTCAACAACTAAAGATTCGTCGAAATCTTTGGGTTGAAAAATATAAAAAACCTAGTGCTCTTTATGTCTGAACAAAAGAATAACTTGCACAATTCTTAAAGTTGATGTCTCAGACTTGCTTTCCCACTAGATATGTAAGTAATAGTATTAGAAGCCAAACTGACATTAATAGCTTAAGAGGCCTCGAGACCCATGACTACATGTCATAATCGAGAATATTTTACCTATTGTGGTAAATATATCAAGTTTGGCAAAGGGGCCAAGATTGGCAATTATAAGGTTGGGCCTAATATAAAAGAAAATGAGTTTACATGTATTAGATCCTTCGAACTTTGATAGTTCGAGGGAGGAGGTTGTTGAAGTCCTTTGTCTATTGGAACATGAATTTTCACTAATAATCTTTAACATTTCTATGCATCTTTTGGTACATCTAGAATATGAACTAGAGCATTGTGGCCCAGTAAGAACGAGATGGATGTATCCTATAGAATGATATATGAAGGTTTTGAAAAAAATTGTTCATATGAGGACAAAATCGGAAGGCAGCATCTTTGAGGGATATTCAATGCAAGAGGCCATGGGATTTTGCACAGAATATATGAAGGATTTTAAAAATATTAATCGACGTGTATGGGATGATGACGAAGATGAGAGAGTTGCAAGTGAAGTATTAGAAGACAATGAATGTCGCTTAAAGCTATCACATCAAGAAAGAAGTGCGATACATGCCTATATTCTTTAAAACACATCTTCATTCGATAAGTGGCATAGGTAAAAAAATTACAAAATAATTTATTTACTCAATTGCATTTACACTTTTATATTATTAATCTTACTATTTGTACATTAATATTCTATGTAGAAAATATGAAGAAGATAATCAAACTTGGATGCAACATCGACCTCAAAAGCGCAGACGTCATGATTTGATTGGAGGTGATTCTTTTCCAAAATTTGAAGAATAGATTGCTATTGCAGTTAGTGATGCAAAAGAAGGTCAAGATATAACAACTGAGGAAAGTGAGATTTTACAATCTCCACATTTATGGGCTATGCATTTTAGTGGAATGTGGGCCTATGGTAGTCATTTGAGAGTGGAAGAAAAAGACAAAGGGAAGACAAATTGTGATTGTGTTGTTAGTGTTGAATTTTTTCACGAAATTGAGAAGATATTTTATGTTGGATTCATCCAACAAATTATTCAAGTGGATTTTGGTGAAAATAGTCCTATATTATTAAAATGTAAGTGGATCTAACCATCTGTAGTACAATTTGATGAGTATGGATTTGCACGTGAAAATACACGACAAATTTTATCAGAGATAGATGAGTCGTATGTTTCTCCTCTTCAAATTAACCAATCATTTTCAATCGATGATGTAAGAAACTCAGGGTGGTCGTATGTCATTCAAATAGAGTCTCATTTGAAACGAAAATTCATGGAAGTTGTCGATATAATACCTGATGGGCAATATGTTAATTTACAAGAAACATTCGAAGAAGTGGATGAAGACAATGGAGTGTTTGAAAAAGAGATTTTGATTACCAACAAAGAGATTGAGAGAGAGAATGTATTACATGTCACAGATGAGGATGAGGAAGAAAATCAAGTAGATGCAGACATGAGTGATTAGGATTCTAATCTTGCTCGCAATGCAGATGATTATGATGATGTTTTGTCACCTTAACTACCCTGTCACCTTAACTTGTTAGCTTGTTATCTAAACTTTGGTTATATGTATGGTGTAATTTATTATTGAATGTAATAAAGATCTGAGTATAGATGTGCTTATTCACTATTGTTTTACTATACATTTTTGAGTGTAATCATTATTATTCTGCTGGTACATTGTATACAAAACTTGAGATGTTCACTACTGATTTGAAGTGCATTTAAAGTAGGTTGAATCATTCTTCTTAGTTTTCTTACTTTGGTTGAAATTAATTTTGTTTAGTTAGAATATAGTTTGTTGTATGTCTTATATGTTTTCTGGATGCTAGACTTTTGTAACTTCTCTAGAACTGCTATATATGAAAAGAAGCAAGCAATGTATAAAGGTATCAAATAATGCAACAAGATACCTGTGAAAGTAAACAACTCTTTAAAATATTGACAATAAATTGTAGTCATTTCTATGATATTTGGATAGTTTTAGTTTGTAATACAACTTCTAGCCTCCACATGCTTTGAATATGCTTGTGTGAAGGAAACAATAATGAACATTTGTGATTTAATAATATATATAGATATCTTAACATTAGGTGAACACAATATTTAACCTATACTATTAAACAATTTGTGTGAAAAGACAAGTAGAATTCCTTGTCTTGTTCCCCCTTAATTTTATGCTTCCTCTAACTTTAGTACTGTCATGTTGTTTTGGATCATGTTACATTTTACTACATCAATTCTCTCCCTTTGACATCAATAACAAAGGTGATGATCAATTAACCCCCTGACTTAAATCTCCTTATCAACTTGTAGTGCGAGAATTTTAAAAGACTGGAACCGGAACAAGAGGTCAATGACAAATTATAAGACCAAAATATTCAAAGTACAAGGGTTCCAACCTTGGGAATTTTTTTGAAAAATGACAACCCCTATGTTAGAACCTCTAAAATTTGCCTAGTTTCATTATCATAACTAGCCTTGAGCCCAATGACTAAAGCCCTGATTCCTATGCTAAAAGTCTCTCTACTTGACTAAGCCTCCTCATTACAATAAACAAATGATCTCTTAGGTCTGATTGACACTGAAAACTAAAACTAAGAGACTAAAAAATTAGAAAATTGTTCAATCTTTTCAATAAAATGATATCTAAAATAATGCATTCATAATATACCCCTATATTTTCATCTAAAATATATAAAAAATCCAATACCGCACTATGACAACAGTCAATAGAGGTATGCACGAGATGGCAGGGCATATAGGTCAATGTACAAATGCTTACCACAATACCATGGCAACTAAATATGAATAACACAAGGTCGTGGTGAGAACATGCTAACAACTAAAGTAAACCGAAGCCTCGCAAGGGGTAAACAATGACATTGCAGTATGACAGTGAACAATCACTCAATCGTGAGAATTAACCCGTTATCTTGCGGGAGTCCAAAGGGGTGTGCGCGGGGTGGTGGTATGAGATTGTTTGACCCATTGTCCCACAACAAGAAAAGTGAAGGTGTGCGGTATAGGGGGGAGAGTAAAATGCTAACTCTACTATTCCACTACTCTGTAGAGGTCTTGATATGACAGAGTGGTACTATGGTACAGGCTATTAAAACATTTAAATCGTCAGTGGAAATCATCAAAAATATGTATTCAAACTTGAAATATGGATAGATTATGAAATATTTTGCATGAATTGATATTAATAGTGAGGTGATTGAGCTCAACAACAAATATACTTGGGATTCAATGCCATTTTTGTAACCATTCACACAACTCAATGTACCAGAGGCAAGGGAGTTCAAGGAGGAAGACTCTGTTGCTATTATTTTTCCAGGTAAGTTCACAAAAACCCTATGTAACAAGTGTATAAGAACTGAATTTACTCAATTCTACAAGTAGACACTTAAAGAAATCAAGTAGGAGTAAATTCTTCATCATGCCACCCGAAATAAGTGAACTTATGAGTAAGAAGGAAGAAGTCGTAGCCTCTAAAATTAAAAAGAGAACTTTACAACAATCCATACTTGATGTGTTATACAATTCAACATATGAGATTCAAAAAGGTGTTTAGAGATGTAGCTCATGGATGCAGAGACCCAATTATTCCTATCTCAGGGTGGGATTTGTTTTGGTACTTCTATGATAAGAGGGATGTTAATATTCCAATTTCAAATCCTTGGGCCGTAGACTTGGCCAAACTAAGAGTCCCAAACATATTCATAGATGTTGAGTTTATCATAGCACTGGCACAACATTACCACCCGACTACTAGGACTGTAAGAATGCCATACGGCCTCATAATTAGTGGTATTGACTAAAGCAACAATTGTAGAGTGTTTCATGTTGAATAAGCAAGCCATCACCAAGATTGCCCTGGATAAAAGTGAGGAAGACTATATGAAATTGAGAAAAACCTATAAGACTGATGAACTTCCTCTGCACATGAAAAGGGGTGCAAACAATAAAAGGATACCTATTTTCCCTTCCAACAATGAGCCATTTGCCATGGAAGACTTTCAAGTCTATTTTAAAAGAACTTATTTTGCTTTGTGCCAAGTGCTTGGGATTGATGCTTAGGAGAAGATGCCAATTAGTCTCATGATGATGGCAACGAGGATTCAAAACCTTGAAGTGAATGCTGAGTATGAATTTACTGCTCAAATTGAGAAAGGGCTACATGAAGGATTCTTAGAAGTGAGAAAACCTGGCCCCTATCACTTTCAAAAATTATTCCTTGCTGTGTCATTTAATATTGTATTAGAATAGAGATAAATGGACTAAGAGGATGTGCTTGGAGATGACTGACCAACAAGGAAATAGGTTACCCGTGCAACATTGGTGTTACCTTTGGGATAACAGATGTATGAATAATGATTATGTGACATTTCATGATGATTTTGTAGTAAGGGTCATGGCCACTCGTGGTCACATTTCACCAAGATTGCCCATTGAAATCAAAGAATTATTAAGACCCTTAGCATTGAAGCCAGAATAGGGACATACGCATAATTTTGGTGACTGGTTCTTTCTAGTAGACCAAACAGTGATAAGATTTTATGGGTGTCCTCAAGCCCTATACATTCTACCTAAGTGTGTTTCCCTTCGAATTGAATTTTTGGAATTTATGTGCCAAATGCTATGGATGGAGCAGGATGTTATGAAGAGGCAGAAAAACGGACATTCCTCCCTGACTTAACTGTATGTGGGGAATTGTCCATTACGTCTGATACTCTAAAAGAGCTACAAAGTTATTTGAAGCTAAGTTATTCTTTGAAGTCATGAGGGGAAAGGGTCTTTGACCTTGAAGGACATATAAACTTTGTAAGACACACTACTCACTAGAGCTGGGATTACCCATGAGGTTGATTATGAAGAAGATGTAATAATAAATTTCCTTACCCCTCATGAAGTGTTTCAGAGGAAAAGGAAATGGGAAATCATAAAAAGATTTGAGGAAGAGAAGAAGAAGAGAGACACTAAATTCCTAGGTTTTTATGTGGAAGAAGGGGATCCTCTTAAGAGGATAAATTTGATAATTGACAACTTTGAAAAGTTGTATACCCCTTGTGTGCCATATTGAACCAACATAATAGTGTGTTGAAACTCACTAAGCCAGAAAATGAACTTGAGGGGTAGTCTCCAAAACCCACCAAGTTGTCCATCAAGAGGCTAGGTGGTGTTATGATTGTAGAACCCCTTCCAGACACTATTACAATACAATCAAAATCACCTCTAGAGCAACTGGAGCCTAAGAAGAAAAAGACACAGGAAGGACCCCACTTAGTGGCATATGATGTAAGTGAAGAGGTGGGGGATACAAAGGAGGTAGGCAATGTGCTAATGAATTTGAAAGATGATGATGAACTAGATCAACCACTCCTTGAACTTGCAACTGAGGCTCACAGACTAGAAGAAAGGGTGGATGTGCATGCACATAATGATCATAAGATGCATGATGATGAAAGAATGGTCGTTGCTCTTAGGTTTATTGAAGATGATGAATTTATCCAGACCTCTGAGTTTAAAGATTTTTGGATCAAGGTAAAAATGAGAGAATTTGAGGAGAGACTCCAGATTAATAAGATTGGTACTGAAGAGTCCCAACATGATCAGATTGTTGCTCAGACCTTTGAGGAGCTCAGGATCAATGACATCAATTTCAACCCACAGGAGGCCAAAAAATTGGTATTGGAGAGCAACATAGTGATCATTCTTGGGATGGAGCTAAAAAAGATATTTTTACTAGATCAAGTAAGAATCCAAGAAGATCCCATGTTGATTTTTGAATTCAATTCAGATGAGGGAATGAGTTGCACATGTTACAATCCAAGAATTGAAAACCTAGCCTTTTGGACAAATCAAAAAAGAAAAAAAAAAAAAAAACCAAGATTGCTTGATGTTGTATAAGAAATGAGAGGGACTGCCATGGCAAAGACACTTTAAGACACATCAACATTGGAGGTAGCTACTATGACAATGCACTCAACAATGTTTATTAGGGCTGCGGTTAAAGGTATGGAGCTTAGATTCACAGAATATGAAAAGCACACATTGATCTAAATTGAATAGGTTATTCAAAGAAAATTTGAAATTGAAAGAGAAGTTGAAGGGAGCAGGTCCTTCCCAAATCACATAATTAATAGTATACCAGCCCCCTGCCATCCAGACTGATACATGTGCAATCACTGTTGAACAAGTAAATGTGCTAAAACAAGAAATTGAGAAGTTGAAAAAGACTAATGAAGAAACAAAGGAAGGAGCAAAGAGACAAACCCTCAGGGTATTGGAGAAGATCTTGGAGCATAGGGTTAAAGCAATTGTGGATAAATTGGAAAATGTGTATGAATGTTATGGCTCCTTGTCACAAGCTATTGATCAGATGAAGGCCCATGTACCTATATTGGACCCCTTATTCAAGCAATGACAACCTATAAATCACACCTTAATAACTTTGTGATTTTTTTTACAAAGGAGTGTTGAGGCACCCGCAAATTTAAAACCTACTGAGCAAATGGTTTGAATGGTCATAGATGAATTTCAATACATATCTGCAGGGGACCAAAATATCAAGGCAAGAATGGATTCATTTCACACACTAAAGCAGTGGTTCGTGCCTAAGATACTAAGGGATGATGATCAACTGAAAGGATCCAAGGATTGGATAGATGAGTTTAGCCAAATTGTTCCCAACCGCCTCACTCATTTACAGAAGGATGGTGAGATAAATTTTCACAACCTCAATTTAACCTTGGATGGAATAATTGCACTAGATGCTGGACACTCAAAATTCATTAGGGATGGTAGATAGTTATTAGATATCAAATGGAAGAGTCACTTGGGCAACACACCAAAAATCTAGGAGTAAAAATGGCCTCATGATTACATAGTGTACCAATGGGAGCAAACATATCTAGCTCCCCCAAAAGAATAGGCCTTGCAGTGAAGTACCAAGCCTTGGAGATACTATCATGGAGAGAGGACCTTGATAGATCTGAATGATCACTGGTACCTTACGATGACTAACGAACTTCAGTATCTTGCGAGTGCTCTGGACTTCAACATCTGATCATTTCTCTTCATTTCTCATCTTTCATTTCTTTTATGTAATCCTATGTAAACAATGATAATTAAGACTTTTTTATTTATGTTAACACTTTTTAACATGTAATGGTTTGAAGCTTGTTGCTTCCCTTACTCACTTATAAAAGGGAAACCAAGACCGAATGATAATCATCAATAGGGGAGTCAGTCAGGACAAAATTTTGAAATGTATTATAAAATATTTTTGAAGATCAATAGAATGAAGTTATAATTGGTGGCCGAATTTTGGGTTCAATTATTTTTTGAAGTTAATTAATGAATGTTATCTTGCTGTCTGCAGTTTGATCTTTCCTTCTTATTTAAGTCAATATATCAAGGGTATATCTGGCTTATCAAAACACATTTTCTGTCTTTTTGTGGTTAATTTACTAGTTCCTTCAAGGAAGGATTAAATTAATTTAAGTAAATCATAGTAACCTAAGGAGAATCATTGGGATCAATAAGAAGAGTTTGGTAATTACAATCTTCAATGTTTATACAAGGTATAAACATCCCAAGTGCCAAACAATTCAAATTTCAGCTAGAAGGAGGACACATTATTTTGCATTCTTGACTCCATTGCCCAATAAGTAAAGGCACTGATCATATTTATAATAAAAATAATATTTCAAAAAAAATTTCATTTATACAATTTGAATTTCTGTAGTAGGAGTAGGAATAGGAGTTAGTTTTTATCTATTTCAAACCCTCATGCTAGTGCGGAATAGATTATGAGCAGATGAATAAGTTGAAGAGATAGCAATTAAATAAACCCTTTAAATTTGTGTAAGGATATAATCTATTTAATTATAACCATTTAGTTGTGGAAGAGTTTATATTTATTGGTGATCAAGGTACACCCGCCTAGGCCTAGCAGAGCTTGAAGAGTAGGGAATTCCAACCATCTTGGTTGATTCTGTTCATTGGACAAAACATTGTTAAACCTTATGATATAACTTGGCATACATTTAGTGTTTGCAATATGCAATTTTGTGAATCAACACCCTAAGACCAAGACATAAAAGTAGAACTCTCCATCTAAAGACCAGAAAACTAAGAAATCCCAACAGTGTTACCAAAGTTATCATGTCTTTTGATCATTCTAGGGTTTTATGTTTTATTTCCCCAGCGATCATTTCTCGAATGTTGAATGCACATGTTTCTAATCCCTCAGAAATGGTCACTTTTAATGAGTTTGTTCCAAAAGCAAAAGCCCATTTGATGTTCAAAATCTGAAATTCAAACTCATATTCCATTGCTATTCTACTGATTCAAGTTGTTGATCTATACATTATTATTTATTTGGACTTCAGAAAATGAGGAAAAAGACTTTAAGGTGAAAATTAGATGATAGTGATCATAATGTTGAAATTTCAATGGCAGATTATGAGTGCTTTCATAGAGAAAATGTGGCCAAGAATAATGAATATTTATCGCAGGTTGGTTTGACAAACAGGGAAGTTGTAAATCCACTAAGTAGTATATTATTTGTTTAATAGTGTTTAATAAAATTTTATAGGCAAGAGTTTTATGTATATATGACATAATATGATTTTTTTTTTATAGGCAAAGAAAAGAGTACAATGAAAATGTGGAGAAAAAACAAAAGGAAAGAAAAAATACAATGCCACCAACTCATAGAAGCCAATACATTTGTGATTCAAAAAATGCAATTGGTGAAAAGAATAGTTGTGATGATGTGCAACGTGATATAGCACATGGTGATGTGAAATGTCATGATGATCTCTTAGCACAAAGTCTAAAAGAGATTATTGAAAAACATGAGATCAAAGGAAAAGTAAGTCTGCAGATGATTTATTCAAGATTAAAAGATGTGTTTGATGTGAAATCTGTGAAGACCGGTACTGATCTACCTACTCATGCCACACCTGATGTGGCCAAGGAGCATAAATTTCTAGTTGATGAAAGTCATGAAGAGAGATCGCTTGCATTTGGTGTGCCTCATAGTGCACCTATTGCATCTACAACTTTTGATGGAATTAGTGGATTAGCCA
This sequence comes from Torreya grandis, assembly GCA_037957365.1. Classification (NCBI taxonomy): domain Eukaryota; kingdom Viridiplantae; phylum Streptophyta; class Pinopsida; order Cupressales; family Taxaceae; genus Torreya; species Torreya grandis. Next base: position 971,777 of record JARHVA010001504.1, read on the forward strand.
AATATATTGGTAGTGGTTTAATAGAAGATGTGTATGTTTTTGTCAAAAGATAAAGATTGAGTCAAGATTTATACATATCTACATAGAAGAATGCAAAAGAAATAAAATTAGAAGGCCAGAAGCCATTTTTGGTTGAGGTATCGAGAGATGGTGAGCCCATTGGGCCAAATGCAACAAGGTGGGCCTTTGAGTTGGGCGTAAGATGTAGGGATCATTTGGATATTTGTAAATCAAATATTGCATAGAAAGATCCATGAAGTGTGGATAATGTTATACAAAAAATGAAAAATGATTTTGAGACTACTGGTGGACAAATCTTTAGAAAATATTACAAGCAAAAGATGAGACTTTTGATGAACAATTTTAGATACAATTGTAGAAAAACAATCATGGAGGAAAAAGAGAGGTTGGACTCCACTCTATTTACCAAACAGTGGGAGGCAATGAAAGAAAGTCTGCGTTTTGAAGAATATATAACAAAGAGTAACAAAGGCAAGAGAGTAAGAGATAATGTGAGAGCTAGATATACATTTACCTGAGGTGGGTTGCAGGGCAAAATGGGTGAATTTGGAGTAAGTGAATGGATTTTTTGTTCAATTTATGTTGTGTTATTTATTTCAATTTTTTATTGAACTGACTATATGTTGAAATAAACATCATATTTTAGGTGGAAAACAATAATAAAGAAGCAGGTGCATAAGATATTGTCAATTATATGGAAGCACTAGATCCTAGTAAATCTAAGAGTAGGATGAAGTAGAAATCTAGTTCGTTAATAGAGATTTCACAACTATCTGTTAGACGCCCAGTAAGAGCCTCTCCAGATCATGTCAACTCAAATGAAGGGTACCAACATGTAATGAGTTGCATATACGATCTCATTGAGAAAGTTTTGCAGTTGGTTGCCTCCGTTAAGCCTATAGTTTCTGCATGGAATGAGCATAATTCCAGGGATTTAGATGAGGTAAGAGGCTCTATTGATCTCATTTCTTCTTGTTTGGCAATTCTGTATACAAATTCCTCTTAATATGTATATTGAAATCTAAGTGTAGGAGAATCCAACCCAATTTATTTATTGTTGGAGTGATCCCAAAATATTCTTTTAATCAAATTTATAGCTTGCATTTTTTACTTGACTATTGAATGCTTTGCATATTTTTTTATATGATGGTTAAACCACATGCAGAGCAATTTATCAAAGCAGCATGAAAACAAAATCGTCTTGATGTTAACAGAGCTGCTGATATTGATAATGATCATGATGAACTAGATAAGAATGTGCAACACATTCATAGTTGTACCGAAGTTGAGGTAATATAATAGATGTCAGTTATCTGTCCCAATATTTTGTCATTCTTCATGCTTAAAATGTTCTTTTAGACAAAAATTTATAGCTTTTGCATTCTTTAAGTTGTAAATTAATCTGTCCCAATGTTTTGTCATTCTTCTTTTGGACACAATTTATAGCTTTTACATTCTTTAAGTTGTAAGTTAATCTATCCCAATGTTTTGTCATTTTTCATGCTTAAAATGTTCTTTTGGACAAAAATTTATAGCTTTTGCATTCTTTACTTGACTCATATTAATTTTTGCATAATGATTAAACCACATGCAGAGCAATTATATGAAAGTAGAATGAAAATAAAATGACCCTGTCAATAGAGCTCTCTGCAAAGCTGCACAACTTCATGTCAATGTTGATAGTGATTACGCTGAACTCAACAAACATGTGCATGATATTCATAATAGTAGTGGTGCTAAAATTGAGATGAGTGGTATGAAACCACATACAAGTAAGTACTATTCAAGTAAGTAATGGTTGTTTTATTATGTAAATAAGAGTAATCATTACCTATGTGATAGAAGTTGGTGAGAATATTAGTGAAGTGTAATTATCTAGTATACATAGATTATGAAAATAAGGGAGAACATATAACTTACATATGGAAGCTTAGAGATTAGTTGTAATAGAGTCATATATAGATTTTGACAATACATTAGTGCATTATGTTCAGGGATGTCATGGTCCTCAGTTGGGGGGACTTCATTACCAATCCCTGTCTCTTTTTAGAGTACTTGTACATTATATCACTATTGTAGTCTTTCCTTCCATTTGTTTGTACCTCAAAATGGTTTTTTTTTTTTTTTCTTTTTCTTTTCTCAGATTAAAAAACTGCTTATTTGTTATTCAATAGAATCAAAAAATGCACACACAATAACTAATTTATTCCAAGACATAAGACATTACATACAACTGTCAAAAATAAAAGACCACTTTTCTGCCGATGTCAAAAATTGATTTTTTCAAGAGACAACACTTTGAGAGAAGGAAAAGACAACCAAATGACAATAATATTGGCCCTGAGAAGCATAACAAGCCCAAACCAGAGTTAATCAGAACCTTTTTACTCTTTTCAAACATTCCAACTAGAAGTACCATTACTATCACATGACCTAGATTCATTTTTAGTTCATCAAGGGATTGTATCTCCAACCACTTTGGTTATTCTTTCACAAATTAAGAATGTATTTTTTAGTAAATTACTCCAGTCAAAAGCAAATCATAGGTGGAAGTAATTACCATAACCAAAATATCAGACCTTGTGTATAAAGATTGAAAATGATGGGAGAAATATAGCTAATACAAAGATCAAACAAGTTGTAAGGCTACTTAGGTTTTTTACGCATGAATTTACTTGGCTTTGTTTGTGAAAAATAAATTCAATTTTTTTCGTAAAGAAGTTGAATCCTTACCTATTGAGGCACAAACTCATATGTTGGTATTTTTGGAATTTTTAGGAATGATGTTTTTTTGCAATCCTATTGTTAGATTGATATAACTGACCAATCATGATGTTTTCTGTAACACCCCAAAGAGGCTCTCCTTTTGCAAAAACAACATCCAAAAGGATATCCATAGTCTCCTCAAATGAACATCTCATCATTGGCCCTGTATCAATATGATTGATACCATGTCGAGTAATAGCCATCAAATGACCTCGATATGTCATTATGTCACATAAAATAGCTAAATGCCTATAATTCACATATGACCCATCAAAGGATATCAAAACTTGAAGCTCATCCATAAGAGCTTTTCTTAAATCCTCTATTCCAAGAACTTCAATAACCTCAATCAAGTGATTATTTGTTGTCCTTGTAGAATCCACATCTTCATGACACATGACTGCTAATATATTGACACCTTATGTATCTAACATCCATTCTATATCAAATAGTGGGAAGTTAATTTTTGTTTAATATGTCAGGTGCATGGTTTCAAGTTTCCTATCGTCATTTTCTAGTTTATTATAAATATTTTTGAATGTTTATCTGTGTGTTATCGAATGTTTTATATCTTAATGTAATGTGTATTTTTTTTGTTTTTGAAAAAATGTATTGATAAACTCCAAGAAGGGGATAAAGTTGGGGTGTTGGATTCATTTGATGGTGCTGCTATGGGCATTGGATGGATTCACTCACTATCTATTGTACATGGAGTCAAATTGAAAGGAATAGGAGATGCAAATGTAAATATTTTAAAGGTCACAAGTAACGTACCCCTTGCTTATGAAGACAAAATAGATGGAGTTGTCTGTTTGAAAGAGAAAGAAAGAACCTTCACATAGTGGCCACTAAAATATTTATAAAAATGACATAGTTGATATTTATCATGTACTAGCTGTTAGACAGATTGGTCCTCTGATTTATGCAGTAGTTTGAATGTGTTGTTCATGGATCTTCATCATGGTGTATTTGCAAGAGTTGGAAACTCTTAGACTTTGTCATTTTTGATATATATATATATATATGTTTTGTCATTCTTCTTTTGGACAATTTATAGCTTTTGCATTCTTTAAGTTGTAAGTTAATCTATCCCAATGTTTTGTCATTCTTCATGCTTAAAATGTTCTTTTGGAAATTTTTTATAGTTTTGCATTATTTACTTGACTTTATTAATTTTTTCATAATGATTAAACCACATGCAGTGATTCGGGTAACAATTCAGGTGACGGGTCCACTCCAATTGATGACGAAACTTTTAAGAGCCATAACTTTTGCACCATAGCTCCAATTGACTCGCCATTTGAACCATTAGAAAGCTAAGAATGAGGAGAATGTGGTGAGATGGCATAGAGATTTGCTCGATAAAGTTTGACCCTCGAAAACTCAACAAAAGTGCCCCAAATTTCAATTTTAGTAGTGCAGTCTAAAAATAGTAAGTTTCTAAAAATAGTAATTCCTTGAATTTTGTATTGTTGTAAAGCATGGAAGTCAAACCAATTCATCTCCCTCGAGATTGGTGACCTTTCACATCCTCCCCACACTTTCAAAACATGTATAAATGAAGATGTAACCCAAAATAGAAATCAGACATCTCTTCTCAGAGATATGTATATGTTTGGATCTGTAAATTTTATCAATAAAACATCTCTTCTCAGAGATAGCATTATTTGAATTATCTTGTTTTTGTTTCTTGAATTATCTTTCAACCAAAGCTTTTCGAGTTTTGGATCAGTGGTATCAGAGCGGTTTATCTTTAGAGTGTATGATCCCGAGGATGAGGTCAGATTACAGGAAGCTTGGGTGGAAAATAGAACCATCAGACTATCCACCTATTCGCTCCAAATAACTTCACATGACAGACAACACTGAGACATCTGATCCTTTCAAGGAAATGGTGAATGAAGCCCTCCAATAGCAATAAGCACAGATGCTACAAAAATTCACTCAAATTCTCCAACAAATCTTGATGAAAAATTTTGGCTCCTCATCCGCACCCCCACATCCTTTTAGTGCTCCAATGCACTTCAAGGTTCAGGTCAATTTTGATATCCCTACATTTGATGGCAAAATCAATGCTGATGCATCAGAAAATTAGTTGGATCAATTGTCATTTTATTTTTTTTGTAAATAAATTCACCGATAAAGAGAAGATCACTTTTGCTCTTTTGAAAGCATCATTGCCTATAAAAAATTGGTGGGAAGTGTACAAAAATAAATTCAATGCAGTTGATATTGGCCTTGAGACGGAACCTACCTAGGATGATTTCATAGAAACTGTAAATGAAGAATACTACCCCATTGGAGCATATGACGATCTGTATATAGAGTGGCAACAACTTCACCAAGGTAAGGAATACTATGTTCAAGATTACACTGACATTTTTCATTCTCTATCTACGAGATTGAGCATCCAAGAAAGTGAGAAACACAAGGTTTTCAAATACCATGGCAGACTACAATGGTACATACGGGGAGAAATGAAACTCGTCAATTTGGAAACCCTTGGTGAAGCATACAAGTTCGCAGTAAAGATTGAGCAGAAGCATGGAAAAATGAATACGAAGAGTTAGCCTTCAAAATGGAAAAGTGACAAAGAAGGTAAAACAAGGCTAAAATTGGAAGCAAAAGGAAGGAAAGACTGAGAAGTGTTGTGATTTTCACAAATCTAGAACTCACTCCAAAGAAGAATGTCGAGCCATCAAGTCCCTACTTTCTGGGTCAAAATCCTCAACATCCATTGCTCTACCTCATACAGACCCTACAGTTGAAGAGATTATAGATGCTGAGCCCGAACCCATTGTTGCTTCATCACAGACCCATGAGGAGAGGCTAAATGACAAGGAAATGTTGCATCACTCTAAATTATGGGTGAAAGGTAAGCCTTTGCATTTCATTCTTGATAGTGGAAGTCAAAAGAATTTAATCTCTGCTAATGTTGTGAAAAGCCTAAATCTATCCATGAAGCCTCACCCAAAACCATACAGTATTGGATGGTTAAGTCCAGGGAGAAACCTCCGTCTCACCCACCAATGTCTTCTCTCATATGCAATAAAACCTTTCCAAGATGAGGTCTTATGTGATGTGGTCAATCTAGATGTTTGTGATGTACTCCTTGGTCAGCCATTCATGTATGATCAACATGTCATCTATGAATCAAGAACTCGAAGGATTAATCTCACTCTTAGAACATGATGCTACAGGGTACCAAAAGTACCACCTTCTACATCTGTCTCTCTAATTAGTGCCAATAAATTTGTTCTCATGGTGGTCAAGCCACAAGAATCCAAAAGGGCTGATGTTTCAGCCCTAACTACACAAACAAGACAACAACATAATCAAATAGATACCAAGTTGAAGAAGTTCACGACCTTCCATCTATAGACTAATGGTCAGACAGAAATGGTGAACAATCGAGCCCTGCACAATTCCATAAATCATAGTCCATTCCAAGTATGCATCGAGAATCAAATCAAAGTACAAATGCCACACTTGATGAAAAATATTGATGTAATGCAGACCATTTCTTCTCAAGGAGGGAGGAATGATCTGGGTAATGATTCAGGTGATAATTCAAGTGACGGGTTCACTCCAATTGATGACAGAACTTTTGGGAGCCATAACTTTTACACCGTAGCTCCAATTGACTCACCGTTTGAATTGTTGGAAAGCTAAGAATGAGGAGAACATAATGAGATGGCATGGAACTTTGCTTAATGAAGTTTGACCCTTGAAAACCCAATGAAAGTGGCCTAAATTTCAATTTTAGTAGTGCAGTCTAAAAATAGTAAGTTTCTAAAAATAGTAATTCTTCAAATTCTGTATTGTTTTAAATCATGGAAATCAAACCAATTCATCTCCCTCGAGATTGGTGACCTTCCACATCCTCCTCACACCTTCAAAAAATGTATAAATGAAGATGTAACCCGAAATGAAAATTAGACATCTCTTCTTAGAGATAAGCATATGTTTGGATCTGCAAATTTTATCAATAAAACATCTCTTCTCAGAGATGGCATTATTTGAATTATCTTGTTCTTATTTTTTGAATTATCTTTCAACCAAAGTTTTTCAAGTTTTGGATCATGCAGAGCAATTATATGAAAGTAGAATAAAAATAAAAATGCCCTGTCGATAGAGCTCTCTTCAAAGCTGCACAACTTCATGTCAATGTTGATAGTGATTATGCTGAACTCAACGAGCATATGCATGATATTAATAGTAGTAGTGGTGCTGAACTCGAGGTGAGTGCTATGAAACCACATATAAGTAAGTACTATTCAAGTAATGATTGTTTTATTATGTAAATAAGGGTAATCATTACCTATGTGATAGAAGTTGGTTCGAATATTAGTGAAGTGTAATTATCTAGTATACATAGATTATGGAAATAAGGGAGAACATATAACTTACATATGGAAGCTTAGAGCTTAGTTGTAATAGAGTCATATATAGATTTTGACAATACATTAGTGCATTATGTTCGGGGATGTCATGGTTCTCAGTTGGGGGGACTTCATTGCCAATCCATGTCTCTTTTTAGAGTACTCATACATTCTAGCACTATTGTAGTCTTTCCCTCCATTTGTTTGTACCTCAAAATGGGTTAGTTTTTTTTTTCAGAGTAAAAAGTTGATTCTTTGTTATTCAACATAATAAAAAAATGCACATACAAAAACTAATTTGTTTCAAGACATAAGACATTACATACAACTGTAAAAAATAAAAGATAAAACTTTTCCACCGATGTCAAAAAATGATTTTTTTAGGAGAACACTTTGAGAGAAGGAAAAGACAACCAAATGACAATAACACTGACCCTGAGAAGCATAACAAGCCCAGACCAGAGTTAACCAGAACTTTTTTACTCTTTTCAAACATTTTGACTAAAAGTACCATTACTATCACATGACCCAGATTCATTTTTAGTTCATCAAGGGATTGTATCTCCAACCACTTTGGTTATTCCTGCACAAATTAAGAATGTATTAGAAAATGTATTTTTGAGTAAATGACTCCAGTCAAAAGCAAATCATAGGTGAAATTAATTACCATAACCAAAATATCAGACCTTGTGTATAAAGATTGAAAATGATGGGAGAAACATAGCTAATACAAAGATCAAACAAGTTGTAAGGCTACTTATCATGATAAAACATCCCCTATTAGCTTAGATAAGTTGAGGTTTTTTACGCAAGAATTTACTTGGCTTTGTTTGTGAAAAATAAATATAGTTTTTTTCGTAAAGAAATTGAATCCTTACCTATTGAGGCATAAATCATATGTTGGTGTTTTTGGCATTTTTAGGAATGAGTTTTTTTTGCAATCCTATTGTTAGATTGATATAAATGACCAAGCATGATGTTTTCTATAACACCTCTAAGAGGCTCTCCTTTTGCAAAAACAACATCCAAAAGAATATCCATAGTCTCCTCAAATGAACATCTCATCATTGGCCTTGTATCATTACGATTGATACCATGTCGAGTAATAACCATCAAATGACCTCGATATGTCATTGTGTCACATAGAATAGCTAAATGCCTATAGTTCACATATGACCCATCAAAAGATATCACAACTCAAAGCTCATCCATAAGAGCTTTTCTTAGATCCTCTATTCCAATAACTTCAATAACCTCAATCAAGTGCTTATTTGTTGTCCTTGTAGCATCCACATCTTTATGGCACATGACTGCTAACATATTGACACCTTATGTATCTAACATCCATTCTATGTCAAGTGCATGGTTTCAAGTTTTCTATTGTCATTTTCTAGTTTCTTATAAATATTTTTGAATATTTATCTGTGTGTTATCGAATGTTTTATATCTCAATATAATGTGTATTTTTTTTAACAAAAATGTATTGATAAAATCCAAGAAGGGGATAAAGTTGGGGTGTTGGATTCGTTTGATGGTGCTGCTGTGGGCATTCGACGGATTCACTCATTATTTTTTGTACATGGAGTCAAATTGAAAGGAATAGGAGATGCAAATGTAAATATTTCAAAGGTCACAAATAACATACCCCTTGCTTATGAAGACAAAATAGATGGAGCTGTTTGTCTGAAAGAGAAAAAAAGAACCTTCACACAGTGGCCACTAAAATATTTGTAAAAGAAGACATAATTGATGTTTATCATGTACTAGCTGTTAGATAGCTTGGCCCATTGCTTTATGCAGTAGTTTGAATGTGTTGTTCAGAGATCTTTATCATGGTGTATTTTCAAGAGTTGGAAACTCTTAGACTTTGACATTTTTGATTTTATATATATATATATATATATATATATATATATATATATATATATATATATATATATATATATATATATGAACTTCTTATTCTTCATCAAAATTGCATTATATTTTTTATTACAGATTATTTTTTTAATCATGATGTTGAATCAATCTTTTAACTTCTAGCGTGTTGTAGCTTGTTCGTATATGTAATATTTTTATTTGCTTTTATGTTTTAATTCAAGTTTAATAATATATTTATTTTTGGCCTATGCTAGTGGGTTGGGAGAAAAATTCAATAATAGAGCAGAAGCCTAGGCCCTCCTTTAGGGTATCAAGTTAGCCATCACCATTGGAATCAAAACCCTCTTAATAGAGGGAGACTCCAAAATTCTCATTGATGTAGTTGGAGATAAAGCTAGAATAGGATGGAAGTTGGAGGACATCCTTCAAGATATAAAACACCTTTTAGGTTTGAAGAGTTTGAAGTCAAACATATCTATAGAGAGGGAAATTAGGTGGCAGATGCATTGGCCAACTTGGGAATAAATATTTTCCCTCTAAGGTGTTGGAGGAACACAAATAGTCTGCCCACTAACATTACAGAACTCCTCCTTTTGAAGGCCCAACCTTTCTCGACATAATGGCTCACATCAACTATTATAGATTAAATTACTTCCTTATTTATTTTCTTGGTAGCTCTATGTTGGACATTGGTCACATTAAGGGCAGGAAAGGTGTTGTCATCAAAGTTTGAAAAATGACGTATGAGCTCACTTTAAAATGTGAGTATTTCCACTTCAATGAAAATTAATATCACATGAGGCAGATTAATTTCTTGAAGATGCTTGCTCACACGGGAAATCCTTGTAAGCTTCCCTATTTGTGCAATCATTATTTGATTATCTTTTATAATCTGAAAAAAGGGGGTTGGGATTCAAGTGATTTTAAAGGATGGTTACCTAATGATAACCATTCCTTTGCTTCTAGACTATTCGACTCAATTCTATTTAATCCTTGGTCGCTGATTCTAGTCTTAACCGAGTCTACTAGCAACTCTGATAAGCTTTCAATCATGAGAGGTGATAAGGTCAGAATGGAGCCTTTATCCTATGATGAGACCAAAGCAGATGACATGATTTGGAGTATTTGTTATGAAAGAGGTATTAATTCTTTCTAGGAATGCCTCAATGGCTATGATGACAATCTCTCAGCGCAATTTGCCTTGAACTGGGATGGAGATCATAAAGTTCAGGTCGATGGTATTTAGTTTGAAATTAGCAAAGAATCAATTGCAAAGGCCATGAGTTTGAGCTACAAGGGTAGAATATTTAAGAGACTCACCAAAGTTCAAAACCCAGAGGGGATGAAAACATTTTTCAGAAGTGAGTCTCTGGTGAAACCATAGGGAGGTTTTGACAGGGATAGTCTAGTTAAGTCGTGGGATAAGGTATGTTTCACTATCATGATGTATTTCACCCTTGAAGGGCATTTTAAGTGTTTTTATCATTACCATTTTACTCTTCTAAATCACTTTCGACACAAAGTGCTTGTCCAATTTCCTTCCTTCTGTCATCCTTAGAGACTTCTATCAAATCTGTTAAAAATGCTATTGATTACAACCCGACTGCCTCCACCATTTTGCTTCACAAAGGTCTTATTTTCAGGCTTTACCACTTTCACCTTGCATTGTGTCCATCTAAACCTTTAAAGGCTTTTGTGATCGATGAATCTCGTGAAAGTGACTCAGAAGACCATATTGCCCTGAGTGTCAGATTTGGTTTAATGGGACTTTGTGGTTCCCTTCCTAAGTCCAAGGACTTTATCACCCCTTCTTTGAACTCCCCTTTAAGAAAGATTGATTTTACCCTCTCTTTTTGGGTTTGGTTTGTCCATCTCTTAAAATTGTAAAATCTAGACCTCTCGATCTTTCTTAATCTCTTGTTGTGGAAGGGTTGTGTGAGTTGAAGACTAGTCCTGCTATTTTTGATAATAAGAAGAGGAAAGTTCTCCCTAAGGTTGTTTCATCAAATAAAAATTTGAACAAGAAAAAGACTAAAAAAGTGGTGGGTGAAGAGCACTCAAAATAGGTTGTGGACAAAGAGCACTTGAGGGCCCAGGTCCAGAGGGATGCAGATGTGGATGAAGAGTCTGAAATTAAATCTTAGAGTTTCATAGCTAGAAATTCAGATATTAGGAGATCCAACAGACTTGCAGGGGGTAAAGCCCCTTTGGTTAATATCGTTGATTATCCCTCTACTTTGAATCTTGAGAAGGAAGCAAGTATTTTAAAATTCAAACCCAATTCAGGCCAGTAGATTGATAAGGAACCAATCACTTCAAGGAGCTGAATAGCTCCTTATATGACTTGATTAAGGAGGATTTTGAAGACACCTATGATGACAATAGCTAGATAAAAAAGGATCTAGAGGAAGTAAAAAATGGTTTGCACTCGCTTCAGAATAAAATGAAAGTGTTGACAACTGTCTGCTTGAAGGTTGTTCATCGAGCTGCTTCTTCGCTGATGATTTTGCAAGAGGCTCTGGACGAAGATAAGGATATTGAGGGTAAAATTTCCAACAAGGAGGAGCTTCTCGATTTTATAAAAGATGACTAGAAAGACTTGATTAACAAGTAGTGCTTCTGTGATGGTTGCCTTCTAATCTGTTTTTGGTTTATTGTTTGGCTGTCATCTATTTGTTGTTAGTGGCCTTTGCCCTGTTCTGCTGCCCCTTGGGCTTTACACTTTTTTTGCAGACTTATAATATAAAAAAAAAATCTTTATTTCTATTTTTTTTTTGCTTTTATGTTTTAATTCAAGTTTAATAATATGCTTAGTTATGCATTATACAATTTATGATATTTAATAAGTTATTCATATCATATAAATAAAAATTTATTACTAAACTAGTAGTAAATATAATGATTATGCAATTAATAAACAATGTATCAATATACTACCAGTTGACAGAAATCAGGTAACAAAAACAATTAAATAAACTACCAAATGATGGCAATTAAAAATTAAAATGACTAAATTTACTACCAATTAATGAAAATCAGTCAATTAAAATGACTAAATATACTAATAATTGATGTTAATTAATAATTAAATTGACTAAATATACTACCAATTGACATAAATCAATGAATACATATATGAGCATTTGATGGTAAAATAATGATTAAAATGACTAAATATACTATCAATAGACGAAAATCAGTTAATACAAATGACTAAATATACTACCAATGAATAGAAATTAGTGAATAAAAATGATTAAATATACTACCAATTGACGACAATGAATGATTACAATAACTAAATAAATGACTGCCATGACTAAATAAATGACCGATTAACAATAATCAATGACTAAATTAATGACTAGATATACTACCAAATTAATCAATCAAAACAACCAATAAATGACTAAAAATGGTTTAGTCATAAATTTGATCGGGTTATAAATGACCAACAATAAACTACTAATGGTCACGTGACCAAGCTTAGTCATTTATATGCAATTTTTAGTTATTTATTGTTGTTTTTCTATTAGTGAAGTTTAATCATACCAACAACCATCATTAACTCATATCAATATGTAAAATTTGTCTAAGATCTTGTTGAAACTTTATCGACCACCAAATCGGTGGAGGACCTTAACAAAGAAGATTATCATTATCCAAGGCCCAATTAGCTAACACATCCACAACTTTTATTCATCCAATGAGGGACATGGTGGAAGCTAATATGTTGGAATTGTTACTTTGAGTTTTGAAATTTTTCTTACTCTCTAGCTATTTGTCAATTTTTGATTTTACTCAAAGATGATTGGGATAAGAGGGTAATGGTTATAAGTGAATCATATTCTATTTGATCCCTTGACCAACCAATTTTAACTACTTCTTGCATTCTTCTGAAAACAACTCTAATTCCAAATAAATTATTCATTGCATATCCCAATTTTTTTGAAAATAAGAATACAATTGAACCATCCAAACATCTATCTATTCCTCCCATGCTAGCAATACATGTATTTCCTCTAGAAGCACCATTTCTGTTTAGCTTTCGACTCCATTTGAAGGAGCTGACCACTTTTTATTAGTTTGATTTTTCCTTCTAGACTAAGAATCAACCATGACCCTACTAGACAAATTTAAAGATAAGGATTTTATAAGATTATTCTATTGCTCTAGAATTATTTGAGGGTGATGTAACTTATATTCAATGGATTCAGCTACATTCATCTTTATCTTCTTCCATATAATTAATATAATTCTACATTCCTGTTGGAAATTTTGTTTATTTCTTTCCTTCCTTACATTCCATAACAAAAGGATTAGTCCACTCTGTAATGCTTGAGAAAGGTTTTGACCAATATTTATATATTTTCCCCATTCTCTGAAAGGTTTTTCAAGACCCTAAATTCTCAACCAATAATTAAAGTAGCCAATAATCACCATAATTGGAGAATAAAAAGACACTATAAAAAGATGAATAAGAGTTTATTCCTTCTCCAAACACATAACACACCTAAAAGGGTCATTAAATCCTCTGTTCATAAGCCTATCCCTTGTTAAGACTCTTCTTCTCATTAACAACCAGACAAAGAAACTTACTTTTAGCCAAAGATTTCCCTGCCACAAATGTCTAAAAATGTCCCTTAAAGGATGAGGATTCACTTTACATAAAGAATCATATCCAACTAAAACAAAATATATGCATGTTGATTTATTTTTCCATGTTATAGAATTTGACTATTCAGAACTTGAAAGAGTTCTTGACTTTAAACTCTAATTGATCATATTTTTTTGATCGTCCATAAGCTGAACTGACCATTCATAAGTAGGAATCCATCACTCACCAATCTCCTATTGGTAGAGATTATGTTCATAGTATATCACAAATTTTACCTATCCCTTGTCATGAAGAGTTTCCATTACTAGGTGCAAATATGGAAATTGATTGATAACCATCTTAAGACTCTGTCCAAAAATTGGTTGTTTGACCAATTATTAATTATCCAAAAGAAATACCTCTTTATAATCACTTGTCTTAGTCTCAGAACTACTAAAATGGGAGAAAATCTAAAAGGAAGTGTCAATCTTATTATCCATTATGGAGGATTATTTTCTATATACTTAGCTCTAATATTAACAACTCATAAATCATTTTGACCATCCAATAGTATCCAATTAAGTTATAGCCACCAAAGCTCTATGATGCTTAATACTAGAGTGAAACCCTAACCCTCCTTTTTGTGATTGACAAAGAATCTCCCACTTAACTAGAGTCCATTTCCTTTTCCCTTGAACTCCACTCCAAATAATATTTTGACATAAAGGCTTCAATTATTTTAAAATTACAACATGAACATTCAAAGTAGAAGAGACATATATCAACATTGCTTGAAGAACTGCTTTAACCAAAGTCATTCTTCCTCCTGAAGACAACTAATTATTTGGCCATTTATTTAATTTCATCTTTAATTTATTTATTAACCAATTCTAATCTTTTAATTATTTTGTTGCTAGTGGAAACCCCAAATGTAAGAACCTTGTCTAGATCTGAACTGAAAATAACCCTACTCTCTTGAAAATTTTGATTTTTTTTAATGAGGTTTCACTTAGGGTTTTAATATTTTATTGTCACCATGTTTGGTATGTTATGCAAATAGAAAGGTTGAAATATGGAATTCAAATAACATGCAATGATGACTGAAATTAATTAAACTAGCTCACATACATATACAAAAACATAATAGAACATAATCGGATGAAAGTTTGACCTCTTTATTTGAAATGAAGTTGACTGATTACAAATGATGAAGGGCTAATTTTTATATTAGACTTACATATGCTTGCATGAATGATCAATTCATGAACCAAACCAACCCTCACAAAAATATGATGGAAGTTTCACCAAACCCTAGCCCAATGATGCCAAATTGAAGCGCTGCACTCCTATGATGAAAATATGACAAACCCACATCAATACATGGTTGGAAATGCATCGATCTGAGGTCTAATATGAAATTATAATGGTCTGATATGAATTTTTTTATTGAAAAATATGTGATTCCACCTCCAATGAAGCCTCTAAAACATGTAAAATCATCAATACAACATGGCCATGAATCCCAATAATGAAATCATCCTCAAATTGCTTTCAAATCTGAATATAATTACTCCAATATGTTTGATGTCTTCAAACCCTAATTGAACAAATAAATTCCATTGAAACCCTAGCTCCAAATGGTATACATTAGATCTACAGTTTTTCTGTCATACCCGCATCAACAAATCTGCATTATCATCAAATGAAGCCATACCCACATATAAAATTTGTCCATAAATTCACCAAATTGATTTCAAGCCCTAGGCACCAAGAAAAATGATGAAATATACAAACCCTTGGCTACTATCAACACAAATCTATAATGTAGCTCAATAAGAAACCCAGGATGGATTCCTCTCTCAATGGTGAAATTGGGGCTTTTTCCAATCCACTAAATTCTAAGGGTTTTCATCCTTAGAATTAGCCAGACATGAAAATACCAGCTCAAGTATGAAGAAGTTCAAGATTTCCAAAATCACATAATGAGAAAATGAAAGAACTAAGGTTCTTTTATAATTCTCCATTCACTTTTGGAACCCAACACCTTATTAGGAAATAATATAAAGTTATTTCACATCCATAAGTGGGCACCCCCTTGAGGGGAATAATAAAATATTCCCTTTTTAATATTTTCTCACTTAAATTTATAATTCCACTTTATAAACCTGCTTTATGATTTTCTTTTATTTATTTTTATAATTTCACTTTATAAAGTCACTTTTATGATTTTTGAAAAAAAGTAACTTTATAATGAAATATTATAAAAACCCATTATGGATAAACTCACTAAAAATCTCCTCCAAGTGGAAAACACCATCATTCCTCACAATTCATCCCCTCAACACCTCCATTGGCCTACGAGAATGATGAAATAGGCTAATCTAATGAACTGAATGATCACTCCAAAAAAGGGGACATTATAGTTTTCCCTTCCTAGGATTGCTTGCCCTCAGGCAATCATATGCTAAACTGCTGCTCCATTCTGATAAAAATGTCAATACACAAAAAATCATGAAGCAACACAAGGGAATCCATGTGAAACAATGCACCCATCAAACCAATACCCGAATCCCAACCAAAATATAATACCTACTAAATTAGATGGAGTAATCTAATATCAAAGAATCATCATCAACCATCCAACCATTCATGTAGACCAACCAAAGGATGTGATAAACAACTCTCACATGTTCAAAAATCAACATACTAGGCCACCACACATTGCTGTTATATCTCAGACTAGTAACAAATAGGATGGCAATGATGTCATCATACCAAAGTAAAAGTAGAAGACTCATCTTGTAAATATTACCCAACAAGTAATCATATTCCCACACACTCCAGTGCATACCAAAAACTGATGTAGACCCAAACAATTCTGAAAATTTAATGAACAACCATGTAGGACATCTACTTGTCACTAAATAACCCATGTCATTTGGCTCAAATGCTGACCAATAAGCAATTGTACAATAATAAGAATTAGGTGTCAACATTAAATTTGCATTGTAGATGTTATCACCAAGACCCAAAAGTAATTCATGAGTGGCTGGTTCACTAAGAGTAACACACATAAGGTCACTATGCTCATCCATAATGTTGTCAACATCAACTACAAACTTAGAATTAGAGAAGTCTTATTTCTCATCATATATGAAGTGGTGTACATTTTAGAGTTCTTTGGATAGATTTATTGATGTTGTTATAAAGTAAACAAATTTAGTCCTCTTGGAAGAATCATCACCAAAATATCCATGATTAACCAATGCATCATGTAAGATATCATTTGAAAACTCATTGTTACCAATTACTCCATGAATAGGGATTGCAAGTTCATGTAAATGAAAGAGTATAACGTTGCTGTCCCCAATGAGAGATTTAGGATTGATTGTACCTTTTATTTCATTATCTTGTAAATATTCAATGCAAGAGCACACTTGCATACACATGGCAGCCCAAACTTGTCACATATTGAGTCTTGAAATTATGACGTCCTTATATTCAATCAAAGTATCAATATCATAAGGGTGTGGCATCAACATATAATTTGTTTCATGTTCTTTTCCAATTTTTTTTATGAAATCAGATGGTTGGCGAATGAAATTTACCACCATTACCCCATGCTTGACTATCCTCTTATGAATGTCTATCATGCTACACTTCTTGTCACCACCATCTAGCTTGAATTAATGCTCATGTGATGTCAAAATATTGTTGTCCCATATTCTAATCCATACCATTACCTCCATAACTAATATGTTTTCCATACTAGCAAACTCCAAGGTTTAGTATGTAAAACAAACCACACATTATCAAAATGCAAGATCTTCTTAGTGAGCAATCTCTTAGTCTCCATAATTAGTTCTTTAAGATAAAATGCTTTATATACTCTTAACAATTGACCTTTCACAAAATTGGATGCAACACTTGTGGCTGATCCATCAAGTGTGTATCTAATATCATTATTGTTTTGAGCCTTCAAGGGGATTTCTAAAAGATGAAAGTCATAAACTTCATGAAGCAAACTAGATACCCAAAAGATTTTTTTTGAATCATACCTTTTCTCTTATTCACATACATCAACATATTATTCTTGGGTGCTTACCTCTAGGAACTCTTCCTTTACATGCTCAACTTGTATACATTCTTTGCTTAGAAGAAATAATGATCTAATGTATGATTCTCTTTGTTGCCTTGCATTATCTATCTGATTGAATTATTCTTTGCCTTGTTGAAGGTGTTGTTTTGCATGTGCAACCACTAACTTAGCCTTCTTGGCTCTTTGTAGCCAACTATCATATAAGAATTGAGTATTGTTCACATCTTCAAGGTTTGATATACAAAATCAGAATGTTTGTGGCATAAATCCATAAAACATAATTCATCTTTAACACCAAACCTTGAATACCAATATTAGAAGACTCTATAATACCATAATCCACATGTTAAATGGATGCTACCTCATGATTATGACTGTTGTTTCAAAAATTAGAATAGGTGTCATACCTTGGTGTCATATTTTCAACATCTCTAATGCACTGATCAATGATTGTAATCTTTTCCACTTTGTGATCAACATGATGAATCAATGGTGTGCCATGTGTCTCCTCTTGATCTAACATTATTTATTCTTTAGGAATCCTACGTAATGATTGATTTCTACATTGATTGTGATCACTTGTAGGCTATACATTGCAAACAAGTGATTCCTCTTCCTTTCCTGGTTCTTGGATATTCAACACTTTACTTTTCTCAATGCTTTCTTTTTTTTATTGCTACTGATATAGACTTGAAAACATCAAGTCATCTTCATCCTCATCCAGTATAACCAGAAATTGTGTGTATGAAAGCATGTCTTATATCTCTTGAGGAATAACATAGTTATCCATAATTGTTCTATTAAATGGAGACAAATCACTAGTGTGCCTAATTTTCCTTGAAAGTGAATCTTCAACATGCTGTAATTTTTGAAGCACCCTTTGTTGTGAATGGTGAAAGTCCCTCAACATTTGTTTCATGCTAGGCAACTTCCCCATAGTTCCCATCTCACTAAACACAACCATAACTCAAACCAAATTGAAGTTCAAGCAACCAATATTTACCCAACAGGGTGGCAAGATCATGGCTCTGATACCACTGTAAGAACCTTGTCTAGATTTGAATTGAAAATAACCTTGTTGTCTTGAAAATTTTAATTTTTTTTATGAGGTTTCACTTAGGGTTTTAATATTTTATTTTCATCATATTTGGTATGTTATATAGATGGAAAGGTTGAAATATGGCATTCAAATAACATGCAATGATGACTAGAATTAATTAAACTAGCTCATATACATATATAAAAATACAATAGAACATACCCAAATGAAAGTTTGGCCTCTTTATTTGAAATGATGTTGGCTGATTATAAATGATGAAGGTCTGATTTTTATATCAGACTTACATATGTTTGCATGAATGATTAATTCATGAACCAAACCAACCCTGACAAAAAGTTGCTGGAAGTTTCACCAAACCCTAGCCCAATGATGCCAAATTGAAGCACTACACTCCTATGATGAAAATATGACAAACCCACATCAATACATGGATGGAAATGCACCGATCTGAGGTCTGATATGAAATTACAATGGTCTGATATGAATTTTTTATTGCAAAATATGTGATTACACCTCCAATAAAGCCTATAAAACATGTAAAATCATCAATACAACATGACCATGAATCCCAATAATGAAATCATCTTCAAATTACCTTCAAATCTCAATATGAAGGCTCTAATATGCTTGATGTCTTCAAACCCTAACTGAACCAATAAATTCCATTGAAACCTTAGCTCCAAATGGTTTAAATCAAATCTACAATTCTTCTGTCATACCCACATCAATGAATCTGCATTATCATCAAATGAAGCCATACCCACATAGAAAATCTATCCATAAATTCACCAGATTGATTTCAAACCCTAGGAGCTAAGAAAAATGATGAAATCTACAAACCCTTGGCTGCTATCAACACAAATCTGCAATGTAGCTCAATAAGAAACTGAGCATGGATTCCTCTCTCAACGGTGGAATTGGGGTTTTGTCTAATCCACTGAATTCTAAGGTTTTTCATCCTCAGAATTAGATAGGCATGAAAATACCATCTCAAGTATGAAGAAGTTCAAGTTTTCCAAAATCACATAATGACAAAATGAAATAACTAGGGTTCTTTTATAATTCTCCATTCACTTTTGGAAACCAACACCTCATTGGGAAATAATATAAAGTTATTTCACATCCAAAAGTGGGTACCCCCTTGTGGGAAATAATAAAATATTCCTTTTTTAATATTTTCTCACTTAACTATATAATTCCACTTTATGATTTTCTTTTATTATTTTTATACTTTCAATTTATAAAGTCACTTTTATGATTTTTGACAAAAAGTAACTTTACAATGAAATATTATAAAATCCCATTATGGATAAACTCACTAAAAATCTCCTCCAAGTGGAAAACACCATCATACCTCATAATTCATCCCCTCAACACTTCCATTGGCCTAAGGGAATGATGAAATAGGCTAATCCAATGAACTGAATGATCACTCCAAAAAAGGGGATATTACACCAAATAAGTAATTGGAGAGGAATCCTTTTTAAATTTGAACACATCAAGAATCAAATCTTCTTGCCTATGAGAGCAAGGGAGAAAAAAGATTCTAGATTTGTCTTGATTAATCCACTGCATTATACCTATAGTAAAACACTAAAGAACTTTCTACATATTAGAATACCCTAAATAAGAAGCCTTACCTAGAAGCATAGAATCATCAACAAATTACAAATGAGTGAGAGGACCTACCCCTTGAGCTAGTTTACTCCCTCCTATCATCTTATCCATACAAGCTTTAGTAAACACTCTACCTAGACATTCAACCAAAATAATAAATAAGAATGGAGATAACGGATCACCTTTCCAAATACATTTGGTTGCTATAAAAATCTGGGATTGGCTTCCAATAACTATAACTGAATAAGAGGTGAAAGATAAGCATGCTCGATCCCACTCAATCCATTCCCTAGAGAAACCAAACTTAGCCAAACCCTTAGCTGAAATCTTCCAATCAACTCTGCCATAGGCTTTAGAAAGGTCAAGCCTAATGAACATTGATTAGGACATTTGTGTGTCCATAAAATGCAAAGCTTCTTGAGTTAAAACTATCTCATCATGAATTTGCCTTCCCTAAACAAATCCCCCTTGTTCAAGAGAGATGATCTTATGTATCAGAGGTTTCAACTAATCTTCTATTATTTCTGTTATAATTTTATACAAAACATTTGCACAATGCTATAGGTCTTAATCTTGAAATTTCCTCCACTTTTGAAGCTTTTAGAATCAAGGCTATGAGAGTTTTATGAATTTATCTTAACATAGATTTCACTATTCACACCTCTTCCACAACTTGAAGAAGATGGAATGGTGCCAATCTGCCTATTACTTCATGCATTTCTATGCCATGCAGATATATCCCTTGAGAAGGTGAATACTATTATCCTGGGAGTTGAGGGTATTGTCCACCACCTACACAGGAGAATTGTTTAGAAGATAAGAGAGAATAAATGGTGGCTTATAGCCAATACAAATTTTTAAGGAGTTTTCCTAGTGGCTATGTGATGTGTGGTGTTGTACCACCATTTTGTAAGTGGTAACCACTTGACCCATTGATGTTGCTGCTCAAAGGCAAGGCACCAAAGATATGTTTACAAGGATTTATTACAATTTTAGTTTGGCGATCTATTTGTGGGTTGTAGCCAAAGCTCATTTTAAGTTGGGTACCCATGTGCTTGAAGAATTTGTATTCTAAGTGACTTGTGAAACTTGAGTTGGGATTAAATACAATAGGAGCTAAGATTACCTAAATGTGGAAGATTTGATCAAGGAATGTTTGGGTGATGGTAGAAGCAATGTAAGGATGGGCTAAGGCATAAAAATGGACATACTTTAAGGGGAGATATACCACCACCAAAATGATTGATTTTTCACTAGACTTTGGCAAATCTTCTATAAGATCCATGGAAATGTCTATCCAAATGTGTTTCAAAATGGATAGAATTTGGAGTATGTTGGGCCAAAAGAAACCACAACGAATAAATGCCTTGATATATTGCTTGATGCGTAGCCAAAAGAAACTATGATGAACATGTTCATTGGTTTTTAAAAATCTTGAATTCTATGTGGAAGGTGAGGCATATAACTCACACAAAATACTGTTAGAATCTAGGTCTGGAAATCAAGATGTTGTGGCCTTTGTATCATAAGGATTGGCCATCTTAGGAGTGGTTGAGCTTGGATGTAGGGTTAATAGATAACTGGTAGTTGATTTTTGTGTGACTGTCTTGTTAACAATGTTTTTGGATGTCGTGCATCCACTCTAAAACATGGGTGGATAAGGCAAACACATGTGCCTATTCTTCATGCTAAGGGGATAGTACACCGATGACTAGATTTTCTATACCCTTATTACAAGTGATATCATAATTGTACCTCTTCAGTTTCAAAACACTTTTTTGTTGAATTAGGGAAGAGACCCATTGATCTAAGAAGTATTTAAGGATTTGATGATCAATTTTTGATATAAAAATTCTGACCCATGAGGTATAGGTGCTACTTACAACATGTAGGGAAACCATTGTTTCCTTCTCATATGTTGACTATGCCAAATTGTTCCCGCTGAGGGATTTGTTGATGAAGGCAATGGGACATCCATATTGTATTAGGATAACACCAAGACCATTTCCACATGTCACTTTTAATGATAAATGTCTTTTAGAAATCAGCCATGGGAAAAATAGGTGTAGTACACATAAATTTCTTGAGTATGTCAAAAGCTTGTGCAGTTGCATTGGACAACAAAAATGACTCTTTTTGACATAGTTTTCAATGGGGTATCATGTTTTCCATAATATCTAACAAATTTGTGGTATTATCTAATGAGGCCAAGAAATCCATGAAGGCTTTTAAATCTCTTGGGATCAAGCCAATTTATTTGGCTTCAATTTTTGAAGGGTCGACATGAAAATTTGTGACTAAGATAATGTGGCATAGGTACTCCATATCCTACTAACCAAAGGAGAATTTTGACCTTTTTTTATAGAGCTAGTGGTATGCAATAAGTTGTGGAACAATTTCAAGGTGCTGGAGATGTTCTTTCGAGTTTTTGTTGTAAATCAAGATATCATCAAAGAGGACCATGATAAATTCATGCAATCAAGGGAAAAATATTTCATTCATCAAGCCTTTGAAGGTATAATGGGTATTGGTAAGCTCAAAGGGCATGACTAAGTATTCATAGTGGTCATTTGTTTGTGTGGAAAGTAATTTTTGGAATATCTTCATTCTGTAGGCAGATTCAGTATAGCTAGACTAGAGATCTAATTGAGATAAGAATTGGGCACCATGAATTTCATCAAGAAGTTCACCGATCAATGAGATAGGAAATTTATATTTAATAATGAGATTTTTTATCTCAAAAAAATCAATGAAGATCTACCAAGATCCCTAATTTTTACATACTAGTAAAATTTGGGAGGATTATGGGCTTCTGCTAAGATGAATTACTCCTACTTGAAGGAGTTCATGAACCATATTTTTAATTTTTGATATTTGGAAAAAAGGATAGCGATATGTCAAAATGTTGGGGGTATAATACTTGGAAGGAGTTGAATACGATGGTCTTCTAGTTGATGAGGCAATAACCCTGTTAGTTCCTCAAATATTGATACATATTTGACTAGAATATTTTGTAAGTTAGTAGGCTAGTGAGTAACATGAGATGCTTGAGTTAAATAGAGGGGATACCAATTGGGAGCTACGACACTAGTGAATCATGGTAAGAGGCTCTTTAGTGTGTAATATTGGCCATTATTGTGGAACTACATCCAAAGTTTTAAAAGGTCTTATAAAATAGGGCCCAGAGTGAAAAACATTGGGCTCTAAGAACCACATCATATCCACCCAAGGGTAAGTAAAACATTTATATTTTTATTGAGGGTATAGTCCCCCCAAAAAATATGAACATTGAAACATTTTGTTTTATAAGATAATGTTCCTCTATTAACAAGCATCACAACAAAAATTGAATAAGGGTGCATGAAACAATCATATTCTTTGGTTAACCAAGGATCAATGACATTATGTGTGTTACTAGAGTCAATGATAATAGTGAAGGGGTGTTTCTTAGTTATCCTAGCCAAGGCATGCATTGATATATCTGGGTGTGACTCTATGTTTTTGGGTTCTTCAACTTCAAGTTATTCATTATGAAAATCTTGAGCATCTTGTAATTATTCAACATTTTGTGGTGACTCAACATCTAATATAACTTTTGTTCAATTCACTTTAAGTCTTTGGTGAAGAGCGCTTTTTAAAAACAAGTGCACATTTTCACCATCATAAGTTATTTAATGGAGGCCACTTTTAGAGGGGGTTTGTGACTACTTATTGTGTTGTAAAAGTCTTGAAAGAACCAAAATTTGAAGAATGACATTGGAAAGTGATCTTATCTATACAAGTTTGTCTATTCTTAATGCTTCCGTCATGTTATGTGTTTTAAACATCTTGAACTTTGCATGGATTATATATTTGATCCCACTAATAAAATAATGCTTGAAAAAATCATCTTTTAACCCTTCAATTTGGTTAGCCAATTTTTCAAATTCAACTTGATACTTGTGAACTATTTTGATTTGTTGTAGTTTGGTTAAGGCTCCTATACAAGCATCGTATGTAGTAAAACCAAAGTGAATAAAAAAACTTAACAAACTCAACCCAAGTGGACTCTTCATGAGATTTTGATACCATTGGTACCATTGGTAAGATTCCTTCTCTAAGTGAAATGACATGACAGATAATTTTTATACCCCCAATATATTGTCTAAGCTAAATTATTGTTCAACATGGCAACTCTAGTTGGTTAGTTTTGTGCCATCAAATTTTGAAAAGTCCAATTTAGGGACACATGATGTGGTTCAGGGTAAAAATCCACTTTCAAAATGTTTATTTCCATTGAGTCTATTTGAGAGCATGGTATTTGGTACATTGATGTTGCTTGTTCAACTCATTGAGTCAAAGGATGAGTTGAGATTAGAATTTGACTCATAGTTCCTCAATATTCTATGCCATGGCATGGGATCTCACATGGATGACAACCATTGGCTAGAGGGGTCTAGGGGTGATAGAAAAAGCTTACTTAAGTTATATGTTAAAATGATTGGCTCAATGAGATGATTGAAATAATATAATTTTCACAAGGGTAAAAATATATTTTTTAGACTTTGTAAACTAGAAAGTTACTTTGACAGTGAAATTTTACTTATTATTTTTGTAAATTTCATTAGTTGAAAAATAACTAACTCAAAATATTATATCACCCTATTCTAACACATAATTGGTGATGCTTTAGCCTATTGCTCAACAAACTATGATGGTGTAGTTTGTTATTATGTATACTCTACTAGAGAGTTTGTGAAACTGACTTCTTCTATTAGCTATGATGAATATATGAGAATCAACTTGTGGTGGGTTCAACCAACTCTAGATTTCCCAAAGTAAACACAATCCAAAAATGGGAAGGTTGCTAAAGGGTGTCTATGATTTTGCATTCAGGTGTATCTTGTTCATTATTATTATTGTCTCAACATTTTAGAGTGCTAACTTGGAGGTTAACCATACCCATAATCCACTATCCTATCTTTGAGGTCATTTTTGAGTAACTTATGGGGGCTAACTACTTACTGGTGCACCAAAATTAATAGATGATCGAAGGTTTTCTATAGCTAGGAAGTGAAAACAACTAGGGGACTTCCTATATATCCAAAGATATGTGAAAGTAAAATACATATAAAACATTATTTGATGGCTTACGTCTTGGCTCATAACACCTCACTCCATGAAATTAGATAAATTTAATAACTTCTTAGCCTAAAATGACAACTTTATGTTAGTTTTAAATCTGTCGAAACACAGATTATAACCTAAAATTAAAAAAATAGTTTTTTCTCAAGAAGATATGGGAAAAAATATTACTGCCACCAACCCATTGCCACTTTATGATCACTAAGTTTCTGATTGAGCAAGGTGAGAGCATATAATGGAAAGTAATAGAAATCCTAAACCATTAAAAATTTTACAAAAAAAGGGAGAAAAATGCATTACAATATTGCTGGCCTCTTGAGGGGGCAACCTCATTTGAGCAATCTCAATACAATGTAATTTGTGGATGCTTTTCTACTAGTCTAGGCTACTATTTATACAAATTTTATACTGGCTAATTACTAATTTCCATGAATGTGGGATTATTACAAGTATCTCAAGGGATGATTTACAAAACATATGCATTCATATCTTTAATTAATGAACCATTATAAAAAATTAGGATGGATTTATCCTAACATAGTGATATATTCTGCCAAGGAAAAATTGTATCACTTTTAAACTTGGTTTAAAATGATAGTTTCAATGTTAGCCAAACTTGTCTAACTTTAGGTTAATCAGGTCAAAATATGAATGGATATTTATAGAGGCATATTACATCCATTCTAATAATTAGATACACATTACCACAACTGTATTTCATGGATCTCTACAATCACGATTCTCTAGTTTGATAAAGGATCCTAACTAAGGGACTTCATTTTATGCCTCAGTAGGTCAGATTTTAAGCTCCAAGAGGTATTAATGATATAAAAATTATTAGGTACTTAAACTACCTAAGTTCATGAATCCACATCTCTAAACATTACCTCAAGACACTTCACCCAAGATGTAGGTTGTTTTAGCCCAAGAGGGAGGTTAATGCATCAACAAGTCTGAAATTAAGTGCCATTATCTTTCATCTCAAGATATTTTTTTATTAATTATTTGCTAATATATCTTATAGGTATTCATCAACCCAAAAAATTATTTTATCCCTAACATTTAATTCAAATCAAACTTGTTTGCTTTACTTCTAAAGGTTAGTCTTGTATATTTTAGATCAGCTCTTCCCTTCATTAAGTCTATTACATTATGCATAGGGTGTCCATTCTAGTGTGTACAAATCATAGAGTGCATAGACAACCTAATAACATATATAAGTGTACCAGGTTAGGAAAAATAAATAGTGATCAAAAGCATATTATGTTTGCTAAATTAGAATAATGTTTCAGACTAACCTTTATTTTGATATATATAGTTAGTGTTTAGAATATTCACTTTTTAAATTACCATAAAAAGAGAATACACAAGATATTGTGTAATGTTTTTTCATACACCTCTTTGTCCCATTATGGAAGGCTCCACATAATAAGAAATATTGGAGTCATATATGAAATGTAATTTCTTTGTCACTATGCAGACATTTTTTTCTTACTACATGGGCACTAGGGACACTAGGAAAACACTTTGAATGTTGGCGAAGAATCTGATGGAATTCCTCATAACTTGTATAGCATTCTTCAATCTATTTAATGACTTGAATTTTCTTCTTTTTATAGCTTATTTTAGTGATTCTAAACCTAAATTTGCTAATCTCTCATACTCTCTTTAGGATTATCCAATTGATGTTTGATGTATCATTGTACTTGGGTTTTCCTTCCAAGAAATGGTTTATGCACTTAATAACTTATCTCATCAAAATTTCATTGTGTAGCATTTAAGGAAATTTGTGTTTTATTGCATATCTTTGCTTATGATTCAATGTTTTATTAATTGATATTGGAATCTAGTGAGAGCAAGAAGTTGGAAGCTAAAAAATGGAAACTTTAAAAAGTTGTTTTAACATGTTGGCATGGCAAAGGAAATGGATATCCATCTATAAAAGGGATGGATATCCCAAATTTTGAATTAGGTATTGAATATCTAAGTCTAAATAGATGTATGTCCCAAATGAATATCTATTTGGGACAACTATTTGTTTCTTGTGTTATAAAACAAACATCTGTTTGGGACATATATTTGTTTTTTGTGTTATAGAGAAAAAATGAACCCAAAATATATCAAGAGAAATAATTTCACTAGAGTTAAAACTAATAGATGTCTTTCCTTAGAAAATTGATATCTATTTCATGGATAAAAATTCTCTATGAATTCCTTCTACACCCATAGCAATCATAATCTTCATGTTGCATTCTATAGGTATTATTTTAACATTTTTTTCAAAAAAAATAATAATGATTTTGTAAATTGTTTATAATTTTGTAATTTTAAATCAAATACATAAAAAAATCAAAATAAACCCAAACTCAATCCTAAATCATAAGTTCTTTAAGGAAAATTATTAGAATAATTAATGTAGCTTAATTATCTTAGTTAAGATTACTTATGGTGTACACATGCCTAAGTGGTTAGTGGGCCACACTAGATCCTTAGTGGGGGACAGTGGCCTCACCACTCAGTCCTTAGTGGAAGACAATGGTCTCACCACTCACCTCATGGGAGGGCCACCTACTTGTCCTCCACTCACCTCTTCCTCTCTCTTATTTTATGAGCACTCTTGAAGTGAATTTGTAAGAAAAAAGTAAAATAAGGAAGGAAAGAAGCTAAGCAAAGCATGATGTAAGCAAACAAGCTAGCCAATCATAGAGAGGTGAGAATCATGGAGACATAGAGAGTTTTTTCATTGTA
The DNA here is from genome assembly GCA_037957365.1 of Torreya grandis. Lineage (NCBI taxonomy): Eukaryota > Viridiplantae > Streptophyta > Pinopsida > Cupressales > Taxaceae > Torreya > Torreya grandis. The sequence goes on from JARHVA010001504.1 coordinate 1,000,072, forward strand.
ACCAATTTGTGAGTAATATATAACTATATGTTATGTGCAATGTATTAATGTTTATGGCATGCCTATATGATCTTGGTTAGAATGTTTATCACTTTAGATAGCTGGTTGTCTTACCAACGTGTTGGTGTTTAATCTTTTGTTGAGGATTTTAGTATTGCATGTTTGTGATCAACACTTGCATATCAAGTGTCAAAAATTGCATGTGTAGTTTCAACTATTGTATGTAGTGTCTTGTGACTACATACCTAATTCAAAATCATGGTAACATTAAACAAAGAATAATTAGAAAAGAAGATTTATAGTGCAGACAAAAAACTTGAACATTTGCCTCAATCAAAAGACTTGATTATTTAGCTCAGTCAAAATATGATTTACTTTGTATATTGGCAGAAGTTGGGAATTGCTTATTCATGATAGATCAATTAGATTATGTAATGATGAAATTGGATGTGACTCCATTGGTGAAATATTTAGTTAATCTAGAACTTGTGAGACATCTAGATGAGGAGGTAATACTTATAGCTAATTTTTGTGTTAATGAAATTAATAGCTCCACAAGATTCTTATAACAATAGTAATATGGAGGTTTTTTAGTTAATTGTAGAAAGTTTCAAAATTTTGAATTATTTTAACAATCCAACTTTGGATAAAAGAATCTTAATTCTAGAAACTATTACAAAAATAAGATCTTGTGTCATTATGTTGGATCTAGATTGTGAAGATCTTAGTCTTGAAATGTTTCAACATTTCTTGGTTACTATTTGAGAATCAAATAAAAAATGTTATATCCTCTATTCAGATCATCATAACTTTGATTATTAATTAGAGTGATGATAATTCTCAACCAATACTGTCTTCTCTATTAGTTGTTTTGAAGTAAGAACAAGTTACTTCTACAACTGTACATGAATTGGTTAATAGTGTTGCCAAACAATGTGAGTAGAAATTGATGACATACTTCTTAGTTGATAAAATAAAGGAATAAGAATCATGTGATGCATCTATAAGAGTACACAAATATGAGAATTTAACATGGGTATGTGCACAGAGTTGGGGGACAATTCTATTAACATTTTAGGTAACGTGATTACATTATTAAATAACACTATCACATTATTTAATTAACATGACCATGTTATTTAATTAACATGATCGTGCTATTGAAATCATGGCTAGGTAATTATCAAGACATAACATGTACACATTATTGAGAAAATAATAAAGCGTATGCATTATTTTAAACTCAAAAAATGTGTACGCATTATATAGTTCACTATACAATGCGTATGTGTTATAAAATGTGTACGTGTTGCTTTGTTATAAGTAAAAAACCAACTTCATGAGTATTTGGGAGTTGCATGTGAAGCCAACTTTATCCATAATCTTATATTTACTACTCTAAATATTAATTATAAGTTTACATTTATTTGTTACATTTATAAGTTTAAATATAACAATATAAATGTAAACTTATACTTTAAATTTATTTTAGTAAATATAAGAAATTAGGGTTATTCAACATCCAATAGATTTGGTCTCACAGTTTCACCCCTTACGATGTGGAAAATAGTTTTTCAAAATCCAATTAGGTCAGTACTTAGGCATTTTCAAGGTTTAAGTATTAAACCTAGGGATTTCAAGACAACTTTTGAAAATGATATCCATTTTTGGTAAACATATAGTCATTTTTTAGGTTTTTGTGCCTTCCAGATTGATTCCTGACATTTCTAGGAGTCTTATGTTTGTCAAAATTGAAGTTTTCAAATCGCTCACTTTGAAATTGATGTAAAGTGGTGTGATTGGGGTAGCATAGGTGACATTGATGACCTACACACATCAAAAAACCACTTTGTGTTAATTTCACTTATTCATCATCCTTACCTCATCCTTGATCACTTCCTACTCATGCCTCATCAACCTTAATCATTCTCTCATCATTATTAATTTTCCCTAATCACTCCCTCATTGACCCTCACTATCCTTAGTCATCTCTAATCACTCCCTCATGATCCTTGATTACTCCCTCATTGACCCTCACTATGCCTCATCATCCCTAATAACTCACTCCTTGTACCTCCTCATCCCTCATCACTCCTTCTTTGACCCTCACCATCCCTCATCATCTTTAATCACTCCTTCATCATCCCTAATCACTCCATTGGCTCTCACCATCCCTCATCATCCCTAATCACTCCATCATTGGCTTTTACCATCCCTTATCATCACTTCATCATACCTAATCACTCCCTCCTCATCTCTCATCATATATAATCACTTCCTTATTGACCCTCACCATTTATAATCATTTATAATCACTCTCTCATTGCCCCTCACCATCCCTCATGATGTAGAGCCATACTGCATACTCTGCTTGTCTAAGCTCTTTGTCAATATCCATGTAGCTTTCACTTTGTGTTTTCTTGCTTGATCTTTATCTTTGGACCCTGCACACATTTCAAGTTCACATCTGCATTTTATTCATTTGTTTTATTCTCCACTATTTTTTGGATGGTCTCACTAAATTCTTCATTCTGTTCTCTTTACTTAATGCATTCAATCTTTCTTACTTTGAGACTAACCCCCTTACTAGTCTTTACGCTTTATAATAACTTGTATCAAATTTTGTCTCTAGTTTCTTAGGCTTTAATAGGGCTCTAAAAAAATTCCTTCCACTACTTTGAGTTCTCTCTAACTTCTTCTCAACCCTACTTAACTTCTCAACATAATCCTCATATCATACACTACCTCTTACTTTGTCATAGACTCTTCTTGTACATACTCAAATCATCAAATAAACCTCATTTATGGATACCCTATAATATATCCCATTTATTCACAAAGTTTTAGGCTTTTATTTAACTATTTGATAACTTCTTTTGGTTCTTTCTACTCTCGGATTAGGTCTTTAGGTTTCCTTCCACCCTATCTACTACACAGTCCTCCCCCATCCATACTTATCCATACTTACACAACTTGAAAACACTATATTATCTTTGTGCATGTTGAACTCAAAATTTTCACCAAGTTTCATGAATTATTGACAGTTACAACTCCTAAAAACTCACTTCAAAAGTAGAAACCCTAATACAAGATTTAGACTAGTTTCACAGACTTGAGAAGGGTCAAAATGAGATTTCAATCTTCTAATGGTGTTTATAATGACTTTGACTATTGTATTACATCTGATTTGATCCTATGCACATTTTCCAAGTGTTATATTTCACTTTTAAATCTATAGTAGATTGACTTGACCAAATTTGAATAGATTGTGTACTCAGTCACATGTCTATAGTAATATGAGAAGAGGTTATTTATTCTAATTCATTCCAAAAAGGGTTCTAAATCAACATTAAGGTTGAAAATCCTCTGCACAATGTTTACACACTTTAAAAAATCAATGCCTTCCATCTATAACACTGAATTTGCCAATTTCCATTAGATACCACTTTGACTGTGTTAAGTTTCTTAATGATTGTAGGACTATGCTAGTTTTCTTTTTGCTCATCCAAATATATGATCATGAAGTCTTTTTTCTCATCCAAATATATCCCTAATCACTACTTCATCATACCTCATCATCTATAATCACTCATTCCTTGTCCTTGATCTCCCCTAATCACCCCCTCATTAATCCTCACCATCACTCATCATCCCTAATTACTCCCTCATCCTCTCTAATCACTCCCTCATTGAACCTCACCATCCCTCATCATCTATAATCAATTCATCCTCATTCCTCCTCATCCTTAATCACTCCATCCAATACCTTGATGGTGGTATTTTGTTGGAGTTTAACAATGTTAGGAGATACAAGTGGAAAGTTGAGTGCTAGCATAAAATATAAGACATAGAGATCAAAATGATGTGGAGGCAAATTTGAAACATAGATATTTAACACCTATGAAAAAATATGGGCCTATTAGAAATTATGCAATTCACAATTAAAAATCCACCAAAAAAAGAGAAGCAAGTAAGACCACCATAGCACCAAAAATGGGTAGTAAATACATGAGGATCACAAAACTATACGATTTCCTGAAACCAATCAATTGATTTTCATATGAGGACATTTTATGATCTGAATAATTATATTTAGGGCCTTCTATTTGTATGTATATTGATCGAGTCATCATACTAGAGAGTGTAATTTTTTTTTCAAATGATTAGAACAAGTAGTATAAGATTGGAAGGTGGTGCTTAATTCATAACTTCAATATTCAATATAATGAAGAGTGTCACACTATGAGCTCTCTACTTGCACATATCGAGAACTGGGTACACATTATTTATCACTATAAAAATTTAAGTAGATAATAGATTATGAACCCAAGATATGGTCGGTACTAAAAATATCTCTACTTCCCCCAACAAGAAATTATATGAAGTAAAAATATTGTTTCATTAACAAATGTCAATCAATGGTGAGATAATACACTTCATCATTTTTAATGGAAGTTAGAAGAATTTAATTTTTCTTAAATCATATTTTCAAAAATTGAGCTTGAAATTTATACATCATCCATAACCATACGTTAGTGTATGGTCTAGTGTAGGTCTTGAGAAATGGATCACCTAGTAGTGTTGCTTGGTGTACAAAATCAAACTTTTTAAAGATGCAATCCTTTGTGACATCTCACCATTATAGGTGTGTGATGTTTTACATGTGGTCAACCATGTATTTACCATTGACATGTAGTGTATGAAGTAAATCCTTAAAATTTTGTGATAGATTGTTTGGATTTGAAATACAATATATCATAGTTAGTTCATAAGCTTTCAGTCATTAGTACTAGGAAGTGCAAGAATATTGTCAGTTTTAGTAATAAGTATACTCTTAATGGCAAGAAGTAAATTTTTAATGACATCCTTATGTCACCATATCATAGAGTTTTTTATCCAAAAATAACAAAGACAAAAAAATTGAACCATAAAATAGATGAATATAAGGATATCTTTCAGTCACTTAAATAAGTTCCTGCATACTATACAATAAACAATACTATTGATTTAATCCCTTAACTACCTCTACCTCAAACCTCTTTATATAACATATCATTTATAGAGAATGAATATATCAAATGGTAGATCCATGAAATCATGGATAATGGACACATGATGCCCAAATCATTGCCTTACAGAAACCCAATTATGTTTGTGCCAAAGTTGTGAATCAATTAAAAAATATTAAAAAGATTAATGTGAATACATATTATATTTATTTAAATATTAAGACATTTTTATGCCATATCCATGGTGTAGAATTCTTTTCAAAAATTGATCTTAATTTTGGGTATCATCATATTCATGTAAAACCTTTAGACATTTGGAATCTAGTCTTAAAAACAAAGGAAAGATTGATTGACTAGTTAATTATTCTCCTTAGGTTAACTCATACAACAAATTCATTCATTTCAAGATGTTGAACGACATCCTTAGGACATTTACCTATGTCATTTTTTAATCTACCTGGATGACACCTTAATCTTTAGAAAACATGGGATGAACATCTATACCACGCTGAACTAGTGTTTCACATTTTGCAAAAACATAGTTTTGTGATAACATGAATAAATCTTCATTTTTCATGCAAGAGATAAAATATTTGGGACACATTACACACACGAGGAGCGCAGGTGTGAATCTAACCAAGATTCAAGTTATATAGGAATGGGGAAAAATAAATAACTTTGCATTTTATTCAAGTCTTCTTAGAATTAGAAAATTATACAAGAGATTTGTGTTTAATTTTTATCATTTGAACCAAACTACCAAAGTTGAAACTGAGTAAAGTTTTATTTAGTCAGTTACACAACAAAGATAATTCAATGAACTAAAATTTAGACTCTATTTTGTGTTAATACTTATGTTACTTGATTATAAATTTGGAAGATCATCCAATTCATTCAGTAATAAAATTGACTATCACAAATGAGTAGTGACAACACAAAATGGATTAAATACCATATGATTAGAATCAAAGATATCTTTAGAGTATACACTTATTCCAGATGATGAGGGAGCAATTAGGGATGGTAAGGGATGATGAGGATCAATGATGGAGTGATGAAGGATGGTGAGGGTCAATAAGGGAGTGATTAGTGATGATGAGAGACGAGTAAATATTGATTAAGTATTATGAGAGATAAGAATTGAGTGATTAGGGATGATGAGGGATAGTGATAATCAATGAAGGAGTGATTAGGGATGATAAGTCCAAGTGATTAGAGATGATGAGAGATAACTAAGTTCAATGAAGGAGTGATCAAGGATGAGGAGGGAGGAAGAGGGAGTGAATAGGGATTAAGAAGTGATTAGGTATGATGAGGGATGAGGAAAGAGTGATTAGGGATGATGAAGGATGGGAAGTGATTAGGGATGATGATGGATAGTGAGGGTCAATGGAGAAGTGATTATGGATGACAATGGAATGATTAGAGATGACTAGGGATAGTGAGGGTCAATGAGGGAGTGATTAGGGATAATGAATAATGATGAGAGAGTGATTATGGGTGACGGGGCATGAGTAAGAAGTGATCAAGGATGAGGGAAGGATGATGAACGAGTGAAATTAACACAAAGTGGTTGTTTGATGTGTGTAGGTCATCAATGTGACCTATGTTACCCCAATCACACCACTTAGCATCAATTTCAAAGTGAATGGTTTTTAAACTTCAATTTTGATAAACCTAAGACTCCTAAAAATGCCAAGAATAAATTTGAAAGGCATAAAAACCTAAAAAATGATTATATGTTTACCAAAAATGGATATTAATTACAAAAGTTGTCTTTAAATCCCTAGGTTTAATACATAGACTCTGAAAAATGCCTAAGTACTGACTTGATTAGATTTTGAAAAATTATTTTCCACATCGTAAGGTGTAAAACTGTGAGACCAACTCTATTAGATGTTGAGTGATCGTAATTTATTATATTTAATAAAATAAATTTAAAGTATAATTAAACTTATATTTAACATTTAGAGTAGTAAATATAAGCTTATGGACAAAGTTGGCTTGATGTTCAACTTCTAAATGCTCATGGAGTTGGTTTTGTACTTATAACAAAGCAATGCGTATGCATTCTATAGTGCACTATATAATGCGTACACATTATTTGAATTTAAAATAACACATACACATTATTTGAATTTAAATTGAAAACCAAAACTTTGGTCTTGGAAACGACTTGGATTTCTAAGCCAAAGGCTTGGGATGATGCATCTACAACGGAGATCGAGAGTTTTAGGAAAAACCAACAAATTTAAACTTCAATCACAAAATACACTATGGATTTCAACATCAATATTCAAAAAATTATTACTGTCATGATGACTAGTTGTTCTCTTTCTAAATGTATGATTTTTATAAATTTTGGGCTATTTTAAGGGTTCAAACTATATTTATTTCTAACATCTTTTTTAGGCCACTACATGCCTCACCCATATATGCCTATTCATGTTTATCTAATTTTTTTTCAATGATCCAAATGCAAAAAACATTATATGGTAATAGACTAGGGCTGATTCTACACACATTCAAAATAAAAAATCAAATTTTCATTTTTTTGAGGTAATTAGGGTGGGTTGCACGGATGACTATCCATTTTTTTGTTAGTTTTTAGCATATACTTAATTGTAAAATTAATTAAAAAAATATTCATCAAAAAAATGTAAAAAAATGTTCGTAACACATTAGAAGATCTAATCTAAATATTCATCAAAGGGTTTCTATATTTAATGATGCTAAAAAAATAGTGGGTCGCACAGAATGGTACATTTCAAATTGTCTTACAAAAATAGGAGGTCCTCTTCAAATTTTAGTTGTTTAACCTATTTATACTTAACCATTTTTCAAAAAAAAAATGTTTTTTGAAAACTAAACTCAAAATGCTACAATTCATGTGTTTATATCATCTTCAAATTTTGAGTGTAACCATATCTAATTATCTATAGAAGTTCACACTTCTGAAATTTTAGTAAAATCATGTCCACGGGTAGGCCCTTTTTTGTCCTTCAAGTTGGTACACTTATCCCAATGAAAATTACTAAAGTTGTTATAAGATATGAATTTCAAGAGGCATGTATGACAGAGCTCCATAATGACTTCATAGAAGTACATGCAGCTTCAAATGATGGGATTGAGCTTGATGGAAATTTAAGTACAACAACCTTGGTTAAAAATTTAGATCAATCTAGTCTAAGTTTATGAGGCCTATGGCTACCTTGATGACACTAATGGAAGATATGCAAATGAAAATAATTTTGAAGTCACTAATGATGAAATAGAGTTGGCTGAAAATTCTAGATTAATAGGTAATGTTGAGCACTCAGAGAAATTTAGTGAAGCCTTTTCAAGAAAAGAGCTAAATGAATTTGAGGATGTTGAAGTTTTTAGATCATAATATAGTGATGTGTACATACATCACTTTAGTGATGATAGTTTAGTTGTTGAGAAGAATTTTCAATGCTAAATGTGTACTAGATTGACTTCCAAATAAAACCCATGGAGAAGAATGTTTCTGATAGTTCAATTTTTGTTTGGTTCAAATCAGTTTGAAATTGATTTGATGAAGAAATCAACCAATCATAGAGAACACAATGAGCCTACTTTTACATATCAAATCCATCAATTCATAATACCATGGGATCCATGTGTTTTGACACCAAAATATAATGAAGAACAAACAAATGATGATTCTCTAGTTGAGCATAGTGTTGTCCTAACTTCAAATCATAAAATATCCAAAGTGAAAGTTAGAGAAGTATCTAATTTTAATGTTCATGCTCTTGAAGACAAATAAAAAAATCTATTATGTGAAACTAATTTTGATCGAAAGCCTAAAGAATTACAAGCTTTGAAGAATCAATTATTGGTCTCAAAAGAAAAGACTGTGCAAGATTTAGTAATATTTTATAGCACACACAACTTCCTTGAATAACTCTATTGGAAGGCTTATATTGAAAAGAGGCACAAAGGAATTAAGGATTGAGCGACCCTTACTTATTTGCAAACCATCAAAGAATATTTATAGATAATACAATCAAATTATTTACATTTGCTATCTGACAGGGATCATGCCATCAAATTTGTAGAGGAGACCTTAGATGCATAAAAAGAGAAGGAGAAGGATATTGATGAACTCGGCCTTGAACTTAGCCTAACTCACTACTCACTCTACCAAGCTGAAAATTAGATGGATGTTGTATCCATAACTAATAAGGTGAAATCTAAAGTAATATTAGAAGTCAAGTAGATATTTGAGGGAGTTGTTGAGCTTAAATTAAAATTAATAATGTGGTTGTGATTCAAAGTCTACTTGGAGACATGAAGAAGGAATTAGGAGTGATGAAACAGTACATAGTGATTTCAACAGTCTTAGAACCATGGAGATTCAACATGTTGATAACACTTGGGATGAACATAAAGAATGCAATCTTATGGGTCTAGAAAAGATTTTTTTTCATGATGATACATCTTCTATTTTGGATGCAAAATTATCTTTAGATAATCTAATTTTTGTGTTGAATGATGAGACACTTCCTAAATCAAATGATACATATGGTGACAATAACATGGTGTGGGATCTAGATGATTGTTTGGGATACTCGAGACTTAAAATCAAAGAGGAACAAGTAAGTGCATTTATTGGTAAATTCTTACTTGATTACAATACCTTCATGCCATCTTTAAAAAAGGTTTAAGGGCAATTCACAAAAAGGAAGCTGAAATTGAAGATCCAATTATGATTACACAAGTAGTTATCATTCACATTAAAGTCAAATAAATATTTGAAGAGTTTGTTCACATTGTTATATTCAAAGAGGGAAGCTCACACTAGTGGCATGGTGAGGTATGCCCATCCTTTTGATTAAAACCCACTTGAAAATAATTTGGCCATGTTTTAGATGACACATAAGAGTGGGTAGACAAAATGTTTCATAAAACACTCTGATATGAGTTGCTCTTTTCTACACAATAAGAATCCAATTTTTGGTGAGTATCTCAGCGTGACTCATTATTCTGGGATACAATAAATAAAAATAAAATAAATATACATTGATATCACTATTCTAATCAGAGTAGTACAACACAAGCATGGTATAACTACTTCATTGTTGAGTAATTATGCATAAGTTCAACAACCAAGTATATTGAGAAATTATTGTAACAAAGGGAATGTACCATAGAGGATCATGGGTCAAAATTTTAGACTTGGTGAAGTTTCCATTATTTCAATCAACCATCACATGATTTTAGTTGCTTATATACATATGGTTTGGAAAATAATTTCGAACAAGGGATGGAGCATATTTAAATTAATAAATTTTGGCAAGGTATTTTTAGCCTTAACAAAGGTATTCTTAGTCATTAGAATGCTCATATATCTTGTTATTGCAATGAGATCTCACTATTACAGCTATTGTTCTATTTTCAAGTTGTTAATCTTGATAAAATAATATTTTAAGTTGATAATTTCAGAATTAAACAATAACAAGTTTAATTCGTATGAGATTATGGAATCATTAGAGATTGTTGGTAAATATTACTAGCTGAAAAGAATGGATACTCCAACCAACACAATTTTAATTTTGGAGACTTGTGGTTGTCAAATTTATTTTCAGCATGCATCCATGTTGATTTATTTATTTTATTTGAAGGGATAATCTTCAACATCATTAATGATAATCATTTTGCAAATTTTATATCAGAGTGGTGTAGTTGAAACTCGGTAGATCAAAGTAGTTTTTCAGAGAGTTCACTGGATTCTTGAAAAAGATTCTTTATATTTTAACAAGAATAGTAAAGGAGGTTTCATTTTCAAGAGTGATGCAACATAACACATCAAAGAATAGGACTCACAAATCTCCTAGAGTAGTTTGGGATCTTGGTATTTGTAGGACAATTCAAACATTGCTTGAGGGTAAATAATTTTGGGAAGGGTGAACTATCATGTTCTCTTTTTCAAATAATTTAAAAATAATAAATTTAGTATTTTAATTTGTCTAATTAACTTAATTTTAAGTGACAAATTAATATTAACTTATTATTATTATAAATAATAGGAAAGTGGTGGAAGAAGTAAAAATAAAAGAAAATGGTAAAATTAAAAAGCGCACCCTTTGTGTGGCATTTAGTGTGTCAATATTACAAGCTTTTACTAGTGGATTTCATTATTACATACATGTGTGCGCACATCCTTAGTGGAGCTCACTATTACAATATTTTTCTAGTGGAGTTCACTATTCCACACACGTGTGCACATCCTTAGTGGAACTCACTATTGTAAGTTTTTTCTAGTGGAGTTCACTATTACATATATATGTGTGCACATTCTTATTGGAGCTCACTATTGTAATCTTTTGCTAGTGGAGTTCACTATTCCACACATGTGTGTACATATCCTTAGTGGATCTCACTATTTCAAGCTTTTGATAGTGAAGTTCACAATTCCACACATGTGTGTGCACATCCTTAGTGGAGTTCACTATTGTAAGCTTTTTGCTAAGTGGACTTCACTATTGCACCACATTTTGGCCCCTCATGTTGGAAATATGTTTTCCTTATTGGGCCACATTTTATATTAACTATGGTAACCCTTATGTAGTGGAGTGTTCTCATGTGTATGATCCACCCTTATTTGCCTCTCTCTCCTTAACACTATTTATTCTCCCTTCTCATACTCATTCCTCATTCATCTTTGTAATAAAAAAGACTTATTTCAGAGCTTGAGCCTTTGGTTCAACTTCTTCTCTCTTAAGATGAAAACCCTTGGAGTGTAGAGATTTGGAGGATGAAAATCCTCTCAGTTTCTATTATGGATTTGAGGACGAAAACCCTCTTGTTCATATGAGGTGATTCCATCTGTGAATTACATTTGTGCCAAAGATTGTGATCCCATTGTGGATCAACTTTAAAAATTTGTGAAAGGTTTGTTGCTATATTTTTACTATATGTGTATTTTGATTATTATAATAAATAAATTAGTTAGGTTTTCGTGTTGTTATATAACTCATTTTATGAATGTTTCCAGTAGGGATTCAAATAACAATATTGTATGTGGCTACCTAGTATGTTTATTAGTTGTCTCTATGTGTAGAAATTAGAAATTATAGTGTTGTTATTTTATTTTGAAAGGGATATTATTGTAAAAATAGAATTCATAAATAATCATTAATACATTCAAAAGATCTAAAGTGGTGTTTGTTGTTTTTTTAAACTTAACACACACTACATTGAAAAATATTTAATTTGAGGTGAGATCCTTTTATTATTTGGTGGTCGTGGAAATATATATTAAAGTGGGGGGATTTATTCTCGAGTGGTGGCCCATTATTTTAGTGGGATGGTGTATTATTGTTTTATTGATAAAGTGGAGGCAAAATTTAAAGTGGGGGATTCTTATAACAAAGTGACAGACATCACTTTAGTGAGGGCATTTGTAATTATTGGGAATTTTTAAAAGTGGGACAATTATTTAAGTGTGAAAAAATTGTGAGTCAAAATTTCAAAAGGGATGAACACTATTGTAAAGAGTAAAATTATTGTTTTTTGCATTTATCTTGACTATCAAATATGGAGGATGAGGTCTAGTCTGATAGGAGGTCAGACCCCCTCACAAGCAAAACAAATAATTTTGTTGCTCTCACCTTCATTTATGGAGGTTGTTTCTCATTGTACCCTATTGGCCATATATTCTTCTCATGGATGCATTTTTTATGTTAATTGACATCCATTTTGGGAGACATTTTTAATGCCAAATTGAGTGTTTTTTGGCACCCTAGACCCTTGTAACCAAGCCCCTTATCATTTGTACACTTATTTATGTATTTTTGATTAAGCTCGACATCCCACATTGTTAGTGTACATTTATTTTTCCACTTTATAGTTTTCAGATGTGATCACCCTACGACACATTTCACCATCTATATTTAAGGATTTTACCAGATTGGATCCTCCAAGTTTCAGCTTCATTATCTGCACATAACTCCCTTGTTTGAAGAAAAAATCTCTTCTTGTTGAGAGATATTTGATCTGTGTCATCGATAATTTTTAGACCGTTAAAATTTGTACACAACTTGAAGTGTAGCTATTCTGGTGAATCCCAGTGTTAAATTATCTTCTTAGATAGTTTCTTTTAGTATGATATGGAGATATACAATATCATCTTGTTAATGTTTGAATAATGGATTTATTCCACTCAGACATATCTTTTTGCATCATTCCACCCTATCAATAGTATGGGGGTATGATGAAAATCCTGCTTATTTGGTTGTCATCTTCCTTGCTAACCCTTGGTGTACTGGATCTTCTAGCAGTAGATAAAAGTCATTCCTAATTATTTAGTTATCATGTTCTTTGATAACCCTTGGTGAACCACGTCCTCTGACAATAGATCAAATTCAGTTGGTGAACCTTTTTTGCACTATCAACACCTATGATAGTCTCTTTTTGTAAGAGCTATTCTGGTTAATTTCAGTGTCATTTACTTTGTGATCAAGTAGTGGATTTAGATCACTCATGCATATTTGAGTTTCATTGAGACTTTTGAGTTCACTAAGTCCATCTAGTGCACTTCAACATTGTGTTGAGTCTTTGAGTCATGCTTCTTGGGATGCCTTACAACATAAGTTCTCTCTCCACTTACATTGTGCTTTCTTTATTAGTGTTTTTCTAAGTGAACCACATATAGAGTACCAATTTTTACTTGACTTGGAGGTTACAATGAATTGACATCCATGTATTATGATAAGATGGATTATGTATCTCTAATAATCTAAATGAAACAAAAAATGTTTGGTAGGGGGTACACATGATACTTAAACAAGCACCTAAAGGCTAAGAGGCTCAAGAATACTATGGGATACTAGATATCTATAGAGGCTATCTGGTTTGCTAGCTTGCACCAAGATATAAAAATACTCATAAACTAGGTTAGGTCTAGCATGATCAATCACAAAAAGGATTTAGGTATATCTAACATATATAACCAAAGCAAAATGACTAGTTAAAACAAGAAATCTACTTGCATACAAATTATGGAAATGACAATACTAAATAAAGAGAGCTATCAAATGATGCATAAACTTAGAAGAGAAGGAACTTTTAGGTCAAATAAAATATGTTTTAGGGATAAAATATGGTTTCAAGCAAGGGTGTAAGAGAATGCCTAATCTAATCTTAAGCCAGTTCTTTATTCTCAACACTATTATTTCCTGATAATACAACTTTTTGGTTTAGCAAAAGAGGATATTGTTTATGAAAATACATAGATTGTTTTGAGAAATTAGGATTATACTATGCAATGAGAAATGTTTTTAAATAAAGAATAACATGTGATGGAAGATATTTTCAAGCAATGAAGGATATTGTTAACCATAAACAAATGCAAAAACTTCAAAAACTATCCTAGATAATGCCCTAAACAAACTAAATCACTAAAAAATTCAAAACCTAGGATATACACTACTACAAACAAATATGAATGCAAATTTTCATATCAAAGTGCCCTTATATCAAACTCAAAATCATTGTGTAGACTTTCTACCAACCAATTATCTAAGCTAGGAACCGATGGAGGAGGATCAAGCCATGTGTGCACTGAGTCCAAACTAGGAGCCAAAAGCAATGGAGGAGGTGAAGGAAAAGCTACCAACTATGAGAGAGCTAATGTATGGATCACAATAAAATGTGTAATAGAGTTTTTGAGGATGTTAGTACCAACCAACAAGCTTTGGGAACACTATAGAGAGAAATGTGAATTACCAAAATGAACTATAGAGTACTAGGGCATCCCTTGTCACAATGAAAGCTAAGTATGCCAAGAATGAACATGGTGAGATTCAATAAGGAACGAAAGATTTGGGAGTGATGATAAAGAGAGGATATTAGAGCAAAAACATATGTGAGAGAGAGGAAAATTAATGATAGACCATCATATATGGCAACCCTAATCGAATAAAAAGCCAAAACTACTCTTTTCTAACCATTAAGACCCAAATAGGCCCTTTTTTACACATTATGCCCTAAGATGTAGCTTTTATGAAGCAAAAATGTGGCCTACACCATGGGTTTCCTCCCTAATCCATGACCTAGGTCAAAATCCCACCCTAGGTTGTCAACAAGCCTTTGAAAGGGCCTATCAATGAGCAAAAGGGTCAGTGAGGTGCCAAGGATGTCTAAGGGATGGAGATATGATGCAAAAAGGGTCCATACAAGTGGAAAATGTATTAAAGTAGGATAAGTAGGGCTGGTAGTCTAAACATGAGCTGATGTGTAATCATAGGGAAGATTAGGGTTACGTGAAGTATAATTACATATGCCCCCAAGGCACAAGCAATCGGTGTTTGAATGAACAAGGAGTGTTGTGTAGTACTTGGAAGCCACACAAAAGCAAAGGAAAATAAAAATTGAAAAGAGAACATTACCTGTATTTACCAGATAAAGATGGTGGTAGAAGAAGTTGATGGCATGATCTTTGGGTGAGAGTGAAAATGTTGCATAATCCAAATCCAACTCTAGTTCTAGCTCTTACTCCTACAACGAAGGGACACAAATGATATCAAATAAAATAATAAAATTTAGAATGAAATTCATTAGGGAGTCAGCCCTAGTGTTCTCCCTATGAGGGATATGGGTGATCTAGACGTCCTCAAAAGAGGAGAGCAAATCACATGCTACCTTGAAGAGGGGGAAAAACTCAGATATATGGATAGCCTAGGCACTAATGAGTTGAGACACAGCTAAAAGTGAGTTAGAGAACAAATGGACATAGCACACGCTTAACCCATAGGCATTGATTAAGGCATCAATGATTGTATGATACTTAGCAACATTATTTATTTCATTGGTAAGTAAAAAACTAGTTGCAACAAGATTATGGCCCCATGGATCCTCGATGACCCTATTCATAATAATAGGTCTTGGGTTGCCTCAATTACCACCACCTATGTGGATCACCATTGATAGGTGCACCATGATGGGGGTTGAAGACGTAGGATTAGTAGCTGTAAAAGGAATATCTCAAAGTGAGTGGGGTAAGTGAGTTACATAAGGGAGTCAGACAATGAAACCAAGCCATAATCATAGTGAGTGAACAATGTCGGCCACAAATAAAGGTGACAAGGGAAGGTGATAAGAAGTTCATAGAAGACAAAGACTAGTCAGTGTAGACTAGATCAAGTCTTGAACCACCATAATCATCAACCAACACCACCTATAAGAGCCATGATGAAAGAGAAAAATGGGATTTATAATGGATCGACTATAGGGCTACAGAGAAATGACTAACTAAAAGAAGCACAAGAAGTAAATTCTATCCCTAAGTGTCCATGAGATAGAGCACCAACCTGAGAGATCAATGGGGACTCAAAAGGGATCTTGGGTACCGAAATAGGGTGAGAGTAGCCCCAAGGAGGCCTTAGATTAAAAATAAAGGTCACCATCACACTCAAAATGGGACAAAACTCTTAATATGGATGTTTTATGGTCTAGGATGTAATGGAGGGTTAAAAACCCAAAAAGGGGCCCACTAAAAGCAAAAAAAGAGAGCCAAAAAGAGAAAAAAGGTGAAAGAGAAGTCATTTTCACACTCATTTTTAATCTGAGAGACTCTGAGGAGAGAAAAACCACCACCAAAGCCCAAGTAGAGCATACGATAACATGGGGAACACACCACAAGTCCACATGATGGTCCAGGTAAGTCCTTTGAACAAAACTATCAATTTTGTTCATTTTTATGGTTTGGGAGGACCAAAGGTCATTTTAAATTATTTTTAATTATTCAATGGACAAATCAAGTGGATTAACTAGTCAAAATGATCAAATAGTGGAGAGGGCCACTCTAGGCCAAACAAGAGGCTAAATGGAGGCCTAAGGAGAGAGAAATGGGAAGCCCTAGGGCTTTCCAAGGGGTCACGACCTAGGGCATGTCATGACTAGGTAAACTTGTAGCCTGGGCCATTGTTAGGTCATGAGGGCCATGTCTTGGCCCACTATCAGGTTGTGGCTTTGCCTAAAAAGCTATGGCCTAGGCCAGAAAAGGCCCAAACTATGCTCTAGGGAGCTTAGGAGAGGTAAAAAAAGACCAGGAGGGGAAAAAAGAAAAATAGTTTAAAACACTTAATTTCAACTAGTGTTTTTTATTTCATAACTAGTACAACTAATCCATTTGCCTATTTCTTGGTATTGTAGACACATGGAGGAGTCAATGCACAATAGGAGGGAGAGTCATCATAGGCAGGTGAGTAGCCAACACAAAGAGAGAGATGTTACAAGGTGACCAATTGAAAGAGAGTTCCATCATGGTTTGCTAAGGAGGTTAATGCTCTACTTATAGAGGACCAAGATTGCCTACAGTGTGAAGGTCTATGGAAAATAGTGCACATGCCTTTACTACATTACTCTAGGGATCTGGTGAATGCATTGTTGACCACATGGGTACTTGAGAGGCATGTGTTCTAGTTGGGGCTCGAAATAAGGGACATCCTAATCATTGAGAATGTCTACTAGCTTTATGGGGTAGAACCTATAGGGAGGGAGATTGAGTTTCCATAAGAATAGGACACAACTATAATCAAGCTTTATCTAGTGTGACCCTATCAAGATTAGAAAAACCATGGAGTATATATCACATAGCTATTACCAGGGGTTCCACCACAATATATAGTGATTGCGGCCAATATGGTTAGGAGGCTCTACATTGGATAGAGTATGGGGAAGGTACCACTATCTTAGATAGGAGTTAGCCAATGAGTAGAGGGAGGACAAAGGTATGCATAGGGCCAATACATCTTGGGAAGACTATACTAGTAGATGGATCACATTGAGTGCACAGGGGCTCAACCTAGCTTACTTATATCTTGGGATTAGAGAGACTCCCATTGACATGATCGATGACACCATAATGAAGTGAGGCATACCCTACACTGGGAGAAGGTCCTATATGGGTTGTGCAGTTCATAGATAGGGTGGGGCTTGTACAAACCGCCCTAGATCAATATGTAGTGGATACCTACATTCAATATCCATAAAAGTTTATGGTGTGGCTAGAGGACTTTGGAGTAGAGACCTATGTGAGACAAAATGAGTTTTAAGGTCTATAAGGGTCATATCAACATCTAGAGAGACAGGCTCTCGCAGCATGAGAGAGATGGACACAACCTAGGCCAATTGGTGCTAAGCACAGAGGAAACCAAGATAGAATGAGAGAGCCAATAGTGGAGAGAGGTAGCCATGATGAGGGCTACCACCACTAAAAGGAGAAAATCCTATCAGAGGGACATAAGGCCATTGGCATGACTAGGTAAGAGAAGTGTATTTTCTAAATAACACTTATATTTAGTACTCATCTTGTAGGGAGAGCCAATATGTGACTAACATATTTACTCTATATGTGTGTGAAGGAGACTAACCTATTTGGATTGGGCCCCAAGTGGACCTAATAATGAGGGAGCTATTCTCTGATGTGGTGGTATCACCACTCATAGAGAGGCTACCACATCTACCAATGGGGGTAGAGACACATACTCACTTCTAATAGGTAGGTGCATGAACATCACTTGAGATGACAAGAACATGACACTAGATACCATGGCTAATGGTAGATTTAATATGGTATGAGGAAACTACAACATGACATGAGATAGATATAACATAGGGTGAGGTATAGCTAGCTAGAGCAGAATCTGAGTTGGATCGGTTGTAGGTTGAGCTAGCTCGATAACATGGCCAAGGAATAGAGGCACTTGGAGATAGGGTAAACCAATTGATTGCCCTAGAGGATACCATGTATTGATTGGTTGAGAGGTAGAGATTGAGATATTCACCTGGAGTAAGGATACCATAGATAGAGTAGAGTCATAGGCTAATTAGGAGGTATCATAAATGTAGCCCTACATGTGGTAGTTCTAGGGACTACAAGTCCAGGCTTAGAAAAATCCATGTGATAAACCTAAATAAAAAACATGTATTTTTTTGATATATATACAATCATTTCTCATTATTAGCACACATGTATATGATTTTATGTGTGATGTGTATGCTTCATTTGATATAGACCACTAGATACATGTGATTAGATAGTAGGAACCATTAATAAAGAACCCATGTGCATACACATATAGAAGTGACATAGAGGTTAGTGGTGTGATAAGAGGGGAAAGGTTAACCCTACCACCATAGGTAGCTTTCTCAAAGGGCCATGCAAGCCCTAGACGTGAAATCAAAAATATTAGGCATAACATTGCATTGCCATAGATCTTTCAACATCTATAGCATTGCCTTCCTCAAAACACTCAGGTGTGAGAGGGAGCGATTGGTCTAACTCCTCAGGCTTAACCATCAAGACATGCACTATAGAGATGCTAAGGGTTGGGCCCTTAGAAAGAGAAATATCCAAACTTAATCAATCAAGGGGATAATGATGCTTATGGTAGGCTCTCATGAGCTTGACGTATGCCTTTATCTCCTTGAATAGGTTGCGTGCCTTAACATGAATGAAATAAATCTTGAGATCAAACTCAGATACTCTAGCAACCTCTATAAGAGATGTATTGAGAGAGAGAATGATCTAATGGGAGAAGTGCAATGTGAGTGAAAGCTCAACATTCGAGGAAACATCTTAAAAGAGATATTTGAGGAGGTAAGAGCCAACCTAGCATCATGAAGTGAGAGAAGGAGTTAGTTGATGCATGCCAAACTCTAAGGGAGTGAACACTAATCTATACTCATCTGGATCATAATGTTCATCCTTAAGAAAGCGAGACTCAAAGCCCTATAGAGCCCCATGAGGAGACAACTAAAGCCTCACTTGAGGGATTCATCTTTGCATAAAATAATGCCCAAGGACCTAATCAACCTTCATGGTATGAACCTCACTTTCGTGCATGAACTAGACCATGCAAAATGCAAATGATGTGATGGATTACATGGTAGTGGTCCAGGGATGGCCAAGAATCATATTGTATGAGAGATCCAAGTCTAACACACAAAACTCAATCTTGACTATCTTGGGGCCAAACTTGACCTATATCTTCATGTTTCCCATCGGTACAACCATGTTATTTTTAAAACTAACATAGTTGTGGCAAGAATCAAAGAGATTTTTTTGATTAATCCCAATATCATTGAACACATGTAGGGGCATGATATTCAACACCGATATTTCATCAATGATGCATCTCTTGACACAACAATCATCGATAAAGGTCTCAATGTAAAGGGGGAATTGATCTCTTTTTACAATAATTGAAGCATCTGGTAAAGAGGCTAGGTTGAAAGATAACGTGGGAGGATGAGGGTGATAAAAAATGTTGGAGTTTTAAAAAGATTTGACATCATCCCGTAATTGGCCCTCATGAGAGAGACCAAGCTTGTTAAAGATGAGACCCCTCTATTCAAGGCAAAGGCGAAGAATGTCCTAAATGGAGATCCCAATTGAGAGGCCTTATAACTCCTTTATGATGGAGTAAGGATGATGTCTAGCTTGGGGAGGGATGTTACATCAAAAGTTACATATGATTTTAGGGTTCCCTTCCCCTGTGGACTGGGCAAAAGGCCCAACATTACTAGTATCTTTGATGGGATTGGTGACCTAACCCAAGTACATATTGACAAATCACTCATACCCAATATAGGTTATGTCAATAGAAACAAAGACCTTGCTACTCTTGTGCTTGGCTTTCCCTCTTGGTTTAACTTAGGAAGAGGAGTCAGAAGAGGTAGAAAAGCAAGAAGGGGAATGATGGGACTTAACCTTGGAATTTTTCTTCTTCTCCTTATCATGGTTAGGTATAAGCTCCTTAAACATATTTAATTTATGATTGGGTTCCTTAAGTGGATAAATCTAAGGTAGAGGCAAGGCTTATGCACCAGACTTTTAGGTAGCATAATTTACATCATCGTGGCCCTTCATTTGATGGAAATTTCAAAACTTGGTGGGATCATAAAGAAACACCATTCAGGGTTTTGTTATGCTTAACTAGAGGACTTATTTTTACTTAGAGCATTCATTTCATGGCTTTCTTGTCCTTCTTCTTGGGAGGATAATCGGTGACACCATAGTCGGTCACATTGTAATTATGATCATGTGAAGAGGATGACTTTTGGGTTGGCATAAAGTGCATGCCTGCATGAACCTCAAAGAATTCAATATTTAAAGACTCGCAACTTCATCATATGAGGTGGGTTCACTCTTAAGAACATTAAGATGAACTTCTTGCCTCAATTATCATGTGAACATACCATAAATTTGATCATTCGAGAACCTTATTTTTCATGTATGGATGGATGAACACCACCTACATACAAAATAAAGGTTTGACTCACCTTTGGCCTACACCAAGGAGGTAAGTGATTGGATGTTGAGGTCAAATGGTTTGGAGATATCAAAGTACTATAGGAAGTCATTTAGAAGGAGCTGAAAACTAGAGAAAGAATATGGAGGCAGATTTTGAAACTAAATGAGAGCTTTGGCTCATAGGGAATGAGCAAAGAGCTTTAACATCATGCCTTCATCCTATTCACAATCCATACATTCCATCATAAATGTGATGATATTATCTATGGGACTAACATCCCGAATCCCATTGAACTTAGGTAGTTCAGGGATAGGAGTAAGAAGGGGAATGACATGCACCCAAAGGGCTAGAGGATTCCTATGGAGATCCTCATAGGCATGGTTGATAGCAAGTTGGTAATGAAATTCATGAGGAGGATCATGGAGGTTATGATGTTTCCTATGACAATAAGCCTCATCATGACCTTGGTCACAAATGGGGAAATACCGAGGTGACTCTTGGTATGGGGACACTCACGATGGAAATCATCCCTATTATGGGGTGGGGAATGACCATGGGAAAGGTACCATTCCTTAAAGGGATGATGAGATGACATGGCATGCTCATATAAATGGTCATGGTGACCTAGGTCTCCATGATGCTAGCCATATGTCATCAGATGAGGCTCAACATGATAGCATTGATGCTTAGGATAAGCATCCCATGGATCTCTAGTTCACAAGTGGTGATCAAACTCAGCACACTCATCTGAGAGTCTAAAGGATGGATTAGGAGGGTGGGAGGCATCCACATGATGTAGATGCCTCATTGATTTGGAATCCCTATGCATTGCAACATGGACATGAGGGTGTTCTTGTTGCAGAGTCTCCTACTAAGAAAGAGGTGGAGAAATCATATGAGAACTGGTTGAGGCACTTGAAATGGAGCAGGTGTGATCTATATCTCCAAAAAAAGCATACTACCTACTCTTAGGGGGAAAGGGGTGAACTTCATTCACCTAAAGGCATCTGTGACAATCATCAATGGTGGCAGATAGCTCATCATGCCTTAATCATAAAATGAGGCCCTCATCACCTTGAATGGGTGAATGAATCACAACATGAGGCCAAGGGGAAAGATCCTCATATGAATGAAGATTAGACTGGTAGAAAGGGGTCCGAGTCCATTGGTTATAGATCTAACAATATTGTTCCCTATAGAACATAAGAGGGTCTAGGTCACCATGTTGGGTCAAGGGAACCTGTTGGGTCCTATAATGTCTATGGTATTCCATTGCAGCCATAGCCTGTTCATGAGTGAGCTTAGGGATGAGGCCCTGAATCCAAAGGGATTGGCATCCCAAGTGTGGGAGACTAGCCATGGATGTAATGAAACAATAACAACACAAGAGACAATAGAAAAGGCAAATTGATGATGAACTAGTAGGGAGAATAACACAAAACCAAAGTAGGATAAAATAACCAAGGTGAGAGCCGAAAAACAACTAAAAGCAAATCCTAAAATATAAAAAAGGGGAATTGGATAAAAGTGTTTTAAATGGGATAAAACTAGCATGAGATCATATATGGGGCCCCATCGAGCGTGCCAGAATGTAGCTCCAAGAATTTGAATGGAATCACTAGTGTTTGGTAAGAGGCTTAGGAATACTATGGGATACTAGAGATCTATAGAGGCTATTTAATTTTCCAACTTTCACCAAGCTATAGAAAGACTTATAAACTAGGTTAAGGCTAGTGTGATCAAGCATGTAAAGGATGCAGGTATCTCTAGCATATATAACCACAACAAAGGGAGTAGCTAAAAACACGAAATCTACTTGCATACAAATTATGAAAATGACAATGCTAAATAAAGAGAGCTATCAAATGATGCATAAAATTAGAAGATAAGGCACTCTCAGGTCAAATGAAAAATGTTTTAGGGTGTAAAGACATTTTTAAGCAAGGGTGCAAGAGAATGCAGGGATCTAAGCCTAAGATAGTTTTTTATTCTCAGCACTATTATTTCCTAATAATGTAACTTTTTGGTTTAGCAAAAGAAGAGATTGTTTATGCAAATACATAGACTTTTTTGAGCAATGAGGATTCTAATATACAATGAGAAATGTTTCTAAAGGAAGCATGAAATGTAATGTAATATATTTTCAAGCATTGAAGGATATTCTTAACCACATACAAATGTAAAAACTTCAAAAACTATCCTAGATAATGCCCTAAACAAACTAAATCACTAAAACAATCAAAACCTAGCATATACACTACTATAAACAAATAAGAATTTCACATTGCATAATAAAGTGCCTTCATATCAAGATCAGAAGTATTGTGCAGACTTTATACCAACTAATTATCTAAGTTAGGAAGTGATGAAGGAGGTGAAGGAGAAGCTACTAACTATGAGAGAGCCAATGTATGGAGCACAATAATAGGTAAAATGGAGTCTTTGAGGATGCTATGAGCAACCAACAAGATTAAATAACACTATAGAGAGAAATGTGAATCACCAAAATGAACTATAGAGTAGTAGGGCATCCCTTATCACAACGAAAGCTAAGTATGCCAAGAATGAACCAAGTGAGATTCAAAAAGGCACCAAAGCTTTGAGATTTATTATCAAGAGAGGATATTAGAGAAAAAATTTAGGAGAGAGAGAGGAAAATAAATGATAGACCATCATAAATGGCAACCCTAATCTGAGAAAAACCAAAAACTGCCCATTTTTAGTTGTTGGGACCAAATTGGGCCCTTTTTGCACATTCTACCTAGGCTACGACCTAGGCCATGGCTTTTGTGAAGGAAACATGCAACCTAGTCCATGGGTTTCCTCCCTAAGCCATGCCCTGGGTCAAAATCCCACCCCAAGTGGTCATCAAGCCTCCAGAAGGGCCCTGAGAGGCATCTAGAAGGCCTATCAATGAGCAAAAGGGCCAGTGAGGTGCAAGGGATGTCTAAAAGATGGATATATGATGCAAAAAGGGTCCAAAAAAGTGGAAAATATCTCAAATTAGGATAACCAGGGTTGGTAGTCTGTACATGAGTTGATGTTTAATCATAGGGAGGAGTAGGATTAAGGAAAGTATGATTACATATTGGTTACCATATAAATACTTAGTATTTCACTGTGTATTTATACATGGGTACCTCATTATGCCTTGCAACTAGGACCTATTTGTGTATTTTTATTCACTCCCTAACAATATCTTAAGGGAGGGTGTTAGAACAATTAATGCAGCTTAGTGGGTCACATTGGCTCCTTAGTGGGGGATAATGGCCTCACCACTCAGTCCTTCGTGGGAGATAATGGTGTATCACCACTCAACTAGTGGGAGGGCCACCTGATTGTCCTACACTCACCTCTTACTCTCCTATTTTATGATCACCCTTGGAGTACATTTGTAAAAAAATTAAAATAAGGAAGGAAGCTAAGCAAATCAAGCTGTAAGCAAGAAAACTAGCCAGTCAGAGAGGTGAGAAACATGGAGACATAGAGAATCTTTGCATTATAATATATTTGAGAGTAATAGATAGATTTGTCTTGTGTGAAATGTATTAATGATTATGGCATTCCTGTATGATCCTAGTTAGAGTGTTTATTGTTCCAATAATAACCCTATCAAGTAAAGCCCTCTGAGTTAAACCTTCCTCAAGAAAACCCTCATTCTATTCATGATGAGATTGAAAATAACATGCAATAAATAAACCATATGACTATAGGATTTATAGTTGGAAGACATATTTATTCTAATGTCATGAATCTAAACCAAACCTTAAAGGAAATTATGAGAAATGTTGATACCTTAGGTAACCATATTGTTGCCTATGAGTCATGGTAGGTTGCAAAAAAGAGAGAAACTAATAACTTATTACCCTATGACTAAGTGAGATAATTTAATATCACTAAAGAGATGTTAACATAATATTTTGTCCATACCATCACTTGACAAAATGTAGACCTCAATAGGACAAAAAATTCCATTAAGTGATGTACACACCCATAAATTTGTGTAAAATTTAGCAATTGATGATGGATGGATTTTAATAAACCACTCAACAAAAATATTGATGTTCCATCATGTTGAAACTATACGTAGAGTAAATGTTTCATAAAGAGATTATTTATTTCAACACGAGGGAGTTTTAGTTGTTTGAGGGGACTTGCCACATTTTAGATCAAAGGTGTTTATAGTTTTTTACTGCCCATTTTTACCTCCACATATTATTGATCCTATTCCTCCCATCCCAAACACCATTATTACCACCAATGCCACATATAAGTATTTTATTGATATTAAATATCTCACACAAAGTATAATAGAGAAGGTTTCATAAATGGTGAATTTAATTAGAGGTGGAGATAACACAATCATTTATTAATCCACCTGTAGTGCTAGATCTTATAGGTACCATGAACGCTATGTCTACACACCTCATAAGTGCAAATTTTATGATAGTAGCTACCTTGGTCTTGAATCTACTAAAAGCGATATTGAATTGACTGATTTTGAGGAGTTCCTTATAAATACATAGAAGAAGGAGGAACAACAATAGGCGTAGGGGGTAATAATATTCCTTGACTCTATTAAATTTAATATTTCAATATATTTGTTTACATACAATTTCAATTTTGAAACTTCCCAAATTTTTAGCTTTTGTTTGAAAAACATTGATGATTAACTCACTATTAGATCATGCTCATAGAGCGGTTAGGGAGGCCACATTTAGTGACATTGAATATGACTAAAGTTTCTTGGTATAAAGGTTAATGTCAATTTCAAATTTAGTTTGTTGTCCTATTGCAATATTAATCATTTTAGGAAAAACTTTTCAATTGTATGTTTTATTAATGACTTTTTCTGAATTCAAATTTTACAGAATGTTCTTGATATTCCCATAGTTTCTCCATAACAATCACATTTTATTATGAATCTAGATCATCCTCAAAAACATGGCATTGAAATTTTTGATACAATTTCATATCCAAGGAAGTGCACGAAGATGGATTTAAATGAATATAATCTTTCTAATTAGATATTTATTTTCATATTTAATAGAGAATTACATGATATGGTGTGAATTTAGAAAATCTCAAATATTTCACCTTCTCTCGATTTGTCTCCTTAAATGAGATAAGATACATAGACACTAGTACAATCCACTTATGTAGTAAGTTGAACATTTTCTAGTTTGTTAAATTTATCTACATTTATATTTATAGTTTATAAATGCATAAACTAATCATTTATTATTTTTTCTTCACAGTTTTCCTCTTATACTACAACCACAAGGGGTTAGGATCCTTCACCATCTCAAGGGATGGAGAGAAAAATATTGGATGATCTAGGTGATTCTTAGGTTTAGTTTGTATAAGCATAGTATTATGGATGGCCCATGATATTTTATTTATGGGTTGACATGGAATGGTATTTATCACTCTTATTATGTATTTTGTGGCAAAGAACCATATAGTTTATTGGTGATTACTACTCCAAATTGATTTTGTGGTAGTTTACCTTATATTTTTGTCATGTGTACTTACCATAAATGACTAATTTTAACGTTATTGGCTTACTTTCTTCAAGAGCTTGTTTGATAAAAAAAATGTTTGATTACATCATAAAAGATTTTTTTACATTAAATTTCAGCCTCTATTCAATTTAAGGCACTTTATTATTTCATCATTTTGATGCTAGTTTTTAGTCATTTAACACTATAAACATTTTATAATCATTATTTTAATTAATAAATGTTTGACATGAATTTAGACTAGATCATTTTGAAGATTCTATTCACAATAGGTTCATTTTAAACTTCTATAAAATACAAATTCTAAGTTTTGATGTATTGTAGAACATGGAAGAAGTTGCATTTAATTTTTTAAAACTAGACAAGGTGATTTGAGCATATAATTTTAATCATTAAATGTTCATAGAAGTTGCATAGTAGTTCTCAAGTTATGGTCCAACACATGCCAACTCTACTTGCAAAACAAGAGGCCACCAACTTCCCTCTTTTTTATAAGAGAAGGTCATTCTTGAAGCTAGAAACAATATGTTGTTGGGCATACATAAAGGCCATGATCATGGTCCTAGGAATTATTAGGCATAAGTGATGTGGTGGTGTAACCATTTTTTAAGCACTAAGATTTATAGTAGAGATCTATAATTGTGCTTCTAAACTTGATAAACTTATTATCCATGTTTCTACATGCTAGACGAGGGAAGAAAACTTGTACCGGGGTGAATTAATTTTTTAAGTCCTAGTCAAATATGATATTTCCCTACCTAGACATGTTGGATGTATCAAAAGTGAAAGTGGACACCATGGTAGAAAAAACATCACTTATAGATTTAAAAAAATGTGTCCTTTGATTACATAAAAAATGCATTTTAAGACTAATTACTAAATCCTCTGCCACATATACATTTATTCTTATTGATTGAAATTATTTAAGGTGTAAATATATGTCATATATATACATGTGGTGGATATTTAATTTTTAATAAATGACATATGATTTGTATTTTATGAAAGGCTATTCCCCCCCTCCCCCCTGAAGAAAAAAAAATGCACTTATTTTGTTAAGAGAAGGGCATTTTTGAAGTCATAACAAGTAGGATGCCTATCAACAAAGCATACTCAAGGGATATGAATTTGTTGTTAGTTTTTATTTGACATCTATGACATGGTGTCAAAATTAATTTTCCATCAACGAAGACTTGATGATAGAGATATTCAACTACACCTCTAAAATTTGTTGCCAATGTTTCTGCATACAAACTAGGATGGAAAAGTCATACCCAAGAAGATTAAGAGGTCACATATGTTATTTTAATATCGTGTTGTGTTTTAAGTGATTAAATTATAATTGGAGGTGCTAAAATAAAAAATCTTTCTTAGAGGCAATAACCTTGTCTCTTGATTTCATAAAAATTACATTTTGGGATCGACTGTTAAATCCTATGCCATGGATCTTTCTATTCTTCTCGATCAACATGATTTAAGGTGAAAATATATGGATCATACACACTTAATAATTATTTTGGTTATATTAGATTATATATATTTTTATTTTATGAAATATTTAAATTTGCCAAAAATTGCACTTTTTTGTTTAGAGAAGGACGTTATTAAAGCCAAAAAGAGTAGACCGTATCTCAATTGAGCATACTTTTCGGCTACACACATGGTATTAGGAATGTAATACATGACATGGTGGCTAGTTAGTTTTAAATAATGAATTCTCAGAGGTATAGATATCCAACTATACAACTAAACTTGACAAAATTTGTTGTCAGTGTTTCTATAATTGATTTTCTATTATAAAGATGAAAAATTGGATTCTGTGAGTTTCAAGAAGTAACCTTATCTACTCATAGGACAAGTCACATGAATTTATAATCTAACGTGACCCCACTAATATTGACATGATTGATGTTAGTATAAAATCATAAAAATTAATGTACTTAAAAACATGAACAAAGAACTAACATCTAATACACAATTAATATAAAAATATAATAATGTACTAATGTAACTATCAATCAACTATATCTTTTGGGTCATCTATAATATTGAGAGTTTCCAATATTTATTCATGATCACAATTAAAAAATTTATCAAAATCACTGGTCTTTGGCTTGAGAACATGCTAAACTAACTGAACATTCATAACAACAACCAAGTGTGGATATGTGAAAATTTTATTTTCTATATTGTAGTCCCCAAATGATGGAATTTTATATATATATATATATATATATATATATATATATATATATATATAAATTAGGTTCTCAACTAAGTTATATTGAAATCACCAACCTTATTGGATATATGAAGTCATCTCCATATGTAGTAGACCTTATAAGTTTTTGTTTTCCCTTCACACAATGTGTTAACTAATAGTTTGATTTCTAAATATTTCCAAGAGGGGAATCACAAACATACACATGTCTAGGTTCCAAAAGTTATAATATGTGATCATGGAATATATAAGTGTCTATTATGTCAATATGGCTTGAATAAAATATTTGTACATTTTTAAGGGGCATGGACACCAATACTCAACCGCCTATGAATTGTCGCACTGATTTTACTCTAAAACCACATAAATTTCAAAGAAACATGCTATTCTTGTGTCTAATTATTCCACACATTTGAATTTGAGATATTTGATGAATGCATTTTTAGGAATTCAATAATTTTATCACATTATATTTTATATCCCAAATTTTATTCCTCTACCAACAAGAAGAATTATTACACATCCAAATTATGTATAACACCATGTTATGGTACATGGTTACACCAAGACACAATATAATTTTCATTAGTGTAATGAGTGGCATCATGATGTGACATTATCCTTCACAACATAGTTAGATTTAGACATTGAGATATTTTCTTCATACATGTTACTATTTTTTATAGAAATTTTAAAATGTGATACTTTTGATTATGGCATGTTAAGCATACTATTTATGTATATGAGATATATGTAATGTGTAACAACCCCACTTGATTTTACCATAATATTGTAATGATTTTTTTTCAAAATTAAAAACATATATTCAAAATATAGATTTCACCACAGGAAAACCTAATTAATGATCTTTAACAAATTACATTAATTTAGTTAACCATCAAGGTTATAGCTAACACACTTAGCTAAGGATCACCATGTAAAGATATAGAAATCATGAAAATTACTGAGTAACTATAAACATTGCATCTCAACATAAAAGATATAATACAAATTCAACTATCATTGATATAATATTATAGCTCTATTGTAGAAGTACAATGTATAATTATTACAGTTTTCATCAATACATAAGATATCTCAAATAATAAAACATGATATAAAGATCATTTGAGCAGAGTCTCCATGACTCAAGTATCAATATGTAATCTCAACTGTCATCTCAAGTATAGTACTCCAGCTGAGAGGGAGATCATCATCCAATTACTTTTCCACACCAACCATAAACCATAGATTGCCCACACTATCTCCCAAACAAGGGGATGGTCTTCCCTTCATAAATGGGTAGATAATGATGGTGTGAGAATCTAGAGTAACAAACTAGAACCTATGTGTTAAATATATCTAATACATAATGTGTACCATAAAGAAATATGTTCAAATATGATATCAAATAACTATAAAAACTATATCAATATATGAAATGATAATGTTTATCAAACATTACTTTGGCCAAAATTTTTAATAATAAATGATCTCTAGGATCAGTCAAATTCATACACACCACTTGATTGTATTACTCCTTATATTACATTGATGGCACTAATTAAGCTAGTAAAATCTATCTATTGCTTAATTAGGGTCATGAATGTGAGATTCTATAAAAATAAATAACACTACAAAAATCAATAGATCCATTTAACATATTTCACTTTAGCTAATCATAGAATATGTTAAATAAAAAAAAAAAAAAAATTCATTTAATCCTTTAAATGAAGTGAATGAAATCTAAGCATCTAGTTTATTATAAATAATAAACATAATACAAAGTAGTCCTCAATATAACACACCATCCAGTTATGAATATCTATACTTCCAGTTGCTTTATCCATTAAGCAACTTATAATATTATTTCTTCATGAAATAATATTATAAAACTAGCTATAAAATTGTTTATATTCCACATATAACAATAACAAGTCCATAAGTTATAGATATGTTCTTTATTTAATCTCATAAATATAATGAGTGCTTTATATATAAACATTCAAATGCTTTTATAAACACCAAATTATAATCAAGAATTTATTATTCATTGTTATAACAATTATAACACTGTTATATGTATAATACATATTTATATATATATATATATATATATATATATATATATATATATATATATATATATATATATATATATATATATAGACAATTTCATTACATTACATAATTCGTTTATACAATACACTACTAAGGAAACATCCATTGTCTTTAGCCAAGTATATTATATACACAAAGTGTACAGTCAATTTACAATTAAGGCCCCATAACCTTATTATTAAATTGTGGAAGTTTCATTTCCTATGATAAATAGATATACATAATTTATATAATTCTAACTTAGTTCTTATTTATCTTACTATATATATTCAAATCATCTTAAATAAAATAATCATCCATGCTTGTCTATTCATAAGTGAAAATATAACTAACACAACTGCTTTTTACCCTATTCGGGTTTCAACAAAGCAATATTTAATACTCAGTCAAATACCTACTCAAGTATACATGTAAATATCTTAGACTTGGTTGACTAAACAACTTAACATAATTTAGAATACATAATATTTTTATTCAATGAAATCGTAGGAACTCGTATACCTAGCTCTCTATGCAACTTATATACACACTTCATAAAAATAATCATACACACTTCATAATACATAGTCTCATTTGTGTATGTGTGAGGTTCATAAAAATAACTG
Organism: Torreya grandis; assembly: GCA_037957365.1. Lineage (NCBI taxonomy): Eukaryota > Viridiplantae > Streptophyta > Pinopsida > Cupressales > Taxaceae > Torreya > Torreya grandis. Next base: position 1,031,836 of record JARHVA010001504.1, read on the forward strand.
AACTCAGCCATATAAATCTTATTGGTATTCATTCTTTTTATAACAATCATTTTAATAAACCTATAGTCTAATTGTTCATCTACCTGTATCTAGTTTATTCATAATGACTTCATGGGAGAATTTCCATTTCCCATTATAATACATTTTCATAAACTAGCTTAGGATATATAACATATCATGTGCCCAGTTCTCACAATAACTTCATTTTGAAATGTATAACACACAATCATTTACAAATCTGACTATCGACTACACACAAACACTAACACTCATGTATACACACACACACATTATCACTTCACATAGCTCAACAATTTATTACTATTATACACACACACACACACACACACACACACACACACACACACACATATACATATATACATATATATATATATATATATATATATATATACATATATATATATATATATATATACATACATACATATACATATACACACACACACACACATATATATATATATATATATATATATATATGTTGAATAAAATAGCGTATATATATATATATATACATATATACATATATATATATACATACATATATATATATATATATATATACATATACATACATACATATATATATATATATACATACATATATATATATATATATATATATATACATATACATATATATATATATATATATATATATATATATATATATATATATATATATATACCTACAGTCATTTAATGGAATATGACAGTTCCACATACTAGTGTATATAAATATATACATGAGTATACCTATATACTTAATCAATTTTTAATCGAGTATATACTCATTTATATATCTAAAAACCCTAAAAATTGATATCTTAAATCTAAAAGTCCATTTTGATTTAACAATTGAATGCATATATAGGTTAACTTATTTCATTATATATTTACATATACCTTAAATGCATATATAATAATCTATTTTGAATTTACTGTTATGAACCATATTATTCATATACCCATCAAGATAATCTTTATATAATAAACAAAAATGTCCTTAAAGCTATAAATGTGTAGGACATAACATTTGATAACCTAACAATAACTAAAGCCATCTTTACCCCATATCCCAGTTTATCCTAGTTTGAATGTGGGGTTCTATGGATGTTGAGCCTTCCACATGGCTTCACATATAACCCAATTTTTCTAATGATTTAATCTAAAAAACCTAGTAACCATACAATTTAGAAGAAAAATCGATTCATTATTTCATTAAGAAATTGAATTACAAGACCAACTTGGTGAATGTAGTTAGTCGAGCAAAATTCTTTCTTCATATTTGTCCACCTTTTATTCACCTTTCTACTTTCTCCACTAAGAATGTCATGAACCATCCTTTATGTCCTCATTTCATTCATTGTCCCACTCTCCTCCTTTATCTATTTTCCCTCCTCTATTTTTTTCCACTACCCATCAATAACAACCAATATTAATCATTTAAACTCTACATGCCTAGATAGATCATAGTCTACTTCTATGCAAAATAAAATAAACCCCATAATCTCCTCTCAAACATTGCTTAACTAAAGTCAACAAGTGATTAGTTACCTAATCATTCTTGACACTTCTCTTCAAATCCCTTGTTAGCCATATTCTGTTCCTTTAACAAATCCGCATGGTAATGATCAATCCATCATCAACCACCCCAATCATGTAAGTCAAATAATCCTTATATTTCATGCAATACTTTAACTAGTAAATATCCAAAGTATTTCCCCATGAAATGACTAACACAATCAATCATATAACCTTAGCAATGAAACTATGCACAACAAGACTTAGAGTATATGTTAGATGCTATCCACAACATAACAATTACAATGATTCCTAAAATCATTCTATAATTAACATTAATATATATCCATTTATATATATGAATATAAATATTTAAAACAATAGTTAAATAACATAATATCTTTCAAAACAATGTTATTATCTTTTGACATTAAAATGTAATTATCATAATAATAATCTTTAATTATTATTATCTATATATTATAGATCAAAGGATGATTATGGAATCCATCACAATATTTTTTTTTTTACTAAGGCAAATATATACATAAACAAAAATAATTTATTTTGTTTAGCCAAACAAGATGAGTTATGTAAGATCACAAAATCAATGAAATAGCTTAAACAATCAAAATGATCATAATCAATCAATTAAGATTTTACTAGAAAGCATACTAATAATCATCTAAATAAAACTATACAAAAACTATGATAATCCATATCAAAAAATTATGAAACATAATATACTAAGTAGTGTGTGTAAGATTTTTTGGATTCATTCTCTGTCGACCCCCAACATCTCCATCTAACCACCCTCTCCGATGATACTCTCCTTCCATCATGATCTAAGGGAAAAATCTATCCTACATCCACCTCATACCAATGAAGGTAGTTAGTCAAAAACATTATTATATATATAAAATAATGTTGTAAAATAATCAAACATGATTACAATATAATAAACATAAAGTAATGCTAACTCATAACAACTAATAATATAAATTAAGCAACACAAAGTATCTCATAATCAACATATATAATCAAACTTAATCAAGTATTAGTTAATCAACTACAATAATCCACAGATTTAATAAGCTATTTAGCTTAGAGAGAAATCATGATATAACAAAATGTGATTGTGGTTTTAATTACTCGGTATGATAATATGGATTATGGGTTTATTTCATTACTCCAGTTATTCTCACATTTTATGTCAGTTATTTATGATTATTTATACTCTATAAAGTACTAAAAATACCTTTCGTGTGTGAAGGAACTAGTACAAAAGGGTGGTTTGCATAATTATGATGTAGTTTGATATTATTATAGATATCAACATAATGCAACAATGCCCAATGCATTGTAAAATTAAACCCTATGATACTACCCATTCACATTTATCATACACACAAGCTTTCATGTTCATTTTGTATTATGACATCATCTTGTATGTGCTTTTTTGGTTAAATATCATCACGTAGATATCTTGATGTGCAAATATGTATCATAAGTATATTTATTAGGTTGTCTAGTTGGATTTGGTCCACACGCTATGTGATCATGTTTTTAAGTTAGAATATTAAAAGGATATTAAATGCATTTTAAGTGTATAAGAAGCATGGTTTTGAGATAAAAGATTGGGGAAGATGTCTAGGTGGTTGACCACAATAGTTCACTATTATTTGGTTTGTAATGTTTGTGTACATGAAATCTAGAACTTGTAAGAAAATTAAAAAAACTAATTCCTACTCTAAATTGAACAAAATGAAAAATTGGTTTATTTGGTTTACAATACCTACACTTACCATGAGAATATATTCCTTTCTAATCGGATTTGCTTGTGCTTGTGATGGATTAGGGTTTCTTAAACAATCGTGCAAGAATTAGGTAACATGTAGCTATGAAGAATAATTTATTCATTAAAAATATTAGAGAATTTATATTTTAGATTAGATTTTATAATTTCAATAGATTTTAGATGATCCAAATGAAGAAATAAATGGTGGATCTATATATATTTGGATGGGAGGATAAATGGTTGAGATTTACTTGATCAGATTTAGAAAATTCAAGTTCAGATGAGATTTGATCAATGAGTTAACTAATTTAGTTTTCGTTTGATGGACGAGTTAATTTTTTTTGCTAGTTGGTGAAAGAGTTAACTAATTCAAATTTAATTTGATAAAAGAGTTAACTGATTGATTGAGAGTGGATCGGATGAGGGGATTAAGTTTCCATTTTGATCAAAGATTTGATTGGGTGATGACATGGAGTACAACATGGGTGAGGATAATTAGTATTATTAATTAATTAATTAATTATGTCCATGGAATTAGTTAATAATTAATTAACTAATTAATAATGATTAATTAGATAATAATCCATGGAGTGATGTAGTGGGATTTAATGAGGTTGATTAATTAACATAGTGTAATTAATCGATTAACACGATGGTGTTAGTATAAATTAGTAATGATGCATTAAAAATAAAATTAGGGTGGTAGAATTAATATGTCTACATTTACCCCTTTTTGAAATGGATTTATGACTAAAAGGAGCGTTGGATTTTCAAATAATGGAGAAGAAGAAAGATAGATGCATAAGGATGCCCATAATGGCATGATGGTTAGGGAAATGTCCCCTTGAGAGGGTGCATGGGGATGAAAGATATAAATGGGATATTGAAATTAGAAGAGGGGTTGAAATAGAAGAATTAAGGCTAAAATAGAAGGGTGGGAGGGTGAATAAATTGAAGGCAATGTAAAGCCATAAAATAAATGTTAATTATGGATAGTTAGTTAGAATGAATGTTTATGAGTATTGATGATGAATGGTGATAATATTGAATTTAATTATAAATGTTTAATCAAGTTGATATTTAATATATCATATAACAAAATACATCATGATATGGAGAACCATGATGACATTATTGTAATTTATGTGTTGTCTATCCTAGCCACCCTTGGTCCCTATGACACTTGTACACTTGGAGAGGGGTATTTTTTGCAAAGATCAGTTGAGTAATTATTTTAAGCATCTCATGGTGATTATATGAGTTTAAGATCATGTATGCATGAGTACTTATACTTTTATTTCTTTGAAAGAGTCTTACAATCATGGTTAAAAGTTTGTTCATGTTAGACCTATTAGAGGACACCTTAATGCCAAAAATGTGTCTTGAGGTTTTGATTAATATTATTAGGCTCATTTCATGCATATAATTATTTAATTTGATGTCAATGAAATATCTGGTTAGAAGTCTAATGTGTCATCTCGAGCTCATGAACATGAACACACCATAAGGGTCTTAAAAGTGCATTTGAGGGTGTAAAAGGTCAAAATGTCTTATTTGATCCCATTTAAGACATTTTTGGAGAATAAGCCTTATTAATAACTCATAAAGGTCATATAATTTTGGAAAATCCTCCATGATGTCATTCCATCCATACAAACAAGTCAAAATGGCATTAAAAATAGTTATTTCCCTCCATTCTTGCCTTTTGGCGGGTTTCATACCTTTTTAACATGGGAGAATACCTTTGATCATCACAAAACCATTTCATCCAAGCATGTTTTTTAAGAATTAATGTCTTATATAATGATTTTTAAGTTATTTAAATGAAAAAAAGATCCATTCATGGATGAAAATCATAAATTTCAAGCAAGGATCAAAGAAGAACTAGATTTAATGAAGCTTACTATCCAAAAGTTGTAGGTTTGGGCCCTAAAGACACATTATTGTAAAGTTTTATTAGGTCTAACATATGGAACCATACCTCCATTCATCCATCAAGCATCAAATAAGTATCTTAGGCCTTCTTTGATGTTTGAACATGCAAAACCAGGCATAAAATCCCTAAAATAAGAGGGTTTTCAAGAGACCTTTTCAAGAACTATAGAACCATATGGTGGATTACCAAGGTGATAAAGTACCATATGAAGAGCCTCAAATCATTATTAATCCCTTATAGGTCTTCAAAGAATATATCCATGCTCTCAAGCTCTAAAATAGGCCAAAATCAACCTAAAACATTTTTTGTAGACCTCTACAAGCTATTTTCTGAGACATGCTAGAAATGTTGAGGAGTTACATGGGATTGTATGGACATTGGATGAGGATGTATTATATGGATAATTATAGGTGTTAGGAGGCAAAAATAATCAGACATGGCTATGAACTATTGTTAAGAAGCTTAAAATTGCCTGCAAACTTCTCAATAGAGGAATGGTCTGAGTTTTAATCTTATTTCTCTTGATTTATTATATGGAATGGATATTGGAGGAGGTAAAGAGGTCTATATATCATCATATCAATCCATTAAAATAAATATTGAAGATTTATATCACATCAAATGACTAAGTATATCACAAGCTACCCCAAACCCTCTTAAACCCTATAAGCTTGTGGTTCCATTTTTGGTGTTTGAAGCATACTTAAGTGAATTAGATGAAGTCATAAGGGTATTTATTGGCTTAAAAACTTTCAAGGGGACAAATTAGTGACTTTGGGTTAATAGTGTGGGAAATGAGTCTTTAAGTTAGTCAGTAATGTAAGGACAATGTCCCTCTCTTATTAGTATATGAAGTTACCTTTATTGAAAGCCAAAAAAGGGAAAATCAAGGAAAACTCTATTCATAACTATTTATACAAAAAATGTTTTCTATTGGAGGTTTCATAATTTTAATCAAAAAGTACATAAAAGATATAGAAAGGAAATGAGGTGAATGAAGGGAATGATGAGAAAAGGGAGAAAGGTAGAATGGGTGATTTTATCTAGTTAAACATAAAAATTGCTAAAATAACCCTAGGGAGGATGAATGTTCTAGGTGACTAAACATAAATATTCACTAGAATAACCTAGGAAGGATAAACACTATGCTTAGGGAGATCTCTTCTCATTCAATGGGTGGTAAAGACATAATTACACCCTTAGGAGTGCAAAACATAAATTGAGATAATTCTTTGATATTGATAGCAAATCAAAGACCACCATCCTATATTTACCCATAAAATACAATTAAAATATTTCTTAAACCCCACTGAGATTTCATATTTGTGGAAATAACAAACATAGATTCAAAAATAAATTCTACTGTGCAATTTACACATTAAGACAAATTAATAATAGTTATAACAAAGTTTTGAAATCAAATATTTGAGTACAAATAAATCATAAACACAGTCATAATTCATGAAAATAATTTGAACATACACTTTTCAAATCTTCTCCTTTATATTTATATTTGTTGAGTTATAATACAGTCTCACCTTCTAAAAATATGTCTCAGAGTTTTGTTTTTCAAAAATCCCCCCTTATAATGAACCTAACACTCACATTTATAATGTAGGAAGGTGGTTACGATACATAACCACATTTTTTACATTTTAGATGGTGCAAAATTGAGTTTATAAAAACACACCACTTAAGTGATGTGAAAGTGTGTTGGTGCAATTACACTACATGTAAAAGAGTAAAAAATAAATTATACGTCTTGAAAAGTGTAGAGATGTAATTATGAATTGATGTTTTTACTCTACTCATTGCATTAATCTATAATATCATCTTTCTTATGTATAAAATACATTATACTTACATATTTAAAGTAAGGATCTAACTCTTCAAGTGCACCAAGAATAACAACTTACAAATTATCATGTCTATGTTTTCTATTTTCTTCTTTAATAGTATCTCGATTAGAATATTTATCATCATCATCATCATCATCATCATCATCATCATCATCATCATCATCATCATCGTCATCATCATCATCTTCTTCTTCTTCTTTTATTTACATCTCATTTCCCAGTTCATTTTAGAATGGATCTACTAAAAATATGAATCTCTGAATTGAAATAAGAACTTTAAAAAGAGTGGACTTCCAAGGTTTCCAGCTAGGTCCATTCCATGTTCCAAGAAAATTTAAGTAGACTTGTCCATTATCGTACAAGTTTGGATTAAAACAAACTGATCCACATCCCATTATAAGAAGATGTACTTGAGGTGGCACTTGAAGATAGTCTAGAAGAAGATAAATATCAAATATAAAGAATTCATTTTCATATGGGGTTCCTTTAGGACCCACTATCAATGCTTTCAACACATCCATTCTCACTAGATCCACACGTACATATATATTCAATCCCCACTCTAGAGGAAGACCTAGGGTCAAAGAAGCCATTTATTTTGCAATATGAAACATCCTTTTCTTATTGTGCTTTCTTGTGTTATAAATACTATGTGGACTAACTCCTCAAAATAATTATTGTAGGTGTGACCTTGAGAACCTACCCCAATCAAAGGATACTCACCAAATTATAGCAACTTTAAACTCCCTTTATATAATGAGACATTTTTACAATGCTCTAAAATGGCTTTATTATCTTCCATTTTTATATAACTCTCCTCTTTTAAAGTAGATATAATCTGGTCTGAAATTGCTTCACCATCTTATGTCATTTTTGAATATATATCTTATGTTTTATACTCATAATTTTACCTGTGCAAATTGCTCCAGTGCCTCTTCGATATCCCGTACAAATTTTATCATCTTGATCAATCACCTTTCTTCACCTAAAAAAATGAAAAAGATGAATTTCAATGGATATTTTTACATCACTTTTGTTTTCCACCAGATAGTTGTATTGTGATAAATGAAAACAAGCTAGAGGAAAAATTTACTCTCTTCATTTTCAAATTTTCTTAACCTCACTCATTTTATTAAATTGTATGGCCTTTTTGATATGAGCCAAAACAATAAAAATATGTAATTTACTTTTTTTTTCAAATTTCAAAACCCTCACGCTTACATAGGTTGTACAACCATATGACTAATTATGCCTTGAAAAATAAAACAAAAACAAAATATTTATGCTCTTTTATTTTTCAATTCTGTCTCCTCCTTTCCTTGCTACATGGTTATATAGTCTACTACTACAAGCCAAAACTAAATTTTTTATTCCTAACCTCCTTCCCTAGTCGTATGACATTGTATGGTTCCTTGTGGCAGATGAAAGTAGTTTGAAATCTATTATTTTTTATTTCATTTCATCTTCTATTAGGTGTTACTGTATAATTTTTAGCAGTAGGCAAAATAATTAAAAATATGATATGTTAATTTGTCTTTGCTACTCTCTATTTGTTTTAATCCATATGATTCTTAGCATCAATAGGTAAAAGAAAATAAAATGATTAGACTGGGTTTTATTTATTTTTATTTTTTAGAGTCCTCTATTAGGCCATAAAGAAAATAAAGAAAATAATTTAAAAAACCTTCTTTTGCTCCTCTTTCAAAGGATGCATGACTTCTTTCCTGGTAGCCAAGACAAAATAAAAATTTGATTCTTTATTTTAAATATTACTTCACTTTATATTTTAAAATGAGCGTTTCACTTCTTATAAATAAAATAGAGAATGATTTTGGTCTGGTGCACGATAAGAGATAATAAAAGACAAATTTCATGGTAGTGGGAAGGGAAGATTTCATTTGCATGATCTAGGGAAGTGCCAAAACAAATTTGCACAACTTGAGGAAGCATCCAAGGAAATTACATGATAGTGGGATATTAAAAAATAAAATGCAAATTAAAACAATTAAAATTATTTCAATTGATTTATTATTTTTTAATTTTGTAATTACAATATGTACAAAATCAAAAAGAAAAATTGTACGACTTGAAAAAGTGTCAAGGCACTTTAACACAACTTGGGGAAAAGAAAAAAAACTTACACAATTTGAAAAGGTTTAATGAATTTTTTCATAGTGCAAGAAAGTCAATAACTTTTTACATGGTGGAACTTGAAGAAGCATTTGCATGGTTCACAAGAAAATAGTGTGTTGCTCATGATTCTGATTCTGATTCTAAATTAAATTAATTAATTAATATTAATGAATTAATTACTTTTTAATTTTTTCAAAATATGAAAATTGTAAGCTTAACTTTAAAAATTAACTTGAAAAAATTAAAATTTTCACTAATTTTTTTAAATTGCCAAAAATAATGACAACAACTAGCTCTAACTAGGATTTTGAACTATAAGGGATGGAAAGAATTTAGACTTTGATTTTTTAGGCAATCATTTTATCCACTGGGAAACATAGACTTGAATTAGCTATAACTTGATGGACTAAGAAGTAACCGATCTTTGATAAAATAATGGGTCCTCAAAACATCATAATGGTATCACATGTCAATAGACAATATATGTGAGGGTATCAGGTACTCAACCTGATATATGCTATCACATATCCTAAAGGATAGTGTATGCGATGATATCAGATACTCAGCCTAATATATGCTATCACATATCCCAAATGATAATGTATGGGATGACATTTTTTATTATGTTTTCACACAAACTAAAATTCAAAGATAAAAACCTCTCTTAAAATTTTAATGATTGACCTAATTATCATAGGAAATAGTTCTTGAGATATTTCTCACTGAAGGGAAATGGTAGGTGAGTTCTATAGTGATACACTAGATAGAAAGTGTAATTACTACAAAAGTGCCTGATTTTAAACAAACCCATCTAGAGTGAATCAAATTTTACATGACCTCTATTTGGTTATCTATAATTATCCTAGATTAGGAATAAATTACCTAATTATAATTCTTTTTCTTTGTCTTCTTAATCCGACCAAATGATAGATAGTTTACCTATCTCAATCATATGAGAAATGAACATACGATGTTGGGCCAGATCTTTTGCTCATCAAAATTCTGCATGTTTACCACCAATTCACTTGAAGAGATCAATGAAAAACCTATCCATTCTATAATTTGAAGAAAAAACATGCATATCACCATTTTTAATATTGAAATAGTCATTCTTTGAATCTATTGTTAATTTTTGTCTTGTAGATTCACCTAGTTGAATAACATCAATGTTTCTTTCTAACAATGTGGTATTTTCATTAACCCTAAAACAATGGCCATTATAACATTCTTGAAAATCATGTGATTGCTCATAATGTTTCCTAAATATAGATCACAACTAAAAATATGTGCAAGTAAAAGGACCAATACATGAAGAATAAGGAGTAACATACATACTATTGTATTTATTGAAAAACCACATGCACACACTAAAATAGAAATGAGAAAAAGAAACAAGCCAAAATAGGGAAAGTAAGACTATTTATAGAGTATAGGAAAAAGAAAAGGCTATACAAAACCATTCACTAGATGGGAGAAGTACCTACCATTTTAAAATAATAGATTTGACTTATGAACTCTAAACACATTTAGCAATATGACCAAACAGGTGGGAAGAGGAATTTACAATTATCATTCACAAAGGGAAGATCATGAATGGAAAAACTATTAATGTATTCATATCTTAGAATAGAAACATTGTGAACTATTTGATATTTGTGTCCTTCTTGTGTAGTATTAGGTTTCACCAATGTTTTACTGAATAGTTTTACATGCATATTTGATAGATACTAGATCTAAATCAGAAAGAAATCTATTTCTTATTTCTTTCTGAGCTAGAATAACAACAAAATTATCTACTAAAATGATCTGAGTTCAGATATTCATTTCTAAATTATTTCCCATGATAAGGACAAACTCATTGTAAAATGAATCATTATTATCTTCATCGATCTCTCCTGCCTTGACAGTTTCCATTTTAGTTGTAATGAATATTGGGCACCATTAATTTTGTTATGGATTCATGTATTTATTAATTTTAGTTTTGGTCTTCTTATGATTTTGTTTTTGTGTGGGGTTAATTACTCTAAATTCAAGTTCTATGGAGAACCCTTCTTTGGTAGAACTTGAAAATGAATTACCTGAGGAATCTTCATTTTTTATTATTGAGTCTTTCATTCTGATAAAGAAGGGATCTTTTGTTTGACTAAAAACTAATTTCATATTATATTCTCCTTCATAAATTAGAACATCACACTCAACATTATTTTTTTTCTATTTTTGGTTCATCTAGTTGTTCCTTAAATAACTCATTTTATCCTAGGACTATGAAGTTCGAGCAATCTTATAAAATAGGCAAATATTTCTCTTCTCTACAAAGGGGGAAGCTAAATTATTCATCTATTCTATAATCAATTATTAGTTTTTCTAACTTTTCACCTTCTTCCACAATCATGAAACTAAAACAATCATATGTGATAGGAAGCACTTTATGTTTTTATTTGTTAGAGTTTTGACATGTTTGATCAAGAATTTACCTTTCGAATATCTTTTTTGAATGATGATGACTCTTAACTATATCATATTTTACTACTTACTCACTATTTCCAATAGTTATAATATGTTTTGGAATTTCATTCTTTAACATTCTAGACAAAACCATGTCATTTTTAATCTCGATAGCTTTCTATTGCATGGTTTCCAAGTCATTTTATTTATTTCTTATCAATATGAATTTTATCTCTAGATGTAGAGAACCTAATCTAGGCAACAATTTAGGCAACAATTCGGGTGACAGTTCCACCCCAATTGATGACGGAGCTTTTGGGAGCCATAACTTTTGCACCGTAGCTCCAATTGACTCACCATTTAAACCGTTGGAAAGCTAAGAATGAGGAGAATGTCATGAGATGGCATGAGCTTCACTTGATGAATTTTGACCCCTAAAAACCCAATGGAAGTGCCCTAAATTTCAATTTTAGTAGTGCAGTCTAAAAATAGTAAGTTTCTAAAACTAGTAATTCCTCAAATTCTGTATTGTTTTAAATCTTGGAAGTCAAACCACTTAATCTCCATTGATATTGGTGACCTACCACATCCTCCCCATGCTTTCAAAATGTGTATAAATGAAGAGGTAACCTGAAATGTGAAGACAGACATCTCTTCCCAGAGATAAGCATATATTTGTATTGCGATCTTGAGTAATACTACATCTCTTCTCAGAGAATTCATTGTTATTGTGTTATTTCTATGTGATTGAAATATTTATCAACCAAAACTTCTGAGTTTTGGATCAGTGGTATCAGAGCGGTTTGTCTGGAGAGTGTATGATCCCAAGGATGAGGTCAGGCTACAAGAAGCTTGGATGGGAAACAACAGAGCTTCCAAATTTTCCACCTATTCAATCTAAATGACTTCAAATGGTGGATGACACCAAGACATCCAATCATTTTAAGGAAATGGTGAATGAAGCCCTCTAATATCAATAAACATAGATGCTATAACAATTTGCCTAAATTCTTCAAACACTTTTGATGGGAAATTCTAGCTCTGTGGCTACACTTCCTGGCTCCTCATCCAGGGAATGTCCTTTCAGTGCCCCAGCACCCTTCAAGGTTCAGGTAAAATTTGATATTCCTATATTTGAAGGCAAAATCAATGCTGATGCAGTAGGAAATTAGTTAGATCAATTGTCTTCCTATTTCTCTGTAAATGAGTTCACCAATGGAAAAAAGATTACTTTTGCTCTTTTGAAATCATCATTGCCCATGACAAATTGGTGGGAAGTGTAGAAAAAGAGGTTTAGTATAGATGACATTGGCCTTGAGGTGGAACCTACCTGGGATGATTTTGTGGAAGTGATGAAAGAAGAATACTATCCCATCGGAGCATATGATGATCTGTACATACAATGACAACAACTTCACCAAGGTAAGGACCAATATGTTCAAGATTACATAGACACTTTTCATTCTTTGTCTGCAAGATTAGGAATTCAAGAAAGTGAGAACATAAGACTCTCAAATATTATGGTGGACTACAATGGTACATATAGGGGAAAATGGAACTCTTCAATTTGGAAACCCTCGGTGATGTATAAAAATTCACAGTGAAGATTGAACAGAAGCATGACAAAAAGAATACGAAGAGTCAACACTCAAAATGGAAAAGTGACAAGGAAGGTCAAACACAAGGCCAAAATTGGAAGCAAAAGGAGTTTTAGGATAAGAAATCCCAGAAGGGGAAGGCTAGAAAATGGTGTGATTACCATGAAACTGGAACTCACTCCAAAGAAGAATGTCGAGCCATCAAGTCACTACTTTCTAAGTCACAATACTCAACATCTACTACTCTGCCTCACACATAACCCATAGTCAAAGAGGATGAAGAAGAAATTATAGATGTCGAGCTTGACACCATCATCGCTTCATCACAGACCCATGAGGAAAGACTAGATGACAAGGAAAGATTATTTCACTCCCAATTATGGGTAAAAGTTAAGCCTCTGCATTTCATTCTTGATAATGGGAGTTAAAAGAATTTAATCTCTGCTAAAGTTGTGAAAAGTCTAAATCTATCCATGAAGCCTCATCCAAAGCCCTACAATATTGGATGGTTGAGCCTAGGGAGAGACCTTTGTGTCACCCATTAGTGTCTTCTTTCATATGCTATAAAACCATTCCAAGATGAAGTCTTGTGTGATGTCGTCAATCTAGATGTTTTTGATGTCCTCCTCGGTCAGCCATTCATGTATGAGTGACATGGCATCTATGAATCACAAACCTAAAGGATCACCCTCACTCTTGGAACATGGAACTATAGGGTGCCAAAGGTACCACCTCCCACATTTGTCTCCCTGATTAGTGCTAAGCAATGCAAGATATTGGTGGAGAAGACAAAGTAATTTTTTCTCATGGTGGTCAAACCACATAAATCTAAGAAGGTCGATGTTGCAGTTCTAACTACATAATCAACACAACAAAAAAAGTAGATAGGATGAATCATAGGAGAATATGATGTCTTATTCAAGTCACCCACAGGAGTTCCATTGCATTGCCAGGTAAAACATTCTATCAATTTGATCCCAAGATCACCTTTGCCTAACAGTCCTATGTATCACAGATCAGTTTTGGAGAATGATGAGATAAAAACATAGCTACAATAATTGATCCAAAAGGGTCACATCAGGCCAAACTCTTCACCTTGTGGTAGCCCAATTGTCTTGGCACCAAAGAAAGATGGAACATGGAGGATTTGCATTGACTACCAAGCCCTGAATAAAATCTCTGTGAAGAATCGCTACCCTCTCCTTAGGATTGATGACCTACTGGACCAGCTCTGTGGTGTGAAGTTATTCACCAAAATTGATCTCAAATCTAGTTATCACCAATTTCCCATCGATCCCACTGATGTCTGGAAGATTTCATTTAAATCTAAGGAGGGGCTCCTTGAATGGTTGGTTATGCCTTTTGGCTTAACTAATGCACCTACAACCTTCATGAGGATGATGGATGACATCTTATGACCCTTCACCAACTCATTTGTTGTTGTCTACTTAGATGACATACTCATCTATAGCAGAACATGGGAAAAACATTTGCAACATGTTTGTAAGGTGCTTCAAACTCTTCAAGAGCATAAGTTGTATGCAAATCTTGACAAATGCACATTTAAGATGACAAAAATTCAGTAACTAAAGTACATTGTGAATGAGGAAGGGGTCCATGTTGATCTAGAAAAGATTTAGGTTATTCGAGAATGGCCCACACCAAGGACCCTCACAGAGCTTTGCAGCTTTTTGGTCTTGCAAATTTCTATCGCAGGTTTGTTCATGGATTTTCACATGTTGCTTGGTCACTAACCCAAGTGACTAAGGAGGAGCTAAAGCTACATGTTAGTGGGGTGAAATACAATAAAGGGAATTTGAGAATTTGAAGAATAGACTCTACTCAGCCCCTGTTCTTGCCTTGCCAGATTTGCATCAACCTTTTGAGTTGATGACAGATGCATCTGAATATGCCATGGGAGCTATCATCATGCAACATGGCCATCTTATTGCATATCATAGTGAAACTTTCACTGATACAGTCAGGAAATATCCAACATATGATAAGGAGCTCTATGCCATTGTGCAAGCCTGCTAATAATGGAAACACTACATCTTGGGGAAAGAGACAGTCATCCACACTAACCACATACCATTGGAATTCATCTAAATGCAAAGCAAACTATGAAATGAGAGGCACCAAAAGTGGGCCACATATCTTCAAAAATTCCACCTGATAATCAAACACAAAAAGGGGAGCTCATATATAGCTGCAAATTATCTGAGTCACCCACCAATTACTGCACTCACAATAGTTCTTGACCTGTGTGGACATGACACTGCCACTTGGGGTGCTCTATATGAAGCAAATCCTACCTTTACTGATACATATCAAGCACTTCAAAAAGGTAAACATGTTTTTGATTTCTATTTGCAAGATAATGTCCTCTATAATAGGGGGCACATCTATGTTCTAGTTGTAGATCAACAAAAGATGATATGGGAAGCACACTTCAGTAGGATAGCTGGACACTTTGGTATCGAAAAGACATTGGTAGTTCTTCAAAAACACTTCTACTAGCCCCATATGTGAAAGGATGTGGAAAGATATCTCAAATCTTACACCCCATGTGTGATAGCCAACCCAACAAATAAGAAGCAAGGATTGTACATGCCATTGCCAGAACCAAACAGGCCTTGGGAATCCGTCTCAATGGATTTTCTCTCAGGTTTACCCACTTCAAAACATGGTAAAGACTATATTTTTGTGGTAGTTAATCATTTTTCAAAAATGGCTATCATGATTGCTTGTAAGAAAAATATATCTGCTGAGGAAACTTCTCAACTATATTTTAGTCATTTATGGCTCCATTTTGGTCTCTCCAAGTCCATTGTCTCAGATCGAGATAACAGGTTCTTGAGCATCTTCTGGTCCACTCTATGGAAGATGATAGATACTAAGCTGATGAAGTCCACAACCTTCCATCCATAGACTAATGGTAAGATAGAGGTGGTAAACCACTTTATTGTTCACATGATTTGGATGTATCACTCCAAACATCCATGCACATGGGATGAGGGACTTCTTTTCATACAACATGGATATAATCAGGCGCTGTATAGCTCGACCAAGCATAGTCCATTCCAAGTATGTTTTGGGTTCCAACCCATGACACCAATTGATATATCTATTCCATTTTCCACCATCGAATACACACCTCATGGAAGATTTGAGGTAGCAAAAGAAACAAAGTTTATTGAACAAATGCAACATATCCAACAACAAGTTCATGACATCTTGGAGAAGATGAATCGAAAGTATAAGCAATGCCATGAAAAACATAGTATTGCACACCATTTTACTATGGGTGACAAGGTTTGGGTGTAGCTTTAGAAGGAATGACTTGCAGGCCCACATAGAAAGATTCAGCCTTTGCAATATGGTCCCTACACCATCACCAGAAGAGTTGGAGAAAATGCTTTTGAATTGAACCTACTAGCCTACCTTGGTTTGCATCCAATATTCAATGTGGAGCTCCTCAAACCATATCACCCACCTCTATTAGACACTTCAATTGTAGCAGAACAACTAGACATTGATGAGCTTGATCCATAGAATTTTGCTCCAGTGGAAGAGGATCAGATTGTGGATACCTGGATGAAGACAACAAGAGGACGCTCTCTTCCACTTTATCGAGTGGACAAAAGGGGCCAGCTTAGCCACCAAGGTGAGTGGCTCATAGAGAATCAAATCAAGAAATAACTACCACACCTAATGGGTAGCATTTACGCAATGGGGAACATTGATTTTCAAGGAGGGAGGAATGATCTAGGCAACAATTTAGGTGATAGTTCCACCCCAATTGATGACAGAACTTTTGGGAGCCATAACCTTTGCACCGTAGCTCTAATTGACTCACCGTTTGAACCGTTGGAAAGATAAGAATGATGAGAACATTGTGAGATGGCATGGATCTTTTCTCAATAAAGTTTGACCCTATAAAACTCAATGGAAGTGCCCCAAATTTCAATTTTAGTAATGTAGTCTAAAAATAGTAATTCCTCAAATTTTGTATTGTTTTAAATCTTGGAAGTTGAACCAATTAATCTCCATTGATATTGGTGACCTTCCACATCCTCCCCATGCTTTCAAAATGTGTATAAATGAATAGGTAACCCAAAATGTGAAGACAAACATCTCTTCCTAGAGATAAGCATATATTTGTATTGCGATCTTGAGTAATACTACATCTCTTCTTAGAGAATTCATTTTTACTATGTTATTTCTATGTTATTGAAATATTTATCAACCATAACTTCTAAGTTTTGGATCAGAGCCAATGAAAATATATATTTAATTTTTTGGACTTGTCTAATCCACCTTAAGAGTTAGTCTCAATAATTATTTGAAGTGGGATATGAACTCTCTCATTTACTCATCATCTTTCTTCTGGATTTGGAAGAAATTTGACAAAAATGTATACACATCCGTAACTAATTTTAATCTATTTAATAAATCTTCTTCAATGAGTTCCAATTCACAATGTATCCATCTTTTAGGTGGCAAAACCATTTAACAGTAGGTCTAATAATAATTTGATAAAAATTCTAACATCAACATCTTCATGCATAACTCCCAAGATGTTATAAGACATTGTGAAGGACAAAATATGGTTATCTACATCTTGACCATTTACACCTAAAAAATATGAAAACAATTTCCTTGAGCCTGAAGGTAATTCATTATATTGGGCCAAAGCCAATGACCTAAAATATTTTCCCCATGAGATACAGGAAATTTGGGGTTATGGTGAACTAATGCCATTTCTTAAATTATAAAGATGCAGACACTAAGAAATTTATCTTAATGGAGTTGTCAACCTCCATTCTAGGAGAGGTTCTTTGAAATGTCTAAAAATCATGTGCATGAAGCTCCTCGATTCATAACATAATCGCCAAAAACTGTTGGCTTAAACATTTGTTGGGAGGATAAATTAGTGACTTTGAGTCAACTATGTGGGAACTAAGTACTTACATTAGTCAACAACATAGGGACAAAGTCCATATCCTATTAGCATGCAGAGCTACCTTTATTGAAAGCTAGAAAATGGAAAAATGAGGGAAAATCTATTCATGACTATTTACAACAAAATTATTTTCTATTGGAGATTTCATACTTTTAACCAAAAATCATAGAAAAGATATAGAAAGGAAATTAGTGAATAAAGAGAATGATGGGAAAAGGGAGAAATATTTATAAAATAAATTACTAAAATAACCCTAGGGAAGATGAAAGATCATTCTAGGTGACTAAGCATAAAGATTCACTAGAAAAAACATAAGAAGGAGAAACACTATGCTCATTGAAATCTCTTCTCATTCACTGGGTGGTAAAGACATGATTACACCCTTAAGAGTGAAAACATACACTGAGATGATTATTTGATATTGATAGCAAACCAAGGACAACCATCCCATATTTATCCATAAAAGACAATTAAAATATTGCCTAAACCCCACCAAGATTTCACATTTATGGAAATAATAGACATAGAATTAAAAATAAATTCAACTGTATAATTTACACATTAAGACTAATTGATAAAAATTATAAAAAAAATTTGAAATCAAAGATTTGAATACAAATGAATCATACACATAGTCATAATTTGAGAAGAGAATCTAAACATAGTGTGCAAATCCTCTCCTTTGTATGGATCTTTGTTGAGTTATAATATAATCTCACCTTCCAAAAATGTCTTAGAGTTATGTTTTTCAAAAATACCAATTATAATGAACCTAACACTCATATTTATAATTTAGGAAGGTGGTTACGTTGCATAACTACCTTTTTTTCATTTTAGTTTGTTGAAAATTGAGTTTACAAAAATACACCACTTAAGTGATGTGGTGTGTTGGTGCAATTGCACTACATGAAAAAGTACAAAAAGAGATATTTCATGACTTAAAAAGTGTAGAGGTATAATTATGCTTTGATTCTTTTACTCCATGTTGTATTAATCTATAATCTAATCTTTCTTGTGTAGAAAATACATTATATTACATCTTTAAAGAAAGGATCTGACTTTCAAAGTGCACCAAGAATAACAACTTTTAAAGTATCATGTCTATGGTTTCTATTTTCTTATTCAGAGCATCTTGAGCAAAATTTCTATTAGCATCATCATCATCATCATCATCTTTTTATTCTATCCACATCTCATTTCCTGGTTTATTGTAGAATGTATCTGCCTCAAATATCAATATCTAAATTGAAACAAGAACTTGAAAAAGAGTGGACTTCTAAGATTACCATCTAGGTCCATCCATGTTCTAAGAAAATTTAAGGATACCTTTCCATTGTTGTATAGGTTTGGATTAAAATACACTACTCCACATCTTGTTATAATAAAATGTACTTGAGGTGGCACTTGAAGATAGTATGGAAGAAGATAAATATCAAATATAAAGACTTCATTTTGGTATGGAGTTCCTTTAGGACCCACTATCAAATATTTCAACACATCCATTATCAATGGATCTACATGTATATATATATATATATATATATATATATATATATATATATATATATACTCAATTCCTACTCTATAAGAATACTTGTGGTTAATGAAGCTATTTATTTTTCAATATGATACATCCTTTTATTATTGTGCACTATTGTGTTATCAATACTATGGATTTGCCCCTAACTCATCAAAATACTTACTATAGGTATGACCTTGAGAACCTGACTCAATCAAAGGATACACACCAAATTGTAGTAGATTTACACTCTCTTTATATAATGATACATTCTTACAATGCTCTGATCTAACTTTATTATCTTCCATGTTTATATAACTCTATTCTTTTGAAGCAGATGTAATTTGGTTTGAAATTACTTCAC
The DNA here is from genome assembly GCA_037957365.1 of Torreya grandis. Taxonomy (NCBI): domain Eukaryota; kingdom Viridiplantae; phylum Streptophyta; class Pinopsida; order Cupressales; family Taxaceae; genus Torreya; species Torreya grandis. Next base: position 1,052,002 of record JARHVA010001504.1, read on the forward strand.
CATATTCTATTATTATTGAATATATCTCTTTTTTTATACTCATAATTTTATTTTTGCAAATTTATCTAGTGCCTCTTTGATATCCCATACAAATTTTACCATTCTATTCAATCACCTTTATTCACCCAAAAAAAATGAATTTTAATGGAGTTTTTTACATCACTTTTGTTTTCCACAAGATATCCATATATGATGAATGAAAACAAGCCATAGAAAAAATTTGTTCTCTTTATTTTCAAATTTTATTAACCGCACCCCTTTTATTAAATTATACAACCTTTTTGATATGAGCCAAAACAACAATAATCTGCAATTTGGTTTTTTTGAATTTCAAAACCATCAAGCTTACATGGGCTATATGGTTGTATAATTATTTATGGATTGAAAAAGAAAAAAAAAATAATAATTTTGATCTTTGATTTTTTTAATTCTCTCTCCTCTACCTGCTATGTGGTTGTATGACCTTCTATTGGAAGCCAAAACTATTTTTTTAATTCTTGACCTCCTTCCCTAGTTGTACGATTCTTTGTACAACTGAAAGTAATTTAAACTATGTTATTTTTTATTCCATTTCATCTTATATTGGGTATTTCTATATGGCTGTATGCTCTTTTACAAAATTTAAAACAATTAAAAATTTGATCTATTAAATTGTCTTAGTTGTTTTTTATTTGATTTGAGTCATATGATTCTTAGCATCAGTAGGTAAAAGTAAATAAAATGATCTAGTCTTTCTTTGTTTTTATTTTTTAGAGTCCTTTATTGGGCCAAATAGTCATAAAACTCCATTGTGGTGAGTAGGTAAAATAAATAAAATAATTTTGAAATCCTTCCTTTGCTCCTCTTTCAATGGATACACAACCTCTTTCCTGGTAGCCAAGACAAAAAAAAAGTCTGCTTCTTTTTTTCAAATCTCACTTCACTTTGTACTTTACAATGAATGTTTCACCTCTAATAAACAACACAGAGAATGATTTTGGTTTGGTGCACAGTAAGAGAGAATAAAAGAAAAATTGCATGGTAGTGGGAAGGGACTATTTCATTTTCATGATATGGGGAGTGCCAAAACAAATTTACATGACTTGGGGAAACACCTAAGGAAATTGCATGGTTACAAGTAATTAAAAAGTAAATTACAAATTAAAATAATTAAAATTATTTCAATTGATTTATTATTTTTTAAATATGTAATTGTACTATGTGTAAAATCAAAAATACAAATTGCACGACTTGAAAAAGTGTCAAGGCACTTTAACACTTGGAGAAAAGCACAAGGCACTTACACAATTTTAAAAGGTTTACTAAAATTTTGCATAGTGGAATGTCAATAAATTTTTACATAGGGGAACTTGAAGAAGAATTTACAAAATTTAGGGGAAAATAATGTTTTTCTCATGATTTTGATTCTCAATTAATTAATTAATATTAATCAATCAATTAATTAATTTTCAAAATTTTTAAAATCTAAAAATTTTAAGCCCAACTTTAAAAATTAGCCTAGAAAAATTATTTTTTCACTAATTTTTTTAAATTCCAAAAAGTCATGATATAAATATTAAAGAAATGTCACTTGGCATCTATAGAAGAATATTGTGGGCTATGAGTACCATAACTAGGGTTTAAGTGTGTTTCAAGAATGAGAAACCTCTACAAGCCTATCAATTGAAAAAGGGGGTTTGAAATGTGTTTCCAAGTGTCTCCCAGTTGAGTAAAATACTAAAAATAAGTGTAATAATTTTCCTTATATCTCATTCTCTGTCCAAGCAATGTGTGTCATGATCAAGGTCCTAAAGTAGTATTTTAGGCAAGAGGCAGCTTATAGGCTTGTAGAAACAAAAGTGAGTTTTTACAAAATTTTAGGGTATATTTCTTGATGAATGGACTCAATAAATCCCAAATATAATCCTATTTCACCTAGGATCATCCTAAAATGGTGTGGTTCCATAGGAACTCATATTGCAAAGTTTTCAATTCAAGGTTTCAAGGAGTTTTTAAATTGGAGAGGTAGCTTATAGGCCTGCACATCAAAAGTGAGTTGTAATGTTTTATAATGTATTGTTATCTTGAGTGAAAATTATGCACACAAGTTAATAGACTCCCCCTTGAATCTAAGACCATTTGGATATGGTTTCAATCTTATTGAATCAACTCCCAAGGATTACCAATAGGGTGTTTCAAGCATGAAAGAACACAAGTCTATAGGTTGAAGAAAGAGGTTTGTAATGTATTTTAAGTGTTCTAACTTGGGTGAAAAATCCTTAATAAGGTCAAGTGACTTACCTCTTACCTTCTAATAACATTAAATCATAGGTGTAGGTCCATTAGAGCCCAAGTAGTAAGATTTTCAAGAGGTGATTTCAAGCTTGGAGGAAAAGTTATAGGTTGCAAGTAAAAATAGTCTTAAAAAATGTTTTAAGGTGTTAAGTTATCAATGATTAAACCATTAATCAATCCTATAAATATTTATCCTACTCCTCATGAACTCTAATAATAGGTACAAGCTTCTTGATATTCTTTCTCATAGGGGTTTCAAGTGGAGCTTGAAGAAGGCCATATAGGCTTGCAAATAAGAATGGATATTCAACTAGTTTTGAGGTGATTTTACCTTGGTAAGAATCACAAAATAAAGAATCATATTATGGCTTATGAATCTCTCTTATACCTTCAAGCACACCATAAGGTCAAGCAATTCAACGAGTCCTCAAACATGCTTGTTAAGATACTGGGCATATCATAAGAGGTTTAAGAATTCAAGGCATAATTATGAAGATAATGATAATGCCTTAAGAAACAAGTGGAAAAATTTGTAATTTGGAATCAATAAGCCTCAAAACATCAAGAATCTATAACCCCATACAAATAAAGGAGATGAAAAACTTCTTGTAAGGCCTAGGCTTCCTATAGACTTTCATGATAGTTAAGGTTTCTTACAAAGTAGAATGAGACAAGGTCAATGAAAGTTAAAAATTTTATAGGGAGTTTAAAAATAATGTAAGATGTTTTACAATGCCAAAAAGAGGGTTGCAAGTCTACAAAGAGCTTCCAAAATTGAGATCATGTTTTTGGGGCTCCTCAAGATCATGTCCAATTCTAAATGACCTTGAAGGAGTTATCACTCATGTGAATCAATGTCAATTTATATTTTTGAAGCCTATATGAGGATGAAAAAAAGTCCAAGTAAGGAATGGAGGGTTTCAAGCATGGTATTTTACAATAAAATAATAGAGTTATCAAAGTGTCTTGAGTTGTCATTTCAAGTTTTGGAATTGGTGTTATGACTATCAAAATGAGGGCATTAATCTACCATGGATTATTGTTTAAGTGATCATTACAATTTTAAGGATGGTTAAATTATTTTTAGAGTCATAAAAAATCATAGAACTCCATAATAGTGCATAAAATGTGATGTATTCAAAAAATATTACTTTCAAGTTTGTGCTTAGGTGTTGCTTACCTAAGGTTTTAGAAACCAATAAAACCTCATATCTTTTGTTTTACCTTGTGAAATTTGGTGAAATTTTAGGAGTTATAATATATTACATTTTCATGTGTGTGAGATGGTTTTAGGTTGGTAGGGTGATTACAATGAAATTTATATGAATTGAAAGTCTTGTAGACCTAGAAAACACAGTCAAAACCCTACTGAGTCTATGTTTTAACCCATTCAAGAGTTAGAAGGTGGTATATGTATACAAAGGAAAATACAGCTGACCTATTAATCAATATTAGCTTAGAGAATGTAAATCCTACTTACACTTACTTTTATTGATACATTATATATTTAGGGTCATGACTAAGATGGATTTTCTATACTAACTAAGGGATCTCCTACCACAATAACATCACTAGAGAGGGTTCCAAAGTCTCTAGCCAAGAAACATTATGCAATAACCCTAGCTAGGTCTCTATTTTCATATTCACTAAGTAAATTCAAATTAAATTAAAATCTAATATAGTGCTTAACAAACCTTGTGACACAAAGTGGGGGTAATTAACATAAAAAGTAATCATACATATAATAATTCTAATTATATATATATATATATATATATAAAACTCTAATGAATGGAGAGAGCAATATATTCAAAATAAATTACTTATGCTACCTCTATCTACTAAAATAGAAGAGTAAAGTTAGAGACACGTACCTTGAAGATGAACTTATTGAGACTCAATCTCTCCTTTATCCAAAGGTGCTTCACAAGAGGTGCTTGTGGTTTGTAAGGGTCACTAAGATAGGCCAAAGCATCCAAGAATTATCCACAATACAAGATTATTCTCCAAGTATAAACCATAAGCAATAAATCTTCAAGTAGAATGGTTGAAGAGCATATTGTAAAGAAGCATAAATGAATAATTAACTCTATTATCTCTTTAACAAATGGTGAAATAAATGTGTATATATAGATGGATCTAACCCTAAATATTTTTAAAAGTTTAGATGATAGGGTAGGCCTACTTCAACTCTATATCATTAATTGATAAAAATAATTTAGGTCTCAGTCTAGGTCGGCCAAGGCTGACCTAGACCCATAATGTGCAAATATCAATTAGAATACAGAGTTGACTCATGCTAACATTATCTGATAAAATACCAAAAGGGTTTTAGGCTTAGGTAGGGGATAAGTAAGGTGGTCAATTCAATGTAGGACTGTGTAAGAGAGGTGTTAAATCTTAAGGAAGTGTATAAGATATGGTTTACATTGGTAGGAAGTGGTGGTATAGGGGACAAAAATCTTGCAAAGCACCAATGGTCTACCCACCCCTTTCTTGGTGTACCCTTAAAGGCATGTACTCAGAGAGATTGAGACTCGACAGGTTCTTATAAGAGAGAAAGAATTTTTAATTGATAAATTTTGAAAATATTATGTGTATACACATGCTCCACTTGAAGTTCATCATGTGTCATTCAGGTGTAACATGGAATGGTGATTCGAGAAAAGAACATAGAAACACACAATATTGAAGTTAAATAAATTATAGTATTTTAAAGCATAAAATAATTGAAAGTAAATGACAAATGAAATAATTAAAAAATAAAATTAATGTATGCATTCCTTGACTTACCTTTATTTCTAGATGGTTTCTTGATGTGTTTTGAGTTTTGATCATGGAGGGCACAAAGACTGCATTCGACAAACCCAAGGATTCAAAATTAAATAGAAAAAAAACAAACAAAAGCATGAAAACCAAGATAACTAAAATGGTGTAGGAATGACCTAATTGTAAATTTGGGAAGCTAGGGTGATAAATTCTAAGTTAAGACCAACTGATCAAGTCAAAATTTAGAGTAAATCAGGCAACTAAAAATCCAAGGCTACTAAATGATCAAAAAAATTGAACAAGTAAACCTAAAGTAAGAGAGGCAAAAAAACCCAAGTCAAACTAAGGATACAAGTGAAAATGGTAATCAAACATTAATGTGAAAGTAGTAATAATACTTAAACAAATATGGACAAGTAATGGTAACACAACATTGATGAGTGAACACTAACAATTCTTACTCAGTCATCATTAACAAAAGTGCATGAAAGGGAAAACAACATTGGTGAGTGAGAAGTAACAATACAAACTCATTTAATAATGGAAAAAGATGCATGGAAGTAGAAATAGATTCAGTTATCTAAAAAAAGTACAACAAAATATATAAATAGACACAATTTTCCAAAAAAGAGGTAAAATAAATGGAAAATTTTTAGAGCAATTCTAAAAATTTAAAGTAATGGTATAAAGAAAGTAATCCATAGTAACTCAAGAATACTATTTTATTCTAAGGATAAATAAAACCAAAACAAAGTAGTGATAACATGTTGTGAAGATATGAATAAGGAATATAGAAGCAGGAAAATAAATTTATAATCAAACTTGCCTATAAAGGGGGGAAATGAAATTGGTGGTGGGGGAAATGAAGGAAAAATCAAGGTATAAAAACTCTTTATCGAAGTCAAGACACTAAAATTAGGTTTGTCAAAACAAAAGGACTATCCACATTAAAGACTCTGAAGAGTTTTTGATAACCACACAAATCTTGGGTCACCAAATGAAGTATGGGTATTATCCCATGAAGGATATATGCATGAAAAATTAAAATTGACCTACCTTCCCACAATGTGTTCCCCATTCCTCAAGACTCCTTATAGAGCCGTTAGTCTACTATAAAGATTGGGTACTTGCATGAAAAATTAGGTAACACTATAGATTATTTTTAATTCTCCTATCCTAATATACTAGCCTACTACACCCTAATAGACCTATTGACTTTTTGAGTCACCCTCTGATTGGTACACGTATATCTAAGTCCTATAGGAGATCAATGCCTGTAGATTCAGAACTTCAAGAAGAGAATGTGTAGATTTTCTCTTGTCTAAGATCGAGCCCAAAATAGAGGTACAAGTCTACACAAAAGTAAGGAGATGGTTTACACTTACTAAAGGACCTAATGTGTGCCTATGCACAAGGACATTGGGTAGTCAAAAATGATGGGCACACTTGTCAACATACAAGATAGGTGTGTGAGTTCAAGGATGCATGTACTCAAATTTTGAAATAGCTAAGTAAATAACATGGCGTAGGAAGTGGTTACAAAATACTTTTGTGTGCCCAAAACCTCCATTTTGGTGCATGCTCTACCTCAAGAGATTTATTTCGCCCATCCAATATAGTTTCACACCCATGTGTAGGGTTTCACTTCTATACCTCTCTATTGTGTAATGTGTAACCTTCTTCCTCAAGTGCTACAAGATGACCTCGTGCTCACCCAAAGTGAATATCTTCACAACCTCCCCAGGGAAGGTGCCAAACTTCCATGTATTGTGTCTATTTTCTCCTTATCCAAAAAATATAAAAGAGCCTATGTTCAAAATCTCATTGAAGTACCATGTGTCAGGTGGTTGCCAAACATGAAGGGACATTGGAGATGGTTGAGCAAAGTTTGAGGCACTGTTAGAATAATTTAATGCAAAAGTGGCTATTTGACCTTGGAGCTTGAGTACATGACATTCTTTGACACTAAAAAGAAAATATTCCATTAATTGATGCACGTGTAACTAAGGATGATCCTACCACTAACCATATCTAATCATTTGATATAAGTATGGCCATGACACCATAAAAGGACTAAATGTTTCATTTGTCACCCAAGTGGTGCATTTATTATAAAAATTGACTTGATCTTCTATAAAATCTTGGTTATTCTATTATAAAAGGGTTGACACATTTTAGTAGCCTCACGCAACCTAAATTTACCCTTCATGAGTACTTGTATTGGCTAAGTCTCATAGATTAATGAGAATGAAGTTCACCTCTTTCTATTCTTTTGATGATCTGTGTGCTATTTATGTCTATTGATCTCTAATTATGGGTAATGTTTACCCATATTTTTGTTGTCCATTACCTACACCTCCTCATTAAACTCAAAACTCACTTGTAGGTTATATCTTGAGTACACTCAGGTCTATTTGATGTTGCTTGTGGACCGTTTATCATCCCTCTTAGTGTAATGTTGTGTTCTTATGCCTCTATGTGAAACACATGCATTTAAAGTGTCCTTAGCACAATCTATGCGGAAACATATTATTCTCAATCATTTTTAGTGTGCTTATGGTAGTATGAGTGCTCACTCTATTCTGGGTGGATCACCTTTTCATTTTAACACTTAACTTTTCTCTCCCTTTTCCTTCATGATCTTAGGTTTAGACTAGTAGTAGGTTACCTTTTTACTCTTTATGTTTATGCACCTATCTTAAACTAGCTACACTTAGAATATAAGGGATCTAGGCTACTCTGAAGACTCATCCCAAGGAGTGCAAGGGTCCCACACCTTGGGGATGTTTTCATCATTATGATGAGACATAGATGCTCGTGCACATATCTCAACAACAATACTACCACACCTAACACCTTGGACTCTTGCACCCCACATAAGGTCCTCACACCTAACACCACATAGCAAAGATCCCCCATACCATAGAGCATTCCACATGTGCACATTTCAAATAACAACAATTTCTAGCATGCCTAGTAGGACTAAATTGAAGAAGCTAAAGGAGTGGTGCCTTTATTTAGCTATCAAGTGTAGTAGACACTCAAAAACAACACCTGGTTACTCCTAACATCTCTAATTTATAAATACCAATCCATTATTTATATGCCAAGAATAACAAGATCATCTATAAAAGGCATTGAATTCTATTGCATTAAGCTTCCAATGCCATCAAGAAAGAGATTTAGAGTATCTTTGTCCCCTGTTAAGAGGCATGATACAAGCTAGCCTCCATCTAGAGCTTAGTTTACACCACCATTCAGAATGTTCTATTCTAGTTGAGGCCCATATCCCATCCCGTTCATGGATATACCAAAGAATCAAGTATTTGTGCCCTTTAATAGGGGAATTCCATTAGTCTTAGCGTAGTATGATGACATTTCAGTGTCTGATCTCAAGAGCTTTCCCTTTTTCATGGGCGATAATTCAATATTCCCTTTAGATCATATCCAAGATATTGTAAATATCTACATAGTAAACCATATCACCTAGGACAATATTGCAGTCAAATTACTAGCTTCTTTCTTGAAAGGAAAAGCTCTTCAATGGTACCAGGGCTTACAACCAAACTCCAGTCAAACTAGGATGATCTTGGTGAGGAGTTATGTAAGTAGTTCAAGGATTGGAGTGACCATCTATCCCTGGTAGAGTAGATCATGAATATAAAATGGGTGCCACATAAAATGATGGTCGACTTTAATTTTCGATTTCAAAGGGTCTAGGATATAATTATTGCACTATGTAAGCCATCTCCTAACACTACATTCTTTTATTTATTGAAATATCTTAATAGTGATATTGCAGTAATGATTCAATCTATGAGAGGCACAGTTCTTTATGATGCCTATGAAGTAGCTATGCACGTTGAGAATTGTTTAATCCAAGTAGGCAAGATTGCGCCTAGACCGCCAATGCATATATTCACAGAGCCTCCTCCTAACATAGTAACTACACAACCCATGATAGCACCTATCCATACTTTAGTAAGCTCACATTATTTATACTCTTCTCCTTCTAATGAATTGCATGAAGTGAAAGTGCTATTGCAAAGTTTTGAGAATGAGCTAGTTGTGCACTCAAAATACAAGCATAATACCCTAGACATCAGCCATTCACTCAGTAATACTAGTCAAATAGACCTCCTTACCAAAAAAAATCATAGGTATAGAAAGACTCACATAATAGAGCACCTTATGTGTAGAAGGCTGACACCACTAGCACCTCCAAAACCCTTATCCTAGTATATAATAATATAGCATAGGATTTGAAATGGTGCTTCCCATGTAACTAGCCACATGATCAAACTACTTAGGAAAATGGGGTCCTAAGCCAAGTGCTTATGGTTTAAGACATGCCTCAACTTTAGGAGAAATAAGTGGTACAACTCCACAAATAAAAGAGACCCAAGTGTTAGTTTACACACATGATAGGTCTACCTTTATAAATTGGCAAGAGGACTTTGGTTATATAAACTAGGCTAGTGTACCTAGTAAGGGAAGCACCTTAGTTAATTTCAATACAAGATTCAAGAGGAGAGTGATAGAGGTGGTTGTGCTAGACATGGTGCCTGCTTCTTCTATGGTCCAAGTCAATTATGAAGGTGTGTAGTCTAAGGCACCCACATAACCCTTACACCTGGAGGAAGCTACACAGGAATAGAGACCACCTAGAATTAGCATGCCAAATTCAAAAGAAGCTATCCCCTCAAGACCACAATATAAAAAACCCCCAATCCCTTTCAACATAGTGGAGTAAATGAAGAAGACTAGCCTCAATATCACAATGTATGAGGCATTTACCATTCCATCCCAATAGAATTTGATTCAAGATGTGCTAAAAGTATTTCAAGAGTGTTAATCACCCTAGCCAGTGCTCACCAATTCTACAAGCTTATTCCAAACAAAAAAAGAATCATAAATATACAATGTTAATAGTAAACCACCCCATTTCTATGTCTCTTTGATCATTGGCCAACACCTAGTGCATAATTGTATGATAGAATCTGGTACAAGTAGTTTGATAATGCCAAAGAAGATTGTGGACATGCTCAAAATTATGTATACCCCTATTGTAAAAGGAGTGGTCTAACTTGATGGAAAAATAGTCAAGGTTGTAGGTGTAATAAAGGATTTATATCTAATGTTACATGCATACCTAATACTTTATATCATGTAGGACATCATTGTCATCAACTTACCTCCCTATTTTTCCATATATCTCTCTTGAGACTTCATGGAAAAAATGGGTGGGTATTTGTCTTTAGATTGGTCACATATGTGGTTGAGAACTAGATATGGGACAAAAATAACCATCAAGATAGAGATTATCTTCAAGATCCATGTCGAGCTATATGCTCTTAGCCTAGTTGAGTAGAATTGTGTAATATTCAACCTAGAAGAGGATTCAATTCTCCATGAGGCCACAACACCATTTGAGGGAACCCTAGAAAACCTACTAGATGAATGGGCAATTGAAATATTTGAGTGTGATCCATATGATAACATATAATTAGGATTGACATATATTATTTCATATAGGAGAATCTAGTGTTGCCTAAACTCATGAAGGCACACGAGAATCCTAAAGGCATTTGGGAGCTATACTTTGATGGCTCATAGAGCAAGAGTGACATAGGAGATGGAATCATGTTGGTCTCTCCCAAAAAGGAAAAATACTTCCATGCCTATAGACTATAGTTCAATTGCACAAACAATGTTTTAGATTATGAGGTACTTATTCAAGGCCTTCAACTGGCATATAAAAAAATAATTAAGGTGCTACAAGCACTAGGTGATATTAATCTGGTGGTGGACCAAGTTAGAGCATAGAGCATGAATAAGAATGGCTTGAGGAAAGCATATAAATATAGAGTGTGAGATATAATTGAAGGATTTGATGTATTTAATATCATTTCCATGCCTAGAGCATAGAATGTCTATGTGGATAGGCTTGCTACTATGGGTGTGTAATATGATATTCCATGCAACATAATGAAAGAGTCCAAATAACTTGTCAAGTTAGTGGTCAGACCAATAGTCCTTGATAATGCAAAAAATTGGAAATTTTTTGACAGTGATGAGAAAATCATCAATTTCCTTCAAGATAAAGTAGAGTTTTACACCATGAATCAGGCACAGTTGTTAGCCCAATATAAACAATAGGTCATCCAGCTAAAGGGGAACAAATTTACAAAGGGGCTAGTCACCTTATAAAGTATCTTTGATTTAGATGACCAATTCAAAGGAGAAAAACACAACATGATAGCTAACGAAGACATCTCTATGTCTATAAACATTTTATAAGGAAAAAATCTTAAAGTTAGTAGGGTGTGTTATATGCTAAAAATCAAAAGCTTCATTTAACTTAGTAGGAGATATGATGACATCTTCACAAGGAGCTACAAATATCTTAGAGGTTTCGATCTAGGCATTGTGTAGCACATAATTGAACTAGACCTAGGCACGTAGCTCATGTACCAAAAATAGATATTGGTTAACCCAAAATTGGAGCCATTGATGTGCAAGGAGATCTCCAAGCTCATTGAGGCCAATATAATACTTCCAATAAAACACTCTTGATGGGTCACCAATTTGATACTAGTGTAAAATAAGAATGGGGAGATACATCTCTGCATGGACTTTAAGGACCTGAATAAGGCTTCCCTTAAAGACCACTATCCTCTTCTACCCATGGAACAAATCTTGAAAATAGTCATAGGTGTAGAGAGATTTTCAATGTTGAATGGTTATTTTGGCTATAACCATATTCAAGTGCAAGAGTATGATTGATACAAGAGCGTATTCACCACTAAGTGGGGAACTTATGCCTATTAGTGCATGCCTTTTGGCCTAACAAACATAGGCATGACCTTCCAAAGATCCATGGATATGGCATTCAAGGATCTCATCAATAAGATCATCTTAGTTTACCTTGATGATATAACTATTTTCTCCAAGCGCATAGAGGATCACTTGGATCACCTGGAGCAAGTCTTTTAGAGGTGCCATATGTTTAGAATATCTTTGAACCCTAGAAAATGTATCTTCACATTACATGAGGGCACTCTCATTAGACACATTATTTATAGAGAGGGACTCACAATAGATTTAGAGTGAGTCAAGGTTATTTCATCCCTTCTCCTTTTAAGCCACAAAAGGAGCATCTAGAGTTTCTTAGGGGGAATCAAATTTGTGAGAAGGTTTGTACCTAGTTTTGCTATCTTAGTCAAACCTCTCTTTATGATGTTAAATAAGAATGTTGCATTCAATTGGATGCACAAAGGCAAGGGAAGTTTTGAGGCCATCAAGTATTATATCATGTAGGCTCCCACCTTGATTAACCTAGATTATAACGAGGACTTCATCATCTATACATTTGATGGAGTTGAAGGCATCTCAACCATCCTAACGTAGTAGAACAAGGATAAATTAGAGCAACCAATTTATTTCTTTAGCTAGGTGCTAAAGGATTATGAGCTATGCTACAAATTTGTGGAGAAGCATGCACTCATAGTTTTGAGAGCATTGAAGAAATTTAGGCACATGCTCTCCAATAATAAGATCCAACTCATGATAACACACACAAGTATCAAGGAGTTCCTCCTTAGCAGGGACATTAGTGAGAAAAGGGATAACTAGATCACAAAAGTAATAGAGTATGACATAGACATCCAAGTCACCAAGTTGGTGTGAGGAAAGGGACTTTGTGAGCAGTTAGCTGAAGTAACAAAGATGGATGTAGCAGTCCTAGTTTCATATGAAGAATATCACATAAATGAAGCTATAACTAGCTAGGTAGAAGATATAAAGTCCTTTTGACATAACATATATACTCTAGGTCTTGATAAGGCACATTAGACTGTAGTCCATTCCCTACATGCTTATGAATGATGTGATTTTCCAACAATACCTCAATGGGGTTCTCTTGAGATGTGTTAAAGTAGAGACAATAGGTAAAATTCTCTAAGAATTCCATGATGGCTTTACAGGAGGCCACTACTCACCTAAGACCACTGCTATGAAAATCATGTGAGATGGCTATTACTAGCTAAATCTATTCAAAGATGAACACACATATGTGTGAAGTTATAAGAAGTGTGCCTTTTTCATAGGAAAATAAAGGCTTTCAACCTTACCACTATGCCTAATCCAAGCTGATTAACCCTTTACTCAGTGGGTCCTAGATTTCATAGGCATGATTAACCCACCATCAGGTGGTGGGCACAAGTGGATCCTTATAACCACTAACTATTTCAAAATATGGATAGAGGTAATTATACTTAAGAAGGATAATAAGACATCCATCATCAGTTTTTATGAAATCATTGTGATGAGATTTGGTGTTCCAACCACCATTATCTCTGATAATGCATTAGCTTTCCTTGGAAATAGAATCAATGAATGGGCCATCAAGCACAACATCTAGTTAAGCACCTCATCAAACTATTACACCTAGGATAATAGTCTATCCAAATCCACAAACAAGAACCTGATTCATATCATCAAAAGGACTCTAGATGATAATCAATAGGCTTGGCTCACAAAGCTCAAAACCATGCTTTAAGCTGATTAGATTACACCCAAGAGGATACTGGGGAACTTGCCCTTCATGATAGTTTATGGAAGGGAAGCCAGGTTGCTAGCATCCCTTAATTTTCCTTCATTGGAACTTACTCACCAATTGGAACTGATTAAAAATGATCCTCTTGAATGGTAGAGCTCATGGATTTTGAAGAGACTAAGGTGCAAGCTGCACACACTATGGAACTATAATAGGCACAGACAAGGGTCTTCGACAAAAAGGCTAGTATCATAAGTGTCAAGGTAGGGGACTTAATGTTGAAATGGCATGTAGATGGATCAAAAGATAAAGACACTAAGTTTGATGCAATATGGAGTGGTCCATACACCATCATCAGTTGTAAGCCATCCAATGCCTTCCAGCTTGTTAGAATGAATGGAGAAGAGTTGCCTATCCTAGTCAATGGGATTCATCTTAAACACTATCTCCATTAACTCTTTGTATAAAATTGTAAATAAGTAGAATATTTGCTTTTATTTCTCTAAAGGTGTGCCTTGCACACCCTTATTTTAGATTAATTCTAATTTTTCCAAGAGCATGTGTGTAGTGTTTCTTATCTTAATTTCTTTCCTAAGCACCTTGGTACAGTTCTCTATTTTTCAAGGTGAACCTTAGCTCACCCAAAGGCTAGGGTGTGTAGATAGTGCATTCATGAATGGAGGGTTTATAAGTCCTAAGGATTCCATACCCAATGAATTATTCAGGCTACTAGGTTCCTGCTTAGTAGGAAAACAACCTGTAAAGGTCACTAAAAGTGTTAAATTTTTGAGCCACCCATTGATAGACATAATATCTCTCAAATTCCTATACTAGATCAATGCCTATGGAGTCAAAACTTCAATAAGAGAATGTACAAACATTCTCTTGTCTATGCCCCAGCTTAAGATAGAGGTGCAAGTTTGCATAAAAGTAAGGAGATGGTTCACGCTTACTAAAGGCCCCAGTGTGTGCCTACGTACAATGATGTTGGGTGCTCAATAATGATGGGTGAACTTATTAGTACATAGGATAGGAGGTATATAAGTTCAAGGATGCATGTCCTTGAATTCTAAAATGGCTAAGTAAAGAACATGGCATAAGAAGTGGTTACAGAATACTCTAGCATACCCAAACCTCTATCTTGGTGTGTGTTCTACCTCAAGAACTTTCTTGCACCCATACAATATAGTTTCATTCCTATGAATAGGGTTTCACTTCTATGCCTCTCTATTATGAAATGGACAACCTTCTTTCATAAGCACTAGAGGATGGCATCATGCTCACCCAAAGCAAATATTTTCTCAACCTTCACAGGGAAGGTGCTATCCTTATATGTGTCATGTCTATGATCTCCTTATCCAAAAAATACAAAAGAGCCTATCTTTAAGGTCCTCTTGAAGCTCCATGTGTTAGGTGGTTACCAGACATGAAGGGATGTTGGAGATGGTTGAGTGAAGTTTGAGGCACTGTCAGAATAGTTTAATGCAAAAGAGGCTATTTGACCTTGGAGTTTGAGTACACACCATCCTTTGAAACTGATAATAAAATGTTCCATTACTTGACACACGTGTACCCAGGAATGATCTTACCATTAACCATATCCATTAATTTGATAAAAGTACAGCCATGATGCCATAAAAGAATTAAATGTTTCATCTGTCACCCAAGTGGTGCATTTGTTGTAAAAACTGGCTTGATCTTCTATAAAATCTCATTTCTTCTATTATAAAAGGGTCAACACATTTTAATAGCCTCATTCTACCAAAATTTTCCCTCCATGAGTACTTGTATTAGCTAAGTCTCATAGATTAATGAGAATTAATTTTACCTCTTTTTATTCTTCTAATGATCTGTGTGCTATTGTGTTTGTTGATATTTGATTATGGGTAATGTTTTCCACTCTTTCTATTGTCCATTCCTTGCACCTCCTCATTGAACTCAAAACTCACTTACATGTCATATCTTGAGTGCATTTAGGTCTATGTTGATGTTGCCTTTGGACCATTTGTCATCCTTCTTAGTGTAATGTTGTGTTCTCATGCCTATATGAAAAACACATGCATTTGGAGTGTCCTTGGTATAATCTGTGTGGAAACATATTGTTCTCAAGTGTTTGTAGTGTGCTTATGGTAATATGAGCACTCACTCTATTTTGGGTACATCACCTTTTCATTTTGGCACTTACCTTTTCTCTCCCTTTTCCCTCATGATCTTAGGTTTAGACTAATGATAGGTTACCTTTTTGTTCTTTAGGTACGTGCACTAGTCTTAAACTATATGTACTTAGAATAGAAGGAATCTATCCTACTCCAGAGATTCATCTCAAGGAGTACAAGGGTACCATGCCTTGGGGATGTTTCCATCATTATGGTGAGATATCGATGCTCATGCACATAACTCAATGAAAATACTCTCATACCCAGTGCCTTGGCCTCTTGTGTCCTGCATAAGGTCCTCGTGACCAGCACCACCCAAAAAAACTCCCTACATTGTAGAGCATTCCATGGATGCATGTTTTGAATGACAACAAGACCTCAGCTCTATCATGAGCCAACTATGGAGTTCAAACTTTAATGAGAGATAGGAAATGTGTTATGAATCAGATTTTTTGGTGTGATTTTGACTTTTGAAATTACATGTTGCCTTTTGTTTTAAATGATTTAGATTTTAAATTTTGATATATTTTTCTATTCTTCCTCCATACATATTCATAAAACCAAACATGGGTGCTAAAACTGACTATCATTTGAAAAATTAGGACTTGGTTGCTAAGAAAGAGAACTTAGAGAGCATGGTGTCTAAGAGTCTTATTGATTCATGTGAAACAAATTTTTTATCTTGACTTCAACCTTTTTTATCCAAAGTTAAATGAAAGGAAATGAAATCAAGGGGAAATGAACATGAAACATTTTGAATTGCTTCAAATTGCAAAAAATATGACAAAGGAGAAAAGGGATACAATGATAGGTAAGTATGATTCCTTATGATAGAATATTTTAAGTGTAAGGAAACATGATAACATAGGTTATTGTGCAAATTTTATCTATAAGATAAATAAAAATCAAAGCTGAGAATATGACATCACAAAATTATAACCATCCATTTCTTAACATTATAGAAAAGGAACATTTGGTAGAACAAAAGGTGTTTTGAAATAAAATGGTGATTTTATAAGGAGATTTTAGTCCTATCCATTGTCTTACACTACAACTCATAAATGAGAAATAAAATAGGGTGATAAAAGGGAAAAAATGTTATTTTTGAGGAGGGCCTGGTCCTATCCATAGTCTTACATTGAAACTCACAAAAGAGAAACCCAAGAGGGTGAAAAAAATGGAAAAAATGGTTTTTGTGAGGAGGGTCTAGTCATATCCATGGTATTACACTAAAAATCACAAAATAAAAACCCAAGAGGGAGATAAAAGCAATGGAGAATAACAAACTTGATAGGAAAAATCAATAGAAGTGAAATTAAATTATGAGGAAAATTGGGTCTTATCCACGGTATTATAATACAACTCATGAGAGAAAGAAACCAAAGGACCAAGGGAATGAACTAGGGTTTGTGGAAAGATAAACTACTATATAAGGTGAGACCCATGTAAAAATCTTTAAAAAGTGTTAGTAGGATAGCATATAGAAGTATGATAAGAAGGAAAATATCTAAGCAAATTATTTATTTAAAAATTGTGCATTGGTGGGCTCTTTGAAAATATGGCCTTTATTAGCTTGGAGGCGATAAGTTTTAGGATCAATAATTTCTTTCACTAAATAAGAGCCCTAATATTTTTGGGCATATTTTCATTTTTTATCATGGGTATAGTTTAATTTAAGGACTAGATCACCAACATTGAAAATGTAGACTTTAACCTTTTTGTTAAGTTGCTTTGTGATACGAGCCTTGTATTAATGATTATGTTGTAGAGTAGATAGACGATGTTCAACGAGAAGATCAAGAGCATGAAGTTGAGCTTCACGTAGTTATTCATCAAGAATGGTATCATGAATATATATATATATATATATATATATGTATGTATATATATATACATATACATACATACATATATATATATATATATACATACATATATATATATATATATATATATATATATATATATATATATATATGTATATGTAAGGAGGGAAGTTTGAATTCTAATGGTAAGACACACTCATAACCATAGACTAACGAGAACATTGTTTCCCTAGTGGTGGTATAAATGCTAGTACGATAGGCCCAAAGTACAAGATATATATGAAGATGTCCATCCATGTAGGTTTCACATATGGTGTTTTGAAGAATTTTATTAGTGGCCTCAGCTTTGCCATTGCACTGTGGATGATAGGGTGTGTAAAATTTATTGAAAATTTTAAATTTAGGGCATAACTACTTCACGTCCTTATTATTGAAATTACTGCCATTATTAGAAATGATACTATGGGGAACTCCAAAATGATAAATGATTTGTTTAAGGATAAATTTGGAAATATTAGTTCCCATGATGTTTATGAGAGGTATGTATTCTACCCATTTGGTAAAATTTTCAATAGCTATGATGATAAAAACATGCCCATCTTATGACCTAAGTAGTCTGATGATGAGATCTAATCCCCATATGAAAAATAGACAAGGACATTCCAAAGTTTAGAGATTTTCTAGTGGTGAATGGATTATATTATCATGGATTTGGCTAAGGATTACACTCTTTAATGAAATCGATAGCATGCTTTTCAAGAGTAGGCCAAAAGTATCCCATACATAGTTATTTGCATGTTGTAACATGTTTTCTATAGTTACCACTACAAATTCCCCCATGTGCTTATTCATGGAAAAGAGGGACATATTTTTTAATTACACAATGGAGTAAGGTAGCTTATTCATTGTGATAATAAAGAGTGTTCTATCAAAATACAAATTTAAAAGCTTATTTTTGAATTGTAGTCTTTTAATGAGAGTTTAGGTTTAGAAGATAAGTTTGATGTTTGAGGAATTCGATGATATCTTTAAACATGGTCTCTGTCGAATGGTGTTCTCCTCAATATTAATATGCCCCCACTTTTATGTGAGGGGATGTAAACTAGTAGTCACCTTACTTTAAAGGATAATATGACTATATAATTTGTGTGTATATCACGTGGCATAAAGTAGGAATATGCCAAAATAAATAAAAAATTGAAGCACAAATAATATGATCATATCAAGCCCTAAGATGTGTTATGTACATCATGATAACATCTAGAAGTTAACAAAAAAATATCAACACACAATCAAGCACACACACAAAATCACTCAAAAGTAATACAAAGAAGAATGGTCAAAGGAGACCTCATATAAGGGGCATATTCAAATGCCTCACAATCAAAGATACATGATGTAGTCAAATGTCCAAAATCATATAAATGACATATTTAAATGTCCATATATAACATAGAGATACATGTTTAAATGTTGAAATAGGCAAACAAAGGCACAGGGCCCACAAGTAATGAAGCATATTCAAATGTTAAATAAGACATACAATGTAACACAAGATCAAGTAAGAAAGACAAACTCAAAGAAGTGATAAAAATGAAATTTGGAAAAATAATCATTAGTTATCATGAACCTAGCATACCAATCCCTATAAATACATGTTAGTAAAAAACATTAGATAGATTGCATATCAAGTACACTAGAAAGATAAGAGCATGGCTATAGGAATGTGTTAGATATATAAGGTAAAACATGATAATGTAAAGTGATTAAATAGTAGATAAAACCTAGGTTAATAATCATGAGCAATGAAGTAGATGGTGCCAATGTCCTTATGATGTGGGAGAGGAAAGATCCAACATCTATATGCACATAGATCATGTGTTTGGTGTATGCCTATATCACACTCAAAAGATATATGAAATAATTTGTATATAAAATAATGATATGTCATCTACTAACATGTAGCAAACAACATATGTATATGAAACATTAGAACTAGGAACATGTTGAATATTTGATGATCATCTAAACCTTATGTTAGATCAACTTCATTATGTAGATCATGATTGGACAAGCAAAAATAGTGCATAACATATTATTCATCATGATGTACATGTGAAATAGATGAATAAGTAAATCATGCATGATATGTATCAATTTTAATTCATGTGTAAAGGATATAACTTATTGATTTTAATGAATTTTGAATCCCATTTGGTATAACCAAAGAGTTCCCAGTGTAAATGCATATTGGGATGTATATGGCATAACCTAAACCCTTGTTTTAATTAATTTACGACCATAAACAATTGGTTTTGTAATAGTTCTCATGGTGTCTTTCCAACCTCCTTGATGTTCTAAAGTTATTTCAAGCATATTAAATTACAAATGGTTTTTTATTTCATTAGGATCCACATAGTTATGCCAATAATAAGCACCACCCATGAATAATGTGATTGTTAAATTAAATTGGTGTCGATGTTTTTTTTTTTGATCCACTTGAATATATTTCTTATCTTTAGAATCACTAGTATCTTATGGTTTTGGATTGATGTTCATTAATGAATGTGTATATCTATACACATCCCAATATAATAAATTGAAACAAGCAAAGGTCTTGTGTAAAGGTCTCTCTCTAAATTGATAAAGAAGAGCCAGAGTAAATATAAATTATACTTCAAAATATGAGGGGATATAGGTGAAGGAATATAACACATCCTTCGATTGACTAGCATAGTTTTGAATAGGATCATCATCATTTTGAGTCAATGATTACAAATGGTCTAATGGTAACTTGGGAAACTTGTTCTTATTAAAATGGAATAAAAAACATTCTCAAGATTTTTAAATATTAGTATGGACCCATTAGAGAGGCTATAAAACTAATCAAGAACTTATTTAGTTAAGCTCTTATGAAAATATTTTAATAATAATATTTTAATTTTTTGCAAATGGTCAATGGGGTGTAGATATTAATTTATGTGATTTTTTGGATCTCATGTACCATCAAAGGTGGAGAAAATATGAATGAAAAATTCCATAAGATAAGGGGTTTTAAAAACATGTCGAGTGTGAGTCGGGCCTCTAAGATATTATCAGTAAAGGTAGACTCATGGGATGAAATTTAATACTAAACATTTGTTGTTGAAGATATTGTATAGTACTCATAATGGAAAGCATATCATTTGAAGAAGTTGGTAAAGATGTTGAAAATTTTCTTATAGGTTTCAAGATTCCATCAATATGAAACATAGGCATAATATCATTGGTATATTCACAAGGAATAAGTGCATCATGGAATTTTGGAACCTTTGGTATTTATTTTGAGTAATTTGAAACATTTAATACTTGCATACCATTTCAAGGTTCATCCACATTAGGTAAGGATATATAATTTGTAACTTTAGCTAGAATTGGTAAAGATAGATCCTTTGGTATCTGAGGATATTTTGGCATAAATGAAACTTTTGGAATATAAATAACCTTTGGTTTGGATAGATTAGTTTGTATTGGAACATTATGAACTTTTTTCCACTTTTGGTTTGTAATGTATCTTTTTCCTTGGCACCACAATTGGTTTTGGAATAGATTCAAGAATATCCATATGAACCTTCTTAAAATTTTTAATATCAAATGAAGAAAGAGGGGCTTCCCCACCATTAAAGATGGGGATATTATTAGGATAAGATGGAAGAGGGTAAGTTCATGGAATTGGGGGGACAAAAGTGGGTATTAAGTGGACATATTTTTCTTAAAAAATAAAAAACCTCAACTTATACAAATTATTTGAGATACCTACACTAAAATTTTAAAAATGCTATAGGAATATAATTGTAGAATTTAGAGTCTAGTTTCTAAACTACTATATTTTTTTGATAGTCAAGTATAAGTAAGTCAAACATTAGAAATCCAAAGAGGTACTATTTTTTCTTGAAAATACATAATAGATAGCCTGTCGTGCATCCCATCATTTTTAGCATCATTTAATTTTTTTCAAACCCTTTGATATAAAATTAGATAATATCATCTAGTTTTTAACTTATACATACATGAATACATCCAATTTCTAACACCATTTATGTTGAAATTATCAATCTTACTCAAATTGCACTCAAATGCACATTTTAGGTCAAAATCCATAAAATGCCCTAAATGGTTCGAACTTGTCACTTACAAGTGCAAGTTTAGGTCAAAGTATACCTAAATAAGGCATTGCATTTTATGGGCCAACTAACTTTGATCAGATCATTTCAAGTTAAAATGACAATATGGCCATTTAGTGCTCTCGATAACTCTTTTCTTCTAATTCATTGGTACACATCACATACCTTTATTATTTGGTTTTGGCAACATCGTAAATGGGAATACAACTCCAACACATCTAACATCACCTTCCAATTCCTCTCCAATCAAATTATGACTTAGTAATATGACTTTCTGACCATTTTGATTGATTGAGGGCCAATTTTCAAATAATTACACAAATGTCGATTAACCTTATTTAAGGATAATTAATCCCAATCAAGAGCTTAAGTGGATTTTCCATGAGAGTTGTTGAATATTTATTTTTAAAAATTGATTTCTATTAATTGCGTCATCAGATGACATCATTTATGGGGAAGACATCCCTAGTCCATAAATGCCACAAATATCAAGATTATGGGTCACCCATGCCTAGTTAATGCCTCCCATGACTCTTCAATGCCCCTTCTTCCAAGGTCATGATGAAGATAATTATGGATTTAATTATAAATATTAGGATTATCCATGGCCACACATCTCAATCTTGAGATGGACGGTCATGGTTGATCCTGACCAATCTCAAAAATCTATAAATAGAGAGGCCATGGACATGAATTGAAAAAGCTTGAATATTGCAAAGTTATAATGTTAAATTGTTTCCACAATCCTTTGCATTTGATCATTGATTTTTTTTGAAAGCTTCATTGATAGGCTAGTTTAGTGATTTGGAATCATGAGCCTAGGTTTTATGGAGTGTTATTGAGACATTGGAGGAGTTTTCCACCTTTGTTGACAAAGACAAGGATGCTTGATCAAAGGAGAACATGCTTTTGAGCCACATGGGTATGGTGAATCCATTTGGGAAGGTAATATGATGTTTGATTTCTTTTATTTGTTTATTGCTACCCTTTGTAGTTCCCATATGAATAGATAGGCTTAGTTAGTTTTTGATGCATTTTTCATGATTTATGTACTAATGTTTGACTAACTTGCTTTGTAATCCTCTCTACATCATGGCATGCTTGATGGGACCAGACGCATCTCACACATGAAGAAGATCATTTTATAGCTTTAGATTATTCATTTGGACTAAAACTATTGATTTTCTAACTTTATTTTGCCATGGATTTACACAGTAACCAACATCGACTAGTAAAACTGACATCGATTGGATATATTAATCGACATCAGTTAGTAAAACCAACATTAGTTGGATACCTGTCATCGATCACATTGGTATAATTTATGTCGATTAGATAACTATCATCTATTAGAAAATATAACCATCATCAGTTATATAATTGACGTCGGTCACTGTGTTTTTCTTAAAACATAGACCTGAGAGCTTTGTTTCTAAAGTTCATTATTTCAAACCCAAAAGAGCTTAAAGGCTAAAGGACATGATAATTTTTTTTTGTAGGACCAAGATTGAAATTTGCTAAAAACATATTTTAGATCACCTTTTGCATGTTAAGAACCTTGTTTTGGTTGATAAAAAAAAAAAAAAAATTAGATGTTTATGGTAAATGTTCTCAAAGTTACAACTAAGACCAAGGGGTCAAATGAACACCACCTAATTTTCCATTTGGGCTTACAAATGAACTCACCTTTCCAAGTTTTTGTATTTATTTAGTTGTTTAAGTTAAATATTTACTTGGCAAAAAGAGGCATGCCACATGTATGCTCTTCCATTTGTGCCCTTTAGGGAACCCTTTGGAATCCAAAGTGTCATTCTTATTGCAAGTAGCCTAGTCCAAGGCTTAGAAAGAATGTCATCTAAAATGCTCCCCAAAAACTTGTTAAAGTTTGGGTGATCTTGAAATTGACCCTAATGTCTTTTTATTTTATGATTTCTTTATTTTTATGCAAACTTGGCTTGTGAGGGGGATGTCATTACCTCCCTAAGTTCTTTAGAGAAGTTTTGACCTGGGGTTTCATCTCCCAACATTGACTTCACTTAATCCTTCTGAGTTGCACACAAGATGTATTTGCATTTGGACATCGCACTACACTGAGCAAACAACATGATATAGTGGTTGTAAAAAGGACTAAACCTTTTTAAAACTAAGCAATGTTGCGGTCACCTACTTTTTGTGCTTGTATTTTACATTATTTGACATGAAAGTCATTGTGGAATTGATTATTCTAGAATGATCAAAAACTAATTAGTTTTAGTCAACCCCATTTTTCCATACTCTTGCTAAGATTTGGACAATTATACTTAGTATATTTTGGTCATTATTTGCTTGGTATGATTTGAGGCTAAAACTTGTTTGTTTGTTCATAAACCATGTCAAAATAATTTATTTGAGTTAAGAAGGGTAGCGTTATGCTGCCCAAATCATGTCAAATATTTTTTTTTGCCTTTGAGTCTTTAAAGCATAACAATTAACCACATCATTCGAGCATACTTACACTATTAGGTTGCTCAATTTATTTCAAGAACTTGTTTACCATTGTATCATAAACCATTTGTTTCAAATCATGTCATGTATACCATTTGGACCTTATTTATGCATCGTTATGCTATCCGCTCTTGTCTAACTTGTTTGGTCCAATCTTAGTCTTCAACACTATATTTTCAATTAACCTTATCAAGTTTAGATCCAAACATTGATTGATTTCTATTTAAGCCTCAATTTGTGGGGTTGGTACACAAATATTTTTATTTTGGGTTACATAACTTTGGTTAAATGATTACCCAATTTTGAACCCTATTGATTTTTTGTTTGTTCAAGTGTCTCTCCACACCATTTTTTGTGACTTTGTTTGGGAAAACATAACCTTTCTTCAAAAAACCTTTGATGTTAGACATTGACATTAGGTTATTTTATGCCAAATCTTGGCACAAACTATTTTTGTGATGCAACTTCACCCTTTCAACCCAGGTTGAACCTTTTGTCTTTTAAACATCACTTTGCAAAGTTTGTATAATTTTAAGTCTTTCTATTTTCAGAGCTTTCTTCATTAAATGCAGATATGTCTAGCTACACTTATGGTGCAATCATGGATAATCCAACTTATGATAGAATGGCCACACAAAATGTTTTTTATGACTTTAGTCAAGACCCCTATGGTGATAATATGGTTTATGAGATAGATTTCTATCCACCTCACAAAAATTAGTCATGGGAACATAGTCAAGGTCCAACTTATGATCCAACTCATGATTAGAATGATTGGGTTTATCAAGAAGAATTGGATGCTTTGGATTGTGTAAGTAATCAAACTCCACAATGTATCGAGATCACTATTTTAGGACCTCCTCCTTTGGTTTACATGGGCAACCAAACTAAGAAGCGTCCAGTCATCACCATTTTAAGATCTCCTCCTTTGGCTTGCACAAGCAACCAAACTAAGAAGCATCTAGTTATTACCATTCTTGGCCCATCGCCAATTTTTGATGAACCTATTGTTGAAGAACCTCTATTTGATGAACCAATTATTTTTTATCCCTTCTTCAATAGTCTAATCTTTAGAGAGTCCATTATTGAACCACAAACCATTGTTCCTACTAAACCAAATGTTCCCCACTTTATAAATTCTTTGCTGATCTTTGAGCCTAAAAAAGAACAATTACCTCTTCAAAAGCCATATTATGAGGATCAAAATGTGTTCAAAATTGATCTTTTGTAACCAATGGTGAACCAAAACCAACATGTTATTATTGAAACACCCATTTGTGAGAAGATAAACTATGATAAGTTACCTATTCATATGTTACCTATTTTTAAAGAGCCTCATCTCCTTGATAAGCTAGTCTTGATAGAGTTGTCTCTTAATCTTTTACCACTTGTTGAGGAGTCTCACTTTGATAGATATGGTTTTATCAAGATGTCCCTTGAGAGGTTCCCTCTTTTTAAGGGGATACACTTAGACGAGTTAGTCTATATCGAACCCTTCCAAGATGAATCAATTTTTATTGAGCCCAATATGCCATCATAGGTCATTACTTGTCAAAAATTTAGCATTCAATAGAACATTATCAAAACAACCATATCAGATGAAGAATTAATTTTAGAGTCGGGTTCCATTTTTGAACCAAAATTGGAGTTAGCATCAAAAATAGAATCAACATCAGTTACGACATTAGATTTAGAGTGCCTTGCTTTGAAATCAGAGTCAAAAATAGATTATAGTATTGGTTGTTACAACATTAGTTACAATTGCCCTCCAAATTAATTTGAATTATTTGTAATCCTTCTATAGTTTTTTAGGATGATTACTTCAGCATCAACACAAGTTATCCTATTATATTCTATGAGGACTATGCTACCTTTCACCATCCCATTATTACCACCCAACATAGCCATTATATTGACATTCCACCTCCTGTAAGTGTCGGTCGGGACTGACAGAATCACACTTTGTTGAACTGCATCTATGGCAACATATCATTTATAGAATATCAGGGGGACCAAGACCACATTCATTCAAAAGAAGAACAATCACCTAGTGAAACCTTTTTGAAGGTGCTAGGGGATAAACAAAGATAAAAATAAGAATCTTTTAGTGATATCTTTTTGAAGGTGCTATAAAACAATCAAATTCAAATGTTAACATCTCTTTGTGAAACCTTCTTAGAGGCACTATGGGATGATCAAAATAAATTCATTGGTGAAAACCTCATCGAGGCACCAATAGTTGAGGATAAAAGTTCTTCATTGTTTACTGAAGATAATATCAAAGATTAAATCAAAATAGTTTCCAATCTACAACATAATCAGATGGTAGCTACTCTCAAGATCAAGCAACATAATAATTTGATGGTCCTATTGAGAGCATCTTTAGAGGTCTTCAGCCCCACCACAACCAAAATTATGTTAACTCTAGCATCAACAACAATACATGTGATTGAAAGTCCTGATCTCCATTTATTTCCAATTCATTATACATTCCATTATCACCCACCTATTTATTAGCCACTTACCTCATTTACCCTACCATTATTTACCATCACTGGCAACACTTTCCTTTATCAAGGTTATAATGATATCTTGTCTTGATGTTTGAAGGAAGTAGAATCAATGATTTATGAATATCACAAACACATTATTGAGATCTAGATCAAAAATAATTTTTTAATAAAGTAGTTGTTATGAAAGGGTGTTGGATAACAACTTATATATCTGATCATTTTTTTTGTCTCACATATTGACTAGGACATGCAGCTCCTTGTCAGCAAGAGCAACAAAAAACCATTTTTCATATACCATTCACCCATTTTCCATTACCATGCCTCATATTTTGGGGATAACCCTATAAACAAATTTTGGCATTATTATACCATTGAGATCCATTAACCATGCCATTTGAACTACATTGACTTGAGGTCCTTCAAGACTATGTAGGCA
This sequence comes from Torreya grandis, assembly GCA_037957365.1. Lineage (NCBI taxonomy): Eukaryota > Viridiplantae > Streptophyta > Pinopsida > Cupressales > Taxaceae > Torreya > Torreya grandis. The sequence continues at coordinate 1,079,180 of JARHVA010001504.1, forward strand.
GTGCTCAATTTTTATTGAGGTCAACTTAATCACCCCTTTCCCTCACTCTCACTGATTTATGAACATGGGCCATTATAGCTAGCTTAGCTATCTTATTATAACCTCTACTCTTAGGACATGCATCTCCTCGATTAGATGGTCCCACCTTTTGCATATTTTATCCCAAAAACACTAGAAACATTAGAAATACTTTGAAAATACCAAAAACATTAGAACAAGATCCATAAAAGAATAAAAATATTGTCTCATGCTTCTATACATTTGTACATTCTTGTTCCACTATGATACGCTCTTACCATTTTGCAAGCATAGAAACACTAGTTTATTTCATCTTGTCCCATGCACTTATCATTTTACAAGATCATTCTTTCTTATCTCATCAGCTTCTTATTCTCTAGACTATTCTCATTTTTTTTCATATCTTTCATTTCTTCTATAACATTAATTAAGCTAGTCTGATCATCATTTTTTTACCATCCCATTTCCTAGGAGAACTATATTTGGCCTGAAGTTCATATTAGAACATGCATCTATTAAACTATGTAGGCAGTGTCTACTTGTCTTATACATCTAGAGTCATTTTAGCCAACCCCTTCATTTTCTTCTCTTCCCCCATTTATTTTTTATTGTTCCTCTTTAATTAGGGAACAATTATCATGTCATTGTTCTTTGTTATGATGTGGCGAAAAGTAATGCCTCTACTGTACATGTATGAACATTTGTCTTTAAACCACACTAACTTGGTTTTTATATATGTGTGTTTATTTGAGTTTTATTTTTATTTCACTTCTCTCCTTTTATTTCTTCTCCTTCTTTCTTTTTATTACTTCTTGTCTCATCTTGGTCTTATGTTTCCTTGATTGTTTTTGCTTATCTCTTTTATGTTTCAAAACATCTTGATGATTAACATGGATCTCGATTGTTTATATCTTGATCCTATGTTATTATGTTGTTCTTGGACCATTTTGTTTACTTGATTTTTGTTGGTGTCTTGTTTTTATATTTGATTTTGCTTTTTTTCTTTTGTGTTCAAGAATGCTTTGATCGTCCACATAGATCTTGATTATTCATATCTTGGTCTCATGTCGTTAAGACATTCTTGCTTTTTGTTTTTAAACATTTTGTTCCTACTTAAGATCATATCTTTATTTCAATCTAGGTTCATTTATGTTTATCTTTATCTTTGTCTTTGCCTTTTTTTTGTTTGTTTGTTTAAATGTAAACTGCTACAACTCCAGTTTTGGTCATTGTTTTACCATTATCTTTAGTTATAGATATTCACATTTGAACTGGCTCAATGTAATTGGAATCTTATGTCATTCTAAATTATTCATACTTATGGTGCCTAATTTATTTTTCTATAGCAAGCACTTTGTGCTTAGGTCTCAACATCTTAACATCAACATCAACTCTGATGAACGGTTCTCAAGAACACTTTGCAAAACCTAGGCTCATGATATGGAATTAGGCTTCTAGGTAACATGCATTTCAAGCTTCATTGTCTATGCTTAGATGTGTATTTATTTGCATACATTGTGATTCTAATCAATTCTTGGTCATTTTTCATCATTCCTCATTCCATTCTCTCCCAAACTTGGGTGAACTACATTGGCATAAAGTTCATGTTGGAACATGAGTCCATGAAACTATGTAGGCAACACTCAATTGCTATTGAGGTTAGCTTAGCTATCTCCATTCTTATTTTCATCTCTCTCATCACTTTATGCATACTCATATGCTTGGTTTTATATGGCTTTCTAAGCCATTACACCATCGCATGTACATTTTTACTCGCTTGCTTTAACCTATCTTTTTAGTTATATCTTTGAGATATTTTACTTGAAAATTACCCATGCTATGGCATAACATCTGAAGCAAATCAACTCTATAGGGGAAAATCATTATTTATTCTTTATCAATGATCAAGATTCACCCTACTGGGGCAAAACTATTTTATCATGATCAAACTTGCTCTACTATAGTACTTATTATATTCTCTTTGGAGACCCCATTCTAGTGGTGCTTCCCTTCTTAAAGTAGAACATTCTCTCTCTTCCTCTAATTCCAATCTCTCCAAATTAAAGTTCATGATGGAAATATTTTAGTGTGCAACATATCTCAGGATTGATCAATGTTGTAAGCATACAACTTGTACTCTCAAATTGGGTACATTTAAAGTGTGTCCCTTACATTTATAGATTGTATCTTTCCAATTCCCCCTATTTCTAGGGCCTATTATAACTCTAATTATATTTTTATCATTGATGGTCATCACGCGTGGAAGAATTATCTCATCTAGATGTGACGTATTCCATGGGTTAATCTCTCACTTTCTATTTCTTTTCAAGAGTCCATCCTCTTCTTCCATCCTAGTATGTCCTCTTGAGGGGGTATCATGGGTCTGTTCCAATTTCTTCTTGACAACTCTTTTATTTGAAAAGATGTTAGTTCACCTAAATGTCTCGTTATACCTTCTCAAATAGGGGCAAAATGTAGACATCCAATTCCTGACATCATTTGTGTTGAAATTGTTAATCTTACTCGAATTACACTCAAATGCACATTTTAGGTCAAAACCCATAAAACTCCCTAAATGGTTTGAATTGGTCACTTACAAGTACCAGTTTAGGTCAAATTATCCCTAATAGAGCAATGCATTTTATGGGCCAGCTAACTTTGATCAGATCAGTTTGAGTCAAAATGATAATTTCACCATTTAGTGCTCTAGATTACTCTTTTCTTCTAATTCATTGGTACACATGACGTACCTTTATTATTTGGTGTTGGAAACATCCTAAATAGGAATACAACTCCAATGCATCTAACATCACCTTCCAATTCCTCTCCATTTAAATTATAACCCAGTAATATGACTTTTTGACCATTTTGATTAATTGAGGGCCAATTTTCAAATAATTGCACAAATGTTGATTAACCTTGTTTAAGGCTAATTAATCCAAATCAAGATCTTAAGTGGATTTTCCATGAGAGTTGTTGAATATTTATTTTTGAAAATTGATTCCTATTAACTACATCATCAAGTGACATCATTTCTTGGGAAGACATCTCTAGGCCATAAATACCACAAATATCAAGATTATAGGTCACCCATGCCTAGTTAATGCCTCTTCAATGCCCCTTCTTCCAAGGTCATGATGAAGATAATTATGGATATAATTCTAAATATTAGGATTATCCATGGCCACACATCTCAATATTGAGATGGATGATCATGGTTGATCCTGACCAATCTCAAAAATCTATAAATAGAGAGGCCATGGACATGAATTTAAAAAGCTTAAATATTGAAAAGTTATAATGTTAAATTTTTTCCATAATCCTTTGCATTTTATCATTGATTTTGTTTGAAAGCTTCATTGATAGGCTATTTTAGTGATTTAGAATCATGAGCCTAGGTTTTATAGAGTGCTATTGAGACATTGGAGGAGTCTGCCACTTTTGTTGACAAAGACGAGGATGCTTGATCAAGGGAGAACATGATTTTGAGCCACATGGGTATGGTGAATCCATTTTGGAAGGTAATATGATGTTTGCTTTCCTGAATTTGTTTCTTACTACCCTTTGTAATTCTCATAAGAATAGATAGGCTTAGTTAGTTCTTTATGCAATTTTCATGATTTATGGACTAATGTTTAACTAACTTGCTTTGTAATCCTCTCTACAATACATACATGAATGCATACATACATACATACATACATATATGCATGCATGCATGTATGTATGTATATTTAATTTTTAATTTTAAAAATCAATAGACTCTAAAATATGATCAATAATGCATAGTCGACCTTGTGCCCCCTAACTACCTTAAAACATATTAAAAAATAGATTTTTTTGAATGTGTATATAATTAGGTCTAGTTTGTAACCCTATAAATTTTTCTAGTTTGATCTAATGAAACTAAAAGATACATAAATAAAGATAAGCATGTATAGTTACGACATATAATTCTCTAAAAAGACATACTTAGAAATAAATATGGATAAAAACCTTAAAGAAATAAAAATATAAAAAATATTATTTAGAAAAAGGAGAGTGTTGTCAATGTTGTAGTCATATTTTCAAGAAAGTTTTTGATAAAATTCATAGTGTTTAATATGGTTGAAGTTGCATTTTATTATTTTAGTCAAAATCATGCATTCATATATGTGTTTTTAGGTTTGTGCCTTAGGCTTGAGAATCCAAGACATTCCCAAGCCTTGAGGTATGTGTTTGAAATGCCAAACAATAGAACCACATACACAAAATTAACATCTATGCAAAATTTCCATGTACGTGAAATATTTTCCTATTACATTGACATGCATTTGGCCATCTTATTGATTTTATTATATATTTTTTTAATTGACAAAGTTCATGCATGGACTTAGTTAATGTTATTTTTTAACATTGAATTTTTAAACATAAGAAAATGTCAAAGTAATTTTGAATATAATCTTGATGTCATTTGCCTAACTAAATAGATTTGTGACTAAATTCTATGATTTTTAGGCTCAGTTAACCCCAATGCCATCATAGATTGAGCCAATTAGTCAATTGGGGTAATAAGTGATGTGATTTGGGTCAAATTGAGAATTATGAACATAACTATTACTTTAAATGATGTTAATTGGGGATAAATTGATTTTTTTAGGGTTTAGGGACAAGTTATAAGATTTAGGTTCTAGGGTATAGGGTCTAATCATAAATGAAATTAAGGCTAATTTGATCTCATTGAACCTATTTGTGGATATAAAATGTGATTTTGGCTCAACTAGACTTAATGTCTTCATAAGTTGAGCCAATTAGTCAATTAGGGTAATCAATATTATAATTTAGTCTAAATTAAGCTATTTGAACTTAATTATTACTCTAAAGGATGTTAATTAGGGATAAATCAATTGTTTTAAGGTTTAGAGTTTATGATTTAGGGTTTAGGGTTAAGGTTTTAGGTCTTACGGATTAGGATTTAAGATTTAGGGTTTAGGTTCCAATCATAAAGGTAACAGGGATAACTTGAGCTCTTTAAACCTATTTGTGACTACAAAATATGATTTTAGGTTCAATTATCCCCAATGTCATCACAAATTGAGTCAATTAGTCAGTTAAGATAATTAGTGATGTGATTTGGGTAAAATTGAGCCCTATGAACTTAATTATTAATCTAAAACATGTTAATTAGGGATAAATCAATTGGTTTATGGTTTAACATTTATGATTTTGGGTTTAGGGATTAAGGTTTAAGGTTTAGGGTTTAGGGTATAAGGTCCAGTTGTGAAGGCAATTAAGGATAATTTGAGCTCCTTGAACCTATTTATGATTAAATAATGTGAATTTGGGCTCAATTAGCCCCTATGTCATCACAAATTAAGCCAATTAGACAATTAAGGCAATGAATGATGCAATTTAAGCCAAATTGAACCCTATGAAGCTCATTTTTAGTCTAGATGATGTTAATTAGGGATAAAATATTTATTTTATGGCTTAAAGAGTTTAAGATTTAGGGCTTAGGGTTTTAAGGTATATGGTTTAGGATTTAGGGTTTAAGGTTTAAGGTCTAATCATGAAGGCAATTAGGGCCAATTTAAGCTTGTTAAGCCTACTTGTGACTATAGAATGTGATTTTTGGAATTATTTAACCCAATGTCATCAAAAATTGATCCATTTAGTTAATTAGGGAAATTAATGATGTGATTTAGGTAACATTAAACCTTGTGAACCAAATTATTACTTTAAAAGATGCTAATTGGGGATAATCAATCAGTTTAGGGTTTAGGGCTAATAATTTAAGGTTTAGGGATTGGTTTTTATTATTTAGAGCTTAGGGCTTAGGGTTTAGAATATAAGGTCCAATCAAAAAGGCAATTAGAGTCTATTTGAGCTCCTTGAACATATTTGTGACTATAAGATGTGATTTTGGGCTCAATTAGCCCCAATGTCATAAAAAATTGAGCAAATTAGTCAATTTGGGAAGTCAATGATGTGATTTGGGCATTGAGTCATGTGAACCTAATTCTAATTCTAAAGGATGTTAATTGGGTCTAAATCATTTTTTTAAGGTTTAATGTTTAGGGATTAGGGTTTAGACCTTAGGATTTATGGTTTAGGGTTTAAGGCCTAATCATGAATGCATTTGGGGTTAATTTGAGGTCATTGAACCTATTTATGAGTAAAAAATGTGATTTTAGGCTCAATTATCCCAAACATCATCATAAATTTGTTGGAGAGTTATCAATGATGTCATAGTAATGTCATGAAGGTGTCATATGGAGTGGATGAAGAGCCTTGATAGTCTATGTGACAATGATAAAGTGTGTAATGTGCTTGTCCTAGTATGAATGAAGAAGGCTTAGTTGATCTTTAGAGTTTGCTTAGTTTGAGATGTTTAGGGATGAGTATGGAGTATTGAGGATGTGAAAGAGGTATCTAAAATGATTTATATGATTTGAGTGCTTATGTTAATAATTAGAATTCATCTGGTTACCCATAAGTTTTCATCTAGACACTTTGGGTGTAGTGGCAAAAAATTTGAGTAGGTATTTTGATGACATCACCATTACCATGTGTGAATGAGTTAAGGGGAGTTGGTCATATGTTTATGGTCATTATAGTCCTTAGTTGTTATAAACCAAATCTCAAGTCATGCAATGAATCACGGTCAAAGATATGAGGATGAAAAATTGGCTACTCAGACATAATTCACTATGTTCTCACACTTAGCCAGATTTATAAAAGGATTCAAGCAGAGTCGAGTAAGCATGTTGATGAGATCAACATTCACATGGGTGGAAGTGTTTGGAAAAAATGATCATATGGGTTTGTTCATTTTTGTGTTAGTTATTATGCACTAAATTTTAGGTCATGTGATGTATCATGACTAAAATATATGCAAGTGCAAAGTTGGGCTCCCAAGCATTTTGACAGTGCTTTCCCATACTTAGCCAAATTTTCAATGTGGCAAAAAGAGTCGAGTAAGCATATTGATGAAGTTATATCTTGAATGTGTGGATGTTTTAGGTGAAGTAATCATATGGGTTAATTTAGTTTTGTGCATAGTTGATTTGTGCTAAATTTTAGATCATGCACTGAAGCATGACAAAAGTTATGTAGGAGAAAAGTTAGTCTCTTGGATAAATTCTAAGCATAGTTGGATCTATGACATAATATTTTTAGAAATCATTTTAATGGTGTTATATATCACATGAGTGAATGTTTTAGGAGTAGTTTAACACATGCTTGGATTCTCTTGTGCAAGGAAATCATGTGGTCCAAATCTCAGATCATGTTAGTGAGAGAGGAAAATGTTATTGTGGTCCAAAGTTGGCTTTTAGGCATATTGCAATGGTTCCCATACTTAGCCAAATATGAACAAAGTTAAAGTTTAGGAACAAATGGATATTGAATGTTATGTAGGATGCATAAAAAGTCAAAGAAGTTAAAGTTTTTGATGTTTAAACTAGGTAAATATTGACCTCCTTACAAAAGGATTGATGGAGCATGTTTATTACAAGATTTTAAGATGCAATGAGATGGTGCCAAGTGCATGTTGTTTAAAAAATAAATAAAGGAAAGGGATAATGATCCAATAGAGAGTGGGTGTTCATATCAATTGATCAAATGGTGAGCATTTATAGTTAAATACTTGGTTGATCTGTAGAGATCAATGGTGTGTATTGAGTCAAACATTTTAAGGGTGCCCAAGATGAGGTCAAAGTGACTGAGGTTTAACATTTGAGCATTGGTGCCAAAGTGCTAAAGATAAAACAAGAGCAATGGTGTATGATTAATCTAAATTTGATAAGACATAAGATGTGAGCATTGTGTTCGGAGTTTAATTGTGACCATTTACATTTGAATATTTGAATTTATGAAGGAAAGACCAGTGTCTGGGTTTTGGGTCATAAATTTCAATTCAAGATGAATTTACTCATATTGTAAAAATAAAAGATGAAGAGGACTCCATGGTGCATGTAATGAACCTAATTTGAAGATCTATAAGTGTGTATAGTCAAAGATATTAATGTTCAAATCTGACCATGTGTTTGTGCTTATTCTGCAAGTGACCTTGAGAAGATTAATTGAGCTTATATAGAGACTATTTTGATGTCTCTTGATGAATTAGATATTGGGGAGTAATGTAGACTCCATGAGGATGCTCTGTGTGGATTTTGGAGGTGTAATCAATCTATATGAAGTATAACAATACTTAATAAGTTGAGTATGTATTCATTCATGATGATCCTATGCACCAGGTTAGTGTTTGAGTTGTTTGAGCATACATAGAGATGAGCAAAGATGACTGTGATAATTTAAAGATGTCAAAGGGGAAATAATGAGTGGACCCATGTATTTGAAATTGGTCTTATTTTTTATTTTGAATGATGAAGTGCTAAATAGGTGAATAGGTCTCCATGAGACCTATAAGAGCTACAAGGGTCTTATTAAAAGGTGTAGCTTCTTAAGGGTGACCCATAGATGCTATGGCCGACCTATGATGATTGTTTTGAGATATATATTTATATGATAAATGACTTAAGGGTTAAGGCATGCCTAATGGATGACCAAGATGGTGTTAATCATGATTACTCTATATATACTAAAATTAATGTGATGGTTTCTAGACTTGTAAGATTAGAATGAGGGAGTATGAATGTGGAGCCAAGTGAAGGTAATAACCTTTGAAATAGAAAGTATAGGTTAGTAAGGACTAGTAAATATCAAAGAGGATCAGACATGCTTATTTAATTAAGGTGGTGTAGGACATATAGGTCTTTGGACCTTAGGAGCCTAGAGAAGGCAGAATGAGCAATTTGCTTAAGAGGCTATTTGAGAGACTTTATGTGAGAGACTCTGGAGAGATTTTGAGAGAGAATTTTGTGTGTGTTTTATGGAGTGAAAGAGTGGTAGAGTGACATAAGGATGAGATAAAGATAAAAATACATTGAGGACTATTTGTATGACATGTAGGTCATAATTCTATTGGTAGAATAGTGCTCTTATAGATTTAGTGTGAGCAAAGGTGAAGAGTGATAAGCAAAGGTCCATAATTAGGTGTTGTAAACATTAGTTCAGAGGTGGATGTATTCATAGGTGTTTTTGTGTAAGATTAGCATATAAGGTGGTTTTAATCTCCTTATAAGGTGAAACTTACTAAAAGTTTGGTAATTGTTGCAACTCAGCTAGATAGGTGTGGTAGCATCTTATGGGATTGTAGTCTCACTAAATAGGGATTGTAGTTCCTTGATCATTTATAGATGGTCTAAATTAGTTCTTAGTATTATAGTATAATATTCTAATTATAGGTTCCAATGGGGTTTCCCACCAATGTCATGTGTTATGTGATTGATCTTGCATTGTCTCTCTTGTTCATTGTTATGAATGATGTTTATGCTACATGATTGCTTATGGTAACTGATTAAGTATTTGTAAAGATCAAAATTGAAGTTGGATTATTTGGGCTCACTGATTCACCCCCCTCTCAGTGAGTATATGTCTAACAATTAGTATTAGAGCAGGTCCTTTAGAGGAAGCCTAATAACTTGAAGGTGATCCTAAGTAGGTACAAAGATGGCTAAGTATTTGAAGAAATTAAATAAATAATGGAAGGATATGATCAATTACCTTAAAGAATAAATATTTACTTTGAAGAAAGATGCCAAAGAGGATGAGAATGTTATCAATGATCTCAAGATTCAGTTAGTAGATGCCAAGATAGGTTTGTGTTTAAAAGAAAAGGAAATCATGTGTGATGAATACATTTTCCATGATAGTGAAGAAAAAGTTTATCTATAAATAGAGCTCATGGGTGCACTTGGTGAACTGAAGGAAAAAAATAAGAAAAATCATAAGATGATAAATATGATCAAAGGTCTTGAAGCACAAGTCATTTCTCTTGAGGGAAGTTTAATAGAGCAAGCATGTAGAATAAAGGATGACATGGCTAAATAAGCTAAGAGTGATAAGGAGACTATCAAAGTTCTCAAAGGTCAGTTAATGACTACAATATCAAGAATAAGAGATAAAGAGGATGAGAGAATTTGATTGGAAACCAAGCTAGGTGCATTGATGGATGAGCATGAAAAATTTATTGTCAAAATAAGTAAGCTTGAAAAAGATCAAAATAAGTCAGAGCAGGTCAAGATAAATGAAATAAGACTAGTTAGACAACCAAATGCTTAAAGGTATGCTATTTTATTTCATGGTTATTGTTATACATATAATAAGTATGGTCATAGAACTAAGGACTATAAAATGAAGTCAAGAGTTTATATTGATAGTATTTATTGACAAATCTAAAGAAAATAATAAAGTCAAGGATTCAGTTAAAGTCAAGGACTACAAGTCAAAGAAAGATATGGAGATATGTGAGTCTCTTGAGTTTTGGGACTTTTAGTGTCTCTATGTAAAAAGGGTGTCTCTATCTAGGCTTCAAGGAGACACTTGTCAATCAAAGGAAGCTTGGTGTCTGTCAGATATTATTTGGTGAGAAGGTATGAAAATAAGGTATGTTTGTGCATTGTTTTTATATATCTATCTGTCAGAGAAAAGAAGTTTGTGAAGAATCTCAGTGGTCTTATCTTGAGAAAGAGTTAGATTATTGATCATGGTTTGTATGTTCTATTATAAAGGTGATTTTCAAATATCTATTTGCATATCAGTTTTTGGTAGATGCCAAGTGAGCCTATAAGTTGAAGGCCTCTCTTCTAGGTTTTTGTCCTAGATCTTGCTAAACCTGTTAAAGGCTTGTTGAATAGTTTTGTATGCCATGGAAGTTCTCAGTGTTCTAAATATGAGGTATCTATATATGAGTATTGACCATAATTAGACAGTATTTGAAGACTTGTTGAAGATGTCATGTTGCTGATGAAGCATGAAGTTAGGGGGAGCTTTGTAATTGGTCAACTCCTAGGATCAGAGGACTGAGTAGATGAATCTGAGTAAGAATGTGTGTAAAATCAATCTTGTGTGATAAATATGATAATTCCAATCAAAAAAATTCTTTGGTTAAGAGGGAAAAACAAGTTCATGTGTTTACTCCAGAGGTTTGTGAAGGAGCTGTAGTATAGGGTTAGAATGGGTGGTTTCAGGTGGCATAATGAATTTGATACAATGCTAAGAAGTATTTGTTTCTTAGAAAGGTTTGTGAATTTATTTTTGATTTTATTTAGGTGATTTTGTGGTCTAAATGTATGTTTTGTGCCAATTGAAGATTTTTTCGTTCTCTTAGTGTTCTCAATTTTTGGCTTAAGGGCAAGCAGGCCTAAAATGGGTTATAAAAAGTCATGGCTCCCAAAGGTGTGAAGGATCAAGAATTAGTAAAAAAGTGTGTGATGGGTGTATTTAGGTGTGAAATAAGTTTCATAGGTGTGTATTGACCAAAAGGAGGTTTGTTGACCTTGTTTATTTTAATATTTTAGGGTTTTGGGCTATGCTAAAAAAGTGGTATACCTTATGAATTGAGGTCTAAGGATTTTTAATATGTTAAATGGGCCATATAGGTGGTCAAATAAATCTTCAAAAGTAATTTAAGGTTTGTGGTTCTCAATTTATTCAAGTTTTTGTTATGTTAAAGGCCTAATTCGCTAGTAGGTTTGTGAAGGAAGTATGTTGAAAAGGATGAGATTGATGATAAAAATTGGTGTGCTTGAGGGGGATTATGATAGTTATATGGATATGAAGTTTTAGGTCTTGAATATGTGTCTACTAAAAATTATGGCTTTCCAAGTTCAAGGTAGGGCTACAAGGAGGCTAGACAAGACTAGTTTGAAGAAGAGTGATTTTTGCTTAGTTTCTCCAAAAAAACAAGGTATGTGTGTTTTAAGGTGAGTTCTCAAGTTGGTTTAGTGCATGTTTCCTATTTGGTGAGTGGCATGAAGTTTTGTTGGTGGTCCTAATGGTAGCTTGAGAGTGAAAGCTAGTAAGCATATGTGATGATTCTTCATGGTGTGTGGAGATTTAAAGATGCTTAGAAGGTGAAATTATTTAGAGTTCTTAGGGGGAGTCCCTCTAATATTTTAATTGATGTGTTCCATCATATTTATATGGTTTTTTGTGTTCTTTCTTTATTGGTTGTAGTGCTTGGTTGAAGAGAGTGTTGACATGGAGTAAAAGGAAGTTGTCAAAGCAAAGAAGAGGTAGGCTCAAGGTAAGGGGGAGTTTATATCATATTTATAAGATGATTATTTCATATTTATAGTATTTTCAAGTACTCAAGATTATTTGGTGCCCACTTTGTCATTGTGTCAAAGGGGGAGAAATTTTTTATTGTGGGAGTACTTAAAGAGAGAAAAGGTGAGTTGTATATTTCTATATTTGATGGTTGTTGACATCAATGACAAAGGGGTATATTATTGGAGAGTTTTTATAAATATCATGGTAATGTCATGGAGTTTCCTTGGTGAGTGGATGAAGAGCCTTGATAGTCTATGTGATAATGACAAAGTGTGCAATGTGTTTATCCTAGTATGCTTGAATAAGGCTTGGTTGATATTCAGAATTTGCTTGGTTTGAGATGTTTAGGGATGAGTATGGAGTATTGAGGATGTGAAATATGTCCCTAGTATTTTTTATATGCTTTTAGTGCTTGTGTGCATAAGTGTAATTCACCTAGTTGTCCATTATTTTTCATCTAGACACTTTGTGTCCAGTGGTAGAAAATTTGAGTAGGTAATTTGATGACATCACCATTACCACATGGGAATGAGTCAAGGGGAGTTGGTCATATATTTTTGATCAATATAGTTCCTATTTTTTATGCATCAAATCATAATTCATGTAATGAAATGTGGTCAAAGATATGAGGATGAAAACTTGGATACTCAGACAAAATTCACTATGTTCTAATACTTAGCCAAATTTGAAAAAGGGCTCAAGCAGAGCTGAGTAAGCATCTTGATGAGTTCAAAATTCACATGAGTGGAAGTGTTAAGATTAAATGATCATATGTGTTTTTTAATTTATATTCCTAGTTATTATGCACCAAATTTTAGGTCATGCAATGTATCATGATAAAAGATATGCAAGTGCAAAGTTGGGCTCCCAATTTGTAATGTGGCAAAAAGAGCCAAGTAAGCATGTTGATAAAGTTATATATCATACATATGGATGTTTTAGGAGTAGGTGATTATATGGGTTTGTTTATTTTTTTGCATAATTTATTTGTGATAAATTTAAAATCATGCATTAAAGCATGATAAAAGTTATGTAGGAACAAAATTGGTCTCCTAGATAGATTCTAAGTATAGTTGGCTTTGTGACAAAATATTTTTAGAATAAATTTTAATGGAATTATATCTTGAACAAGTGAATTTTTTAGGAATATTTTGACACATGGTTATGTTTTCCTATGTGAGAAGATCATATGGTCCAAATTCTATATCATGCGAGTTAGCAAGGCAAAAGTTATTGTGGTCCAAAGTTGGCCTTCTAGGCATATTGAAATGGTTCCCATACTTAACCAAATATATATGCAGTTAAAGTTCAGGACCAAATGGATATCTAAAGGTGCATGTAATTTTTAACATATATATCTATGGTGTGCAAAAACATAAATAAGTCAAAGTGTTCGATGCTTAAACTAGGTAAATATTGAGCTCCTTACAAAAGGATCGACATAGTGTGTTTATTCCAATATGTTAAGATACAATGAGATGGTTCCGAGTGAATATTTTTTAATGATTGAGAAAGCTAAAGGATAAAGATCTAATGGTGAGTGTGTGTTTGTACATATTAATCAAATAGTGAGCATTGATAGTTAAAGACCTGGTTGATTTGCAAAGATCGATGGTACATATTGAGTCAACATTGTAAGGGTGCATGAGATGAGGTCAAAATGACTAACATTTAATGTTTGAGTATTGGTGCCTATGTGTTAAAGATCAAAAAATATCAATGTTTCATGATTGATATAATATAAGAGGACACGAGATGCGATCATTATATTCAGAGTTTAACTATGACCATTTGCATTTGAATATTTGAATTTATGAAGGAAAGACCAATGTCTTATTTTTGCACCATATATTTCAATACAAGATGAATTTACTCATGTTGTAAAAATAAAAGATGAAGAGGAATCCATGGTTCATTTAATGAATTTGAATTGAAGATTTGAAAGTGTGTACAATCAAAGATATTACTATTTAAAATTGACTATATGTTCATGCTTGTTCTATAAGTGACTTGAGAAGAGTAATTGAGCTTATATAGATAGTGTTTTGATGTATATTGATGAATTGGCTATTGGGGAGTGTTTTGGGCTCCATGAAAATACTTTATGTGGATTTTAGAGGTGTGATGAATCTATCATGAGTATGAACAATGCTTAATAAGTTGACTATGTATTCATTCATGATGTTCTTGTGCACCAAGTTAGTGTATGAGTTATTTGAGCATACATAGAGGTGAGAAAAGATGATTATGATCATTTAAAAATGTCCAATGGGAAATAAGGAGTGTAACCATGTATTTGAAATTGGTCTTATGTTTTTTTTAATTGATAAAGTGCTAAATGGGTGAATAGGTCTCTATGAGACATATAAGAAATAAAAGGGCCTTCTTAAAAGGTGTAGCTTCTTAAGAGTGACCCATACTTCTATGACCAAAATATGAAGATTTTTTGGAACCATGTATTCATATGAGAGATGATTTAAGTCTTAATGCATGCCTAATGCTAGACCAAGATGGTGTTGATCATGATTGATCTATATATAGTGAAACCAAATGTGATGGTTTTTAGACTTGTAAGACTGGAATGAGGGAGTGTGAATGTGGAGCCAAGTGAAGGAAATACCCTTTGAAAGAGAAGGTACATGTTAGTGAGGATGAAAAGAGAGTAAATAGGAATAAACATGCTTGTTTGATTAAGTTGGTGTAGGAGGACATATAAGTCTTTGGACCTTATGAGCATAGAGGAGGCAGAATGAGCAAGTTGCTCAAGAGGCTATTTGAGAGACTTTATGTGAGAGAGTTGGGAGAGATTTTGAGAGAGAATTATGTGTGTTTTGTGGATTTAAGGAGGGGTAGAGTTCCCTACGAATGATTTGAAAAGTAGAACAGATTAAGGACTATTTATATGACCTATAGGTCAAAACTCTATTGGTAGAATAGTGCTCTTGTAAATTAAGTGTAAGCAAAGGTGAAGAGTGATAAGTAGAGTTCCATCATCAAATGTTGTAGATAGAAGTTTAGAGGTGGATATATTCATAGGTGTTGTTGTGGTAACTCAACATATAAGGTGGTTGCAGCCTCCTTATAAGATGAAACTTGCTAAAAGTCTGGTTGTTGTTGCAGCTCAACTAGACAGGTGTGGTAGCACCTTATGGGATTATAGTCTCACTAAATATGGATTATATTTCCTTGATCATTTGTAGATGGCATAAATTATTTATTGTTATTATAGGATAATATTCCAATTTTAATTTCTAGTGGCTTTTATTCCCAAGAGGATTTCCCATGTATGCCATGTGTTATGTGATTGATCTTGCATTGTCTCTCTTACTCATTGATATGAATGATGTGTATACTTCATGATTTATTATGGTAACTGATTAAGTATTTGTAAAGGTCAAAATTGAAGTTGAATTATTTGGGATCATTGATTCACCCCCATCTCAATGATGGTACCTCTAACAATATTGAGCCAATTAATTAATTGGGGCAATTAGTGCTGCAATCTAGACCAAATTGAGCCCTGTGAACCTAATTGTTTTGAGGTTTAGAGTTTAGATATTAAGGATTTATGTTTAGGGTAAATTGTATAAGTAGTGTATATATCAAGGAATGTGTACATGATTTTACTATATATAAGTTCAAGTTGATAGTAAAATAGTAAAAAAGTACATGCACCAATGTTAATTTTCACATTAAGAGTTATATCCCCTACGTTCTCTGCTTTGTTTTGTTCAATATAGTACATGTATATTTTTTATGATTTGATCCATGCCCCCACCTTTAAATTTATATAAATTTTTTCTAATAATGTCTAAACACATAATGTAGATCTATTTTTTAATAATTTGATTATTGTCCCCACTTGGTATTACATAGTGCACGTCTATTTTTTAATAATTTGATCATCGTCCCCACCCTCAAAATTTTAGAACTTTATCTAATAATGGGTGACAAAATATTAATAATGGGAAGAAGAATTTAAAGTGAAAAATGGAGGAGGAATTATAAGTGATGAGAGAGAAACAAAGGGAATGAATGCTGTTGAGTGTGGAGCCCTTTGGGGCTATTACATGACCATGATGGTATATGTTGGGGGCTTAGAGAGCTCCAAGGAGGTGGGGAGAATTTTTTTGATTTACTCCTCATGTGGGTGAATATTATGAAATGCATATTTAATAATTTTCATGTTGGCTTCCATGTTTTTTGGAAGTGGGATTGATTTCCTTATTTTCTAGGGAATTAATTATTTATTTAAATAATTTCCATATTAGTAGAATTATTAAATGGTCTATTTAATAATTTATATTATGTATTATAGGAGAAAATTATTAAATGTTCTATTTAATAATTTCTATGATGTATTATGCAAGTGGGGTGGACTTTCTCATTACTTGGAGTTGGCAATTATCTCTTTACATTGGAAGTTGTGCCCTTTGAAGGAGAATGACATGTTTATACTTGGTGGGGATTATGGATAAGCATGATTATGTGGAAATGGTTTGATATTTTATGGATGAGGCTATTTTAGATAAGGACATCATGTATCTTCTTTATTTGTTGAGTTTTTTCCTCGTTTGTTTTATATATAGGTGGTGGTGAGGCTTTGGAGATATGACATATAAGACATGACATGATATGTGAGATATTTTTGCAGGTTGTGGTATAACATCTTGTGGATGTTTGTTTTATATAGGTATAGGTGTGGTAGAGCATTTGTGGATTATTGTTGACAGGTTTTAGATTTTGGATCAACAATTCAGAGAATTCATTTGTGAATTTTGGAGGAGATATTCTATCTCTATGAGAGGTCTTTGTAATCTTGTTTTATTATAGATTTTATTGAGGACTTTTTTAGTGGATGTAGCCCACATTGGGTGAACCATGGTATATCTGTGTTATGTGCTATTTCTAGTTATTTCTCTCCATTTATGCTTTCATTTAAATTGTTATGTGTTATTTCTAAGGAATTATTTTTGCATAATTAAATCTGATTTTCACACATATAAAATCTAGTTTTGTGATTTTATGGTGGATTAAATTTGGTTTATATTCACTTAATTCCTAACAAATGTGAGTAATTCATGAAAGTAATTATATTATCCCTAATGAATTCAATGTTACAAATAATGATGAATGAATAATGATAGTATACTAAATTCTGATAGTACACCAAATTCTAAAAGTTCAATTGTCAATTATGATAGTATACCAAATTATAATGCAAGTCCACATTCAAATTTTATGATTTTTAATTCTAGTGATGATGAGAATATGCATGATGATTTACCTTCTATAAATAAATAAAAATTCATGGAAACATTGATTGGTGAAAGTAACAATGAATAAAACAATATGGGAACATCGCTCAATGAAGATAATAATATGGAAACACCAAATAAACCAATTTTACCACTAAGAACACCTCTTAGGATTTTGAAAATAAGACCCATGTATTTAATTAAACTTGATGAATTTATTTTGAAACTAATGCATAACAAAATGTCAAATTGTCATATGAGAAGAAAAGTTGAAAGAATTTGGGACTGACACTTTTAAAAAATTAAACAAATCTCAAAGATGTCAATTGTTTGTTACACTGATACAAGTGCTTAAGATGAGACCTACAATGAACACCCTAGGAATAAGACCATCTAATATTTATGGTCAAAACAAGGCAATTATTGAAAATCCACATGATGCATACAATAAAGTAGGTGTGAATAAACAAACCAAAGATGGTAAAATTTCTCGACACATTATTAAAAATTCTATGGTAAGTTGTCAAAAAAGGAACAAATTCTTAATTAGATAAATAAGCAGATCATTGAACATAAACAAAAAATACTAATGAAAGTAATTGAGAGACTTAGAAAACTTGATGTTGTTAATAATAATGACTTGTGGGCATTCTATGGTAGACTCCCACAGAAATACAAGGCTGTAGTTGATTCCCTAAAAGATTTACTTGTACAATTTTGGAAAGATAACATAAGGGTATCACCTAATATAAAAAAAAAGAGTTGGTTCTTCTAACTGTGAACCACATACAAAACATTTTTTGGATATGACTCAAACATAATTTTACCCTAAATTTATTAAAAAATATCCAAAAATTTCTATTAATCAAATATATTTTTAAATGGCCAAACCCTTCTATGTGAAAATCAATCACATATGTGCTACTTGTTGTAGGTAACATGTTGATTTTTTTATGCATTATGATGTTTTTCATCATGTTTGTTGTATTTTACATACTAAAAATATTTTCTAGGAGTGTTGAATAGAAGCTCAACCAAAATTAGTAATGTAATTTATTCTAACCATTTTTTGTGAAAGACCAGATGGAAAATTTTCTTATAACAAAACATGTTTAGATGGAACTTGTAGCTTTTGTGGTGGATTGCCAAAATTGAAAAAATATACCCATGAGAAGAGTACACACATAATTGGATAAGAATTAGTTGGTTTTAGTTAATATAAATCTATGACATATCAATTAAAATATGGAAAGGAATCTTAAAGGTGTGACCTTGTTATAGAACAAATACATGTTTCTAAATTTATGGTCAAATTCAGGGAGGAAATTATTTATGAGTATACAAGGCACACACAAAGAAATCAATGGATAGATGAATAATTAGAGTTATTAAAGGACACATTCCCACTTTGTACTATTATTTTAGTAGTTGAATTTATAGAGAATTACACATTACAACCATAAATGGAGGACAATTTGAGCTCTTTGAGCCTATTTGTGACTATAATATGTGATTTTCAGCTCAAATATCCCTCATGTCATCATAGATTTAGAAAATTATTTAATTGGGGTAATGTGTGATGTGATTTGGTCAAAATTGATCCTTGTGAACCTAATTCTTACTCTAAAAGATGTTAATTAGGGATAAATTGATTGGTTTAAAGGGTTTAGGGTCTACTATTTAGGGTATAGGGTTTAAGTTTTAGGTTTTAGGGATTAGGGTTTACAATTTAGGGTATAGATTTTAGGGTTTATGGTTTAGTTTTTAGGGTTTAATGTATGGGGTTTAATAACAAAGGCAACTGAGGATAATTTGAGATGGTTGAACTAATTTGTGACTATAGAATATGTTTTTAGGATCGATTATCCCCCATGTCATCACAAAATTGAGTGAATTAGTCAATTAGGGAAACCAATGGTGTGATTTAGGCCAAATTACATCTTATGAATTTAATTATTAGTCTAAATGATGTTAATTAGGGATAAAATGATTGGTTTAGTGTTTAAAGAGTTTAAAATTTAGGGTTTAGGGTTTAGATTTTAGGGTATGTAAAGTCTAATCATGAAGGCAATTAGGGTGAATTTGAGCTCATTGAACCTATTTGTGACTACAAAATGTGATTTTAGGGTCATTTATCCCCTATCTCATCACATTTTGAGCAAATTACTCAATTAGGGTAATGAGTGATGTGATTTGGGCGAAATTGATCCTTGTAAACCTAATTCTTACTTTATAGGATATTAGTTAGGATAAATCAATTAGTTTAAAGGGTTTAGGGTCTATAATTTAAAGTATAGGGTTTAGGGATTAGGGCTTAGGGTTTAAAATTTAGGGTATAGGGTTTATGTTTTAGGGCTTAGGGTTTAAGGTATAGGCTAAAGGGTCAAGGTATAGGTTCTAATCATGAAGGTAATTAAGAATAGTTTGATCAGTTTGAACATATTTATGATTACATAATGTGTTTTTGGACTCGATTAACCCCCATGTCATAACAAATTAAGTGAATAAGTCAATTAGGGCAACCAATGGTGTGATTTACTCCAAATCAAGCCCTATGAACCTAATTCTTAGTCTAAATAATGTTAATAAGGGCTAAAATGATTGGTTTAGGGTTTAAATAAATTATGATTTATGGTTTAGGGTTTTGAGTTAAAATTTTCATGTATATAAGGACCAACTGTAAAGATAATTAGGACCAATTTGAGCTCTTTAAGCCTATTTATGACTACATAATGTGATTTTAGGCTCAATTAGACCCCACATCATCATAGATTGAATGAATTAGTCAATTAGGGTAATGAGCTATGTGATTTAGGTCAAATTGATCCATATGAACCTAATTATTACCCTAAAATATGTTAATTAGGGCTAAATTGATTAGTTTAAAGGGTTTAGGGTCTATAATTTAGGGTTTAGGGTTTAGGGATTAGGAAATTTAGGGTTTAGGTTTTATGGTTTAGGGCTTAAGGTTTAAGGTATATGGTATAATCATGAAATAAATTGAGGATAATTTAAGTTGCTTGAACCTATTTAAGACCATATAAGGTATTTTTAGGCTCAATTAGCCCCCATGTCATCATAAATAGAGTGAGTTAGTCAATTAGGGAAATTAATGGTGTGATTTGGGCTAAATTGAGCCATGTGAACCTTATTCTTAGTTTAAATGATGTTAATTAGGGATAAAATGATTGGGTTAGGTTTAAAGTGTTTACAATTTATGGTTTAGGGTTTAAGGCTTAGGGCTTAGGGTATAAGGTTTAGGTTTCAGGATATAAGGTCCAAGAGATTAAGGTTTTAGTGTTAAGGGATTAGGTTTAGTGTTGCTTATGCATACATTAGGCAAAACGTATGTGGTTTTATTGTATACATGATTTTAACATGTATGAAGTTTTGTTTGCACTAAAAAATAAAAAGAACATGTACCAACATCATTTTTTTCACATCGAGAGTTTTATCCCCTGTGTACTCTACTTTGTTTCATTATAAACATTGCAAGTCTATTTTTTTATGATTCAAGTTTTGTCCCCACCCTCAAAATTAGAAAAATTTATCTACTTATGGTTGACTAAATAGTGTAGGACTATTTTTTAATAATTTGATCATTATCCCCACTTGGTACTACACATCGCAGGTCTATTTTTTAATAATTAGATTATTGTCCCCACCCTAAAAATTTCACAACTTTATCCAATCATGGGTGATGAAAATTGTACTAGCAAGAATAATATTAGAATGTAAAATGCTAGAGCAATTAGAAGTGATGAGAGAAAAATAAAAGCAATGAATGTGAAGAAATTGTGTAAGTATGTATACTATCTCTAATGAATTTAATGTCATAAATAACGATGAAATGAGAAATGATAGTATACCAAATTCTTAAATTCTAATTGTTAGTTCTAATATCATATGAAATTATAATGCAAGTCCACATTCAAATTTTACAATTTTTAACTTTGGTGATGATGAAATATGCATGATGATTTAAATTGCATGGAAACACTGATTGGTGAAAGTAATAATCAATAAAACAATATGGGAACTCTATTTAATGAAGAAACTACTAATAAAAAAAATATGGAAACACCAAATCAATCAAATTTACAACTAAGAACACCTCCTAGGATATTGAAATCAAGACCCATGTATTTAATTGAAATTGATGAAAATATTTTGAAACCAATGCCTAAAAAATGTCTGACCACCATATGAGAAGAAAATATGAAATAATTCTAGACTTTCACTTTGAAATATTAAATGAAACTCAAAGATGTTAATTGTTTGTTACATTGATGAAATATTTTAAGATGAGACCTACAATGAACACCCTAGGTCTAAGAACATATAATAATGACAAACAAAATAAGGCAATTATTGAAAATATACATAATGCATACCATAAAGTAGGTGTGAAGAAACATAACAAATATGGTAACATTTCTTGATGCATTATTATAACTTATATGGTAAGTTTTCAAACAAGGAAGAAATGTTTGATTAGACAAATAAGTAGAACATTGAAAATAAATATTAAAATAATAATGAAAGTAATTGGGAGATGTACATGACTTGGTTTTGATGATAAAAATGACTTGTGGGCATTATCTAGTAGACTCCCATATAAAGACAAAGTTATAGTTGATGACCTAAAAGATTTACTTGTAGAATTTTGGAAAGATAAGATAAGGGTGTCACCTAATATAAGAAATGTATTAAAAAGAACAATTAGTTCTCATAATTGTGATCCACATCCAATTTTTTTTATATGACTCAAACACAATTGTACTCTAATTTTTTTTAAAAATATCCATAAATTTATATTAGTTAAAGATATTTTGAAATGGACAAACCCTTTTATTTGAAAATCAATCACATACACACTATTTGTCTTTGTAGGCAACATGTTGAATTTTTGATGCATTATGATATTTTTTTATCATGTTCATAGTAATTTTAATACTGACAACATTATACAAGAGTGTTGAATGGAAGATCCACAAAAATAAACAAGGGAATTTATTCTAACCATTTTTTGTGAAAGACAAAATAAACATTTTCTTATAACAAAACATGTTTGGATGGAAGTTGTAACATTTGTGTGTATTACCAAAACTAAAAAATTTTACCCATGGGGAGAGTACCCATGGAATTGTACAATAATTATTTGGTTTTAGAAAATAAAAATCTATGACATATCAATTAAAAGATGGAAGGGAATCTAAAAAGTGTGAGCTTGTTACATAACAAATACCCATTTATAAATTTAGAACTAATCCATAGAAGGTTCATGAGCTTGACCATGAATAAATTATGGGTACTATCAAGAATAGATCTGATCCTATTGGTTCCTTAGATTGAACTCCCAAGGTATGTTGACTTATCAAACATAAATTTGTTTAAAAGTATCAAATTTTATTTATTTCTTAAGTAGTACATATAAATTTAAATTTAAGTACATACTAACATATTTTTTGTGTTAGGACCTAGGAAGCACAATTGATTACCATATACAAGCAACTAACCACAGAATTAAACTAGAAGTAATAAGTAACTAGAAACCAGAAACAACACAGAATTTGAGAGACAATACAATCTTGTATTGAACTCATCTAGAAAGAAAATACAATCAAGAAGATGCCACACTCTTCTCACACCTCTATAAGGATTCTCACACCTCAAGTGCTCCCAGTAATTCTCAATCAAGAGTTCTCTCTCTCAATTATAGTCATAACAAACAACTCAAACACAGAGCTGTTGTTCACCTCCAACCAGTCAGTAACAATACTGCCACTGCCAAGTACTCCACGTACTCCAAGTATATCTCCTTAATCTTGAAAAAACTTGAAAATCAACCTGATCTTACTTACCATGTAGATCTCCTACCTGATCTTGCACAACCTGTAAATCACCCTAATCTTATAGTTGGAAGAACACTCGTTCTTGCCTTAATTACAATACAGCCCATGAGTCTCTTAAATAGACCTCATGCAAAAAATAATTAGACTTTCTTAATTACAATAATTAGACATGCAACTCAAGACTATAATTAGCCTTTAACATGCAAACTGGCCATTTAACAACTAACTGTTCATGCAACAAATAGTTCTGGAATGCACAGGTGACCGACGTCGGTCCCTGTCTACCTGGAGATAACCGATGTCAGCAGCTTCCTATCCACCCCTGACTGACATCGATTGGCCTGATCAATGCTGGTGACTGTGACACTCAGCAACCTCCTCAAATGTCTGCATCAGTGAAGCTTTTAGCTCCACAACCTAACAATCTCCCACTTGGAGATAAATAGCTACCCCTGTACTTGTACTTGTACACCATCTAATTTTTTTCTTGGCTTGTATTCCTCTTCAAGATCAGTCTTGAAGACCAACAACCACACACCTTATGGTGCAACACCTGTCAACCAAGTAACCTACCATATCTGATTCTACATGTCCACGTAGAGAAGTGCTTGAACCTGCATCGCATGTATACCTGCTGTAGTCCCTCTCAGATACTTGAGAATCCATTGAATCGCTTTCCAATGCTTCTTTCTTGGATTAACCACAAACTCACTGGCAACTCCCACTACTTGGGAAAACTCAAGTCTATTACACATGTACTTTACCTCATCATGTGATTGGGGACACTACTCTGTTAACCATCCATCCATAGGTGTGCTAACCAGTTCTGCATCCTACATCCTGAACCTCGCCACTACCTTATTCACACAATCGTCCTGAGACAACATCAACCTGTGATCTTCCTTGTCTCTAGTAATACTCATGCCAAAGAATCTTGCTGCTCCCAAATTCTTCATGACATACCTCTGAACTAACTTTACCTTTAGCTCAAAAACTCTCTGCATATGTGACCCTGCAACAAGCATACACACTACATACAATAACAAGATAATGTAGCTAATATTATCCAACCTAGTAAAGTAAACACAATGGTTACCATGACATTGACTAAAGCCCTACTTTGTCATCCACCTCTCAAACCTCCATTGTCCTGCAGCCTGCTCAAGACCATATACCCTGGCCTTCCATCTCACATGTCCATTCTCTCTCTTATTTAACCTAGCTAGCAACTCTACCAAATATTCCATTTGGTTCTCCCCCAAGGAATCAACTTCTTCATCCATGCCATGCTCCCATAGTTTCTTGGATTCTACCTGCTCTGCTTCTTTAAAACTTCTTGGTTCTTGACCATCAGTGAGCAACAAGTAGTGTAAAGAAGGTGAATAATGAATTTGAGGCTTACTTACCCTTTCAGTCCTCCATATGGGCATTTGAGACTCCTTGACAGCTTACTATCTACCCATAATCCATTTTAATAACGACTGATATCAATCACTTCTTAGTCTGCATCTGACCGATGTTAGTTTCCTACAATTGACCTGACTGACAATGTCAGTTCCCTGACTGACATTAGTCTTAACCTACCTGACACCACTGACTCTGGTCTGCACATGACTGACATCAACACCTATCTGTTTGATGTCAGTTCCCCCTGACTAATGTCGGTACCTGTGTTTACCTATGAGAGATGAATTTTTACCCACGAGCTTACTTTAAATCAAAACCCTATCCAAACTACCCTACTCAGAAATATCTAGCCCCATTCACTGATCTTTGTCCATCATCTCCTCCTTGAACACCAAGGCTTTCTTGTTCTTGTCAAAACCATCAAATTTTCTCTTTATGCAATGAACTCGTTCCTTTCTTGTAGCTTCAGTCTCAAGAAGCCTCACTTTCTTCTATTGCTTACAGAAATCTCGATCTATGCTATCTAGATCTGAACTCTTACCCTTTGACTCAAGAACATGCATCTCCTTCTTATTCATGTGACCAAGCCTACGAAGCCACATCTTCAAATCTACAGCTGAAGTAGATAAACCAAAAGGATAATCAGTAATACAAGTAGATAGATAAAGAGTACCTACTTTCTTACCTCTTGCTAAAATAAGTACACCCTTGGTAACCTTCCAAGAGTCTGCTGTGAGAGTTACTGTGCATCTCTCATCACCCAAACTTCCTACAGAAATCAAATTTCACTTCAGGACTGGGATATGCATGACCTCCTTCAACACCCATGTGTTGCTCATCTACAATTTTAGCTTCACTTTCCCTTTGCCAACCATTTGACAAGGCTTACCATCCCCTAAATAAATCTCTCCAAAGTCTCCCTGGACATACTCATGAAAAAATTCACTATTTGGGGATGCATGGAAAGAGGCACCAAAATCTAAAACCCAAGATTCTACTTTATCCAAGGAACATACCAGAGCATCCTATGCAACAATACTTGCAACATCTGCTTCTTCAGTTCCTTCATGCTGATCTTCAACCAACCAACAATCTTTCTTTACATGCCCTTTCTTTCCACAATTCCAACAGATTTTCCTGTTGGACCTGGATCTAGATCTCCTGCCTATCTTTGACCTTGATTTCCCTTGCTCAATCTTCTCTCTTTGCCTTCCCCTGCTTTCAACACTTAAAACATTCCCTGATGATTCACCTGTGCTTTTCCTATAAATTTCTTCATTCAAGATTACACTAACAATATCATCCACTTTCAAGATATTTAAAGTAGACACAGTATTACTAACTACCATTACCAAACTATCCCAACTTTCAGGTAATGAGCATAAGATTAAGAAAGCCTTAATTTCATCATAAAAAACAATATTGACTGAAACTAACTGGTTTACCAAACCATGGAAATCACTAAGATGACTATGTACCGATCCACCTTCTTGCATTTGCAAATTAAGTAATTGCTTCATAAGAAATATCTTATTCAAAGCTGAGGGTTTTTTATATAAATTTGCCAAAGATTCTATCAACTCTACCGTTGTCTTAGCTTGTGATAAGTTGGAAATCATAGACGATGCAAGACTCAACCTTATAGTTCCCAGAGCCTTTTGATCAAGAACATTCCATTCCTCATCTTTCATATCTAGGGGCTTGCATGCAACCCCACCCAACAATAAGTACAAATCTTTCTGATACAGATAATCCTCTATCTGCATCCTCCATAATTGATAATTCGTGCCATTGAATTTCTCTATTCTTAGCTTACTTTCTTTTGCCATTGCTATACTCCCACTCAATCAGAAACCCCTAAGAGTGACCTATAATCAAATACAAACCTTCTCCCTGCAACCTTAGCTCTAATACCACTTGTTAGGATCTAGGAAGCACAATTGATTACCATACACAAGTAACTAACCATGGAATTAAACTAGAAGTAATAAGTAACTAGAAACCACAAACAACATAGAATTTGAGAGACAATACAATCTTGTATTCAACTCATCCAGAAAGAAAATACAATCAAGAAGATGCCACACTCTTCTCACACCTCTATAAGGCTTCCCACACCTCAAGTGCTCCTAGTAATTCTCAATCAAGAGTTCTCTCTCTCAATTACGGTCACAACAAACAACTCAAACACAGAGCTGTTTTTCACCTCCAACCAATCAGTAACAATACTGCCAGTACCAAGTACTCCACGTACTCCAAGTAGATCTCCTTAATATTGCAACAACCTGTAAATCAACCTAATCTTACTTACCATGTAGATCTCCTACCTGATCTTGCACAACTTGCAGATCACCCTGATCTTACAATTGGAAGAAAACTCATTCTTGCCTTAATTACAATACAACCCATGAATCTCTTAGATAGACCTCATGTAAACAATAATTAGACTTTCTTAATTACAATAATTAGACACGTAACTCAAGACTATAATTAGCCTTTAACATGCAAACTGGCCGTTCAACAACTAACTATTTATGCAACAAACAATTCTAGAATGCACAGGCGATCGACATCGGTCCCTGTCTACCTAGAGATGACCGATGTCGGCTGATATATAACTGATGTTGGCAGCTTCTTGTCCACCCCTGAGCAACGTCAGTTGGCCTGATCGACGCCGGTGACTATGACACTCAACAACCTCCTCCAATGTCTGCATCAGTGAAGCTTTTAGCTCCACAACCTAACATTTTGTAGGTTAGTGGTTCCAAATTATCTTTCACATTTAGTAGATAATTCCATATTATCAAAGTTAAGAGAAGCTTTTGGCTCATGTCATTTACATTTTTATTGTATAGGAAAATGGCCTCTTGAGGCCAGAATGGGTGGTCCATCTCCTAATCGAGCATAAATATAGGCAAATAATCCAATCCTAAAGGTTATTATGCATCCCCAACATGGTGGTGATGATAATTTTTAACCAAGAGGCCTCAAAGGTAGAGATATCCAACTATGGCTTGTATGTTGACAACATTTCTTGTAAATGTTGCTCAATACCAAAATTTTTGCAAAATGCGTATCTGCAAGAATCATAGGTCATAGTAGTGAGAACTTATGTAATTTTCAAATCCTTAGGTATTATAATTGATGTATTTGTAAGTAGATGTCCTATAAGTGTAAATGTCTATTGGAGGTAAATAACATATTTCTTAAGTACATGAAAATTGCATTTTAGGATTGATCACTAAATCCTCTACCAAAAATTCATCTATTATTTTAGATCCAAATAATTTAGGGGGTAAGTAAACTTATTTGAAATATATGTGATAGTTATTTTATTTCATGTATATGACTTATGATTTTTTATTGATGCGTGTCTGAAGTTTGCTTAAAAACCTATAATTTTACCACATAGGGAAATACCTTCTTTAGGCCTGAATGATTAGTCCATCTCCTAATCGGGCATACCATAAGGACAATAATGTATTCCTAGAGGTTATTTGTCACCCTTAACATGGTGGAAATTCCAAAATTTAATGATGAGGCCTTGAAGGTAGATATTTCTGACTATAATTTGTATGTTGACAACATTTCTTGTCAATGTTGCTCAAGACCAGAATTATTGCAAAAACACATATCCACATGGATTAAGAGGTTGTGGTGGTCAAAACATATGTAATTTACATATACCAAGGTTTTTAAAATGATTAATTTATAAATGGATGTTGTGGAAGAGGAAATGTCTATTAGAGGCAAAGAACCTATTATTTATGTACATAAAAGTTACATTTCAGAACTGATCATTAAATCCCCTTCCATGAAATTATCTGTTATTTTATATCTAGGGGATTTGGTATTAAATTAGAGGGATTATATACTCAAATTATTGTTATTTAATTTCATGTATATTAATTATGGTTTCTATATGACATGTGTTCAAATTTTACCTAAAAAACTATAATTTTATTGTATAGGGAAATGTTTTCTTGAGGTAAGCATAGGTGGTCCCTCTCCTAAATAACAACAATCCAAGGAGGAAAATGTGGTCCTAGATGTTATTTATAACCCATGACATGATGGTAATGCAAAAATATATCCATAAAGTCTTGGAGGTAAATATCTCCAACTGTAACTTGCATGTTAACAACATTTCTTATTAAGGTTGCTCAACATTAGAATTATTTCAAAAATGCATATCTACATGGATTCAAAGGTCATGGTGGTGGTAATTATGAAATTAAAAAATACCAAGGTGTTTTAATTGATGTATTTGGAAGTGTAGGTCCCATAAATATAAATGTCTACTGGAGGCAAAGAACCTATCTTTTAAGTACATAAACATTACATTTCAAGATTGATCATTGAATCATATTCCATGAATTTGTCTATTATTTTTGATATAAAGACTTAAAGGTGTAATTAAAGGGATTTTATGTTGATGGTTAAAATTGTGCTTGTTTCTAACACCAACAATGGGAAATTTCAAGATGTGGGACTTGCGACTTGAAACGACCTCCAAATTTTTAAGAAGCTGGTCTCTTCTTTATATTGAGCATATACTGGGAAAAGGGATAGGAATTTTAATAGAAACACCAAAAGCAAAGAAATAAAAACTAACTATGGTGATGTGCCTAAATGTAATTCAACCCTTAATCTGAGCACAATGAAACTATATGTAAGATTCAATTACATTCAAGAGCAAACAAGGCATGATCAATGTAAAAGGTGAAAACAATAGAAACAGAGGCTCACAGTTTAGATTGCTTTTTCAGTGACACAAAAATATAAAAAAAGGCACATGATTCAATATTCTTATTAATTCTCCAGTCACATAAGAGGCATAGAAACATTCACAGTTACATAAACTTTCCAACTCAAGAAAATAGAACAAAGGCAAATGATATTCCTAATCACAGCTCTAGAAAGTCTAAAACTCTTGAAAACATAGCTTAGACTACTTTTGTAATGACACAAAAAATATCAACAAAGGCACATGATTCAATCTTCTTATTAATTCTTCAATCACATAAGAGGCATATAAACATACACATTTACATAAACTTTCCAACTTAAGAAAATAGAACAAAGGCAAATGATATTCCTAATCATAGCTCTAGAAAGTCTAAAACTCTTGACAATAATTCTCTCAAAAAATTCTCTGTAAGTATCTGATGATGATCCTTTTTGGTGATCTCTACACCCCTATTTATAGCCTTGAATTCACTCTGGAATGTCTATGTGTTCCTAATCTAATGGCCCAATTGAAATCTAACTGAGTTGGAAGTGTCTAATAGAAGATATTTCTTAGATTCTAAAATGCTCTATCTTCTAGCAATTCATTGGCTAAAACAGCTCGCAGGATGCTCCCTTCTTTTAAACAGAAGAGGACACTTGGCCAATTCCTTGAAAACCTTCTTATTATCAGAGAATGACACTTGGTGTGTTCTACAGCACTTACCGAAGACATGTAACACTTTCCACGTAACTTATACTTTTTTTGTATCTTTGCTTAGGAGTATTCTACCTTTAACACCTATCACAATCCACTTCTTCGAAACTTTAACAACTTAACAGAAATAAGACCCACAACATTTCTTACCTAGGCAACTTTAAAAAGGGGCATAGGGATAGGTGGCAATCTCTGCTTGCCTCAACAAAGGACACGTGGCGATCTCTACTTTACTTAACTAGGGATATGTGGCAATCTCTACTGCTTTTAGCCACCTTTTGAGAAACCTATGGAAGGTGACACGTGCTGGTCTCTACATCACTTTGTTTATATTTTAGAAATAATCGAGCCTCATTTCATATTTACATAGATAACAACACTTGGTGGCTTCTGCTTGCTTCAGAAACAAAACCTGAGACCCACCACAGTCTTTGCTATATCTGTGAAACAAAATGAAGATAATTTGGATCTCAACACGTGGTGGCTTTCACTCTCTTTAGCTGGGATACGTGGTGTCTATTCTCACTTTTATAAAAGCAAATTAAAACCTTTCGTGATTGCCACTTGGTACCCTCTGCCTGATCTTGACTCTTAGCTTGTTGAAACCTTCCGCTCAAAAGAGATTTGAAATGTGGATGGCATTATGAAATGCAGATGTTGACACTTGTCACATTTCACTAAGTTGCTATGAGATACATGTCACATCCTGACCAACTTATAAAAATTATGAAAGGTGCCTTAACTAATGACACTTGGCAGCTTCCACTTGATTTTGACACTTAGACAAAAATGAATCAAAAGAAAATCAAGCCCACGCTTTATTTCAAAACTTTGCCATCATGAACCAAAGTATGTGGGAACAAAATTTTGTAATGTGCAACTAAAAATTAGAATGAAATGTAGAGTAATTTTTTACTCTATAGTTATTGGCGACCCCAAGGACTTTTGAGCCTACTAAAAAAGAAACCACAACTCCTGCTAGATAAAAATTTCAAAATCACAGCTTCAAAAATGTTGTTTGGTAGGCATACCACTCATCATCAGATAACCCCTATTTATTTTTCAATTCATTGAAGGCTAAATCAAGGTTAATAATATCCTTGTGTGAAAAATTCTACAAAATTTGAACCGTAGCCTTCAATTTGAATTTGAGCTGGGAAATAGGAACCAAGACAACTTCTACTTCAAGGACTGATGAATCATCCCTTAAATCCTAAAAAATTGTCTAATCATTCTATTTGGCCAACAACAAAGGTTCAATTTCATTGACCATTAGCACCGTGTTGTCATCAGGAAAGGAGAAGGAAGACCTAATTACACTAGATCATCAATATTCTATTTCATTTCACTAATTCCTTCTTTCATTACATCTAGGATCTCTCTGTAACTGATGGCTATAGAATTGCAACTGAGAACCTCATTCACTCACTTAGCAGCAACCATTCTATTCTCAATTCCTGCTACTGACAACATTGCATCTATTGCATCATAAAGCTTTTACATCAATGTTTCAGAGTCCATTACTCTCCCAAAAACTATAGCTAGAGTGTTTGTAACTAAATTCTCCACCTTTTCACATAATTTTTGTGCATTTAGTAGGAAGGTGAGAGAAGGCCTAAGCTGAATAATCTCTGAGGAGATTCTTTTCCACATGGATTCATAGAGCTCCATCACCAGACTTAACACTCCAACATTCTTTGGCCTATTAGCCATCTCCAGTGCCAATTGTGCTGCTCTTTATTACTCGGCTTGAAATTGGGCTTGTGTAACCATGGTATTATTTTGTTTGGTCAATAGATTCTATTCTAATTGAGTAACCTACAATAGGTGTTCCTCACATTTTTCTTGCAATGCTACCTTTTCATGCCTTAGGGTCATCACTACATCCTTTACCTGTGTTAACCCTGCTTTTAAGGAATCATTTTGGGCATGGACTGCCCAGTGAGTCTGAAGAGAAGTAGTATTTTGCAACTATTTATTCAGATTCTTTATCTCATTGTCTTTTTTTATTGATTTTTATGGTCAAACTGTTATAGTTTGCCTTTTCTTTGGCTAAATCAACCTCCATCTTCTGAACCCTCCTTGATGTCTTCAAGTAGTCTTCAACAACTATAGTAGTGGATTCAGTTAGTAGCTCAATTTTGTCTTGTGGCATGAATAGGGACATATCTATGGCCACTGCATTCATTGTGTAGTCTTCTGTCTACATATGCTCAGTTGGCTTGATTACATTTGGTGACAAATGAGTCACCATCAATTATTGTTGAATGGGGTCATATTGTGACCATAGATGAGGTGTAGCCAAAGCTTTATTTTCCTTGATCTTCTTTTTCTCTCTTCGAGCTTCCCTTGCCTTCCTAGTAGCATCTACTTGGGTTTGGAAGGTAGAAGGAGAGGCAATGTGCCCACCTACAAAAGGATGTCCTTGTGGCAAACCATATTTAATAGTCAATTGTTGGCTATGGATAATTTGAGGGGGGAGTTTCTTGGGAACAGAGGGAGAAAAGTGAGGTAATGCAAATGCTTGAGTAGGGATAGATGGGGCAAAGTGAGAAATGAGATCAGTAGAAGTGGTAGGGAATGTCATCTGGCTAGATAGAATCATCATACCAATAGGAGAAGAAAGAGATTGAGAAGGAGGAGGAATAATACTTACCTAAGGAGCAATTACAGTACTTTGTAATTGGCATTGTGAAGGTTTTGCTTCCTCCTCTGAATCAAACTAAAACTACACCCTCTTCCTCTTCTTTGGTGTTTCTTCTTCTTGCTGTGCTCCCCTCTCTTCAATATTTACCACTGCTATCAGTGGTGCTTGTGGGGAACTGGGAACTTCAATAACTACTACTGATGGGGAAGCTTTTAGTGGTGAAAGCACCACACTCTTTTGTTGTTCCACAATGCTAAAAGATTGGGGCCAAACTGATACAGTTACTACAACTATAGTTTGCCCTAAGGCCTGTGACTCTTGGCTTGATCCTGCTCTGGCTTCTATCTCAACACTCTATGTCGGCAAATTACTTGTCTCTAGGCTAGATACAGGGGAGAGATGGCACTCATCCCAGAGTTCCTCCCATTGCTTATATGAGTCCATGTTCCTAAATGAATGGGTTGTCTGACAAATTTCTTGCCTATATTTCCAATAGGCTTCTATTTCCTTAGCATCCCAATCTTTATTCTTTAACATCCTTCTTAAGCCAGAAGTCATTTTGACTTTAGGATCATAATCCCTCTGCTTAACATAAATTTTTTCCCATGGTCTAGTTTGTGGAAGGGACAAATCTGTTAATTCAACATAAAATTTAGGGGTATCTTCCCTAGGATAATTCCTATTTTCCCAAAATGGGTGGCCTTCATGTACAATTCTAGCTTCAACCTTGTTAGTCTTTATCCAAGAAGCTATGAAACCATTTGGGTCATATACCCATTTGTCTTCAACTAGCAGGAAACCCAGAAGGCCAGCTTTCTAAGCAGAACAATCTCAGTGTCTCTGGCTTCTAATACCATGCTGGTTGTCATCCATGGGAGGTCATACATTTTTCTCTTCCTCTTCCCAGAGCCATATTCATTATCTATTGTAGATACTTGCCTGGTGACCTCTAAGAATGCTAACCTAAGAGTCAAAATCTTAGGTAGCAACATTGGTTCCCCACAAAAACCATGGACTCTTATAACTATATGGTGGGACCCAAAATAGAAATCACAAGGAATTGGGCAACTGGCCAGAAGGTTTGAAACACTTAGAAATAGTCTATTCATAACTAGTTTGGGGCTGAGGTGACAAAAAGTAGGGGTAACAAAAAGTTCTTAGAATTCGTATGGGTCGCTAGTTTTTGACAAAATATGTGTTCATGTAGACATAAGAATGGCCTTTTGTAAATCAAAACTTGGGTCATACATATCAAGATGCATATGTTGGGCAAAGATGTCAGAGTTCTGATACAGCATGAGGTGGAACAAATAAGAAGAGTACCTAAAAATTCTTTTTGATTTGAAATAGGCCAACTGTTCCACCATGGAGTATGCAATCTGCTTAGAAAAATCAAATTGATACTCCTGAGTTTTGTCAATGGTATTCAGCTTGAAGAGGATAGCCATTTGTTCTTCATAAACTACCATATCATCTTTCATGTTGAAGATGAAAGCCATCATAGACAGTGCATTTTGGCTAGCTTGTGCGAATTGGGCTCTTACTGTAGGGAGTTTTGGCACAGTAGTATCATCATTGCCCATTTGTAATTCAGATCTTAAGAACCTCAATTGAGTATTGATGTTTGCCCACATTCTTTGCATTTTATCAATAGTGGGAAACATAGATGTCTTATCATGATATAGGGATAACATGTCCTTGATAGCCTGTGGTGTGATTTGCACTAAGAATGGACCCTATTGAATGGTGTTTGAGGGTGCATGGAACAAGTCTGTGCATAATTCAACCAAGTCAGGGCATGGATGCACAGCTGGGACAATGAATTGTACCATTTGTGAAGTCCATATCCTCATAGCAAATGTCTCATATTGCCCTACTCTGGCCTTCTATAGACACCTTTGAATGTGTCCCTTCTCTAAGATTTTTGCTACTTTCTCTTTGAAGAATTGGGTCCATGACTCCATCTGCATAATCTTTTATCTTTACTGGATCACTTGCTTGACCAACTTCAGGGATTCTGGTCCATGGATAAGTCTTCAATGGTTGCACGGGAGCTGAAGCATATGACTTGCTCACAAGAAACTTGTCAAGGGATCCATGCATCCTAGCTCCTTGTTGTGAAGACTGTGCATCCTCCATCTTTATATCTATTCTGTGATAACTAGTATGAACTTTTGAAAAATAGAAAAACTTTCATTGAAGCAAGTTTACTAGGCACTAAAAATGCAAGTAGCAGGATATTTTTGTGCAGATGCAAGAATATTTGAGAAACTATAAGCTTTAACTCTTGCTAAGAGGTATTTATTGACTTATCAAGTATCAAAATGGAATTAAACTCAGATAACCGTTAGAAAATCTTACTCAATCTTTATGGGACAATGAGATAGATACATTATGCAAGTGGTAGCGCAAGGTACCTTGGGGATTTCTAAAGATTTGGAAGATATTCAATGCATTAAGAAATTTTGAAAAAACTCTCTAAGCTGCTGACTACGTGTTCAAAGAACACTTATTTAAAAGAAAATCGGGAAAACAAAAATGGAAAAACAAAACAATACGGAAAGGGGAAACTATCTAACTATAATACATAGTATCTTTATCTCCCTCCTGGATCAAAAGAAGAATTTCTAAAGTCTCCATGACAAGCTGGCTTATATTGCTAGACAAGTGGTTGAATTTTATATAGCTCTGGTGACTTTCTCTCTTTGTATGTCACATTGATTTTCTTGCATTCGAGTGAGTCTGAGTCAAACATGCTTCCAACATATATAAACTCTTCTTGTCCTTGGAAGCTTGTCGAATGCCGGTTCTTGATACTAGCATGTCTTATCAAGAAATCAATGACTATTTGCTCATCAATAGAATCCCTTTGATATATATCATTTATTGGCTTATCTCTTTCTGCCTCAAACTTAGGTTCTATTGCATGATCATGCTCTTTAATGACTTCAAAATTACCAATCTCTTGAAAGGATAATTCTAAAAGTTTGCAATAATTTTGCATATGTAATTGAGTCTCAATGTTGTTTTGTTCCTCTGCAACCAGCTCACAGCCTTCTTGAAAAATAGTATAACCTGACCCAATGATTTCAAACAAATCATTCAAATCATGATCGAGGCAATGCCCATTCTCCTCCACATCATCTTGAAAAGTAAGAAGAAAGTCAGAAATTATCTCTTCTTCATCAGAGATTAAGGCATACACTTGTGACTTCTCACTCAGAATATAGAATTCATGTTGAGAGACATGAGGATTAATAGAAGAGGTCTCTTTTGAATTTTCTTCCCTCAAAACATTTGGGATTTTATGATCATCTTCAAATATTACATAAGTGCCTAGACCAATGGAGTCATAATTTCCATATGGGTCACTTTGCATCATAGCTAATAAATGATTATTTTCCTCTTCTTGATCATGTTCATTCCATTCACCTAACTCCTCAACAAAAACCCTTTCTTATTTATTCATCATAGCATGAGTTGCCTCTAACTTTGCAATTGGTTCATTACTGTTGTAATCCTTATATAATGGGTCAAATAATATCTTCATCTTTGAACCATACTTGGTTCTTAGGATGAGATGAGACCAATCAAGGGACATATATCCTCCTATCTTGGCTATAAAGTCTCTAGATAAGCATAGACCAAATATAGGAGGTATATCTATGACTACTACATCTTGATTTACAATTATATTGGGACAAGTATATAATTGTAAAGGGAGTTTTTAAATTCTCCCTATTGTTTGTACTGCTTTGCCATCTAGCTGCATGACTCCTTTAGTGAGTGGTCCATACTTTATCTTTAAAGCATCTGCTATTTGCTTTGGAATTACTGTAGTACTAGCCCCTGAATCTCTCATTGCATTGTGCAGTAGTTTCTTGCTAACTATCAAAGTTAAATAGAAGGGATCTGGTTTGGATTTGCTTACCTCTGGTGCATTATTCACTAAGGCTATCATCTGCAGATGAACTATGTCTTTGAGCTTTCTTTTCTCAGCAAGTCCTTCAGTACATTTGGGCATTGCTTGGCTTTGAAGAGCTTCTTGTAACAGTGTCCTTTGTTCAGGAATAGCTAATATGTCCCAAATTGATACTTGTGCTAGAGTCATCTTTAGTTGATCCACCACATTCATTGGTCCCAAAGTTTGAATTCTTGGAAAATAATTATACCTTGCCTTTTCTTGAATTTGTCCAGGAACTACTTGTTTTTTCACTAGCTGAAGCACTTCTTGTCTAACTACTGTGTCTTGATGACCTTGAAATAGAGTATTCTCCATAACTTCATTGTTTACAACTTCAGGCTATTCCAACATTCTTCTTCTCTTTGATCTAGTATAGTAGTCTGATTGTATCACTGGTTTCTTGGAAGCATAAGCTTCATTCAAGAATATTGATTCTTCATATTCAACCCATGAAAACAAAGCATATTTTGGGGCTATTTCTTCTTCTTGTTGTAAAGACATTCCTTACATCTGAGCCATTAAGACTAAATTTTGCATACCAGAAGATTGGTAGACTTGGTTGTCACTAGAACTTGCAAATTATCCATCCAATCTCCTTTGCTCTTCTACCTTTTGTTGTAGATTATCCATGGGACAATCTCTAGGCGTATGAACATTATTTCAAGGGAAACACCAGGAATTGGTACCATTTGCATAATTATTTGCCCTAGAACAATCTCTCTATTTGAATTGGGAGGAATAGTCTGTGAGGGTGTAGGGACTGCAACTAATTGGTTTGCTGGCTGAGGGTTATTTTGCCTTGGAAGACCCTGATATTGGTTTGGCTGATATGGAAATATATTTCCTTGATAGCCTTGATATTGGGGTTTAGTATAAGTATTCTATTGTCTTTTCATATTAATCAGCTCATTAGAAAATGTCCTTAATATATTCTTGATATCATCCAGCTTAGATGACTGAGTAGGGACAATTTCTTTAGCAGGTGGTTGAGGATATGTGTACATAGACATAGGTGGGGATATATATTTAGGGGCTTATTTAGGTAATGGTAAGGAAATCTCTGGAAACATGGGCATGGGGGGCCTTGGCAGCAACTTTCCAGCATCTATCAAATTATTTTCAGCTCTGACTGCATAGTCATAAGCCTTTGGCAGAGTGTGACCTCTAAGTGACTGAATCATAATAGATATATTTGAATTTAAAGCCTTAAAATAAAACACTATAGCCATACTTGGCGATGGTCTAGCTGTAGCAGGGATTCTTTCCCAAGTCTTTTGAAATCTGGAATTGAAGTCAATCATCGCTTCTTGTGGTGCCCTTTGGATGGTAATCAATTGCTGTAATAAAGAAGACTTATCACCCTTCTCTTCAAATCTTTCAAAGAAAATATCTCTGAGTTGATCCCATGTAGATATGGTATTTGGGGTCAAGGACTGGTACCATTCTAGAGCTTTCCCTTTAAAAAAAGCTGCTAATAATCTTATGGCCACATTTTGCTATGTGACAACATGTATAGCACAAACATCTGATACATCTTGTAGATGTTCTTCAAGTGTTTTGAAGTCTTGCCCACTGAATTTGGGCAGATCTTTCAAGGCATTCACTGGGATAGGGTCCCAAGTGGTTGGTGGTATTGGGAGAATCAAAGGACTACCAGTGTTCCAACTTGCATAATTTCTTGGGGTTATAGGGGCTCCCATATTTGCTCTTGGTATTGGTATAAACTGGTTGACTCTTCTTCTTGGACTAGTTACCAAAGGTGGCAAAAGAATACCTAGATTTATAGTAGACTGAGATCTAGTTATTGGTCCACAGCTCTGACTCCTTGTAGCTCTCTAGTTCATACGGTCTTGAAAGAAACTTCAAGAAATTGTCCCATCGGGCGTGCCAAAAAATGTTGATGGTTAAAATTGCACTTGTTTCTAACACCAACAATGTGAAATTTCAAGATGTGGGACTTGTGACTTGAAACAACCTCCAAATTTTTAAGAAGCTGGTCTCTTCTTTATATTGAGTGTATACTAGGAAAGGGGATAGGAATTTTAATAGAAACACAAAATGCAAAGAAATAAAAACTAACTATGGTGATGCGCCTGAATGTAATTTGACCCTTAATCTGAGCACAATGAAACTATATGTAAGATTCAATTACATTTAAGAGCAAACAAGGCATGATCAATGTAAAAGGTGAAAACAATAAAAATAGAGGCTCACAGCTTAGACTACTTTTGCAGTGACACAGAAAATATCAATAAAGGCACAAGATTCAATCTTCTTATTAATTCTCCAGTGACATAAGAGGCATAGAAACATGCATAGTTACATAAAATTTCCAACTCAAGAAAATAGAACAAAGGCAAATGATATTCCTAATCACAGCTCTAGAAAGTCTAAAACTCTTGACAACATAGCTTAGACTACTTTTGCAATGACACATAAAATATCAACAAAGGCACAGGATTCAATCTTCTTATTAATTTTCCAGTCGCATAAGAGGCACAGAAACATGCACAATTACATAAACTTTCAAACTTAAGAAAATAGAACAAAGGCAAATGATATTCCTAATCACAGCTCTAGAAAGTCTAAAAATCTTGACAATAATTCTCTCAAAAAATTCTCTCTAATTATCTAATGATGATCCTTTTTGGTTATCTCTGCACCCCTATTTATAGCCTCAGATTCACTCCAGATTGTCTATGTGTTTCCAATCTAATAGCCCAATTTAAATCTAATAGAACTGGAAGTGACTAACAAAATATATTTCTTAGATTTTGAAATGCTCTGTCTTCTGACAATTCATTGGCTAAAATAGCTAGCAGGATGCTCCCTTCTTTTAAATGGAAGAGGACACTTGGCCAATTCCTTGAAAACCTTCTTATTACTAGAGAATGACACTTGGCATGTTCCACAACACTTACTAAAGACACGCGGCACTTTCCACGTAACTTATACTTCTTTTGTATCTTTGCTTAGGAGTGTTCTGCCTTTGACACCTGTCGCAATATGCTTCTTCAAAATTTCAACAACTTAACAAAAATAAGACCCACAACATTTCTTACCTAAGCAAATTTAAAAAGGGGCATAGGGATAGGTGGCAATCTCTATTTCCTCAACAAAGGACACATGGCGATCTCTACTTTACTTAACTAGGGATATGTGGCAATCTCCACTGCTTTTAGCCACCTTTGAGAAACCTACAGAAGGTGACACGTGCTGGTCTCCATGTCACTTTGTTTATATTATAGAAACAATTGAGCCTCATTTCATATTTACATAGATAGCAACACTTGGTGGCTTCTGCTTACTTCAAAAACAAAACCTAAGACCCACCACAGTCTTTATTATATCTGTGAAACAAAATGAAGATAATTTAGATCTCGACATGTGGTGGCTTCTAATCTCTTCAATTGGGATACGTGGCATCTTCCATCACTTTGAGAAAAGCAAATTGAAACCTTCCATGATTGCCACTTGGTGCCCTTTGCCTGATCCTGACTCTTAGCTTGTTGAAACCTTCTGCTCAAAGAGATTTGAAACATGGATGCCAATATGAAATGCAGATGTTGACACTTGTCATGTTCTACTAAGTTGCTATGAGATATGTGGCATGTCTTGACCAGCTTATAGAAATTAAGAAAGGTGCCTCGGCTAGTGACACTTGGCAGCTTTCGCTCGATTTTGACACTTAAACAAAAATGAATCAAAAGGAAATCAAGCCCGTGCTCTATTTCAAAACTTCATCGTCATGAACCAAAGTATGCAGGAACAAAATTTTGTAGTGTGCAACTAATAATCAGAATGAAACGTAGAGTAATTTTTTACTCTACATTTTATGGTTGAATATTTTGTCGATCAGCATACTAATAAACAAAATAGGTCTGATCAGCCAAAGTAGGAAGATTGGTCATCCAAATGTGTAGGTTTACCACATCAAAAGGAGACTAATCTCTCCTCTCATCAAGGGGAGGCTCCCTATAGATATGCTATATATATATATAAATATAAAATAATACTCAAGGGTAGGACAAACCATCCATCTCTCTTTTTTCAGAGATGATGCATGTGAATCAAAGGAGAAATCTCAAGGGAAATGACAGAAAGCACTCCTCTTCTTTTAAAAAACCCATTCAACAAACCACAAGAATACTCTTGGTAGTAAATACAAAGTGTAACCAAGGACATAGTAACCAGCAAATCGAGATGTAGCACAAAGTCTCCACCTGAATTGCTCAAGAGTAAGATACGAAGGACAATGAGGGCACAAAGTCATCCCAAGGTCCTTTACACAGAAATGAAAGAAAACACACTAAAGGAAATTATGGGGGCACAAAGCCTCTCCATAGTTGACTCTTCAGGACACCTTCCTGACTACTTTCACTAATTCTTCTTGTTGAATTATAGGAATAGAAAATATATCTAGCAAAAAGACATAAGGACAGTTTCCTCAACAACAAAGATATTACAGCACAAAGTCTGAAAAGTCACTTGCTTTCTTATTCCAATAAAAAAATATGATCAACAATCTAAGCTCAAAGTCTCAGTAATGCCTTTCAATTTGGGTAGAGTTTCATTTCTAATTATTCGAAAGAGATATTTTTACAATAAAAGAGAGTCCCTTATATAGCCTCTTCAAGAAGGACTCAGGAACAGTAACACATCATGTTGCATTGAAATTTGTTAAGAAGACAGGCTAAAATTTAGGGGCATCTACCCATTTGGTTTTCTCAATGTAGAGGAACAAGTCACGCTATTGAAAGTTTGCATCTTTCAATGTCTACCTGGAGATCTGATCCTTCTTCATCGTTCCTCTTTTTTTGGTTAAGTGAATTGGGTCCTTGATTCAATTTGATGCTCTACTCCTTAGTCACTTCTTGCTGGTCTTGGCCTTAAAGCTTGTGAATGCATTCAGGTTTGTAGATTACAAGGATCAACAACTATTTTATGATCTTTGTAATTGACGTTCGTGCACCCGTCACTACATTTTCAATAGCTAGTTCACTGTCTTGAATTTGACGTCTTCGGGCGCGTCACCCCTTGGTCATTCTTTAGCTTTCCTATTTTGCATCCTCCTAAAGGGAAGGTGACCCTTCAACTTTGAGGAAATGTCCTTTAAGTTGGCAGTCGAGAGTCCCTTGTAAGGGCATCTACCCTTCGGGGTCCTTCAGTGGCCTTTTATCTTCGGCAATCTCTCACGGCTTTCTTATAGACTGTTTTCACAGACATTTTCCTCAGGATTTTCCCTGGGCATTTTCCTCGAGCTTTCTCTATGGGAATTTTCCTTGGGCTTTCTCTTATGGACAATTCCCATAGATAAAAAGTCCATAGACATTTCTCACGAACAAAAAGTCCATAGATATTTCCTGTGGACAAAAAGTTAGCATAATTATTTTGATCACTTTGCTTTTGAAAAATACTTCGAGTTTTTTTTGCCCTCGGCTTCTTTCCTGAATTCCTTTAGACTTTTTGTCTGAAGGAATTCCTTCAGACAAAAAGTCTAAAAGAATTGTTTCTTTCCTTGGTCTTTTTTAACTGCCTTAAACAAAAATCTGAAAGAATTACCTTTGCAACTTCCTTGAAAATGACCCTTTCGAAGGGTGATTTTGTCAACCAAGTGTCCTTCGCAAGGGCACTTGTCCTTTGGGAGGCTTCTTTGAACTTTTGCATTTGAAGCTCTCCTTTGAACCAAGTTGATGATCCCTTTGATTGAACTAACTGAGTGAATCATTTGATTGACCCAAAGTATTGAACCACTTGGTTGAACCAAACATTGAACCAAGCCGATGAACCAAGCTTTGAACCAAAATGGTTCAAGTTGATGGTTCAAGCCGATGAACTAATTGAATGAACCAAAGCATTGAACTAACTGTTGAACCAAGTTTTGGTTCAACAGTTCAAATGAAGCCTTTGAACCAACTGATGAACCATTTGATTGAACCAAAGCGATGAACTGAGTAGATGAACCAAAGGATTGAACCAAGTGGATGAACCAATTGAGTGAAACAAATCATTAAACCGCTTGATTGAACCCACCTTTGAACCTATTAAACCTTGAACCCGTTGAACCTTTGAACCAAAGTGGTTTAATGGTTCAACGGTTCAATGGTTCAAGCCTCTTTTGCTTAGATGCTTGCCGATGGATATTTTTGATTGAACCAAGGTGTTAAACCAATCCCAAAAATGACTGTGTTGGAAAGTGATTCTTTTGATTGAACCTGCCTGCAAAAGCCTTTGAACCTGTAGAAATGAACTTGCCTACAG
Source organism: Torreya grandis (assembly GCA_037957365.1). NCBI lineage: Eukaryota > Viridiplantae > Streptophyta > Pinopsida > Cupressales > Taxaceae > Torreya > Torreya grandis. The sequence continues at coordinate 1,122,192 of JARHVA010001504.1, forward strand.
AGTCCATAGAAATCAAGTCTGTAAAAATCAACCTATAAAGCCCATTGAACTTGGCCTGTAGAGTCTATAGATTCAAGCTTGCAGAGTCCGTAGATTCCTGAGAAGTTTGAAAAATGAGGAATTTGAATGCCCAGGACAAATTTTAGAAAGGGAAGAGACAATTTTGGTCTGTAGGACCAAAATAGTTCAAATGTTGTCCCAAAAATGAGTGATATTTTTGGTGGACAACATCTAGCTCCAGTTGGGGAACTTTTATCAATTGCAAAAAGAATTAAAGGGAGTAGAATCCAGAATCTCTAGTGTCTTCATGTGTACCATTGAGCTATGGAGTCATGCTACCCAGAAATGGAAGGCATCAAAAATGAAAACAAATAAAACAAAATAGAATTAAAAACTATACAAATATACATATGTATAGATAAAATGATATCATACTTCAAGAATTGAAGTATTTCATATGCTGCTTCTTGAGAGACTATGAAAATAGTGCGCCATCTTGGTAAACCAATAAGAAGACATTTTTTCCCCATAAACGGTGACAGACAAATGGAGCTCTCCACTAGGAAACCAAATTTTTGCATCTTCCTGTTGACTCTTTCTTCTTGCCCCATGGTAGGATGTGGTCTTCAATTTGAAAGCCATAACTCCTTGCTTTCTTGGTGAAGGGTTCCTTTGCCTGATTTTGATTTGTAGTAGCATGGTACATTACCATAATTGGTTATTCTTCTATTTTAGTCCAACATATGATTGGATTGTCCATATCAAACTCCTAACAAATTATTAGCTTAACATCTCCTTTGATGTGAATGAGTTTGATTTCTTCATCTTGAGCAATATTCAATTTGAGCAACAGAGATTCGCATCTAGTTGTGTTGTTGGTGTTGCTGACTTGCAAATTGCATGAAGGAAGAATATCTCCTTGAGGAGATATCAACACAGTTCCAACTCCATCATTGGTGGAAAAATTGCTGCCATTGGATTTTAGGATTGAAGCATCATCAGAAGCTGATCTCTTATCAAATTTCTCTTCATTAGAGATGGAAGATCCTTCCTTACTTGTATTGTGCCCTACCAATTCTCCTAATGTCTTGTTTGGATCAATTCCTATATTTTCAGCTACAGGACTTTCATCTGTAGAAACATGAACCTTCTTTTTGGTAAAGAAATAATTACCCCTGCCTAAAGACTCAAACATAATTTGTGCTGCAGGGGCTGATGTTTGGGTGACCACGTATTTTGCCTCCTTTTCAAGGAGCAATCTCTTCATTACGGCTTGGACACGGATCCTTGATTTAGACAAGTCCATGCTTAGTTCTCCTCCCACATCCTTGCAAAAATTTCATCCAATAAAAATGCCATAGGATGTTGGGACGTTAGCCACCAAGACAATCATCTTGATTCTCTTGTTTGGAAAGGCTACCAATGCAAATTAGGCATCTTTAATTTGCCTCAGCAATGGTATTTGCTTGTTCTCCATGGAGAAACATCTCCAAAATGTCTTGGTCAATGTGAGACCCAGAGACTTAGCTACTTTAGTAGGCATGACATGATTAGATGTGCTTGAGTCTATAATATAGTTACTCAGCTTGTGACCATTAATTAACAGGGAAACATAGAAAGGTTCTATTTTTCTAGGAATAGCTGGAGGAGTAATGACAAGATTATTTGGAATAGGTATGTTCTTTGGAGAATCAAGAGTTACCTATTTAGCGTTTTGTCCTACAAGGACGGTTTGGTTCTTGACATATCGGACTAACTTATTCAATTAATCAGGATTGGACTACAAATATTTGAATTCAGACATTTGTATTTTTGTCTTTTTGACATGATCGATTATGTCAAATGGTTGAATTGAGCTAGATACATAGAAAGGTATTTCAACCTTTTGAGTTTTAGGAGGGATGGGAGGTGGGCTGGTTTGCAAATTTGAAGTAGAAGGTGAAGGTGAAATAGATGTATTTTCATTTTGAGTGATCACCAGATCCTTTGAATGGAAAGGTAGAGTGGCTCCATGCTTAGCAATTGTGATTGCTGGTTGAGGTTGTTCTTTTGTCTTCTCTTTATCAGCTTGCTAGATTGATTGGTTTTTGGACTTGGTAAACACTGCATATGATCCATCAAAAGCTTCTCCTTTGCTTTTGGGTTCATCCTATTCAAGAAACCAATGTGGGAGTTTCCAGCTGATTCTTCTTGATTTTATTCAAGGAGATTAGTGTCATTTTCTTGATTCAATTCAGGCTGGAAAGAGAACTCTAATTCTGCTTCAAGATATCCCATTACTGAATTGGTTGGAGGAGCTTCCAGGGCAAGTTTCCCTTATGGGGGAGGAAGGTGATTCTATTGCCCTTGATTCCTCATAGCATTGCCCTGATATGATTGATTTGGGAATGTCCTTCTTGGCATATCTCTATATGAATGAGTAGAAGACATTCCTTGCACCATTTGATTTTTTAGAGCAAGTAACTCATTTGCCAATTTTTGCACCATTGGATCTATGATGCTTGTAGATGAATATTCAGAAGATGATGAAGCTCTATTTCTATTTGGATCTCTTTTTATAGATCACCTTCTACCTTAGTGGATAAATGTTGAGCTATAGCGAGATCTATTTGACTAGCACGTCTCAACAGAAAACTTACTTCAAGTAACTGAGAATTAATGAAGAAGCATTTGAGATTCTTAGCTATAGGTCAAGTAATTATAGGAATTATATTTCTCAGTTTCTCAAATTTGGCTATGAAGTCTCTCATTGGTTCATGAGGCTCTTTCTTCATCTATGTAAGTTGAGCTAAAAGTGCATGTGCATCTTCTTCATGTTTGAATCTGGCTTCAAACTTATCTTTGAGAGTATTCCAATCAGTCACTGACCGAGCTTGTAGATGATAAAACCAATTTATAGTAGCACCTTGTAATGTTTCTAAAAATATCCTAATTGCTATATCTTTAAATTCTACTCTAATTACTCCACAGGCTATGCTGAAGGCTACAATGTGTTCATCAGGATGAACTTTTCCATCACCATAGAATTTGTGGAAATTCTTCCTTGAACTACATGGAAGCTCATGTAGAGGTGGAGTAAGATTGAGAGGACCAAAAACATTACCCCAGGGGCTTTGAACTACCATTATAGGATTATGAAAAGGAGGGATAACAAATCTCAGAGGGCTAATTATTGGCAAAGCTTTATCAACAACAGAAGTAGATACTTCGTCTGGCAATGGAGATTTGACTTTAGTAGGAGGAAGCTCTTGGTTCATTGGAGATGAGATGGTGAAGGAAATAGATCAAAATCACTTTGCTATACCAAATTGAATATAGGGTCAACAATACCTTTAGCCCTTTGGCTTCATGTATACCTTGAATCTGCCAGATTGTGAAACAAAAATGGAAAAGAATTGACCTTGCTTTAGTTAAAGCTTGAGGCTTTAAATTGTGCACTCTTTCCCAATAGCTCTAGTTTTGTAGACTAGATAAAATAATAGAGGTGGAAGAAGATGGTAAGGCTATAAATGGATAATGGGTAAGACAAGTAACAGAGTCATCAAAATCTGTAATGGATAAGGGTTATAACGATAATGGGTAAGACACAGGTGATGTTTCAATCTAAAACTTGAGGTTCCAAATTGCACAGAATTATGTATATCCCTAGCAGAGTCACCAAAAACTATTGGTTGAATATTTTGTCGATCAACGTACTGATAAATAAAATAGGTCTGATCAACCAAAGTAGAAAAATTGGTCATCCAAATGTGTAGGTTTACCACATCAAAAGGAGACTAATCTCTCCTCACATCAAGGGGAGGTTCCCTATATATATATAAATAAAAAATAATACTCAAGGGTAGGACAAACCATCCATCTCTCTTTTTTTAGAGATGATGCGTGTGGATCAAAGGAGAAATCTCAAGAGAAATGATAGAAATCACTCCTCTTCTTTCAGAATAACTATTTAGAAAACAACAAGAATACTCCTGGTAGTAAATTCAAATTGTAACCAAGGACATAGTAACCAGCAAATCGATATGCAGCACAAAGTCTCCACCTGAATTGCTCAAGAGTAAGATACGAAGGACAATGAGGGCACAAAGTCATCCCAAGGTCATTTACATAGAAATGAAAATAAAACACACTAAAGGAAATTATGGGGGCACAAAGTATCTCCACAGTTGACTCTTTAGGACACCTTCCTGACTACTTTCACTAATTCTACTTGTTGAATTAAAGAAACAAAAAATATATCAAGGAAAAAGACATAAGAACAGTTTCCTCAACAACAAAGCTATTACAACACAGTCTGAAAAGTCACTTGCTTTCTTATTCCAATAACAAAATATGATCAATAATCTGAGCTTAAAGTCTCAATAATGCCTTTCAATTTGGGCAGAGTTTCATTTTTGATTATCTGAAAGAGATATTTTTACAATAAAAGAGAGTCCCTTATATAGCCTCTTCAAGAAGGACTTGGGAACAGTAACACATCATGTTGCATTGAAATTTATTAAGAAGATAGGCTAGAATTTAGGGGCATCTACCCATTTTCTTTTCTCAATGCAGAGAAACAAGTCACGCTATTGAAAGTTTGCATCTTCCAATGTCTACCTGGAGATCTGATCCTTCTTCATCGTTCCTCTTTTTCTGGTTAAGTGAATTGGGTCCTTGATTCAATTTGATGCTCTACTCCTTAGTCACTTCTTGTTGGTCTTGGCCTTAAAGCTTGTGAATGCATTCAGGTTTGTAGATTACAAGGATCAACAACTATTTTATGATCATTGTAATTGACGTTTGTGCACCCGTCACTACGTTTTCAATAGCTAATTCACTGTCTTGAATTTGAAGTCTTTGGGTGCATCACCCCTTGGTCATTCTTCAGCTTTCCTATTTTGCATCCTCCTGAAGGGAAGGTGACCCTTCAACTTTGAGGAAATGCCCTTTAAGTTGGTAGCTAAGAGTCCCCCACAAGGGCATCTGCCCTTTGGGGTCCTTTGGTGGCCTTTTATCTTCGGCAGTCTCTCGCGGCTTTCCTGCAGACTGTTTCCATGGACATTTTCCTTAGGCATTTTCCATGAGCTTTCTCTATAAGCATTTTCCCTAGGATTTCTCTTAAGGACAATTCTCATAAATAAAAAGTCTGCAGACATTTCCTATGGACAAAAAGTCTACAGATATTTCCTGCAGACAAAAAGTCCGTGTAATTGTTCCGATCACTTTGCCTTTGAAAAATCCTTTGAGTTTTTTCCACTCGCGGCTACTTTCTTGAATTCCTTCAAAAAAAAATTTTGAAGGGATTCCTTCAGACAAAAATTCCAAAAGAATTGTTTCTTGCCTTAGTCTTTTTTGACTGCCTTAAACAAAAATTTAAAAGAATTACCTTTGCAGCTTCCTTGAAAATGACCCCTCCAAAAGGTGCTTTTATCGACCAAGTGTCCTCTGCAAGGGCACTTGTCCTTCAGGAGGATTCTTTGAACTTTTGAATTTGAACCACTCCTTTAAAACAAGTCAATGTTCCCTTTGATTGAACCAACTGAGTAAACTGTTTGATTGAACTAAAGCATTGAACTGCTTGGTTGAACCAAACATTGAACCAAGCTGATGAACCAAAATGGTTCAAGCCAATGGTTCAAGCTGATGAACCAATTAAATGAACTAAAGCATTGAACTAACCGTTAAACCAAGTTTTGGTTTAATGGTTCAAATGAATCCTTTGAACCAACTGATGAACCATTTGATTGAACCAAAGCGATGAACTGAGTGGATAAACCAAAGCATTGAATCGAGTGGATGAACCAACTAAGTGAACCAAAGCATTGAACCACTTGATTGAACCCACCTTTGAACCATTTATTTGAACCCACCTTTGAAATTGTTGAACCTTGAACCCATTGAACCTTTGAACCAAAGTGGTTCAATGTTTCAACGGTTCAATGGTTCAAGCCTCTTTTGCTTAGATGCTTGCCGATGGACATTTTTGATTGAACCAAGGTGCTGAACCAATCCCAAAAATGACTAAGTGTTGGAAAGTGATTCTTTTGATTGAACCTACCTATAGAAGCCTTTGAACCTGTAGAAATGAACCTACCTACAGAGTCTGTAGAAATCAACCTATAAAGCCCATTGAACTTGGCCTGCAGAGTCCGTAGATTCAATCCTGTAAAGTCCGTAGATTCTTGAGAAGTTTAAAAAATGAGGAATTTGAATGCCCAAGACAAATTTCAAAAAAGGAAGAGAGAATTTTGGTCTGTAGGACCAAAATAGTTCAAATGTTGTCCCAAAAATGAGTGATATTTTTGGGGGACAGCACATTTTACATGCACATATGCTTCTTTAGGTTCATGTAGATAATATATGATTTTTATTTAATACGTGTCTAAAGTTTTCCTAAAAATTATAATTATACCATATAGGGAAATGCATTCTTGAAGTAGGAACAAGTGGTCTATCTGTTGACATGTTATTTTCAAAAAAATGAAAAGGGTGCATCATGTAAAGGCATAATGGACATTGATTTCAAAGGTTTATTTGGACAAGTTACATTGAGAAGAATGTGGTCATGAGAGTTATCTTGTGTAAGGTTATTAATGAGATAAAAGGATGTTTCCATGAGTGTTGTGATGAAAGAGGAGAGTATGGTTATGGAAGAGTGCTTGAAGATAACTAATGTCTGCATAGGAAACATAGTGTATGAATAGGTCTGTACAAGTCATTGATGTCATGACATGAAGAGGTTTAGGGTGAGCCATGTGACAAGAGATAATTTGAAGGCAAGAGACAATTTGAAGGCAAGACAAAATTTGAAGGCAAATAATGTATTTTGGTTGCATGAAAGTTAAATTTGATGTCAATAATGATGTCAAAGGTGTTTAGGTGCATTGAAGAGAGTTGTCAAGTCATATGAAGCTTGGTCATATTGTTTTAGATCTGTATGAGGCTATGCAAGATTTTTGTCAGTAAAAAGAGAATGGTACAGTGATATGAGTGTGGTGTAATGTATTATATCTACTTGGTTGATGTTTTTTTAAGGTCATGACATGGAAGGAATAGGTTAAGGCATCAAATCCATTATAAGCTTGAGTATAGTCATGGTATGGTAGAGGTATGAGCTGGTGGCATCATGAGGTGAGTGATCTCATACATGTGAAAGATTTTAAAGGTTTATTAATCATGAGTGTGAGGTACAGATACACTAATAAGAGTTTCAAAGTGAGCCTATAGGTTTGGACCTTCAGTTTAGGTCTGCATCTAGACCTTTCTTAAACCTTGCCTAGCCTAATGAGGCATGAAGAGACCTTGTGAGAAGGTATGAACATGGTGACATGGTGAGATGAGTGCACATAGGAATGAGTGGTTTTATGAGGTTACTTGAGTATGTGAGTGAGGTGGAGAGTGAATGGAAAGATGCATGAAGGTCAGTTTTAAGTCTTAATATGGTTTGTAGGTCAAGGTCTATAGAGAAAAGAGAAAGAGTGTGGCCTAGTGAAGGGTCATGATCATATTTCAAGGTTGTTTAAGCTCATGTAGGAATTTACAAATGTGAGGTATGTTTTTTCAAGTTTTTTCATGTATTTTGAGGTCATAATGTGAAGGACAAGGCATGAAAAGCTATTTGGAGGTCTCTCGAGTACTCAGAATGAAGGGTTCTCAAATCGAGAAGGATTTTATTATGATCATTAGCTCATCAAACCTTTTAATTGGAACCTAATTAGTTCATGGTATATGGGGAATTTTCCTAGATCAAAATTCCAAGAATTAGTTTTTGGATTGAGGAGCTATGCTTTATGAATCATCATTAAGAGTGAAAATAGGTTTAAACTCTCTTAGAACCCTAATAAGGACTTGACATTGATAAAAAGTACCCAAATGGATTGATATGATTAGATAAAATATTTTATATTGTATTGGACTCTCTTAGGTACCTTTATGTGGTATTGGTTAGAGAGGGGAGAGAAAATTTTAAGTTATAGGCTTATTTCTAAAAACATTGCTATAGAAGTCAAATGTTGCATTGAATATAGTAAGAAAATGGATGAAAGAAGAAGGTAGAGACTCATTTTTAACGTCCATGAAGGTTTATGGATAGGTTCTAGTCCTCAAGTGTGATAAATCAGTCATCCAAGTTACCCAGTCACTAATAGGCCTAATGGTGCAAATAATGAAAAATCCAAGGAGCAATGAGAAGATGAATTGGATTGTGTTTTCATGATAGAATGATGAAACCAAGTGCATAGAGATGTTTTTAAAGACTTTTAAGATGTTTTCATGTTTGGTATAAGCTTTATAGGTCATGTGTGTGGTGAAATTTTTTCTCACAAGTTGGCCTCTCTAGTTCAGATAAGACAATGAGATATAAGGTCATGAGATTGGTCTAAAAGACCTATATATATATATATATATATATATATATATATATATATATATAAAATGATGGTATGGATATATCATAGGATCATTTTCATGCACCAAAAGTCATGGAAAGTGTATATATAGGTGTTGGAGGTCTGAGTCACCATGACTGGTCTTTGAAGAAAACTCACAGTTCTGAGTGAGTGTGTTGTAGAGGTGTTTTTGAGGCTCTATACCTTGATTTGAAGTATCTAATTCATATGGTGATATTTTTGAGGTCATGTAGGTTTTTTATAAGTTATTTATTATCATGGTTGTGTGGATAAATGATTTTTTATCTTTAGTTGTTTAAGATAGACTTTTTAATGTGTTCAAAGGCCTAATGTGAACAGTGCTAATGGAGTGTTTCAAGTGGTGGTTGTACCTAAAAAGTGTCATGGTGATAAAAGGATGTTGGATAAGGCCTATTTGATTATTTTATGAAATTTTTGTGATGTGTATAGAGGTATAGAGTGTTATAAGGGGTCATAAGGTAACATGTCCTAAAGTAGGCCTAATTAAATTAGGTCTCCATAAGACCTAAACAGGATTTGTTCTATTTGAGTTATGGCCGACCTATTATAATGATTTATTATTACTTATAATATGTACTAAGGTCTATTATGTGGTAAATATAAGTGTTCAAGTGTGTATGGCCAACCAAGAGGTGTATGAGCAAGAGGATTGTATAAGAACAAGGCTTTTTAGGCCTAATTGGTGAGTAAGCTAAAAGTATACAAATAAAATATCAAATTGTTGAGTAGAAGGAGGTCTTTTAGACCATCAGAGGAGTGTATAGGATCTATAATGAAGATCTAATAGTGTGTTTACATATAAATAACAATGTCATATGACCTAATAAATATTGAAGAGACCTAGTTGAATGAAGAGGCCTAAAAGGTAGTTTGAGAGGGATAAGAGTGTGAAGATGTGGTCATCATATATTGGTTGAGAAACATAGTGTTTTAAAGGTGAAGAAATAAATTAGGTGGATGATTTGGTGCTGAGTTATCTAGGGGGGTTGGTACTTCCTTGCAAGTGGGTGATTGTTGAAACCTAGTCAAGTGGGTGCTTGGATAGTTGGGGTTGGTGCTCCATGTGAAGTTGGTGCTTCACTAGATTTGGTTTTTGTCTTGTATGGATATATTTTATTTTCTTAGATTAGTGGATTTTATTCCACTTGAGGTTTTCCCATATATATATGATGTGTACTTATGTTTATTGATTATGTGGATAATTTCTTATGCTTGCTAGATCTATATGTTTGTGTAAACAATTCATGATTGCTTAAGTGTAATTAAAAGAAAGGTTTTGAAGACTAATTCACCCCCCAATCATTGTGATTCTAAAATTATTTCCTAATTAGGTGTACTACAAGGCTAATAATGTACTCTTAGAGGTTATTTTTCATCCCTCATGTGGTGATGATGCCAAAAATCATCTATGAATCCCCAAAGGTATAGATATCCAACTGTGGCTTGTATGTTGACAACATTTCTTATCAATGTTGCTTAACACTAGAATTGTTTCAAAAACATGTATCTGTGTGGATTTGGAGGTCATGATGTTGGGAGCATATGTAATTTTTACATCCTAAGGTGTTATAATTTATGGATTTGGAAGCATAGGTCTCAGAAGCAAAAATGTCTATTAGAGGCAAAGAACCTATCTCTTAAGTACATAGAAGTTGCATTTCAAGACTGATCATTGAATCCTCTTCCATGAATTCAAATATTATTTTAGATCCAATGGATTTTGTGTGAAATAATATGGATTAGATATGCATTTGATGGTTCTTTTGGTTCATTTAGATGACTTACAGTTTCTATTTGATGTTTGTCCAAAATTTGCCTAAAAACTAAAATTTTACCATATAGAAAAATGCCTTCTTGAGGATGAAATGGGTGGTCCATATTATAACCAAGCATACTCCATTATGTGTTCTTAAAGGTTCTTTTGTAACCATGACATGGTGGCAATTCCAAAAATTAGGCACAAGGCCTCAAAGGTAGATATTTCCAACTATGGTTTGCATGTTGATAACATTTGTTGTCAATGTTGTTCAACACTAGAATTATTCTAAAAATGCATATCCACATGGATTAGGAGGTCAAGGTGGTGGGAATATATGTAATTTTCACATCCCAAGGTGTTTTAAGTGATGTATTTGGAATCATAGGTCTCAAAAGTGGAAATGTCTATTAGAGGCAAATAATTTATCTCTTAAGTACATACAAGTTATATTTTAGGACTAATAATTACATCCTTTCCCATGAATTCATTTATTATTTTTGATAAAAGGTATTCAAGGTGAAAGTATAGGGATTAGTCATGCATGTTATGTTTCTTTCAATTTGTGTATATGATTTATAATTTATATTTGATGCATGTCTGAAGTTTTCCTAAAAACATGTAATTTTACTATATAGGGAAATGCTTTCTTGATGCTACAATGACTCTCCCTAATGCTACTATCATATGCTCATTTTTGTTATTAAAAATTATGAGGTGATATTATATAAAGTATAATAATGGAGAAGCATAAAAATTAAAAAAAAATATCCATTATTTTGATGATTTTATTGCTAGAAGTTGTTGCCCAACCTTATGATTGCAATGTAGTGCAAGTAGACCTCTTCTAGGTCTACTCAACTAGGTCTCCTTTGTCTCTTGAGGTGTTACTACCTTCTTAGTCATAATAACATTTTAGACTTGATTTCACTCAATAAATACTAATCTTTTTTACTTCTCTTCACCTCTCATTCTTATTAGCAAATAAAAAGTTTATAGACTCTTAAAGCCTTCCTTTATTAGGTTTGCAACCTTAATTATCAAAAGGCTTGTGGACCTCTTCGATGAATCCTATCATTCTTTTATGAATAATTTATTCCACATGCATAATTAATTCACTTTGATAAGGTTATTACCTTTATATTGATACCTCCTACCTCATAAGATAACTTTCAAATACCCTTATTTATCAATATTTAGTCAAGAAATAAGATTTTGCCTTTTAGGCCTTATATATGAACCTGCAAGTTAATAAAGTGATTGTAAATTGAAGTAAAGGGGTCATAAATTACTTAAAATAAATTAAAAAATTCACACACAAACTCCTTTTATGTTTTACAAGGTTTATAATCCTTCTGCTCATTCGATTTGAACCTATACTTTCTTTTGAAACTCTCAAGACAAAGTCAGACTATGAAACATAGGTCTATTGATTGACATAATGGAATTTATCCCTATACAAACTCTATTTTTGAATTAAAATAATTTAATTGAATTTCATACATCTTATTACATATGCATTAAATTTTTTGGATATTTTTAAAAACCTCTCATCTTTCAAACTATGGTTTTAAACACAAAAAGGGGTTTAGATCTCCAAATAAAGCTATAGCCTGAGATTTAGGTATACATTTTTATATAATTATCCAATCATATTTAAATCACCTCCAAAAAATTATAAATTACCTTTCACATCATTATAATATTACAAAAAAATTGGATGGCTAAATCTCAAATTACAAGTCTTTTTGTGATCAAAACTTTGAACTAGGTTTTAACAGACTATGACTATCTGAGAACTTTATTTGAAGGCTAAATTAGATTATATAAAAATTTATGGATTATTTTGGATTGGATAAATAACTCAAAACTTTGTCCTTACCTTGACAATTATCTTCATGTATGAATAATCTCAAGAATGTACAAGAAAAACACTTTTGTTTCCTAGCAATTACAGTCTGATCTAGTAATACAAACCTAAGAACATACATTTGAGAAAATATTGATTTAAATACATTGTTAAATACTCTTTTTTCCTTGGTAAGTTTTATAATAACTTCCTTGATATCACAAGTACTCTCCAAATCCCCTAATCATAAAAGTAGTAAAGATACTCCATTCTATCAGATTGTATTTCATAGAATAAAGTTTTAAAACCATTCTAGTTTATGAAACATCATAAAAGTGTGTATTTATATAAAATAACTATAAAAATATTATAATCAGATCACATAAATACCTTCTTTTATTAATATATCTTCAAATTTACATATACATACCCCTTAACACTACACCAACCCCCTACAACAACCTACAAAATTAGTCTTTATCTTACTTCATTGCCTTTTTTGGTATAATCCTTAGATGATTAAAACTTAAGAACATTATAAAACATGTATAAACTTAGTTTGGTCTTGTTTCAAGACCAAAAATCTATCCATAATCTTTCAACTTAGCCTACATGTGTATATTACCTTCCTTCTATGTTGAATACATCTTGGTGGGATCTAGAACAAGTTAAAACTTGAGTGATGGTTGAAAGACATTTTTAAAACATATTATAACCTTTAAGAACCCTTATAATTGATCCAAGACCTTCCAAACATGTGAAATCACCCCAAACTATTTAGTTTTTTGAATTTCTTAGTTTTGGTGGGAAAACCAAAAACATACAATAAAGACAAAATTTGTACATCGAGTGACCTTACTAGACCTTACACACTCTCACAAAATCAATTCATTACAAAATGAATAAATATGAAGCTTATTATTGACCTATGTATGACCTATCAACCCAAACAAGCTAAAATTTATATATTTCTTGATAATGCTCCTGCATCAAAATGTTTGCTCTCATGGACTATCTTTGTTCTTGTTTTCCTTTCCTTTAATTACAATAGAAAAAGTGGTGAGTGATAGAAAGTAAAACATGTTTTTTCGCTGCCCATACTTATTATTCCCAAGTGTTGTCCCATGCTCATCTATGATGAGTAGAATACTTACCATGCTTTCTCATATAAGTGGAGATAATTTCTTATTTGCTCTACCAACAAGTATAAATAAACATGGATTTGAAGATATATTTGAAGTGATACTCAATGCTCACATATTTGAAAAAAGCTCAACATATTATTTTTAAATCAATAAAATTCTCAATTCATTAATCCAATAAAATTCTCTTGTCACTACTTGCTTGCAATGATGATGAAGAAACTTGTGAGAGTTTTTCTCTCCTTCTTGATTCTTGTGATTGGTAGGCTCTTCTTATCCTCTTGTTTGTGGCTGCCTATTCTTGCATTTAACATTATTTGGGTGATTATGTGGATGAGGTTTCCAACATTTTATTAAAATGACATGTTAAAGGGTAGATTCCATAATGATAGGATGTGCATTGCGTTTTCCTATAATTTTAGTTGTTTTATTATAAATAATATGGAAGTTTTAGATCCATTTATTGAAGGTAAATTATAAATAGACCCTTATATATATTTTCCAACACAACAAAAGCCATTAAGGCATACAAAATGTGAACATGTAATAAAATATTCTATAAATCACAACAAAATCCAAAAGGTGAAATCAAGGAGAGTATTTAAAAGGTGAAATGTTTTTTATTTATTTATTGAAATAAAGTTAACAAAGTCTATACATCCAAAGATGCAAACCACAAAAAACTACGAAATAATTTATAGGACACAACACAAGAAACAATCATAAGAACATTATAAAAATATAAAAAAGGCCACAAAAGAGTGGTGCCAATAGAAACACAAAACCTACAATAATTAAAAGAACCATCCCACCAAGGACATCCACCAACTAATTAACTAGAGTTATGACAACAATAATAATAATAATAATAATAATAATAATAATAATAATAATAATAATAATAATAATAATAATAATAATAATGTCTCAGGCCACTATATAGAGATACAAGTCCCTTCTGAGTGTGAATTGTTGAAATGGGAAAATATTCAATTTTACCCAATAGATCTTTCATGTTTGAAAATTTGACATAATTTTCCAGATCTTCAATGTCTTTTAGGTGCCAGCATAATCGATACATAATTATGTCATTTCACCTCTTTAGTTCCCACTGTATACAGATGAGTGATTGTATTTTTCTAGGCAATGTAAAAGTGATATTTAAACCCATAAACAACAAAAATATAGTGAAGCACAAAACCTACCCACCCCTTCATTACTTAAATGAAAAAAATATTGTGAAGCACAAAAGACTTATTTATTTGCTTGTACAGCAATACTTTCAAAAAATTATTGTGTCATAAGATAGAGCATGCTACACCATTCAAATAAAAACTACATTAATAGGTTCAAATGTAGAAACTCATGGGCTTTCCATCTATTTCATACTTTTGCTTGCTGCAACTATTTATTTCTATTTGGTTGACTCAAATTAAAAGTGCAGAAAGCGATCGATAATGAAATCCATCGCATTTTTTCCTTTGCTTGATGGGGTTTTTCTAGCTAGTGATTCTGTTGTGCATAAGGTTGGAGCTTGGGATACACCCACCATTATCATACTATAGATTTATATTTATTATTTTAAGAATATTAATAATATTTCATGTAATATTATTTTCCTTAATTATTATGATTAAGATTTATAATTATTATGGAAAAATTATTTTATATAATATGGTTACCATTGGATTACGAATGGTTATTGTAATTTTAGATTAATAATTGTTGTACTTCTTTGGACACAAAATTTGCATGATTATTGTACTTTAGATTTATAATTGCTATATTTTTTAGATGTAAAGTATATTACTCCAATTTGATAATATTTTAGAGTGGGGTGAGCCTCATTTATTGTTACTATATTTAAAAAAAAAAAATATTTAACATTAATTTTATTAAATAATATATTATTAAAACCACATTTTATATTTATATTATACTGATACAATCACCTTAAATACCGCATTTGATATAGAATTTGAAATTAATACAGTAATTATAAAGCTACCTTGATAGATTCATAATGGCTATTCTGAAATAATTAATGGTTAAATAACCATTCCCTCCCTAAAGTATTGTTTTATCCATTAACATTAAAAATTTTCATTTTAAACTTTATTGATGGTTGAAATTAGGGTTTATGGTTATTATTTGATGAATGTATTTTTTTCTATATTTATATAAATCATATAAATCATCTCTTTTTTATTGAAAGAATTTTTGTTCCAAAATATACTTATAAAGTGTAAGAGGTAAATCATTTTGAGGGAAAGAATTTTAAGTGGAGGACCTCTTTACTAATAGATTTTACGTTGATTAACTATACTAGCCATCTTGAATTGTTAAAGGTACAAGCACTCTCCACTTATACAAAGGATGAATAATCACACTCACACCTAGAGTGTTATTCATCAATCATGTCAACCATAGAGATGTAACAATAATATTACTTTAAAATAGGTGAACTCCATCCACTTTACTAATGAGGGATGAAGAAGTAGTTATAAGAATAACTCTTACCACCGTTATTCTTATGGCATTAATGGAAAAACTTTGTTACAAGATGTTTAGTGAAATAATGCAAGGTACACTCCCATAATAAATAAGTCCTATAAACATTGAAACTATTAATTTATTTTTCAATTTATAATTATGTATATAAAAATAAATAAATACACTTTTTTTTAAGTTTAAAATTATTTTAATAATTTTATTGTTAAAACAATAAAAATTTTAAATTTTCATATTTAAAAAGAATAACTATTTTATAAAATTCAAGTGAAATCTATATAATTATCCTAATAAACATGATCATCAAAACAAAATAATCTTATTAAATATAAAATTTAAACAAATAAAAAATCTACTTTAAAATATATATTACAAGCAAAACTAACTAAGAATGAAATGTTAAAATATTCTCATTATGCTATAATCCATTATTATGCTTATTTTTTATGATTTTATAATTTGTTTGGCTAATTTTGTTTTAAATGATTTGGATTACGATTAGGGTTGGGATAGTCTAAAATATTCATGCCCTTATAGCAAGGGGGTTAAGGTATTTATAGGTGGTTAGTAGTAAAATTGATATTTTTTTATACATTTGTAATAATTAAAAAATAATAATAAAAAATAAAAAATAGTTATTAGAAAATATTTAAATAATAATATATTTTTCAATTATTTTTTATATATTAAATAAATTTAATTTATAATTAAAAATTAAATATTAATAATTAATTTAATATATATATATATATATATATTTATATTGTTAATTCTTTTTAATATTCATTTAATTTTAGATAATGTAAAACATTTACAATTTAAATGTTTAATTTAAAATAGAAATTATTTAATACTTTCAATTTTAAATCTTGTGAATTAATGTTTGAAGTTAGTTTAAATTATTATGGGAGTTAGGCATAAATTTATATTCTCTCACATTTTTATTTTTTATATAGATGAGCTTGACAAAATCATATAAGTTTTTATTTTTCTTATATATATTTTTTGTATTACTATTTTTTCATTTAAAAAAAATAAAAATCATTTTGATATTTTATTTAGAGGAAGGCCTTCAAACACCACTATATATTTTTGCATTATTTTTTTTAGATTTAGTTAATATTTTTAATACTTCCTATTTTAATATTAAACGTGTTTTCTTTATATTTAAAGATTAGATAGTTGAAATGGTTTTTTTAGAAGTATATTTAGGGGTCCTTTATAGGCCACATTTTAGTTTCTGACTAGATGTTGATTTCATACTAAGCAAAGGGTATGTTACCCTTGGAACCCTTGAGAAACAGTGCTTCTATATTCAATTTCAATATATCTAGACAAAGTTTCAGGTCTTTGACTCATTCTTTATATCCACTCTACTATATGGGGCTGAAAAATAAATGCCTTATACTATTCAAGTCGATTGAACCATAAATGAAAGAGTAATTAGCATGATTTTATGTAAGCATCTCCATTATAAAAGATCAATACTTTAGGACATCGTTCTCTCTCAATTTATTACATGCCTACTCATTATTGCTATGATATTTCAAGTGGTGACTATGATACACCACTAATACATAGGATTTTAATTGATGGTCAACTTTTTGGTTGATTTATTCAAGGATTTTTCTCAACTCTTCAAATCTCTATGTAGTTGACACAATATAGAATCAAATCTAGCTGATATGTTAAGGTTTTAGCTCTACTAAGCCTCATAGATATTTAAATGGACATAACACCTCCATGATATTTTTAAATTAAAGTACCAAATGTATCAAGAAGGGAAATAAATAATGATATCAAAGATTATATCTTAGAACGCAGTTTGGGCTCAAATGGACAGAGTCTTAAAAATCTCTTTCGTAAAATATTCATCATTACTACTATACATATATTCACTTTGAAGATGGGCTCATCCAATCTATAAATTACACTAAGGTCCTATTAACTTAGAGTTTAATGGTTCTATTGTCATAATTCATAGGTTATTCATAATAACTTTGTAAAGAGACATATCACCATCTTCCTTAGGACATGATCACATCACATGATCAAAACTAGGGACAAAACTGATGGATCCTATACAGAGCTTGAAATTTATGAGATATGTTTTTGCATGGTTTTGAAATAGACACATCATTAAGCTGATAGATATGACAACATACAATGTGATAATTGAATAGTGATAGTGACTACAACCCCATGAAGTCCATGACATAACATTTGTTGGGCTTACCAAACATTAAAAAAGGTGGGATTTACCTAGTAGGTCCCATGTTTGAGTCTCCCTTGCCATTGATAGTTGACTCCTTAAGTGACATTGCCTCCTATGAATCCATAAAGTTCCCCCAAAGTATTAAAAAGATGATTACCAATATCAAAAAAACATTTGACGAGCTCACCTTTGTTCATGCATGGTGATGGGGTGCTTTTGTTTCAATATCCTATAGAAGGATATATTTTTTATGGAATAAAGTTGGTTATTAAACTGAATTATTTTTGTCATTAGTAGGCTGATGGAGTTTGTACAACTTTTCTGAATCTAAAATTGTGAAAAATATAATGATGACCCTTTGAAAATAAGGATAGAAATGGTAATTCAATCGACCATTGGTATGGATTATAAATATTGAGAGGAAAAAGAATTGAAAATAAAAATCATTGAGGGTTTAAACTCTGAGAAAAAATGGAAAAAATGGGCCGTGGGAGGGTTAAATTTGAAGCAGATTGAAAATAAGTTGACTATTTTGAAGAGGAGAAATGTCATCCTAAAGAGGTATATGAACTTTCTATTATATGCAATGTGGCCTCCTAAGGGAATCATCACTCGAAAAGAGTCTGTATTAGTATCAGGTAATATCATTCATTTTCACTTTGGTTAATTTTATGGTTTGTGCTTTGTATCTTCTATCTGATGGTAAAGTTGCTTTGCAATTGTAAAGTTTAAGATTGTTAGTATGAAAGTGAAACAAGGCATGAAGTGTACCCCCAAATTGGTAATAAATATCTTGTCTTATACTTTAGGTTATTTATATAGTTTATTTTCTACCTTCAAACTTTCGAGTGAGAGGATAGACTTCAATATACTATAGATATTTTTCTGTGTGCTAGTTTGAGGAGTAAAAAGAATTGGTGTTCATGGAGAATGTGATCATAGTCATCTTTCTTAATCCAGAATGCCCTTCTCAGTTATTATTCACAATAATATTATGCCCTTATATCCTTAATAGATTTTATAACCTATAAAATATATAAATCATCTTGAGCTTAGACAAGTTATCAAAGGGTTCAAAGTCCAAAGGTACAAATATGAACAATATCTATAAGATAAAAGTTTGAATCTCCTTTGTTGTCACAAGGGGGGTATTATAAGCCTTTTAAGAGATGTGACCATCTTTCTTAATCTAGAATGCCCTTTTCAGTTATTATTCACAATAATATTATGCCCTTATATCCTTAATAGATTTTATAACCTATAAAATATATAAAGCATCTTGAGCTTAGACAAGTTATCAAAGGGTTCAAAGTCCAGAGGTACAAATATGAACAATATCTATAAGATAAAAGTTTGAATCTCCTTTGTTGTCACAAGGGGGGTATTATAAGCCTTTTAAGAGATGCGACCATAAAAAAAAAATTCAACACCTTACCTTTCACTTTAAATGTGTGAAACCTTGATAATTACAAGGTAGATTAAGGTTTCAATGAATCTAAATTTAGATGTTTAAACTATTGTCAATTAAACTAAATAAGCAGAGCCTTTCTAAATATAAGTATTGATATCTATCAATTATTCTCTCTAAACTTTTTATAAGATAGGGGATAGTGAATACTGAGCCTTTTAATTATCTATGGATAATGAGCTTTGCATTGAAAAGGATTCAAAGAAGCTAAAGCTTTAAACAATCCTAAAAGGTTCCCCAAGATAACAAGGTAGCAAACTCAACATGTCTTCCAAAAGGAGTTATTGATGACTGGGTTAGTGTAGGCCTTAAGTCCTATTTTTCTATGGTTTCATCTATATTTACAATTCACGTTATTTTTTGGGTCTTTTTTGAAGTCACAAGGGAAAATTAGTTCCATAGAAAAAGTAGCAAAAACAAATATAAAAGGATATACAAGACAATCTTGGCGAATGGATCATTGAAGTGAAAATGATTCATTGAGAGAATTATTTACTATAAATCTTACCAAGGGATCATTGAACAAAAATTTAATGCGGTGAATCATTTTTTCCCCAAACCCCAACTAGCTTAACATATTACTTGAATGAACGACAATTTGATTCTGTTATAGGAGCTCCATAGAAAAGTCTTATTCCAAGAAAAATAAATGATTAGTTGAAACAAAAGCTATTAATCAAGCCCAAAAGGTTCCCCAACATAACAAGGCAACAAAATCAATAGCTTCTCCAGAAGGAATTATTGATAAATGGGTTAGTTTAGGCCTTAAGACCCCTTTTTATTTGGAGCTAAAGGACAACTTTGGTGAATGGATCATTGAAGAATAACTCATCCCAAAAGTGGAGAAAGGACCCACTCACTCTAAGAAAGGACTTTTTTTAGTAACTAAAATTTAAAAATAATATTTTATTTAACATACTTTTAGTGATATGGGTACTTAAATTACGCTTGTCAATAAAAATGTAAATATCTATTACAACTTTTCATCGTGGAAAATCTGGATAAATAGATAGACTTAAACTTTAAATTAAGACCAACCCTTAAAATTTGATCATTGATTATGTAATACATAAGATTTATATGGTTTTACACTTGGAAAGAATGTCCTTTGGAAAAGATAATGATTTTTTATAAGTGGCACATTAAGTCGAACCTAAGACTTTTGCCTTGAGCCAACATGGAATTAATGATGGAAAATATTTATAAGCCTAAATACATAGTTATTATAATTTTTAGAATTCTTGATAGTCCTCTCTAGGGTGTTTTATCAAAATACCACTGTAAATTCCCCCATGTTCTTATTCAAGGAGAGGAGGGACATATTTTTTAATTACATAATGGAGTAAGACACCTTATACATTGTGACAATAAAGGGTGTTGTATCGAATTACATATTTAAAAGCTTTTTTTTTTAAAATTCTAGTCTTTTCTTGAGAATCTATGTCTGGAGGATAAGTTTGATGTTTGAGGAATAGGATAATGTATTTATACCATGGGATCTATTGAATGGTGATATCCTTAATATTAAAATACCCCCACTTTTATGTGAGGGGATGTAAACTAGTAGTAATCTTACTTTAAAAGATAATATGACCATAGAATTTGGGTGTATATCATGTAGCATAAAGTAGGAGTATGTCAAAATAGATAAAAAATTGAAGCAAAAATAATGTGATTGTATCAAGTCCTAAGATGCATTATGTACATCATGATAACATCTAGAAGGTAACAACAAAATATTAACACACAATCAAGTATACTCACAAAATCACTCAAAAGTAATACAAATAAGAATGGTCAAAGGAGACCTCATATACGGGGCATATTCAAATGTTTCAGAATCAAAGGGACATGACTTATTCAAATGTCCAAAAGCATATAAATGACATATTTAAATGTCCATATACAACATAGAGAGACATGTTCAAATGTTTAAATAGGAAAAAAAAGGCATGAGGCCCACAAGTACTAGAGCAGAATTCAAATGTTCAATGAGACATACAATGTAATACAAGAGAAAGTAGGAAAGACAATCTCACAAAAGTGATAAAAATTAAAATAGGACAAATAATGATCAATTAAAATGAACCTAGCATACCAATACCTATAAATATGTGCTAGTAAAAAACATTAGATAGATTGCATATCATGTACACTAGAAAGATAAGAGCATGGATATAAGCATGTGTTAGAAATATAAGCTCAAACATGATAATGTAAAGTGATACAAGTTCTTAAGATACAAACAAATCTCTAAAGATGTCAATTGTTTGTTAAATTGATACAAGTGCTCAAGATGAGACCTACAATGAACACCCTAGGACTAAGAACATATAATATTGATGGTAAAAAAGGCAATTTTTGAAAATCCACACAATACATACCATAAAGTAGGTGTGAATAAACACACCAAAGATGGTAACATTTCTTGACACATTATTAAAATTTTTATGGTAGGTTGTCAAAAAAAGAATAAATGCTTGATTAGATAATTAAGCAGAGCATTGCAAAAACACTAATGAAATTAATTGGAAGACTTCGAAGACTTGATGTTGTCAATAATAATGACTTGTGGGCATTCTCTGGTAGACTCCCACATAAATTCAAGGATATAGTTGACTCCTTAAAAGACTTACTTGCACAATTTTGGAAAGATAACAAAAGGGTTTCACCTAATATAAGAGATGTAGTGAAAAAGAGTTGGTTCTTATAACTAAGAACCACATACAAATTATTTTTTGGATGACTCAAACATAATTTTACTCTAAATTTGTTAAAAATTATCCACAAATTTCTATTAATCAAATATATTTTGAAATGGCCAAACCCTTCTATGTGAAAATCAATCACATAAGCACTACTTGTTGTAGGCAACATGTTTTTTTTTATGTATTATGATTTTTTTTCATCATGTTCATTATAATTTACATATTAAAAACATTTTTTAGGAGTGTGGAATAGAATATCCACCCAAATTAGTAATGGAATTTACTCCAACCATTTTTTGTGAAAGACCAGATGGAAAATTTTCTTATAAAAAAACATGTTTGGATGGAACTTGTAGCATTTGTGGTGGATTGACAAAATTGAAAATTTATAACCATTAGGAGAGTGCACATATAATTGGACAAGAATCAGTTAGTTTTAGTAAATATAAATATGACATATCAATCAAAATATGTAAAGGAATCTAAAAGGTTTGAACTTGTTATAGGAAAAATACATGTTTTTAAATTTATGGTCAAATTGAGGGAGGAAATTGTCTATGAGTATGCAAAGCACACACAAAGAAATCAATGGATAGATGAATAATTCAAGTTAAGCAAGGACACATTCCCACTTTGTAATATTATTTTAGTATTTGAATTTACAAATAATTACACATTGTAACCATAAATGGAGGCCAAATTAAGCTACTTAAACCTATTTGTGATTATAAAATGTGATTTTGGGCTCAATTAACCCCCATGCCATCATAGATTTAGTGAATTAGTCAATCAAGGTAGTGAGTGATGTGATTTGGTCTAAATTGATCCTTGTGAACCTAATTCTTACTGTAAAGGATGTTAATTAGGGATAAATCAATTAGTTTAAAGGGTTTAGGGTCTATGATTTAGGGTATAGGGTTTAAGTTTTAGGTTTGAGGGATTACAATTTAGGGTATAGATTTTAGGGTTTATGGACTAGGGCTTAGGGTTTAAGGTATAGGGTATAAGGTTTAATCTTGAAGGAAAATGAGGATAATTTGAGCTGATTAAACCTATTTGTGACTAGAGAATGTGTTTTTGGGCTCAATTATCCCCCATGTCATCAAAAAATTAAGTGAATTAGTTAATTAGGGCAACCAATGGTGTGATTTGGGATAAATTATGCCCTGTGAACCTAATTATTAATATAAATGATGTTAATTGGGGCTAAAATGATTGGTTTAGTGCTTAAAGAGTTTAAGATTTAGGGTTTAGGGTTTAGGTTTTAGGGTATGTAAAGTCCAATCATGAAGGCAATTGGTGTGAATTTGGGCTCCTTGAACCTAGTTGTGACTATCAAATATGATTTTTGGCTTGTTTAAGCCCTATGTCATCACATTTTGAGAGAATTACTCAATTAGGGCAATGATTGATGTGATTTGGGCCAAATTGATCCATGTGAACCTAATTATTAATATAAGGGATGTTAGTTGGGATAAATTGATTAGTTTAAAGGGTTTAGGGCTTAGGGATTAGGGTTTAAAATTTAGGGTATATTGTTTAAGGCTTAGGGTTTAAGGTATAGGATAAAGGGATAGGGTATAAGGTCTAATCACAAAGGCAACTAGGAATAATTCATGTATTTTGAACTTATTTATGATTACATAATGTGTTTTTGGACTTGATTAGCCCTCCATGTCATCACAAATTAAATAAATTAGTCAATTGGGGAAACCAATGGTGCAATTTAGTCCAAATTGAGTCTTGTGAACATAATTCTTAGTCTAAATGATGTTAATTAAGTTTAAAATGATTGGTTTAGGGTTTAAAGAATTAATGATTTATGTTTTATGGTTTAAATTTTAGTGTATATAAGGACCAATTATAAAGATAATTGGGGCCAATTCAAGCTCATTGAACCTATTTGTGACTACATAATGTGATTTTAGGCACAATTATGCCCCACATCATCATAGATTGAATGAATTAGTCAATTAGAGCAATGAGTGATGCGGTTTAGGCCAAATTAATCTCTGTGAACCTAATTCTTACTCTAAAAGATGTTAATTAGGGCTAAATTGATTGGTTTTGAGGGTTTAGGGTATATAATTTAGGGATTAGGGTTTAGGGTTCAAAAAATAATATTTAACATTAATTTTATTAAATAATATATTATTGAATTAATCATCTTAAATGAAACCATATTTGATATAGACTTCAAAATTGTTGCATCAATTATAACACTACCTTGATAGATTCATAATGGCTATTTTGAAATAATTAATGGTTACATAATCATTCCCTCCTTAAAATAATCATTTAAACCATCAACTTTAAAATTTCTCATTTTAAACTTTATTGATGGTTGAAATTAAGGTTTATGTCTATTATTTCATGAATATATATTTTTCTATATTTATATAAATCATCTCTTTTATATTGAATGGATTTTTATTCCAAAATAAACTTATAAAGTGTAAGAGGTAAATCATTTTGAGGGAAATATTTTTAAATGGAGGACCTCTTTACTAATAGATTTAACTTTGATTAACTATATTAGCCATCTTGAATTGTTAAAGATACAAGCACTTTCCACTTATACAAAGGATGAATAATCATACTCGCACCTAGAGTGTTATTCATCAATGATGTCAACCATATAGATCTAACAATAACCTTACTTTAAATAGGTGGGCTCCAATCACTTTACTAATGAGGGATGTAGTAGTAGTTATAAGAATAACTCTACCACCGTTGTGGCACCAATGGAAAACTTTCTTACAAGATGTTTAGTGAAATAATGCAAGGTACACTTCCATAATCAATAAGACATATAAACGTTGAAACTACTAATTTTTTTTTTCAATTTTTTTTAATATATATACACTTTTTTCTAGTTTAAAATTATTTTAATAATTTTATGTTAAAACAATAAAATTTTTAAATTTTCAAATTTAAAAAATAATAACTACTTTATAAAATTCAAGTAAAATCTATATAATTCAAGTAATAAACATAATAATCAAAACAAAATAATCTTATTAAATATAAAATTTAAAGGAGGAGAAAAAAAGAAACAAACAAACAATAAATTGACTTTAAAATATATATTACAAGCAAAATATTTTTATGTAACCTTATTATCTTTACATATAATTAAAAATGAATTGTTAAAATATTCTCATTATGTTATAATCCTTTATAATGTTTATTCTTTATGATTTAATAATTTGTTTGGTTAATTTTATGTTAAATTATTTGAATTATGATTAGGGTTGGGATAGTGTAAAATATTCATACCCTTATAGTGAATGGGTTAAGGTATTTGTAGGTGGTTATTAGTAAAATTGATATTTTTTATACATTTTTAATAATTGAAAAAAAATACAAAATAAAAGATAATTATTAGAAAATATTTAAATAATATTATATTTTTAAATTATTTTTTATATATTAAATAAATTTAATTTAATTTATAATTAAAAATTAAATATTAATAATTAATTTGATATATATATATATATATATATTTATATTGTTAATTCCTTTTAATATTCATTTAATTTTAGATAATTATAAATAATATAAAACATTTACAATTTAAATGTTTATTTTAAAATTAGAAATTATTTAATACTTTCAATTTTAAATCTTGTGAATTAATGTTTGAAGTTAATTTAAATTATTATGGGCATTAGGCACAAATTTCTATTCTCTCATACTTTTTAGTTTTTATATATATGAGCTTGATAAAATCATATAAATTTTTATTTTTTGTTTATATTTTTTTGTATTATTATTTTTGCATTAAAAAATAAAAATAAAAATCATTTTGATGTTTTATTTAGATGAAGGCCTTCAAATACCACTATATATTTTTGCATTATTTTTTTTAGATTTAGTTAATAATTTAATACTTATAATCTCAATGCCAAACATGTTTTATTTATATTTAAAGATTAGAAAGTTGAAATGGTTTCATTAGAAGTATATTTATGAGTCCATTCTAGGCCATACTTCAATTTTTAACTAGATGTTGAGTTTATACCAAGCAAAGGGTATGTTAGGATGTCATCTTTGATACCATTATTTATCTCCCTTTTTGATACATTTTGTACATTCATTTAAAAATAGTGAGGTGTTATGTCTATTTCAATATCTATGAGGATTAGTAGAGCTAAAACCCTAACATATCAACTAGATTTGATTCCATATTATGTCGACTACATAAAGGATTTGAACAGTTGAGAAGAATCCCTGAATAAATCAATTAAAAAGTTGACCAACCAAAATATTATGTATTAGTGGTGTATCATAGTTGTCACTTGAAATATCATAACAATAATGAGTAGGCATGTACTAAATTAAGTGATAACGATGTTGACACAATATAGAATCAAATCTAGATGATATGTTAGGGTTTTAGCTCTACTAATCCTCATAGATATTAAAATGTACATAACAACTCACACTATTTTTAAATAAATGTACCAAATGTATCAAAAAGGGAGATAAATAATGGTATCAAAGATGATATCTATAGACCACACTTTGGGCTCAAATAGATAGAGTCTTGAGAACCTCTTTCATAAAATATTCATCATCACTACTATACACATCTTACACTTTAAAGATGGGCTCATATAACCTTTAAATTACACTAAGGTCCTATTAACTTGGAGTTCGATGGTTGTATTGGCATAATTCATAGGTTATTCACAATACCTTTGTAAAGAATCATTTCACCATATTCCTTAGGACATGATCATGTCACATGATCAAAACTAGGGACAAAACTAATGGATCCCATGCAGAACTTGAACTTTATAAGATATGTTTTTACATGGTTTTGAAATGGATGCATTGTTAGGATGACAAATATGACAAAATGCCATGTGATAATCGTATAGCGAGGGTGACTAAAACCCCATGACGTCCATCACATAACATTTGTTGGGCTTACCAAACATTAAAAAAGGTGGGATTTACGTAGTAAGTCCCATGTTTGAGTCTCCCTTGACATTGATAGTTGATTCCTCAAGTGACATTACTCCCCAAAAATCTAGAAAGTTCCCCCAAAGTAAAAAAAACTCAATTATTAATATCAAAAAAACATTTGACAAGCTCACCTTTGTTCATGCATGGTGATGGGATGATTTAATTTCAATTTCCTATATAAAGAGATGATTTTTATGGTATAAAGTTAGTTATTAAGCTAAATTGTTTTTGCCATTAGTAGGTTGACAGAGTTTGTACAACTTTTTTGAAACTAAAATTGTGAAAAATATAATGATGACCCTCTGAGAATAAGGATAGAAATGGTAATTCAATTGACCTTTGGTATGGATTCTAAAGCTTGAGAGGAAAAATAAATGAAAATAAAAAGTATTGAGGTTTCAAACTCTGAGAAAAAAATGGGGCATGGGAGGGTTGAATTGAAGCCGATTGAAAATAAGTTGACTTTTCTAAAGAGGAGAAATGTCCTATTGAAAAAGGCATATGAAATTTATATTATATGCAATGTGGCCTCCCAAGGGAATCATCACTCCCAAGTAGTTTATACTAGCTTTAGGTAATATCTTTCATTTTCACTTTGGTTACTTTAGTGGGTTATGCTCTGTATCTTCTATTTGATGGTAAAGTTACTTTATAGTTGTAAAGTTTAAGATTGTTAGTCTGAAATTGAAATAGGGCACAGAGTGTACCCATAAATTGGTAAGCAATATTTTGTCCTATACTTGAGGTTACTTATATATATTATTTTTTTCCTTCAAACTTTCAAGAGAGAGGATAGACTGCAATATACCATATGGGTTTATTTTGTGTACTAGTTTAAGAAGCAAAAATAATTGGTGTTCATGGAGAATGTGATCATAGTCATCTTTCTTAATCCAGAATGCCCTTCTCAGTTATTATTCATAATAATATTATGCCCATATATCCTTAATATATTTTATAAGCTATAAAATATATAAAGCATCTTGAGCTTAGATAAGTTATCAAAGGGTTCAAAGTCCAGAGGTACAAATATGAACAATATCTATAAGATAAAAGTTTGAATCTCCTTTGTTGAAATAAGGGGGGTCTTATAAGCCTTTTAAGAGTTGTGACCTTAAAAAAATTGTACAAAACCTTAGATTTAACTTTAAATGTGTGAAACCCTCATAATTATAAGGTAGATTTAAGTTTCACATAATATAAATTTAGACATATAGATAGTTGTCAATTAGACTGAATAAACAGATCCTTTTTGAATATATGGATTGATGTCTATAAATTATGCTCTCTAAAATTTTTATTGGATGGTGCATAGTGAATATCAATCTTTTTACTGACCTATGGATGATGAGATTTGCAATGAGAAGGATTCAAAGAAGTTGAATCTATAAACAAGCCTAAAAGGTTCCCTAAGATAACAAGGCAACAAAGTCAATAGGTCTTCTAGAAGGAGTTATTGATGATTGGGTTGGTGTAGGTATTAAGGCCTCTTTTTCTATGGTTTCATCTATATTTACAATTTACCTTATTTTTTGGTTCTTTTTTGAAGGCACAAGGGAAAAGTGGTTTCATTGAAAAAGTAGAAAAAACACATATAAAAGGAGCTACAAGACAATATTGGCAAATGGATCATTGAATCAAAAATGATTCAGTGAGATAATTATTCACTACAAATCTAACTGAGGGATCATTGAACAAAATTTTAATGTGGTGAATCATTTTTTTCCCAAACCCCAACTAGCTTAACATATTACTTGAATAAACAACAATTTGATTCAATCATAGGATCTCCATAGAAAATTCATATTCCAAGAAAAATAAATTATTAGTTGAAATAGAAGCTATTAATCAAGTCTAAAAGGCTCCCCAACATAATAAGGCAACAAACTCAATAGCTCCTCTAGAAGGAATTATTGATGAATGGGTCAGTTTAGGCCTTAAGGCCTTTTTATTTGGAGCTAAAAGACAACATTGGTGATTGGATCATTGAAGAAGAAATCATTATAAAAGTGGAGTAAGGACCCACTCACTCTAAGAAAGGACTATTTTTAGTAACTAAAATTTTAAAAAATATTTTATTTAACATACTTTTAATGACGTGGGTACTTAAATTATACTTGTCAATTGAAATGCAACTATTCCATACAACTTTTCATCATGGAAATTTAGATAAATAAATACCCTTAAACTTCAAATTAAGACCAACCATTCAAATTTGATCATTGATTATGTAATACTTAAGATTTATATAGTTTTACACTTGGAAAGAACATCCTTTGGAAAATATAATGATTTTTTAGAAGTGGAATATTAAGTCAAACCTAATAATTTTGCCTTGATCCATCACATAATTGATGATGAAATTTTTTTATAAACTTAAATACATAGTTATTATAATTTTTAGGATTCTTGATAGTCCTCTCTAGGGTGTTGTATCGAAATACCACTGAAAATGCCCCCATGTACTTTTAAGAGGAGAGGAGGGACATATTTTTTAATTACATAATGGAGTAAGTTACATTCTACATTGTGATAATAAATGGTGTTGTATCAAAATACATATTTAAAAGTTTGTTTTCGAATTCTAGTCTTTTTGTGAGATTCTATGTTTGGAGGAGAAGTTTGATGTTTGAGGAATTGGATAATGTATTTATAATATGGGATCTATCTAATGGTGATAGCCTCAATATAAATATGCCCTCAATTTTATGTGAGGGGATGTAAACTAGTAGTCACCTTACTTTAAAGGATAAGATTACCATAGAATTTGGGTGTATATCATGTATCAAAAACTAGGAGTATGCCAAAATAGATAAAAATTTGAAGCACAAATAATGTGATCATATAAATCCCTAAGATGCATTATGTACATCATGATAAAATCTAGAATGTAATTAAAAAAAAAGGATCAACACACAATCAAGTACACACACAAAATCACTCAAAATCTATAAAAAGAAGAATGTTCAAAGGAGACCTCATATAAGGGGCATATTCAAATTCATCATAATGAAAGGGACATGACTTAGTCAAATGTCAAAAAGCATATAAATGAAATATTTAAATGTCCATATAAAATATAGAAAGACATTTTTAAATTTTGAAATATGCAAAGGCATGGGGCCCATAAGTAATTAAGCATATTTAAATGTTCCATAAGACATACAATGTAATACAAGAGCAAGTAGGAAAGACAAACTCATGGAAGTGATACAAATGAAATTAGGACAAATAATAATCAATTAGCATTAACCTAGCATACCAATCCCTATAAATACATGTTAGTAAAAAACATTAGATAGATTTCATATAAAGTACACTACAAAGATAAGAGCATTGATATAGGCATGTGTTAGAAATATAAGATCAAACATGATAATGTAAAGTGATTAAATAGTAGATAAAACCTAGGTTAATAATCATAAGAAATGAAGTAGATGCTCCCGATGTACTTATGATGCAAGAGAAGAAAAATACAACATCTATATGTACATAGATCATGTGTTTGGTGTATGCCTATATCACACTCAAAAGATATCTGAAAACATGTGTATATAAAATAATGATATGTCATATACTAACATCTAGTAAATAATATATGTATAGGAAGCATTAGAACTAGGAACATGTTGAATATCTGATGCTCATATAACCTTATGTTGGATCAAGTGCATTATCTAAATCATGATTGGATAGGAAAAAATGGTGCATAACATGTTATTCATCATGATTTACATGTGAAATAAAAGAACAAGTACCATCATGCGTGATATGTATCAATTTTAATTCACATGTAAAGGATATAACTTCTTGATTTCATTGAGATTTGAATCCCATTTGGTATAACCAAAGAATTCCCAATGTAAATGCATATTGGGATGTATGTGGCATAACCCAAACCATTATTTTAATTAATTTAATACCACAAGAAATTGGTTTTGTAATAGTTCCCATGGATCCTTTCCAACCTCTTTGATGTTCTAAAGTTATTTCAAGCATCTTATATTAAAGTGATTTTATATTTCATTAGGATCCACATGGTTATGCCAATAATAAGCACCACCCATGAATAATGTGATTGTTAAATTAAATTGGTGTGGATGCTTTTATGTTTGATCCACTTGATTATATTTCTTATCTTTAGAATCACTGGTGTCATGTAGTTTTGGATTGATATTCATTAATGAATGTGCATATCTATACACATCCCAATATAATAAATTTAAAGAAGCAAAGGGCTTGTGTAAAGGTCTCTCTCTAAATTGAGAAAGAAGACCCAGAGTAAATATAAATTGTACTTCAAAATATGAGGGGATATAGGTGAAGGAATATAACACATCCTTGGATTGACTAACATAATTTTGAATAGGATCATCATCATTTTGAGTCAATTATTACAAATGGTCTAATGGTAACTTGGGAAACTTGTTCTTATTAAAATGGAATAAAAAACATTCTCAAGATTTTTAAATATTAGTATGGACCCATCAGAGAGGCTATAAAACTAATCAAGAACTTCTTTAGTTAAGCTCTTATTAAAATATTTTAATTATATATATATATATATATATATATATATATATATATATATATATATATATATATATATATATATATATATATATATATGGTCAAAGGGGTGTAGATATTAATTTATGTGATTTTTTGGATCTCATGTACCATAAAATGTGGAGAAAATAGGCATGACAAATTCCATAAGATAAGGGTTTTCAACAACATGTCAAGTGTGGGGTTGGCCCTCCAAGATATTATCATTAAAGTTAGCCTCATTGGAGGAAATTGGAAATTTACTACTAACCATTTGTTGTTGAAGATATCACATAGTAATCATCATAGAAAGCATATCATTTGAAGAAGTTGGTAAAGAAGTTGAAAATTTGCTTATAGGTTGCAAGATCCATCAATTAGGCATAGTAACATTGGTATCTTCATGAAGAATAAGTGCATCACAGAATTTTGGAACCTTTGGTATTTATTTTGAATAATTTGAAACATTTAAAAATTGCATACCATTTCAAGGTTCATCCACCTTAGGTAAGGATATAGAATTTCGAACTTGATCTAGAATTAGTAAAGATAAACCCTTTGGTATCTAAGGATCTTTGGGCATAAATGAAACTTTTGGAATGTAAATAACCTTTGGTTTGGATAACTTAGTTGATATTAGAACATTATGAAAAATTTTCACTTTTGGTTTGTAATGTGCTTTTTACCTTTTCACCACATTTGATTTTGGAATAGATTCAAGAATATCCATATGAAGCTTCTTAAATTTTTTAATATCAAATGAAGGAAGAAGGGCCTCTACACCCTTAATGATGGGGATATTATTAGGATAATATGGAATAGGGTAACTGCATGGAATTTGGGGGTTAAAGGGTGTATTAAATGTACATGGTTTCCTAAAAAATAAGAAATGTCAACTTATACATATTATTTGACACACCTACACTAAAATTTTGAAAATGCCATAGGAATATGAATTGTAGAATTTCAAGTCTAGTTTCTAAACTAATATATTTTTTGTAATGGTCAAGTAAAATTTGTTAGCAAATTATTGTAAATACCTTGGGTTATTGGCTAAGGTATATTATCTATGCACATTGGTTAGTTATTTTAACCACTTGGGTTAATAAGTTAGTTTGCTTTTATGAGTTTAACTATTTTATGCTACCCAATGCTTGTGCTTGCCCCCACACCTTATTTTCTTGGGTGGCTCTTTTGCCTATCTAATAGGCCTATCATGTATTGTTTAGCATGTTGGTTAATTACATTTCTCAATCTCTTTGCTAAATCTAATATAGTTTTAGAGATTACAGTGTAGGAAGCTTGGGAGGGATCCTATGGAGAAAGAGAGGAGTGGTATTATCAGGGAAGAGTGTGAAGCACCTGATGGAGGGCCATGAAGAGAACATTTTTTCCTATGATTAGTGGGAAAGCTAATAATCAAGAAAGAAGCATCAGGAGAACTGTATCAACAAAGGAAAAGTGGTAGGAGGCAGTAAAAGAGGCTCACAAGTCTATTTTTATTTTTCTTATGTTTTTCAAGTGGCCATTTCCATTTAGTTTGAAAAGTGTCTGGGTTTTCATTAGGGAAATATTTTTTGTGAGTGATGGGTTTAAAAATTTCTATTTTCTGAGAGGAGATGATAAGAACTGACAAAATTCAATTTGGCTAAGTATTTCTCCTAGAATAAAGATCTAAAGTTTTTTAGGTAGGCCAATTTTCTAATTGGTTGATTATTTTTATGAAAATTTTAATCTAAAGTTTAATATTTTAATTAATTTTAATTTTTTAATTGAAATAATTCAAAACTTTAGCTTATAAGGGTTATTGGGAACCTATTGGTGACTAATTATCTTGAAAAAGTTCTCGAAGGTGAAAATTTCACCATTTTATGGGTTTTTAATCTGAATGTTGGCAGAAAAGGAATTTTTTAAATTGGAATTGTATATCTCCAGATAATTTTTTTGTCCATTTTTTGGTGTTTTTAAATACAAAACGTTTAAAATTTCCCAAACGGTGTGGTGGTTTTTGTTAAATATTGGAAATATTGACTAGTTTATGATTTGAGTCCGTGGGTAGGAGAAATTTTGTGTAAAGTCATTATAGTTTTTATAGTATATTCATTGTTTGAAAAAACTATGTCAAAATGGCTAGTTTAAAACACCTCTTATTGTCAGATTCACAAAAATTAACATGCAAACATTTTAGTTTGTAGAGTCATAAGGTTTTGACAATATGTGAATATAGAAATCTTGATCAAATAGTGCTCAGTAAAGAACAAAGGCCTACCATTGGTTATGATGATTATGATAAACATCATCATGAGGCTCTTATGTTATTAAAACTATCAATAGTAGATAATCTAATTGTAGAGGTTATAAATACAACCATTACATCAATTTTTTGGACTAGTCTTACTTCTAAATAGTAGGACTCTGAAGTTGGTAGGGTATTGTATTTGAATAATTTGTTATTTTCTACTAAGATACAAGAAGGTGGCTCCATTTTTGAGTTTTTTTTGTAGATAAAGGATATCAGTGATAAGTTGAAGGTTGTGTAGAAGCCTATTGATGAGCAAGATTTGATTGCTTTAGTTATGCAAAATCTTCCACCTTCATTTGAGTCATTTGTGGAGTCCTTTCACATGATTTTTGAGATGTAAACTTTGGACTTTGAAAAGTTTCCCATATTATTATTGTAGAAGGAGAGACAATAGGAGTAGATAGTGTTGTCTACATCTACTTTTATAGAGAGTGCATTCTTCATCAAGGGAAAGGGCAAGTAGTTTGGTAAAACTACTAGTTCTATATATATATTTCACAATTAAGTGGTTCTAATAAGATATCTAAGTGGAAATTTTTTTACTATAAGCAACCTAGTCACCTTAAGAAATATTATAGGAAAAGACAATAGGATATGGCTAGCCCTAGAAAGAAATCTCATCATGTGAATGTAGTTGAAGGTGAAGGTGAGGAATCATCTCCTAAATTTGATTTTATGGCTTCCAATGGCGATTCTATGGTGGATCTAGCTTGGTACTTTGATTCATGGTCATCTCACCATTATACATGCTATAAGGGGATTTTATTGAAAATAATAGTAGTGGTGAATCTATATATTTGGGAGATTGTAGAATTTACTTTTTGAAAGGATATGGTAATGTTAAAATTAGATTTGATGGTACTATCCTGCATACATTTAAGAATGTTAGGTATGTGCCAGACATGAACAAAAATTTGTTTTCCATTAGTGAGATCACTAAAAACTCTAATTTTATTGTAAAGTTTCAAGGATAATAATGTTTAGTCACTACCAGAGATAAACATATTATTGCTATTGGGATTGGTGAATAAAGCTTGTATAATCTTGCAGATCCATAAAGGGAAAAGGAAAGTGCACTTGAAGTGGTTGATATCACAAGTTCACTCTGACATGAAAGGTATGGGAATTTGAATTTCTAGTATTTAAGTACATTGAGCAAGACTAATATGGTTAAGGGGATTCATTCTATTTGGGATAGTCATCATGTATGTAATAGATGTCAATTGGGAAAACAAGCTACACATTCATTTGATGTTGGTAAAGATTGAAGGGTTAAGGAAGTGTTAGAACTTGTTCAAGCAGATTTTTATGGTTTAATGAAGACACCTGCCCCTTTTGGAGCCCATTTTTTCTATTGTTAGTTTATGATTTCTCTAGGAAAAAGTGGGTATACTTTCTAGTGAATAAATTTTATTGTTTTTCTAACTTCATATCTTGGAAAGCTATGGTTGAGAAATAGGTGGGATGATCAGTGAAATGTCTTAGAATGGATTATGGGGGTGAGTTCATCTCAGATCAATTCAAGGAGTTTTGTGTCACTAAAATCATACACAAACAATATTATACCCCTTACACTCCATAGAAAAATTGAGTTATGGAAAGGTGAAATAAGATGGTGATGGACATGGCTCGCTATATGGTCCAAACTAGAAATGTCCCATATAGATATTGGGTAGAAGCAGTGAATATGATGGTATAAATCCTCAAAAGAAGTCCTATAAAAGCATTGGAGAATATGACTCTAGAGGAGACTTGGTTAGGTCAAACTCCATATGTAAGTGCTTTATGAGTTTTTGGTTGTGTAGCTTTTGAAATTATTCCTAGTCAAAAGAGAAGTAACTTGGATGCAAAAAGCAAAGCATATATGTTTGTTGGGTACAGTGAGAAGTTAAAGGCCTACAAATTAATTGATGTTTTTACTAACAAAGCTATGGTAAATAAATATGTCATAGTAAATGAACAAATGCTATACTTCACAATAACTGGTATAGTTTCAAATATTGAGTCATTATTTTCTTCCAGTGATTCTATTATAAATTGTGGTGTGAAAGTTGAGCAAGATTCTAGTTCATTAATGGAATCACATTCCAGGGAGGGAATTGATGCAGGTTATTGTGAAGTAATAATAGAACAACCAAAGAATCCTAAGTGGTATTCTACCTTAATGGAATCATTAAAGGAAGGAGACTTTCCACAAGGTATGGAATGAAGAAGTTTGAGATCATGCAAGCAATTTGGTAATAGAGGTGAGCATGACAATTTTGCTCTAATAACTATTGTTTCACATGTATTTGAGCTTAATTATTTTTTGGAGGCCAAAGGGAAGCATGAGTGGGAATTGTCCATGAAATTGTAATATGATTCCTTGATGAAAAATAAGACTTGGGATCTCATGAAGCTACCACCAAGAAAGAAATCCATTGGTTGTAAATGGATTTACAAGGTAAAATGCAAAGCATATGGCTCCTTGGACAAACATAAAGCTAGACTTGTTGTAAAATGTTATGCACAAGAGGAAGGGGTTGATTATGAGGAGACTTTTGCTCCTACTAGAAAGATGGTAACTTTTCATTTGATTATTGTTATTGCTACTCAGTTTGGATGGTAGTTGCACCAAATGGATGTCAAGAGTGATTTATTAAATGGAGATCTAGAGGAGGAAGTTGACATGGTTTAGCCACAAGGTTTTTAGGTTCTTGGTAAGAAATATATTGTTTTTAGGTTGATAAAGTCCTTGTATGGGCTTAAGTAGGCTCTTTGATCATGGTATATGAAGATAGATACATACCTTAGGGAGGCTAGTTTTAAAAGGTGCAACTCTGAACCAACTCTCTATTTCAAGGTGTGTGGTGATGACATCTTAGTTTTTATTATATATGTTGATGATATAGCCATCAATTAGAGTATTTATAGTCCCATTTAGTAGATGGAGGATGAAATTTGTTATAATTTTGACATGACAGACTTAGGACTACATACTATTTAGGTGTTGGGTTTTAGAAAGTTGATTGTGTTGTATTCATGTCAAAGAATAAGTATGCCAAGTCATTGATGGAAAGGTTTAGAATGATGTATTTTAATCAAAATCACACACCTATGAAAGTTGGAGATAAAATTTTAATTAACACTACTTCACCTCTAGTCAATGAAATAATGTATCGACAACTAGTGGGTAGTCTCATTTATCTCAATACCACTAGACTAGATATTTGTGTTGTAGTGAGTTTTCTAGCTCGATTCATGTCTAAACCATAGGAAATACATTGTTTAGCTACAAAATGGGTATTAAGATATGTCAAAATTACTCTCAACTTTGGCACACTATATGAGAAGTCTGTATATTTTGAGCTTTCAAGATATTCTAACTCTAATTGGGTAGGATTAACAGATTTAAGAAAATATATAATAGGTTATATATTCACTCTTGGTTCAAGATTTTTTTCATGGCAGAGAAAACTACAAACTATAGTGGCATTATCTTAAACAAAAGTGGATTATAAAGATGTGGTCAATATAGGTTGTCAAATTATGTGGATAAAGAAAATCTTGGAGGATCTTCAGATCGACTCATCAAAGCCTACTCCAATTTTCTATGACAACCAGAGTGTTCTATAGATGGTGAAAAATGTAATATTCCATGTTAGGACCAAACACATTGAGTTTCACCATCATTAAATCTAATAGTTGGTTACAAATGAAGACATTAATCTCTTTTACTACCCCATTGTAGAGTATCCAACTGATATAATGACCAAACCACTTGGTGCAAATAAGTTCATAAAATTTAGAGATAAACTTGGTCTTATTTATGCTTTTGTCATTAAGGGAGGTTGTTAGCATATTATTGTAAATACCCTGGGTTATTGACTAAGGTATATTAAATATGCACCTTGGTTAGCTGTTTTAACCACTTGGATTAATAGGTTATTTTTTTTTATGGGATTAACTATTTTATGCTACCCAATGTTTGTGGTTTCTCCCACCCGTTATTTTCTTGGGTGGTTATTTTGCCTATTTAATAGGCCTCTCATGTATTTTTTAGCATGCTAGTTAATTACATTTCTCAATCTCTTTACTAAATCTAATATAAGTAAGTCAAACATTAGAAATTTAAATAGGTACTATTTATTCTAGAAAAATCATAATAGATAGCATGCCATGTACCCCATCATTTTTTAGCTTCATTTACATTTTTTTAAACCCTTTGGTATAAAGTTAGATAATATCATATAGTTTGTAACTAATATATATATATATATATATATATATATATATATATATATATATATATATATATATATATATATATATATATATATATATATATATATATATATATATATATATATATATACTAATTTAAAAAATTAATAGACCATCAAATATGATCAATAATGCATATTCAACCTTGTGCCCTCTAACTACCTTGAAAAATATAAAAAGTTAGATTTTTTGAATGTGAATATAATTAGGTCTAGTTTGTAAACCTATAATTTTTTTCTAGTTTGATTCATCGAAATGAAAGATACATAAACAAAGATAAGCATGTATAGTTATGAAGTATAATTATCTAAAAAGACACACTTTTAAATAAATATAGATAAAAACTTTAAAGTAATAAAAATATATATTTAGAAAGAGGAGAGTGTGCTCAATGTTGTAGTCATATTTTCAATAATTTTGTTGATAAAATTCATAGTGTTTAATATGTTTGAAGTTGTATTTTATTGTTTTAGTCAAAAACATGCATTCATATATGTGTTTGTAGGTCTGTGCCTTAGGATTGAGAATCCAAAGCATTCCCAAGCCTTGAGGTATGTGTTTGAAATGTGAAAAAATAAAACCACATACATAAAATTAACATTTACACAGAATTGCCATGTACATGAAATATTTTCCTATTACATTGACATCCATTTGGCAATCTTATTGATTTTATTATAGTTTTTTTAATTGTCAAAGTTCATGCATGGCCTTAGTTAATGTTAGTTGTTAACATTGAATTTTTAAACATCAAAAAATTATCAACCTAATTTTGATTACAATCTTGATGTCATTTGCCTGGCTAAATAGATTTGTGACTAAATTCTATATTTTTTAGGCTCAATTAAACCCAACGTCATCATAGATTAAGTGAATTATTAAATTAGGGAAATGAGTGATGTGATTTGTGTCAAGTGGAGCCCTAGGAACATAATTATTACTTTAAATGATGTTAATTGGGGATAAATTAATTTATTTAGGGTTCAAGGATATGGTATAAGGTTTAGGTTTTAGGGTATAGGGTCCAATTATGAATACAATTAGGGCTACTTTAAGCTTGTTGAACCTATTTATGGCTATAAAATGTAATTTTAGGTTCAACTAACCTTAATTTCATCATAGATTGAGCCAATTAGTCAATTGGGGCAATCAATGATATAATTTATGCCAAATTAATCCCTATGAACCTAATTATTACTTTAAAGGATGTTAATTGGGGCTGAATCAATTGTTTTAAGGCTTAGTGTTTATGATTTAAAGTTTAAGGTGAAGTTTCTAGGGCTTAAGGATTAGGATTTAAGGTTTAGGGTCCAATTGTGAAGGCAATATAGGATAGTTTGAGCTCCTTGAACCTATTTATGAATAAAATTATGATTTTAGGCTAAATTAGTCCTAATGTCATCATGAATTGAGTTAGTCAATTGGGATAATCAGTGATGTGATTTTGGTCAAATTGAGCCCTATAAACCTAATTATTACTCTAAAAGATGTTAATTAGGGATAAATCGATTGGTTTAGGGTTTACCATTTATGATTTAGGGTTTAGAGATTAGGGATTAAGGTTTAATATTTAGGGTTTAAGTTATAAGGTCTAGTTGTGAAGGCAATTGAGGATAATTTAAGCTCCTTGAACTTATTTGTGATTACATATTGTGACTTTGGGCTCAATTAGCCCCTATGCCATCACAAATTGAGCCAATTAGACAATTAGGGAAATCAATGATGTGATTTAGGACAAATTGAGCTCTATGAACCACATTCTTAGTCTAAATCATGTTAATTAGGCATAAAATATTTGGTTTGGGGTTTAAAGAGTTTAAGAATTAGGGCTTAGGGTTTAAAGTATATGGTTTAAGATTTAGGGTTTAAGGTTTAAAGTTTAATCACAAAGGAAATTGGGGCCAATTTGAGCTTGTTGATCCTACTTGTGACTATATAATGTGATTTTGGGCTTAATTTACCCCAATGTCATCAAAAATTGAGCCAATTAGTTAATTAGGGTAATCAATTATGTGATCTAGGCAAAATTAAGCCTTGTGAACCAAATTATTACTTTAAAGGATGTTAATTAGGGATAATCAATTGGTTTAAAGTTTAGGGATAATGATTTAGGGTTTAGGGATTATTTTTTAAGGTTTAGAGCTTAGGGCTTAAGGTTTAGAATATAAGGTCCAATCACAAAGGTAATTGGGGTCAAGTTGAGTTCTTTGAACCTATTTGTGACTACAAAATGTGATTTTGGGTTCAATTAGCCCCAATATCATCAAAAATTGAGAAAATTAGTCAATTGGGTAAATAAATGATGAAATTTGGGCATTGAGTCATGTAAACCTAATTCTTATTCTAAAGGATGTTAATTGAGGCTAAATTAAATTTTTTAAGGTTTAGGGTTTAGGGCTTAAGAACTTAGGATTTATGTTTTAGGGTTTAAAGACCAATCATGAATGCATTTGGGGCCAATTAGAGGTCATTAGACTTATTTATGAGTACACAATGTGATTTTGAGCTCAATTAGCCCAATTGTCATCACAAATTGAGTTAATTAATTAATTAGGGTAATTAGTGATGTAATCTAGGCTAAATTGAGCCATGTGAACCTAATTGGTTTGGGGCTTAGATTTTAAAGTTTAAGGGTTTAGGTTTAGGGTTAATTATATAATTAATGTATACATCAAAGAATTCATACATGATTTTACTACATATGAGGCCATGTTGATAGTAAACTAGTAAAAAAGTACATGCAACAATGTCATTTTTCACATTGAGAGTTTTATCCCCTATGTAATATGCTTTGTTTTATTCTACACAATGCAAGTCTATTTTTTATGATTTGATCCATGTCCCCACCTTTAAAATTAGAGAAATATTTCTAATCATGGCTGACGACACAATGCAGATCTATTTTTTAATAATTTAATTATTTTCCCCACTTGGTGCTACATAGTGCATGTCTATTTTTTTAATAATTGTATCATTTACCCCACCCTCAAAAGTTTAGAACTTTGTTTAATCATGGGTGAAAAAAATATTACTAGTGGGAAAAATAATTTAAAGTGAAAAATGACAGAGGAATTATAAGTGATGAGAGAGAAACAATTCATACATGTAATTATACTATCCCTAATGAATTGAATGTCATAAATAATGATGAAATGAATAATGATAGTATACTAAATTTTGAAAGTATACTAAATTCTTAAAGTCTAATTATCAATTCTAATAGTATATCAAATTATAATACAAGTCCACATTCAAATTTTACAATTTTTAATTCTGGTGATGATGAGAATATGCATGATGATTTACCCTCTAGAAATAAATAAAATTGCATGGAAACATTGATGGTGAAAGTAATAATGAAGAAAACAATATGGGAACACTGCTCAATGAAAAAAATACTAATGACGATAATAATATGGAAACACCAAATCAATCAATTTTACCATTAACAACACCTCTTAGGATTTTTAAAAGAAGACGTGTATTTAATTAAAGTTGATGAATTTATTTTGAAACCAATAAATAAAAAAATTTATAATTGCCATATGAGAATAAAGCTGAAAGAATTTGGGACTGACACTTTGAAAAATTAAACAAATCTCAAAGATATCAATTATTTGTTACATTGATGCAAGTGCTTAAGATGAGACCTACAATGAACACCCTAGGACTAAGAACATTTAATATTGATGGTAAAAAAAATGCAATTGTTGAAAATCCACATGATGCATATAATAAATTAGGTGTGAATAAACACACTAAAGATGGTAACTTTGCTTGAAAAACTATTAAAAATTGTATGGTAAGTTGTCAAAAAGGGAACAAATGCTTGATTAGATAAATAAGTAGAGCATTGCACATAAACAAAAATACACTATTGGAAGTAATTGGGAGACTTAGAAGACTTGATGCTGTTAATAATAATGACTTGTGGGCATTATCTGGTAGTCTCCCATGTAAATACAAGGCTATAGTTGATGCCCTAAAAGATTTACTTGCACAATTTTAGAAAGATAACTCAAGGGTGTCACCTAATATAAGAGATGTAGTGAAAAAAGAGTTGGTTCTTATAACTATGAACCATATACACAATGTTTTTTGGATATGATCAAACATAGTTTTTCATTAAATTTATTAAAAAACATCCACAAATTTCTATTAATCAAATATATTTTGAAATGGCCAAACCCCTCTATGTGAAAATCAATCACATATGCCCTACTTGTTTTTGTAGGCAACATGTTAATTTTTTGATGCATTATAATGTTTTTCATCATGTTCATTGTACTTTACATATTGGAAATATTTTTTAGGAATGTGGAATAGAAGATTCACCCAAATCAGTAATGGAGTTTATTCCAACCACTTTTACTAAAAGACTAGATTGAAAATTTTCTTATAACAAAACATGTTTGGATGGAACTTGTAGCATTTATGGTTGATTACCAAAATTGAAAAATTATACCCATGACAAGAGTACAAATAAAATTGGACATGAATCAGTTGGTTTTAGTAAATATAAATTTGTCACATATAAAATATGAAAAGGAATCTAAAAGGTGCGAACTTGTTATAGAGAAAATACATGTTTCTAAATTTATGGTCAAATTTAGGGAGGAAATTATTTATGAGTATGCAAGGCACACACAAAGAACTCAATGGCTAGATGAATAATTCAAGTTAAACAAGGACACATTTCCACTTTGTACTATTATTTCAGTAGTTGAATTAATAGGTAATTACACATTATAACCATAAATGGAGGCTATTTTAAGCTCCTTAAACCTATTTATGACTATAAAATGTGATTTTCAGCTCAATTAGCCCCCATGTCATCATAATTTTAGTGAATTAGTCAATTGGGGCAATGATTGATGTGATTTGGTCTAAATTGATCCATGTGAACTTAATTCTTACTTTAAAGGATGTAATTAGGGCTAAATCGATTGGTTTAAAGGTTTTAGAGTATATGATTTTGGGTATAAGGTTTAAGTTTTAGGTTTTAGGGATTAGGCTTTACAATTTAGGGTATATAATTTAGGTTTTATGGTTAGGGATTAGGGTTTAAGATATAGGGTATAGGGTTCAATCATGAATGTAATTAAGGTAATTTGAGTAGTTTGAACCTATTTGTGACTATATAATGTGTTTTTAGCTTGATTCTCCCCATGCCATCATAAAATTGAGTGAGTTAGTCAATTAGGGTAACCAATGGTGTGATTTGGGCCAAATTTCACCCTATAAACCTAATTCTTAGTCTAAATGATGTTAATTAGGGATAAAATGATTAGTTTAGTGTTTAAAGAGTTTAATATTTAGGGTTTAGATTTTAGGGTATGTAAAGTCTAATAATGAAGGTAATTGGGGTGAATTTGAGCTCTTTGAACCTATTTATGACTAAAAAATGTGATCTTGGGATCAATTAGCCCTCATGTCATCACATTTTGAGTGAATTACTCAATTAGGGAAATAAGTGATGTGATTTGGGCCAAATTGATCCCTATGAACCTAATTCTTACTCTAAATGATGTTAGTTGGGCTAAAGCAATTAATTTAAAGGGTTTATGGTCTATAATTTAGATTATAGGACTTAGGGCTTAGGGTTTAAAATTTAAGGTATAGGGTTTAGGGATTAGGGATTACAATATAGGGTAAAGGGTTAGGGTATAGGGTCCAATCACGAAGGCAATTGAGAATAATTTGAGTACTTTGAACCTATTTATGATTACATAATATGTTTTTGGAATTAACTAGCCCCCCATGTCATCACAAATTAAGTGAATTAGTCAATTGGGGCAACCAGTGGTGTGATTTAGTCCAAATTGAGCCCTATGAACTTAATTCTTATTCTAAATGATGTTAATTAGGGATAAAATGATTGGTTTAGGTTTTAATGAGTTTATGATTTATGGTTTAAATTTTAGTGTATATAAGGATCAATTATAAAGACAATTGGGGCCGATTTGAGTTCTTTGAACCT
Source organism: Torreya grandis (assembly GCA_037957365.1). Lineage (NCBI taxonomy): Eukaryota > Viridiplantae > Streptophyta > Pinopsida > Cupressales > Taxaceae > Torreya > Torreya grandis. The sequence goes on from JARHVA010001504.1 coordinate 1,166,322, forward strand.
ATTTATGACTACATAATGTGATTTTGGGATAAATTAGTCCCCACATCATCACATATTAAATGAATTAGTCAATTAGGGTAATGAGTGATGCGATTTAGGCCAAATTAATCCATATAAACCTGATTCTTACTCTAAAATATGTTAATTAAGGCTAAATTGATTGGTTTAAAGGGTTTATAATTTAGGGCTTAGGGTCTAAAATTTAGGGTTTAGGTTTTATGGTTTAGGGCTTAGGGTTTAAAATATAGGGTATAGGGTTCAATAATGAAAGAAATTGAGGATAATTTGAGCTACTCAAACCTATTTGTGACTACATAATGTGTTTCTAGGATTGATTAGCTCCCATGTCATCATAAATAGAGTGATTTAGTCAATTATGGGAATTAATGGTGTGATTTGGATTAAATTGAGCCATGTGAACCTTAATCTTAGTTTAAATGATGTTAATTAGGGATAAAATGATTGGGTTATGGTTTAAAGAGTTTATAATTTATGGTTTAATGTTTAAGGCTTAGGGATTAGGGTATAAGGTTTAGGTTTTAAGGTATAAGGTCCAAGAGATTAAGGTTTTAGTGTTAAGGGATTAGGTTTAGGGTTGATTATGCATACATTAGGCAACACGTATGTGGTTTTACTTTATATGTGATTTTAACATGTATTAAGTTTTATTGACACTAAAAAAATAAAAAGAACATGTACTAACATAATTTTCTTCACATCAAGAGTTTTATCTCGTGTGTAATCTGATTTTTTCATTCTACACATAACAAGCCTATTTTTTAATGATATGAGTTCTATCCCCACCCTCAAAAGTAAAAAAAAATTATCTACTCATGGTTGACTAAATAGTATAGGTCTATTTTTTAATAATTTGATCACTATCCCCAATTAGTATTGCATAATGTAGGTATATTTTTTAATAATTAGATTATTATCCCCACCCTCAAAAGTTCACAACTTTATGCAATCATGGGCAATGAAAATTTTAATAGTGAGAATAAGTTAAAACATAAAATATCGAAGCAATTAGAAGTGATGAGAGAAAAATAAAGGAAATGAATGTGAGGAAAACATGCAAGTACATTTACTATCCCTAATGAATTGAATGTCATAAATAATGATTAAATGAACAATGATAGTATACCAAATTATAAATTTCTAATTGTCAATTCTAATAGTACACAAAATTATAATGCAAGTCCACATTCAAATTTTACGATTTTTAATTTTTGTGATGATAAAATATGCAAGATGATTTAAATTATATGGAAACACTAATTTATGAAATTAACAATTAATAAAACAATATGGAAACAATGTATAATGAAAAAACTATTAATGAAGGAAATATGGAAACACCAAATCAATCAAATTTACCACTAAGAACAGCTCCTAGGATTTTTAAAATAAAACCCACGTATTTAATTGAAATTGATGAAAATATTTTGAAACCAATCCTTAAAAAAATATCTAACCAGCATGTGAGAAGAAAAGATGAAATAATTCAGTATTTTCACTTTGAAAAATTAAATGAATGTCGAAGATGTTAATTGTTTGTTACATTGATGAAAGATTTTAAGATGAGACCTATAATGAACACCCTAAGTATAAGAACATCTAATATTTATGGACAAAACAAGGCAATTTTTGAAAATCTACATAATGCATACCATCAAATAGGTATGAAGAAACACAACAAAGATGGTAACATTTCTTGATGAATTATTACAACTTGTATGATAAGTTGTCAAACAAGGAAGAAATTATTGATTAGATAAACAAGTAGAACATTGTAAATTAATATAAAAACACTAAAAAAAGTAATTGTGAGATGTACAAGACTTAATCTTGATGATAAAAATGACTTATGGAGTTGATGACCTAAAAGATTTACTTGTAGAATTTTGGAAAGATAGCATAAGGGTGCCACCTAACATAAGAGATGTATTGAAAAGAATAATTGGTTCTCGTAACCATGAAATACATCCAATTTGTTTTTGATATGAATCAAACACAATTATACTCTAAATTTGTTAAAAAATATCCACAAATTTATATTAGTCAAAGATATTTTGATGGACAAAGCCTTCAATGTGAAAATCAATCACATAAACACTACTTGTCCTTATAGGTAACATGTTGAATTTTTGATGCATTATGGTATTTTACATCATGTTCATTATAATTTTCATACTGAAAACATTATATATAAGTGTGGAATTGAAGCTCCACCAAAATCAACAAGGGAATTTATTCCAACCATTTTTTGTAAAAGACCAAATGGAAAAGAAATATTATAGGAAAACATGTTTGGATGGAAGTTATAACATTTTTGTGGATTGCCAAAACTAAAAAAAATTTACCCATGAGGAGAGTACACATGTAATTGGACAAGAATTAGTTGGTTTTAGTAAATATAAATATGTGAAATATCAATTAAAATATGGAAAGAAATCTGAAAGGTGTGAGCTTGTTACAAAAAAAATACCCATTTCTAAATTTAGAGTTGATCCATGGAAGATTCATGAGTCTAACCACAAATAAATTCTTGATACTATCAACAATAGAGTTGATCCTAGTGGTTCTTTAGACAAGGTATGTTGACTTATCAAACATAAATGTGTTTAATTTTATTTGTTTCTCAGGTAGTACATATAAGTTTAAATTTTATTACATACTGACATATTTTTTGTAGGATAGTCATTCAAAATTAGCTTCCACCATTTGGTTTTCACCATTAGTAGATAATTCCATAATATCTCAGTTATGAGAGGCTTTTGGTTCATGTAAATGATTGACAATTTTACAATATAGGGAAATGCCTTCTTGAGGCTACAACAGATGGTCCATCTCCTAATCTAGCATAATCATAGGCCAATAATATGTTCCTATAGGTTATTATTCATCCCAAATGTGATGGTGATGCTAATTTTTAACCATGAGGCCTCAATGGTAGATATCTCCAACTACAGCTTGTAGGTTGATAACATTTCTTGTCAATGTTGCTCAACAATAGAATTTTTGCAAAAATACATATCTGAATGGAATCGTAGGTCATGGTGGTGGGAATGTATGTAATTTTAAAATAATTAGGTGTTGGAAGTGATTTATTTGGAGATACAGGTCTTGTAAGTGTAAATGTCTATTGGAGGAAAATAACATATTTCTTAAGTACATAAAAGTTGAATTTTAGGACTAATCACTGAATCCTCTACCAAAAATTCATCTATTATTTTAGATACAAATAATTTAGGGGATAATAATATGTATTAGACATTCACATGATGGTTATTTTATTTTATGAATATGACTTATGATTTTTTTTTGATGTGTGTTTAAAGTTTGCCTAAAAATGTATAATTTTGCCATCTAGGGAAATGGCTTCTCGAGGCCTGAATGGGTAGTCCATATCCTAATAGGGTATACCCTAATGCCAATAATGTAGTTCTAGAGTTTATTTATCACCATTTACATGGTTTAAATTCAAAAATGTAACCATGAGGCCTCAGAGGTAGAGATTTCCAACTGCATTTTGCATGTTGACAACATTTGTTGTCAATGTTGCTCAACACCAAAATTATTGTAAAAACACATATCTGCATGGATCCAAAGGTTATAGTGGTAGTAAAATATGTAATTTTCATATACGAAGGTTTTATAAGTGATTAATTTATATATGGATGTCCTGGAAGAGGAAATGTCTATTAGAGGTAAAGAACCTGTCTCTTAAGTACATAAAAATTACATTTCAAGACTGATCACTAAATCCTCTTCCATGAAATCATATAATATTTTAGATATAAGGGATTCAGTATGAAATTTAAAGTATTAGACACTCACATGATGGTTATTTTATTTCATATATATAACTTATGGTTTATCTTTGATGTGTGTCCAAATTTTACCTAAAAAACTACAATTTTATCAAATAAGGAAATGCTTTCTTGAGGTCAGAACAGGTGGTCCCTCTCCTAACTAGACATAATAAAAGGATAAAAATGTGGTACTAGAGGTTATTAGGCACCCCTAAAAATATTTTAATGCCACAATATAACTCCTAGAGGTATATATCTTCAACTTTGGCTTGTATGTTGACAACATTTCTTGTTAATGTTGCTCAACATTAGAATTATTTCAAAAATGTGTATCCGTATGGATTAAAATGTCATAGTGGTGGGAACTATGAAATTTAAAAATAAAATGTGTTTTAAGTGATGTGTTAATAAGTGTAGGTCCCATAAGAACAAATGTCTATTAGAGGCAAAGAACCTATCTCTTAAGTACATAAAATTTACTTTTCAAGACTTATAACTGAAGTCTATTCCATTAATTTGTCTATTATTTTTAATCTAAAGGATTCAAGGTCTAAGTAGAGGGATTTTACATGCACATTATGATTTTTTTATTTTGTGTAGATAACTTATTATTTTTATTTAAAATGTATTTGAAGTTTTCCTAAAAAATTACAATTTTACCATATAGGGAAATGCCTTCTTGAAGTAGGAATTAGTGGTCTGTCTATTGGCATTTTGTTATCATTTATGTCAAAATGGTGCATCATGTAAAGGAATAATGGTATTTTATGTCAAAGGTTTGTTTGGACAAGGTGCATTTATAAGAATGTGGTCATGAGAGTTGTCACGTGTATGGTCATTCATGAGAGAAAAGGTTGTTGCCATGAGTTTTGTCATGAGAGAGAAGAGTATGGTCATGGAGGAGTGTTTGAAAAATAATAATATCTACATAGGAAGCATAGTGTATGAAGAGGTTTGTACAAGTCATTGATGTCATGATATGAATAGGTTCATGGTGAGCCATGTGACAAGAGATAATTTGAAGGCAAGAGATAATTTTAAGGTAACTAATATTTTTTGGTTTCATAAAATTCAAATTTTATTTCAATAATGATGTTAAAGGTATTTAGGTGCATGAAAGAAAGTTTTCAAGACATATGAAGCTTGGTCATGTGGTTTTAGGTTTGTATGAGGCTGTGGAAGATTTTTGTCATCAGATAGAGAATGGTGTAATGATATGGGTCTGGTGTGATTTATTATATATGCTTGTTTGATGATTTTTTGAGGTCATAAGATGAAAGGAATAGGTCAAGGCATCAAGTGCATTTGAATCTTGAGTCTAGTCATGGCATGGTAGAGGTATGAACAGGTGGCATAATGAGGTTAGTGATCTCAAGCATGTGAAATATAATAAAGATTGCATGATCATAAGTATGATGTATGGAAACACTTATAATTATTTCAAAGTGAGCCTACAGGGGTAGGACCTTCAGTCTAGGTCTACATCTAGACCTCTCTTAAACCCTGCTTGGCCTAATGAGGCATGAAGAGACCTTGTGAGAAGGTATGAGCATGGTGGCATGGTGAGATGAGTGAAAATAGGAATGAGTGGCTGTATGAGTTTATTTATTATGTGAGTGAGGTTTAGAGTGCATGGAAAGAGGCATGAAGGTTAATTTTAGGGCCTAATGTGGTTTGCAGGGAAAGGTCTAGAGAGCAAAGAGAGAGAGTGTGGCCTAATGAAGGGTCATGATCAAATTTCAAGGTGTTTAAGCTCATGTAATCATTATCATAGGTAAGATATGTTTTTTCAAAAAAAATCATGTAGTTTGAGGTCATAGTGTGAAGGAAAAGGCATCAAAAGTTGTTTTGAGGTCTCTCGAGTACTCAGAATGAAGGGTTCTCAACCTGAGAAGAATTTTATTGTGCTCATTAGCTCATAAAACCTTTTCATGGGAACCTAAGTAGTCTATGGTATATGGGGAATTGTTTTAGATAAAAATTCCATTCATTATTTTTTGGATTGAGGGGTTATGCTTTATGAATGATCGTTAAGAGTGAAAACAGGTTTAAACCCTATTAAAACCCTAATAAGGCCCTGGTGTTAAAGATGTTGATAAAAAGTGAAAAAAATGGATTGATTTATTTAAGATATTTTATCTTATATCAAACTCTCCCAAGTACCTATAGGTGGTAATGTTAGAGAGAGGAGGGAGAAAATGTTGAGTTATAGGCTTATTTCTAAAGATGTTGCTATAAAAGTCAAATGTTTCATTGAACATAGTAAGCAAATGGATGGAGGAAGAAGGTAGATACTCATGTTTCATGTTTTTTAAGGTTTATAGATAATTTATAGTCTTAAAGAGTGCTAAACTATTCATCCAAGTTATCTAGTCACTAACAGGTCTAATGGTGCAGACAATGAAAAGCCTAAATAACAGTGAAAAGATGAATTAGAATGTGTTTTCATGATAGCATGATGAAACCAAGTGCATATATATGTTATTAAATAATTTTAAGACATTTTAATGTTTTTAAAAAACTTTATAGGTTATGTGTGTGGTGAAAATGTTGCTCATAAGTTGGCTTACCTGGTTCAGATAAGACAATGAGATATAAGGTCATGAGATTGGTTTGAAAGACCAATATTTGCCATTGGACCATATGATCTATCTATTTTAGGATGGTATGGATATCACATAAGACCATGTAAATGCATAAAAAGTGATGGAAAGTTTATATATCTGAGTCACCAAGTTTGGTCTTTGAATACAATTCATAGTTCTGAGTGAGTGTGTTATAGAGGGGTTTTTGAAGCTCTATGCCTTGATTTGAAGTATTTAATATATATGGTGATATTTTTTAGGTAATGTACTTTTTTTATATGTGATTTATTATCATGTTTATGTTTCTAAATGATGTGTTATCTTGAGTTTTTCAATACAAACTTTTCTATGTGTTTAGAGGCCTAACGTGAACAGTGCTAATAGAGTGTTTCAAGTGGTGGTTAGACTTAAAAAGTGTAATGGTGATCATAGGATGTTTTATAAGGCCTATTTTATTTTTTTATGATTGTTTTTCCATTTATATAGGTTTATAGTGTTCCAAGGGGTCATAAGGTAACATGTCCCAAAGTAAGCCTAATGGAATTAGGTCTCCATAAGACCTGAAGAAGGATTTGGTCTATTTGAGTTATGTCTGACCTAATGTAATGATTTATTCTTAATTTTAATGTGTATTAAGGCCTATTATGTGGCCAACATAAGTTTTCAAGTGTGTATGTCCAATGAATAGGTGTATGAGAAAGAGGATTGTATAAGAACAAGGCTTTTTAGGCCTAATTGGTGAATAAGCTAAAAGTATGCGAATGAAATAGTACATTGTTGAGAAGAAGGGGGTATTGTATACCATTATATGAGTGTAGAGTATTTTCAATGAATATATAATAGTGTTTCTACATATAAATATCAAGATCATATGACCTAATCAGTATTGAAGATAACTAGTTAAATGAAGAGGCCTAGAAGGCAGTTTGAGAGGGATAAGAGTGTGAAGAGTTGATTAGGTGGTCATCATATATTGGTTGAGAAACATAATTATATAAAGGTGATGAAATAAATCATGTGTTTTATTTGGTGTTGAGTCATCTATGGGGTTGGTGCCTCTTTGCAAGTTGGTGCTTGGGTGGTTGGGGTTGATGTTCCATGTGAAGTTGGTGCTTCAATAAATTTGTTTTTTGTCTTATAGGACTGTAGTCCATTTTTAGATATCAGTTTATTTTACTCCCCTTGAGGGTTAAGCATATATATTATGTGTTATTGTGTTTGTTTCTTATGTGGATAGTTTCTTATGCTTGATAGATATATATGTTTGTGTGAACGGTTCATGATTGCTTAAGTGTAATTGAAAGAAAGGTTTTGAAGATTGACTCACCCCCTCCTCTCAGTCATTGTGATTCCAATAATGTATCCTAATTAGGTGTACTAAAAGGATAATAATGTGGTCTTAGAGGTTATTTGTCACTCCCTATGTGGTGATGATGCCAAAATTCATCCATGAATCCCCAAGAGTAGAGATATCCAACTGTGGCTTGCATGCTAACAATATTTCTTGTCAATGTTGATTATCACAAGAATTATTGAAAAAAAATGTATCTATGTGGATTTGGAGGTCATGATTTTGGTAACATACGTAATTTTTACATCCTAAAATGTTAGAAGTTATGGATTTGGAAGTGTAGGTCCTAGAAGTAGAAATGTCTATTGGAGGTAAATAACTTGTCTCTTAAGTACATAAAAGTTGTATTTCAAAAATGATCATTGAATATTATTCCATTAATTCATATATTATATTATATTATATCCAAGGGATTTGGGGTGAAATAATATGGATTATACATGCACATGATGGTAATTTTGGTTCATGTAGATGACTTACGGTTATTATTTGATGTGTGTCCAAAGTTTGCCTAAAAACTACAATTTTACCATATAGGCAAATGCCTTATTCATACTAAAATGGATGGTATATGTCCTAAAGGTTATTTTGTATCAATGACATGTTGAAAATTCTAAAATTTAGGCATGATCCCTCGGAGGTAGATGCCTCTAACTACAGTTTGCATGTTGATAACATTTCTTGTCAATGTTTCTCAACAACATAATTGTTCTAAAAATGCATATATGTATGGATTAGGAGGTCACAGTGGTAGGAACATATGTAATTTTCACATCCCAAAGTTTTTGAAGTGATGTATTTGGAAGCATAGGTCCCAAAATTGTAAATTTCTATTAGAGGCAAATAACCTATCTCTTAAGTATATAAAAGTTATATTTCAAGACTAATCATTGAATCCTCTTCCATGAATTCATCTATTATTTTTGATTCAAGGTATTTGGGGTGAAAGTAAAGGGATTAAACATGCATGTTATGGTTCTTTTGGTTTGTGTAGATGAATTATGGTTTATGTTTGACACATGTTTGAATTTTTTTTTAAAAATGTAATTTTACTATATAGAGAAATGCCTTCTTGATGCTGCAATGGCTCTTCCTCATGCTACTATCATTTTATCATTTCTGTTATTAAAAATTTCAAGGTTATATTATAAAAATTATAATAATGGATAAACATAAAAATAAATAAAATTTATCCATTATTGTGATTATTTTATTGCTAGAAGTTGTTACCCAACCTTATACTTGGAATGTAGTGCAAGTAGACCTCTTCTAGGTCTACTCAACTAGGTCTCCTTTGTCTCCTTGAAGTGTTATGAACTTATTAGTCATAATAACCTTCAATACTTGATTTCACTCAATAAATATTGATCTTGTTTACTTATCTTTACCTATCATTCTTATTATAAAATAAAAAATCTATAGACTCTATAGCCTTCCTTTATAAGGTCTGCAACCTTAATTATCAATAGGCTTGTATCCCTCTTCAATTAATCCTAACATTAATTTATGGATAATTTATTCCATGCACATAATTAATTCACTTTGATAAGTTTCTTACCTTTATACTGATACCTCGTACCTCATAAGATAACTTTCAAATACCCTTCTCTATTAATATTTAGTCATTTAGGCCTTATATATGAACTTGCAAGTTAATCAAGTGATTTTAAATTGAAGTAACAGGTCATAAATTACATAAAACACATTAAAAAATTCACACACAAACTCATTTTATGTTTTAAAATGTTTATAAAACTTTTACTCACTCAATTTGGACTTATAATTTCTTTTGAAACTCTCAAGACAGGGTCTAGGATATGAAACACAGGTCTGTTGATTGAGATAATGGAATTTATCCCTATACACACTCTATTTTTTAATGAAACTAGATTCATTGAATTTAATACACCCTATTACATACATATTAAAAATTTTGGACATTTTTAAAAACCTCTCATCCTTCAAACTATGGTTTTAAACATAAAAAGGGGTTTATATCTTCTAATAAGGCTACAGTCTAAGATTTAGGTATACATTTTATATAGGTATCCAATCCTCTTGAAATAACCTCCAAAAATTTATAAATTACCTTCCACACTATTCTAATACTACAAAAAAATTGGATGGCCAAATCTCAAATTACAAGTCTTTTTGTGACCAAAACTCTGAACTGGGTTTTAACAGACTATGACTAGCCAAGAACTTTCTATGAAGGCTAAATTAAATTATAGAAAATTTTAAGGATTATTTTATATTGGAAAAAGAAATCAAAACTTTATCATTACCTTTAAAATTATCTTCATGTATGAATAATCTCAAGAATGTATAAGAAAATCACTTTTGTTTCTTGGCTATTACAGTTTGATCTAGTAACATAGACCTAAGAACACACATTTGAGAAAATATTGAGTTAAATACATTGTTAAATAATCTTTGTTTCTTGTTAATTTCTCTAATAACTTCCTTGATATCACAAGTACTCTCCAAATCCCCTAATCAAAAAATTATGCAAAGATACTCCATTCTATCATATTGCATTTCATAGAACAAAGTTTACAGACCATTCTATTTTATGAAACATCATAAAAGTGTGTAGTTAGATAAAATAATGATCAAAATATTATAATTACATAAATATTTTGATATTCATACTATATCCAATCAATACTTTATTTTATTAATATATCTTCAAATTTATATATAAAAACCCTTATACACTACACCAATTCCCTACACCAACCTATAAAATAAAACTTTATCTTCATTGCCTTTTTCGGTATAATCCTTAGATGATTAAAACTTAACCACATTATAACATGTATAAACTTATTTTGGTCTTGTTTCAAGACCAAAAATCTCTCCAAAATCTTTTAACTTAGCTTACACGTGTATATTAGCCTTCCTTCTATGTTGAATACATCTTGGTAGGATCTAGAACAAGTTCAAACTTGAGTGATTATTTAAAGACATTTTTAAAACATATTCTGACCTTTAAGATCCTTATAATTTATCGAAGACATTTCAAACATGTGAAAGCACCCAAAACTATTCAAATTTTTGAAGTTCCTAATTTTGGTGGGAAAACTAGACACACAATAAAGAGAAAATGTGTACATCTGATAACCTTAACAAACCTTCCACACTCTCAAAAGATCAATTCATTACATAATAAAGAAATATCAAGCTTATTATTGACCTATGTATGACCCATCAACCCAAATAAGGTAAAATTTATATAGTTCTTGATGATACTCTTGCATCAAAATGTTTGCTCTCTTGGACTAACTTTTTTCTTATTGTCCTTCCCTTTCATTATAATAGAATAGATTGTAGACACAAAAAATCTAAATACGATGTTTTTGAATGTCACAATCCCCCTAGACCACATTAAGACCCCTTTAGGCCCAACCTAGACCGTTTGACCCTAAACTAGGCCTAACCCAAGTCAGTTTGACTTAATGACTTAACCCATCTTTTACACCAACTTTAGCTTGGTCCTCAACCATTGATGATCACCTTAACCATCGATGGTCACCCTAACTATTGACGATCATGTTCCACCACCTAAACTAGGTTAATTCACCCTTCAACTCCACCTTGCTTTTTTATAATTAGAGTGTCTAATTCATGTGTGAGCCCATGCATGTTGAAGTTAAAATTAGATAGCATGTTGGACTCCTTTCTAACATTTTGTTGCACGTCTTCTTCCTTGCCTATGATAAGAGAGGATTAGGAGGTGAAAAGGGATCTAGAACTATCAATATATCTTGTATTTAGAGCTTCTTTTATAGGTGTTCTTCTAACAATCCAACAATCTAGCCATCATCATAAAGAGCCAACTCACCGCTATCCCTCGATCGATAGCCAAGTACCATTACTCTACAAGAATCATACCAGACTCTACCAATGAGTCAATTTACTCAACCATTCATCCAACCAACCTCAATAAAGCTAAATATTTTCTTTCCATTATTTAATTACTTTGTTTGTATTTTGTAATTAGCCCAACATAAACCCATCTCCCAGAATTACCTTTTGTAGACATCATAAATCTATGCATCATGATTCTGAATGTTGTAATACCCTTGGAGCACATTAGGAACCCCTTAGGACCATTTAAATATCTAAACCCATAACAAATTTTACCTATAGTTAGTTTGGCTAAACTAACTTAACCTAACCTTTTACCTTTTTTTACCCTTTACCCTTGACCACCAACAATCAGGTTGACCGCCAATGGTCACCCTGACCATCAAAGGTCAGGGTCTACATCTTTAACAACTAACATGAAAACTCACCACCTTGATTTTCTAAAAATAACTCATCTAATTCCTATTAAAATCCATTTTATGCATGATTTAAATTTAGGAGGCCCATTTCATGTGTTGTTACAACTCTCTTGCTCTACCTATAAGAAGAGAGGAATAATGAGGTGAAATCCATCTGTACTTATTATCAAGAGATTATGCATCCAAGAGTTTATTTTTTCAAGTAAATCTCCATTAGAAATCCAATAATCTAACAATCATATCATAGAGTTAATTTTCTTCCACCTCTCCACTAAGCTCTCAGGTACCATTACTCTATCTAAATTGAGCTATAATCCACCAATAGGGCAACTATCTCAACTGTTCACCCAATCAAATTTTGGTAAAACAAGTACTTATTTTTTAGTATTAATTTACATTATTTACATTTTTCAATCAACCTAGGTCTTTTCCATCTCTCATAATCCATATTTTAGATCTCATCAAACAACCCTTATACCAACCTAGATCTAGACACAATAACCGTCGATAGTTGATTCAACTAATGATGGTCTATAAAACCACCAATGGTCACCTTGACCATTGACGGTCATCTTAACTACCGATGATTAGCCTAACTATCAATGGTCACTATGGCAACAAAAACTATTAAGCTAATTTCACCTACCTACACCCAATCAAATTTGATTTTTTGTGTTCTTACCTGTTCATAGACCCCTATCTGATTTTTTGAAGCAGACCCCAACTCTCTAGTGCTAGTATTAATTATTTTATCACTAATTTAATTATTTATAGCATATTTCTTAGAAAGCATTCTTGTGTTCAATTTTAATACCTTTTGATTATTGATGCAAGTACCTCTTATTCTATTTTATAAACTTGATTATTTAAAACATGTGGATTGATATCCCCAAAGGAAGCTTTTGTTTCTAAGATCTAGCTATCACTAATCAATCCACCTAACTATCTATCTAAAAAACAAGTTTGCTTTAGTGCTTTCTTATCTATAGGTCATCCTCCCAAGCTAAAGAGGAGCTTTTCATAATCTTATAATTTCAATGCATGAACTATCAATTAGGTTTTTCAACCACACCCATACTTAGTTTCTTATTGTCTCCTTTCCAATAATAAGCAATAAATTCACTAAAACATTCTGGCACACTTGGTGGGACCCTTGTGTCCCTACTTATGCTCATGTTTTATTGCATTATCTCTCTATTCTATGCTCATTAAAAAAATCAAAATTTTCTTTTGGGCTTAAAATCAAGTGCATACATCGATTTCTTGCAAGTTTAACTCACATAGTTTAACTTAAAGTAAAGCAATCCTATCATAGCCTTACTCTTTGTTGCACACACTAAGCCAAACCACTTTCACCAATTAAACATTAAACAAAATTAAGACAAGGCCTAAATAGGATTTCATCACTTGGTGGTAACCTTACCCTTTCTCGATGATGCTACTTAGAGGTATTTACCAAGGTGATAACCAACTTAGCTCTCTGGTTCAGTATAATATCTAGACATAAATATATATTGGCTAATCACCTAACACCCTTATCACTATGGTGTGTGAAGTGAGGGGGTAGAACTTAATACCATCCAATATATATTCTTTTTGAGCACCTAAACATAACTTAAAACCAACCATAAACTACTTCTTTAGTACCTATTCTACAAACCAATTTTAGTCACACATCTTCTTAAAACATAAACCAAAAGTGAGATTAATTAAAACTCTAGGGCTTAACATATCTTCTATAGTGTGATTCAATTTATTTGATCTTTTTTTTCTTCTATTTATTTGAGTAATGAGGCTATTTGTGCATTCTATCTTCCCTATCTCGTATGATTCTCATTCGTCATCAGCAAAGAGACACTGAGCAAAAACCATCACCAAACCAACCTACCTCTTCTACCTCTTCATCCATGGACTATATCTCTGAACCAGTAGACTCTCCTCATCCCTTAAGAAGTCCTACTTTCTCTTGGGAGGTTCCTCAAAGAGATGCAAATTTAATTACTTTCCTAGATAATAATCCCATGGCCTTGCAACATTATCTTACAACTATATCTTACCTTATCCTATATTTAACCCCATCTATAGATCCACCTTATGGCATGCCTCTCCATCTCATGAGGAGTACCTCCATTGCCACAGTCACAAATCAACCATTAACTACCCAAGTTTCCTCATCAACACTTAACCCCTTTGAGACTACCATTGAAAACCAACCAACCCAAACCACCACTACCCTTATACCTTATACTCCTACCAACCACTCCCCCATAATAGGAGTGCCTACCTCTAGCACTACCAACCTTCTTATGGCTACCTCTAACCCATCAACCACCACTCCACTTTAAATATTTATGGTATCCATACCCTCTAATTTACCACCAATTAGTACAATATTTACCATGCTTTCATTGGTCACTAACCCAACTACCTCTCCTATCCAACAAACACCCTATGTTTCAAACTTTGGTTATATCCATAACCTACAAGGGCATGTATCCATACCCAATACCCAACCACCTAACTCTACCTACCCTTATGTATCTTCCACCCAACCATTGACATCCACTTACCCATATATGGAAGCCTCCCAACCTTATACCCACATTTAGTATGCATCTTATAATCCTTTAGGTACGTAACCCCAAACTAACCTAATGAAGATGCATATGGATAAGATGACCACTTTGGAGTTATCCATTTCAGGTGCTCTCAACATATTTTCATATGACCAAATTTATAATGAGCCCATCCATCCATTTGTACCTATCAATCCATATCCTCCCTAATGGGAACTTCCCAAGCTATCTAAGTTTTATAGTAAGAAGGATCCCCAATAACACCTTATGGAATTTATGCATGATTTTTGTCTCATCACCTATGATGATTCCCTTCTTCTCTACACCTTCCCCATGTCTCTAGCCGATCTGACATTATATTGGTATAGTTCCATAGACAAGCACTCCCTTTTCTCCTTCACCCAACTGGATCAAACCTTCTTGGATCATTTTTTGATCAATATATCCAAGAAGTTTTCTATCACCAATTTCTCCTCTATCTAGAAGTTTGAGGATGAATTCATTGCCAATTTTGTGGTTTGTTAGAGGATCCTGATTAACCAACTTTCATTTTCCTTGCGTCAACCCAAACTCATAGAGCTCTTTTCTTAGGCATGTGCCAATCATATGTCCTCTACACTACATGTCTAAAGCTTCTAAACATTAGATGAAGCTTTTAACATGGCGCGTAAGTTAGAGAATCGATCCATTGATGAAGGAAAGCTAAAATTGAAGAACAATAATTCAACCTAAAAAACCAATGAGACATCTTCCAAGTCAAAAAACTAGTCCAATACCAATACTAAGAGCAAAGGAACCACAAATGTAGTTTTCCTAAAATTAGCTCCTCCACCTTCCATCAATCAATCTAATTCCTCTAGTTCCTCAAATCAAAACCCAAGGAACCAAAACTAGAACAACTAAAATTAATTTACTCCACTTAGAGAATCCTATGTGTCTATCTTGGAAAATTTATTGAAAGACAAAATCATAAAATTCCTCCTATCAAGCTACCCCAAAAATTTGAATCTTCTTATCCCATACCTAGTTGGTATAATAATATTTATTTATGTTCCTTTCACTAGGTGATAGGACATGATGTCAGTAGGTGCAACACCTTTAAGATCCTTGTCTAATCTCTCATCAACAAGGGGGAGATTACATTAGATAACCCCAATGCACCATCAAACCAAGCCCTTGATATATTTAGGTAACCCTTCCAAAACCATGCTCATACCAAGAATGAGAGCAACAACATCAAGTGATCTCACAATACCCATATAGTTAACATGGTCTTTGATGCACTCATTACCAGACCACCTAGTATCCAATATTTTGATTATCCATTATCTATTGAGATAGTGGATTTACCTTCCATTATTTCAAACACTCAAATTGAGTAAATACCATCCTCTCTCCCTCCACTTATTGAGGTAGTGGAGCTACTAGCCTCCTTTTCAACTAATATATCAGAATAACCAACCATCGTTGCCTCACCTTCACCTTTAGCTACTATGCAAACCACTCCTTCAAAAATCATTCTTGAGGACGAAATGCCCATGTCTACTCCTCCCATAGAGGAACTAATTATCTCAACCTTTCATCCTTTGATTGAAGAAGAGGATGAGGTTACCACCCTTGTGTCTCCACCTATGGGATTGTCTTTTAGGTCCACTATTCAGGGAATCAAACCAACCTACAAATGATTCTCTAGGTTAGTGAAAAATTGGAGTTTATCTCCAATAATGACATAGATTGAGCCACCTTCTGGTAGTAATTAATTCTCCCTTACATTACCTAGTTAGAACCTCCAACCCTTTCTCGATCAGACAAACCTATCACTCTTATTAACCAACCTCTTACCATATCTACCCAAATAACCAAACCCCCTAACCAAACAACTAAACCCTCTACCAAACCAACCAACCCCCAACCACTTAAGATAACTAAGACATAAGTAGCCAAACCCTCTCCTATCATACCAACCAGATCTACCAAAAACATTGGTATCCTCCTTATACTGAGCCTTAGTCACCTATTTATGAGAGCAGATCTAACCCCCTCAAGCCCACCAACCAAATGCTAGATCAAATCAACCAAAGAGTTCAAACTAAACAAAGGCTAGAAGGCCTAAATTTTACCTTCCTCAACTTTGTATTCCATTTTGGGGCCTCATCCCTCTACTTTGGGCAAGCTACCAATTACCTCTACCAAAACCCCACCACCTATTTTGATTACACCTTTGTAGTTGCTCTCTGATGCACCTCTTTTCAATATGCAAAAAATACCTAAACTACCTACCTTGAAATCTTCCACCTCTATCTCATCAACCTCCTTGCCTAAATAGAGGCCATTGACCAAGTACAATGCCCCATCCAAAACCCCTACTGCCAAACCTATCTCTAAATAACCTCCTACCTCAATTATAAAAAAAAAGACTACCACACCTCTACCACCTTTAGCCGAGTGCTACTCAACCATTATCCATAGGTTATTGTAGAATTCTTGTATAGCCTTACCTCCCAACATACCCTTTGACCCTCTATCTTCTAAACTTGTCTAGTATAATGACCACCAAGTGTGTTCTTATCATAGGACACTCGACCATGATACAGATAACTGTAAGGCTCTCCAAACTATTATCCAATATTTTTATAATGAGGATGATCTATTAATAGATGAACCCCCTATGGAAACCATACCAATCCAACCATTAACCATATATACCCAACACTTACCTACTCCTCCACTCTCACCTAAGAGTGGAGATGAGTCTGACTAGTCTACTACCTCAACCTCTCTTTCTATCCATACTATCAATATGGTCACAATATCATAGTAAAAAGATAAAGGGAAGGCTAAGGTCTCCATTCCATGGAGTATCCATCTTCAACCTCCCAATCAACCCATACCCAACTATCTCTATCTTCAACTAGACTCAAGGTGTCTATTTTAAGTGCCTCCCAATATAACCCCTTAAAATCCATTAAGAGAGTTATCCTCAAGAAACTGCACTAGACCTTGGTGAAGATGAGATTATATGAGTTGATATCTACCTTTCACCATCACCATCAAGTACTAATAGAGGCTTTTCACTCCATTGAGGTCCAACCTGAGGACCCTCAACTTCTAGTAGCCTTTGTTAGTTCTCTATAAATTTCCAACCTTGTTAACTTTAAAAATTCAAAAATACCTTCCATCCACCCTAGGGACCCATATCCCCCTCTCTTTATTATTTCTTACATCAACCAAAGCCACATCAAATGGGTCATGATTGATGGAGGAGCTAGCATTAACATCATATCCTCTCATGCCTACAACTCACTCAACTTGCCAGACAATATCATGTCTGAATCTTTGGTTGTCCTTCATTCCTTCAATGATACCATGGCAAATACCTTGGGAATTATCATCTTTCATATTTGTGTAGGACCCTACACACTCCCCAAAATTTTATATGTTGTATAATGTGAATTCCAATACACCATCTTATTAGGATAACTTTGTATTCATTTTATGGGTTGCATTCGATATACCCTCCACCATTGCATTAAGTTTGAGCATGAAGGCTAGGTCATCACCATCTAGGTTGACCTGAGTCTTTTCTCATCATGAAATATGACCTACCACCCCAATTATGTCCTCATACCCCCATCCAGTATACCCTAAGTAGCTAAAACCCAATCTTAAACCAACAAAGTAGATATCATATCCACTTATACCAATGAGGCATCAACTAGTTACTCTATTCCTTTGGACCAAATCCCCATCATGGACCCTTTGGAATCAACCTTTCATCACCTTTTACTAGGGGAGTATCATCTTTTGGACCTTGACATTTTCCCTTCTCCTCATGAGTATGGACAACTCACCAATTAGTTAGGATATGACCCCAATATCAAAACTATCGTTCCCTTTGAACCTCCTAACTATCAAACCCATTTTGTCTATGAGGGACTTAATAAATCCCTCGGTGATTCTACCACCTTTCTTTCACCTCAACCATTTACTATCAATTTTTCCTACCTAGATAAACCAAGCTTGACCAAGACATACCTCTATCGGTGTGCTTAGAAGGGCTTCAATATTAGATGGTATGAAAATGGTCCACATGAGTTGGTCTCCATTGAGACCATGAAATCTCATGAAAAACATGACCTTATTTTAACCCTACCCTACAAGAAGTAACCCAAACCACCTACTACCACCATTACTGAGGAAGATACCCCTTCCTCATTAACCTCTCCACCACCTACATGTGAGGATGATGAAATCATCCCACCTAATTTTCTTTTCATCAACATGATCAGCCTAGGACCCTTAACTTATCAGGAGGGGGTGATCATAACCATTCTTTTGACCCATCTTGAGATGATATGAGAAGACTCCCCTATCATTAACACTATTAAGTGTCAAGATGATGATTCTATTCTCACCTACCTTGGTACCTTATATTTTTGATCCATAAATCCCTTCCTCCTAAGACCTTGACCATATTGAATAAATCTACTATGGATATTAACTTGGTTAACCCTTGAATTTTCAAACTTGGCCAATCACTGGATGTCAAGGAACTTTAGGACTTCTCTTTCCTCCAAGACTATATCATAGCCTTTGCTTGGTCTTATAGTGATATGCCTAAAATTGACCCTACGATTGCTACCCATAACATAGTTACTCATCATGATGTCAAACTTATCAAGTAAAATCTTTGATGTATGCATCCCTGCATATCCCTTCTCATCAAAGAAGAGCTTCAATGTCTCCTATCTATCAACTTTATTCAACCCATTGACCACCCCCAATCAGTCTTAAATTTTGTACCTATCACCAAAGCCATAGAGGGACTATGCATTTGTGTGGACTTTCATTATCTCAACCTCACCTACCCCAAAGATGACTTCCCTCTACTAAGCATTAACCAACTTGTTGATCTTAAAGCCAACCATGAGATGTTATCGTTCATAGATGGGTTCTTGGGATATAACCAGATCTTAATTTCTCTTAAAAATAAACATAAAACTACCTTTACCACCCCTTGGGGAACCTTTTGCTACAGAGTCATGCCTTTTGGAATAAATAACACTAGTACATCCTACCAACACTCCATGACCTATATCTTCCATGACCTCATCCATAAGATTATAGAGGATTATGTGAATGACCTTCTCGAGAAATCCAAACTCCAAAAAGATCACTTGGCTATTCTTAAGATCATTTTTGAATGCCTCATCCATTACCATGTCTACCTTAACCACAAGAATGTTAGGAAATATGAGTTAGTGCTCCAAGTGTGTGGGTAAATAATAATTACATAAGTAATTATTATTTTCTAAATATTAGTAATTAGAAAATTATTGTTACATTAACAATCATATTCATTTTAGTTTAGAGTTGTTTTAACAACTCATATTATCAAAGTTGTGTATTGTTACGTGAGTAAAAAACACAACTAAATAGTTTTTATGGAGATAGTCTCTCCTTGAATGTAGGAGAAAAATCTCCTATATATTTATATGTATAATTAAAAAAATCATAAATTATTACGTCATTGGTATCAGAGCAGGTATTTAGTCTGATGGATGTTTAATTTTTTGAATGGGGCAGC
Source organism: Torreya grandis (assembly GCA_037957365.1). Taxonomy (NCBI): domain Eukaryota; kingdom Viridiplantae; phylum Streptophyta; class Pinopsida; order Cupressales; family Taxaceae; genus Torreya; species Torreya grandis. The sequence goes on from JARHVA010001504.1 coordinate 1,186,525, forward strand.
AAAAGAATGATTTTTAACAACCCCAACTCTTGACATTTTTTGGTTCAAGAATAAGCTATATCTCATATTCATGTTGGTTGACTTATTTTTACCATTTAATGTGGATGCACTTTTCAAGATCATAGATCACCATTTCACTCAATCTACTCTCGATCGAGCATGTTAGAGAGTGACCCAGTCCATTTATTTTTTAACAATTTTTCTACTTGGCCTTGTGAAACATGAGACTTTGGTGTAGTGAATTTGCTAGCCATGGAAATTTGTAGTCCAATCATGATGCCTAAATGTCTACTACATAATTTGATCATGTTTTTCTAGGAGTTCCTACACTTACAGTCTATGGTCTTGGCTTACAATATCATTGCACTCCACCCAAACTTACATGATCCAAATAGGTTTCTCCTCATGGCATAGACCCATACATCTACAATTCAATGATTTTATAGTCTTAGCATCACTGCTTTATCACTCCAATTCTCAATCAAGCTATTGGAAAAATGATTTAGTTCATTTTTTTAAGGTATTTGAGTTACTTCAATTTGTTTTTTGTTATTTTATATGTCTAAGTCAAAATATTAATAAAAAGATATATCTAAGTCAAAATATTAAAAAAAAGAAAAATAATTTCATATGGGAAGTCTTAAATGATTATGTCATTTTAGTAAGTATCAAGTCACATAGTTATTATTATAATCATTTTAGTTAAAATTGTGAAGTCTCATCCTTTAACAATTTTGTCAAACTAAGTTATTATAGTTAGAGTTTAGGATTGTTATTATCCTTTTGTGATAATCTTGTTAGAGTTATTCTCATGGATATTCTATTGGAAAAATTTAGTGGGCTCAATTTCCACACTTGTAAAGTAAAAATCCAGATGTAATTAATGAACAAAAATCTCTAGAGGATAGTAGATGGAAAAGAACCATCACCTACAGAGGCAAGTAAATTAGCAAATTGGCAAAGCAGAGATGACAAAGACAAAGTTATAATTGGCCTAACTCTTTTATATTATGAGCTACATTATGTATATCTTGAGAAACCATCAAGTGATATGTGGGAAAATTTAAACAAATTGTTTGGAGCAAAATCTATCAATGCCAAATTTTATTTAAAACTCTAGTTAATTAGATTCAAAATAAATGAAGGGGTCAACATGCCTAGTCACATTAATGATTTTAGATCTCTTACTAGACAATTAGTAGAAGTTAAAGCTCCATTTGATGATGAAGATGTAAAATCTATTTTGTTGAATAGTTTACCTCCCAAATATGGAAATGATGTCTTTACTCTTGGTCAGATGCCTTCTAAAAATCTAGAAGACATGATTTTAACTCTTCTAGCAGAAGAAAAAAGGACCAAAGAAGATGAAGAAGAAAAGGCTCTGTACATCAAAAGGAAGCATGAGAATTTCTCCAAAAATGAAGGAAAAATTGAATGTTAATACTGTAAGAAAAAGGGACATACTTCTACATACTACAAATCTCAAGCTAGAGATGTGCTTAGTGGAAAGCTTAGTAATAAAGCTAATATAGTCATAGAAGAAGGCTCAAAAGAATAAGATGAATTAGTATAATAAGAATGTAGATACATTTTTGATGATTTACTATACTAAATAAGTAATTGGAGGATGAATGACACATCGAAGGTTAGAGGTGTTTCAGTGACCTCTCATCAGTCACCAATGATAGGGATGGATCACTGATTTGGTGACATGTGCATAGTGTGTCTACTTTTTTAGTTGTGTATTTGCTTCCAGTTTGTTGTGTACCTATTTAAATAAGTGTAAATTTAAAATTAAAGGGGGAACATGATTCTAATGTTCCATTTCTAGTTTTTAGTAAGTAATGTGTGAGCAGTCTTTCTTATGTTACTCCCTACAGTGAGATGTGATGAGAGATGATAATACTACTTGGCACATCATGATGTGGTTGTTGGTAAGCCACTAAAAAACTATCATCATTCTATCTTGGTTTGTGGTAAACCAATAGAAAACCACCATTCTCAATTTTTGGTTAGTCATATGAAAACCATTTTGTTTTGGTTTATGATTAACCAATGTAAAATCACCTAATCACGAAAGTAGGTGCAAGTATAAGGTAGGTTTTCCCCATGTTTGCACTAAGGGGGGAATGTTAGGGAATACAAGTTAGTGCTTCATGTGTGTGGGTAAATAATAATTACGTAAGTAATTATTATTTTGTAAATATTAGTAGTTATTAATATTATTGTTATATCAACAATAATATTCATTTTAGTTTGGAGTTGTTTTAACAACTCATATTATTAAAGTTGTGTATTATTATGTGAGTAACAAAAACAACTAAATAGTTTTTATGGAGATAGTCTCTCCTTGTATGTAGGAACAAACTCTCTTATATATTTGTATGTATAATTAAAAAAAATATCAAGAATTATTACTTCAAAGAAATGTATTTTTAGGGTTTTGTTAGGAAACCTTCTTGGATTCATTATCTCGCTTCATGGAATCAAAGTAAATCCTACCAAAATAAAATCCATCCTTGACATGCTTCCTCCAACCAAACTTAATCAACTCTATAGTTTGTAGGGGAAGCTTCAATCTATTTTCCATTTCATCTCGCAACTTTTAGATCGGTACCAACCCTTCCACCACCTTCTAAATAAGGATGTCTCTTTTAAGTGTAATAATGATTATCAAAGGCCTCTGATTCACTCAAAGAGGACCTTTTTTTTACCCCTCCCAAGGATGGCCAACCCTTTTTCCTTTATATCTTTTCCACCAACCATTCCATAGGGGCAATGCTGGCTCACTGAGATGAACAACACAAAGACCAAGTTGTCTAATACATTAGCCATGAAATTGTAGAATAAAAGACTAGATATACCCATACTGAGAATATTTACTTATATTTACTCTTTATAGACACCAAAATTCACCACTACCTCCTTAACCACAAAACCTATGTCATAACCAACATTGACCCACTTAAGTACATGCACTCCAAATCATACCAAAACCAGCGTATGGCCAAGTGGCTCATGCTCTTAGAAAAATTCAATTAAGGGGCAAGTAATTACTAAAAAAATGGTCAAGGCACCATTAGTAGATGGTTAGACTCCTCTTGAGTTCCCTGATGAGTCAATTATGGCCCTCTCTTAAGTAGATTTCACCTATCAAGTCACCATGTTCTTTGATGGATTGAAATGTCAATGTGGTGGGGGAGTAGGTATCATCCTTATCCTCTTTAAAGGTCAAAGTGTAACTCTATCCTTCAATATTGATTTTAAATATACCAATAACATGGTTGAGTATGAAGCCTTAGTAATAGGACTTTAAACTACCTTAGCCCTATGAGTCAAAATAATAAATATCTTTAGAAACTCCCAACTTATGGTCAATTAAATCAATGGCTCATACCAGTATATGAATGATGTTCTAAAATAGTACAAAAAAATAGTTAATGAACTCTTAGCATCATTTGAACACTACCACATCTAGTCAACCCCATGATCTACCAACGAGTTCATCGACACCATGGATTCCCTTGCCTCTCAGATACCATCTACACCCTTAGCTTAGAAGCTAACTATTGTTATCTATAGACTCACCCAACCTTCCTATGTCAAACTAGATTCTCCCACCATTTTTCATGTGGAAGAGACCCAAATCGACCTTTGGTATTAGCAAGCCTTCAACTACTTTAACCTTGGCATAGTTCCTTCTAGCCTCTCTAAGAATGATCGAAGAGCATTTATTTAGAGTACCTCATGCTATATAATTTTGGAAAGAATTATTTATAAGCAAAGCTTTGATGGCCTCCTCTTCCATTGCCTACATAGTCATGAAACCTCTCATGCTATCAAGGAAATGCATGATGGAATCTATGTAGGTGTTGTTAGGACCAATATACCCCATTTTTTTTCTTTGAAATATAGGGACCCTTGTAAATGTTTCAAAACATATATATCCTAGTCTAGATTTCATGAGGTTATTCTTTTAGAATTTTAAGATCGTCCACTTGAAAAGGGATAGGTACTTGCATGTTTAATTATGATTTATGAGCTAACCCTACTAATCATTACCCTTAGATGGCTAAGTGCAAGTTTCATGGAGAATGGTAGGGTTCCTTAAAAAAAACCCCAAGGGTTCAAATTCAAATTTTCATAGGAGAAAATTTAGCAAGAATTGGTCCTTTTAAAAATACCTTAAGTTTAATTTTACATTAAGGCTCGGTTATGTTTTTAAACATGCGTGAACCTTGACATAAAATTATACTTAAGTCCATTTTTATATTCCTTCCCCCTTTTAAAGCCCTCCTAACCTTGTTAAATGTTATGTCCACAAGCCCCTTTTCATCTTAGACTTAGACCTTATCAACGTTTAGCTTAAGTTTTAATCCTAAAATGTCTTGGTGTTTGTTTAACATAGACGACACCTTGAGGATCCTAAACTTTAGTTTGAATCACTACACGTATCATGATCTAATTTGATGTTTTAACTTGGATGAAGATTTAACAAACCTTGCTTCCTCAAATCCTCGATACAATGGTGTGAGATCATCCTAGGATGAACTACATACTAAACCCTGCTCACTATAAAAGTTTTTATGGTATTTACTTTGACAAACTTAATTCCGTCATTTGACATTTGTGAGGATATCTTTGACATTAGCAAGGAATTAAAAATAAACCCCATCCAAACTTTTATCCTTAGTCCAAAAGTGGACCTTATAAACATTTAAACCTTAGGCTTATCACATTAAAACTTAGATCATAGTTTTTTTAATGTTAAACCCTTGGCTTAAGCCTATGTACATCACATACTAACTTAATGTTCATGAATCTTATAATATCTAAAAATCCTCACTTCCCCAGAGCCTTGATCTAATAACATGAGATCAAAGTGTCCTTGAATCAAGGCCAATCAGAGGGGACCTCTCATATCACAATCAATAGTTCGTGTTCATCACCTAGCTTGATCCAATAGGCCACGTCGACCCCAAAGTCCTGAGAGAACCAAGAATGTGATGCATGGCATGTTATCATTTGGCCAAAGGAACCTCATGAGATTAAATTTGATATTCATGCTCCCATAATTTGGCATTCATGAGGACATCTTTGATGTTATAAAGACTATCAAATTTAACCATAGCCAACCTCTCAACCAATCAACTTTGACCTCATGGATCATGATCAACGGTTCTCACTCCATCATTGATCTTAATCCAATGGCATGAAGTGAAGGTGGAATTTTCAACCAATGATCTGAGAGCCCAATAGCTAAACACAAGGATGAACTACATCTAGTTATTACCTAAGGAAGCTAGAATTCACCACTTAACATAATTAGGTCATCTAGGATCCAAGCGAGCAATTAGAAAGGACCTTTAGGATCTTAATCAAAGGCTCACATTCATCTTAGAATCTTAATCTAATGGAGTGACATAAAAGGCTTTATTTAAAAGCTAATGACTAATTTTCAAAGGGATTCCCATGGGAGTGCCATGGGAATAAGCTTAAGGAGGTCATGTAAATGCCATGTAAGCACTAAAGGAAAATCCTAAGATATTGGCATGCCCAAAAAGACAAGATTGAATAAGTGGTGCCATGCATAAGATCTAAGACATGAATACATTTATGAAAGCTATCACCTTCACCATTAAAGCCTTAAAAAACCTACCAGACTAGCTTAAATCCCTAAACCTCAACTTAAAGCCTCAAAACTTGACTATTAAGGACATAACTACATTAAATAAGCTCAAAGTGTCATCTTGAGCATTAATACTAGTCTTATTCCAAAGCAATTGAGATCATGGTAGTGACAAGGCAATAATAGAAAGAAGAGATAGACATGTATCTATCTATCGACCATGAAGGGAGGTGCTTTGGATATACTAAATTGGATATATGAGTATTGACCAATGGCATGAAGAATTGGTTTGAGATTTTCTTTATAATTGAGGAACTGCAACCTCTATTATCTAGAGGGAAAATGGTGGTAGTCTCCAAGAGAAAGTTTAAGGAATTGGTTATAATCCAAATGATAGGTCTTCATCAACTTGCTGCTAAACCTGAGGTATTACATTGCATTGACATCTTTGCACCCTTATTTGTTGATTGTAGAATAGATAATGACTAGATCATCAAAAAAGGAGGGTTAAATAAAATTGCCTATATTGCCCCAGTAGCTTTTGAAGGCTACTAAAAGCTCCCTAAAGCTCACATAGACCTCCCTTCCATCAAAAAATGGACTACCCAACATACTCTAGATGTTATCTTGACACCATGGTTAATCCAATGAACTCATGTAGCAAGGAACCATGATGGTAAAATCCTTGTCATTCAATTTAGAGAAGGAATCAGGATCATTTTGACCCTATTTTATAGAGATTCAAGGGTAGCCACTAAAACTTATATCGATCTTAGATGGGTTTCCTACATATATTTCATGGTGGAAGAGAAGTTAACTCCACCTATTAAAGAGTTGATTAGCATCCACTTATAGAGACAATTTTATGGCATTGAGAAAAAGGCAATCCAATAATTCACTATGATGTCCTATTTATTGGACTCATTAATGGAATCCACTCATATTCCTAGTGTCAAGAATTGGTCCTCCCATAATAGAATTAACATTTCCCATCACTATGCAAAGTTTCACATCTTCAAGTATATAATTCATATACAGTTCATTTATGATTGTATATACCCTACTTTTGTCAAGCATATCACAGGGAACCCCATGGCTAGAATGCACCCTCTTGTAAAGAAGTATGTTGAAATCATGGGAGATATTTGGTTCTATACATATTATACTATTATTAGAATAGAAGGGATCATGACCCAACCATTTAGGTTGCCTATCTATGTTCCCCTCAAGTTGGCTAAGTAATAAATTGCTCACCAAATCTTCCAAGGATTTGATAATGTTTGTAGGGAGAAAAGGAAGGGCATTTTGCATCCTTTCCCATTCTTGATTGGGAGAACTTTGATCAGGGACTAGAAACAATTAGACATCATGTGTAGATATAGGTATGCCTTTTACTTTCAAAAGGATGACCTAAAGGAATGGGACCCAAACAACAAGGTTACCCCTTATTTGTGGTCAAAAAAACTAACTAAAGTAACCTATGAGTATAGGGTTGATTCATATGACCATTTTTGAACCAAAGCTATAGACTTTGAGGAAGTCCTTTCTAGGTTTAAAAAACATGGTTTTAAGCTTGAACATACACTTCAAAGAGAGGAGAAACTAGCTGGGGAGAGATGGCAAATGAACCCATTATAGTATAATCTATTGTTTTCCACTTTTAATACACCTCCAAGCTAGCCACAATGGCAAACACTCCAAATTCAAGGACCTGATGAGAAGAAACTGGAAGAAAGGAATCCAAGAAAAGTCCCTTCATCATCAACCTATCCTCTAAAACCATCTTTTCTAGTGGAACACGTTGATATGGTTTCCCTATAATCATATGATATGGTGGATGAATTCTTCAAGGAACTTGCGGAGACTTATGGGTCTGATCAAGAAGATGAGAAAGTCACAATTGAGGTGGCATAAATTGAAAGACCTTAAATAGGTGAGGAAGAAAATGGAAAATAAGTTCCATAGTAATTGGTCCCTATAACACAAAAGAAGAGGGAAGCTAAGTTGTCCCTTATCCCTAGGTCCTCCAAAAGACCAAAGGTGACATGGACCCATCTCACCAGTGAAGTAAATTTATTCAGTGATGAGTTCCTCGTACATGCACCTATCATTCATAATTGGTTCATATATGGGAAACTCCAAAAGGTTCATTCCCAATTACACTCATTGGCAATTACTAGCTCTGTAGGTGGAGATCCCATTGATAATGTCAAACCCTAGATCAAGGAGCTCATGAAGGAGCAAGAAGAAAGAAGAATTGTTCAAGCAACCAAAGAAAGTGGTAAGAAAATAAAATACCTAGGAGAATTGAGTGAAACTAGTATTAAAACCCTAGAGACACCTAAACCCTCTGAACCAGTGACCACAATCATGTATAATCCAAATACAATAGGGTTTGAAAGGGTGAAAACTAAGAAAACTACCATTCACACTAAGGAGTTCACCTTTCAAATGTTAGAACCTTTTTTAGGCCTAACTCCTATACAAGGTTAGGTATCAGGGGAACATCCCATCCATCAAGAGGATGTGGCAAGTTTTATAGTGGCCCAATTAGTAATGACCTTGGCTAGAATCTAGGGGATGCAACAAAAGATCACTAATCTAGAAAAGGAGAAGAAAGACTTGGAAGCACAAGTTACATTTTTAGTCCCTAAGGATATAATGAAACTATTAGATAAGTCCTTATTTGACACATTTGAAGGGTTGAAGGCCTTGAAATTTAGGTCAAATACCTTGACCCATAAAATTTGAAAAACAAGTATATCAATCACTCAGTGGTAGAATTCTAGAGATTGGGGAACTAAATTGATTAATGTCTATCACACCAAATAGGTCCAAGGCATCAATATCATCAAGTTGAAGCATTTGCATGCCTTCGTGGGAGTCATTAAAGATAGCATACTAGACCTGAACAACTAGTGTGACAATGTCAATAGCTTCATGGAAGAAGATAAAGGCTTGATATCAAGAATGGAGAAGCTCTTAAAGGCACTATTGGTAATCCCTTCTAAGACCAATGTCGTAGGCCTGATCGATGATGAAGAGTTCAAGCAAAGGGTTAGTACCTTCATCTATAACATCAAGGACAACCAAGGCCAGCCTATCAAAGACAATCAAAAGGTCTTTGATATCATCATTACATCAAGGAAGTAGATTGTAGAGGCCTAATACATTTAGGAACTTAAATCCAAGAGTGGCAAAGAATTTAACACATTGACAGGTCAAGAAGAGGATTGTTTGATGAACCTATAATAGATTTGAGCTAATCAAAGAACAATATATTAAGGTGAAGAACATCCTCAAGAAATAACCCAAGGGACCCACCAATGTCACATAAATAATATTCTTTTGTAACATATATGTTAGTCTATTAGCATATATTAGTCCTTTTGTCAAAATTGGCATAGAAAGCCTTTTGCATTGTGATATTTGTATTAAGGACAACTATCATTATCATACCATGGATGTTTTGAAAGGATAACTAGTATATCACCTATGTTTCCTATAAATAGGTAAAGGTTACCATTTTTTAAAGAGAGACTCTGAGCAATTTATATACAAAAGATCATTTAATACAACTAAGGAATTTTGAAAAGATTATCTGAATAGTTTATTGAAAGATTATATATTATTATTTTAAAAAATGAATGGTTTTCTACATTTTAAGCTACATTTTCTATAATAGGGTTGCTAATTTATTCTAATGCTAGATTAACTGAAAAGATCTTAGGTATACTTAATTTTATTTGCTTTGCATTTGGATGTGCATATGATATTCAAGTTATAGTAGCAAACTTTTAAAGTAAACTTGGTTCTTACTCATGGTTTATTTATCTGCTCTGAAGCTTGCTTGGGTTGTGAAGCAATTTTATTTTATACTATTTTACACCACAAACTGGTTCATGTATGCTCAAAGTAATTATAACTTTGTCATAATGTTTAAGATGGAAATTTGCAATCATTTTCTATTTTTTCCTTACCCTTCCTTTTTCTATTTTTTTAATCAAAACTCACCTAGTTTAAAGATCATTGTTAATATCCATTTAGATTAACTTATTGGCTTCAATTATCTCAAATATTTGGACCCTTGTGGCTCCCAACCACCAAATTAAAAAAATATTTTGGATAGTTCCCATACTCTACTTCTATTCCACCATAGACATCATAGAATTATCACAAACTATAACTCATGCCATGGATTCTTTGAATCCTAAAATGAGAAGTGTTCATCAACACTAAAGAGCACCTATGTGGTAATTAGAATCATCAATAGAGAGCTCTTACTGGCACTCAAAGGAGGGCATGCTTAATCAATTGAAATAATTCCTACATTAAAATCAAAGGATTCTTAACCCTTATGAGTGATTCTTCACTCTAAGTGCAAATATCCTTGATCTAGGTGGTTTCTCACATATCTTTTCACTTTTTTAGGAAAACATCTTAGTTCTCTACAAGGAAATAGTTAAATTATGGTTAAGATAGCTTCAATATTTAAGAATTCATAGTATTTGAAGTTAGAATAGTTTATTTTGGTTGAAGATTGATAATTCTTGGTGAATATTGAGTTAATTTGAGTCATAGGTTTCTAATAATGGCCATCTTTGCATAATTCATCACATCTTTGAGCTTACTTAGTTAAAGATCGATGCCCTTTATCCCTTTAAGAGAAAATCTTCAATAAAATAGGCTTAGTGTGTAGGTTAATTGTAGTTATTTGTGAATTCTAACTTGTCACACCATATTTTAAATAGGATCCTTAATCTTAAAGTTGGAATTACCAAGGATCAAGACTAGATCACATTCAGAGACAAGAGAGCCCTTTCTCAAGCTAGAGACCCATAGAAGAACATAGTAAATATAGAAGAAGACATAGGTGTTCCAAGTCTCTACCATCTTCACCCTTAAAAGGGGTTCTTATGTTCGATTTTCATCTAGATATGACATGGATTGGAGGTTCTCACATCAATGTACCAGGTGTAGTTCATGACTTGCCTCGTAATCCTAAAAAGTACTTGCCAGTATTTAGTCCAATTGGTGTTACAACTATAGAAGAACATGTTAAGTCTTTCAAGGCTACCTTAAGGTTATTAAATGTCATCCATGAAGATGTAACTTTTATATTATTTCCTTTTACATTTAAAGACGTTGCATATGAATGGTTCCTCAATTTTATTGATAATTGTATTACCTCATGGAATAATTTTGACACTATCTTTATTGATCAATTTAGGAAGATCATAATCCCATGTGTCATTTATCACCAATTTACAACTATTACGAGAGATGCAAATGATCTTATTAGATCTTTCAATACCAGGTTCTAAAATATGTTTAGTTAGACCATGGATCCATATAAACCTAATGAAGATTTGGCTCTGGAAGTTTACAAGGATGTAGTAGACCCCATGACTTCTATGTTTCTAAAAAGAGATTATCATCACATTGGCCCAAGATTATTCCAAAGTAGTGGTTATTAGTGAACAAATTCAACCTCAAGGATAGATGACTTATTCTATCCCAAGTGTTAATCCTTAGATGATTATATTAAACATTTTCCCAAACAATAAAAAAAATGCTCTAGCATTAAACCAACTCCCTACTCTGAATGTATTACCTACTAGCCATGTTGCTCCTAATCAGAACCTTAGTTTCTTGAGTCATCAAGTTACTAATGGATTTCACACCAATGACCAAAAGGCTTTAGTACTAGTCAATGGTACTAACAATAACCAAGTCTAAAATTTTGAAACCCTAAATAATGAGAATGCATCTATACTAAAGATGGTCTAAAAACTCAACATAGATTATTTTTAACTACAAAAGAAAGTTGGTAATGCTAATGACAACTCTGGGAAGAACTTCACCTTCTAAAAGTTCAACATGCCTAAAAATAGATTATAGAATGATATTTTCTACAATAATAATGCCAATGAGCCTTCTTCCAACAAGAATACCATGGATATTAATCTCACTGATATTGCCTTGCCAGACTTTTTTAGGGTGCATGCTACCTCTAAACATGGTGAGATTGATTTCATTGAGTTATACAAAGCCTTTAGAGATTTCCAAGAAGATCTTGACACATTTTAAGTAGTCCCAAATAGAGATACTACTACAAGTCCTTTTGGATCCCAACCATTTGACCAAGTGCACATGGTAGAGACATTTCAATTCCCTTTCCAAGAGGATAATGAACCTAAGAATATCCCTAAAGATATTCAAACATTCTATAAATTCTTGAAGACATACCCTTTGATAAATAGAGAATAATATAAACCATTGACTACTTCCACCCCCCAAAAAAAATTATATGACTCCTCTAGAAACTACATCAAGTAATGATCCTAAACCACCTAAGGGAATTTATTCCAAATCTACCACTGAACCTTCATGCAAAACTAGTTACAACATTGTGGAAGATATGATAAAGATCAAAGCCAATATTAATCTATATGAGCTAACTCAGATTATAGAAAAAATATATTTACTCTTGGAATCCTAGTCCAAGAAACCTAGGAAGCCTCCTAAGAGTGATAGTGCAAATGTGACTATGCAAGTAACTAAATTAGAGTCCCCACCCTTCTTGCTTATAGTTAAGATATTTGGGAAGAATGTCCATAATTTCCTTTTAGATTATGGAGCCTCAACAACATCATTACTTATGGGATATGTGAACAACTTGGGTTGACCCCTATCAAGTCTGATAGGGTGGTCACAAAATTGGACATGTCAAGAGTCAAATTCAGTGGGGAGTTATTGAATGTACATATGCAATTGGATAATGAACCAAGGGTTCAACAATTAATTGACATATAAGTGGTGGATATTACCAGTGCTTATGGTTCACTCTTGAGTAGAGAATATAATAAGGCTTTGAATGGATACATGTCTATTGACTATTCCCACTTATGGTTGCCTTGGAAAGGTAGGATAAATAAAATAAGGGTAGAAAGAGAAGCAAGGATGAGGCACATGATAACATAATACAATGATATCAATGAAAAGGTAAATTTCCTTGACTCTAATCTAGGATTTTTAACTTTAGAGACTACAAAAGAGCCTAGTTCTAAAGGCCCTGTTCCTGTACTTGGCCTATGGAAGTTGTATGTTGATGGTACCAGGTGCACATCAGGATCAAGGGCTAGTATTGTATTGAAAGAGCCTATAGAAAAGTAATATCATACATCTTATAGGTTACAATTCCCATGCACTAACAATTTGGCTGAGTATGAAGCTCTCATTCTAAGATTGTAACTTTTTATTAAGCATAAAGTTAGGGAACTTCTTGTTTATGGGGATTCTAAATTGGTAGTCAATAAAGTAAGGAGTAAGTACCAATACAAGCTATCTCACCTTAAAAGGTAGAAGTTTAGAGTGTGGGACTTAATGAAATCTTTTGATGTTTTCAACATCATGTCTATCCCTAGGGAAGAAAAAAAAGCTACTGATGAGATAGCCTCTACTTTATGCCCAATCATGATTCCCCTAACCTTAGTATTGAACTAGTGCCATGCCCCTTAAGCCCAGATAATGTGAATCATTTTCATGTCTTCAATGATGATCAACAAATTTTAGATTTCTTTACCAATTATGGGGCCTTTGAAGCTCACATCATTGATGAAGCTGATGAAAGTTATTCTAAAGGGAAACTTAATGGTAAAATCATCCAACTGAATGATAATAAGATACCTAAAGGGATGATATCATTATAAAGGTTTTTTGATCATGAAAAGATTCTTAAAAAACCTAAGGTGCCCTAGGTAAATGGTAAGGACTATGATGTAGTAGATCTTAGCTCACATGATCAATTATAACAAGTAAACATAGGAAATGCTTACACAAAAATGGAAAATAGAAAGGCTAGGGAGCTGCTTACAAAGTAAAAAGATGTAATTGTTTGGTCTTATGAAGATCTAAAAATATTTGATTCAAAGGTTATTATTCATACTATACCTCTCAAAGAAAATTACAAACCCTTCAGATAGAAAAAAGGCTAGTAAACCCTGTCTTAGAACCCATGATCTTTAAAGAGGTCAAGAATTTGTTGGATGTAAGGATTGTGCTTCCTATTAGGCACTCCACTTGGGTTTCCAACCTAGTCCCAGTTAGAAAGAAGCCAATCATGATTCCCCTAACCTTAGTATTGAACTAGTGCCATGCCCCTTAATCCTAGATAATGTGAATCATTTTCAAGTCTTCAATGATGATTAACAAATTTTAGATTTCTTGACCAATTTTGGGGCCTTTGAAGCTCACATCATTGATGAAGTTGATGAAAGTTATTCTGAAGGGGAGCTTAATGGTAAAACCATCCAACTGAATGATAATAAGATACCTAAAGGGATGATCTCATTAGAAAGGTTGTTTGATCATGAAAAGATTCTTAAGAAACCTAAGGTGCCCTAGGTATATGGTAAGGACTATCATGTAGTAGATCTTAGCTCACATGATCAACCCTAAAAAGTAAACATAGGAAATGCTTACACTAAAATGGAAAATAGAAAGGCTAGGGATCTGCTTACAAAGTATAAAGATGTAATTGATTGGTCCTATGAAGATCTAAAAATATTTGATCCAAAGGTTATTATTCATACTATACCTCTCAAAGAAAGTTACAAACACTTTAGATAGACAAAAGGCCAGTCAACCATATCTTAGAACCCATGATCTTTAAAGAGGTCAAGAATTAGTTGGATGCAACGATTGTGCTTCCTATTAGGCACTCCACTTGGGTTGCCAACCTAGTCCCAGTTAGAAAGAATAATGGGGAAATAAGATTGTGCATAGACTTTAGAAATATGAATAGAGCATCTAAAAAGGACAATTACCCCTTGCCTTATCTTGACTAAGTCATCCAAATTGTTTTATGATTGGCCATGATGTCTTTTTTGGATAGATTTTATAGATACATCCCAATGCTTGTTGCTCAGGAAGATGGGATGAAGATAGCTTTCACTACCAAGTGGGAAACATATGATTATAAAAAAATGCCATTTGGATTGATTAGTGTAGGAGACACCTTTTAGAGGGCCATGGACCATGATTTACAAGGTCCAGTGGGCAAATGCATCATCATATATATGGATGATCTTACATTGTTCTCCAAAAATAGAGAGGACCATTTCATGTACTTAAAGCAAGTGTTTGAAAGGTGTAGGAAGTATGGTATATCTCTCAACCCAAAGAAAAGTATATTCTATGTCATTGAAGGAAAATTAATGGGACATGTCATCACCAAAGAAGGTATTTCTAGAGACCCTTAGAGAGTGGAAGCCATTTCTAAGATTGAGCTACCCAAAAAATAGAAGGAACTAAAGTCATTCTTTAGTAAAATTAACTTCGTGAGGACGTTCATATTAGGCTTTGCTAAGATTGTCAAACCTCTAAATGATATTCTTAAGAAAGATGCTAAAATTTTTTGGGATGAAAAATCCAAAAAAGTTGTTGCTGACATCAAAAAGGCAATTAGTCAAGCCCCAATCTTGATAAGTCCTAACTTCTCAAAGGACTTTTAATTGTATTTATTTGCTTTTGACCAAACCATGGCTACAATCCTAACTCAAAAGGTGGATGTAAATGACCACCCTATAGCCTTCATGAGCACCAATTTCAAAAATGCAGAGGTAAGATATTCCTTGATTGATAAGTAGGCCTATGCACTAGTGAAGTTAGTATAAAAATTTAGACTTTATATCCTTATAAATGAGGTACATACCATCTTACCAGACCCAGCCACAAAGCTTATGTTAAGTCAGAATGAGCTTTGAGAAAGAAGAGGCAAGTGGATGGAAATCCTATAAGAGTATTATATACAGATGAAGATTACCAAATTGGTGAAATGTCAAGGCTTGGTCTAGATGATTGATAATTCTAATCCCAAAATTCATGTCATGTAAGTGGATCAAGAAAACTTCCAACCCGATGAATGGTATGACTATTTAATACATCTTCTCATTAGAGGTAGTTGTCCCCCAGGACTCACTAGAGAATAAAGGAGAACCTTAAGGCTCAAAGGATCCCATTACCTCATCAAAGATGGAGTCCTTTATAGGAATAAATTTGATGGGATATACTTAAGGTGTGTGTCCAAAGAAGAGTCTCCTTAAATCATGTCTAATTTTCATGAAAAGTTAGGTAGTGGACATCCTTCAGGGAGAACCACAACCTATAAGATTCTTAGGTCTGGGTACAATTGGCCGACCATTTTCAAGGATGCTCACAAACATGTGAGAGAGCCATTCATGCCATATTTTCAACACTAAAGAACACCTATGATGTAATTATAAACTTCAACAAGGAGCTTCTATTGGCAATAATTTATAGTAGTTTGGACATACTTATGGCATTCAGAGGAATTGGGATTAATAACACATACAAAGTCTAATCCCCATAATGTAAAAGGTTTGTCTACCATCACAGGTTGTAAAGGCATGGCCACTAAACAATGTAGGATAGAGGAAGTGATCAACTTTCTAGAAGAATATATTTGCACCAGATCTAGAACCCTAGTTTCCTTAGTTTTTGATAATGGATCTACATTAATATCCATTAAAATGACCAAATGGGCTTATGATAATATCATCTCTTTGAATTTTTCCTCTAATCATTATCCTTAAGAAAATAGAGTTTATGAATCTACCAATAATAATCTTATGAAGGCCATCAAAAAGTCTATTGTAGAAAATCCTATAACATGGCATAAGCTCCTTAAGTATGCATTATGGGCTAACAAAATAAGAATCAAGTAGGTTCTCAAGGATTCACCATTTGTGTTGGTTTATGGTCAGGAACCTATCTTCCCCATCACCCTTAAATTTCCTTTGTTCACATTCATGCAAGAATAAGTGAAAGAAAGCCAAGAGATTGATAATTTTAGGCTATTGGACATCATTCAGATGGAAGATGCCAAAAAAGGCATTTGTATACTATGAAAATATGGTTTGACAAAAGGTCCAAGGTGAAGGTATTTAGATAGGGAGATCTAGTCTTCCTTTGGGACAAGGCATTAAAACCTAAAGGCAAGCATGGTAAGTTTGCACCATTATGGATTGGCCAATACCAAATTATAGAGACCTTGGGCAACAACACTTTCAAGCTAAAATACCTTCAAGGAGTTGAATTTGCATTTCCCACCAATGGGAAATACCTCAAGCATTACTTTTTTGCTGCTCCACTAGGGGTCTTCATGGAATAACATCTGTAAGACTTCTTAGAGTTAGAGTAGGTAGGCTAGTTAGTTTCCTTTCTTACTTTATTTTTCTACTTGACTTGTATATATTTATTTGCTTATGTTTGTTTGTTTCTTGTTATTTTTTTATTTTGAATTTTATCCTTTCTACTTGGTTGTGCTCCTTTGTTTAAATAAAGTCTCATAGACTGTCCTTGCTCAGAATTGCCCAAAGTTCAAGTATTTCAAGTGAGGGCATGAATCTTGCACAAGAGGACATAAGGCTATATTATAGTATTATTTTAAAATATAGATACTTTCAAAAGACTCACATGGAAGTTGGTTATGCTCCCCCCCTCCCCCAAGAAACTAATACATTACCTAAGACAAAATCTTTGTTGTAAGAAGAATCATGTATGTGGAAGGAGAGTTCAAAAGTTAAGGCATATGCATGCCTACACTTAAAACACATCCTTATATGAGATTAAGGTTTCAACTAAAGATGATTATCCTAAGGCCAAAATATTTGACCAAATCCTAAAACCTGGCTATCCTAGCTTTTAACCTTTGTTAAAAAGCAAAAGGACACAAAATGGGACCTAATGCTAAATCAAAAGATGTAAAGTCAAAGGTGATTTAGGCAACCTCCACTAGGGCTATGGATGCCTGGTTGGTAGTGGAGAAAGTCCATGAGTGAAGTCAAAGGTATCTCTATTAGGGATATGGATGCCTAGCTAATAGTAGAGTAATGCCCAAGCCTCCCATAAACTAAAAGTAATTATTCCTAAAAAAATATCTAAATATGCTCAAAGTCAAATGCAATGGTCAGAAAGATATGAATCTGGATGTTGTTCCCTAAAGTCTCATGACAAATGGTAAGTGGAATCAAAGCACACACATAACATGTTTAGGCTTTGACATGAGGATTTGAATTTGACACATTTGAAGCTTATTTCAACATTGAAAGTAATGATATGTGGATCAAAGGAGATAAAAGACTTATGTGTTGATTTAAACCAAAGTTTCTAGGTTTTACCATATTGCTATGTTTCCCCTGTAAGTTGACATTATTATTGGGACCAACATACCCCATTTTATCTACTTTGTAAAATAGGGACCCTTGTAAATGTTTCAAAACATTTGTTTCTTGGTCTGGCTTTCATGAGTTAATTTTTTTAGAATTTGAAGATCATCCACCTGAAAAGGGATAGGTCCTTGCATGTTTAATTATGATTTATGAGCTAACCCTACTAATGATTACCCTTACATGGCTAAGTTTAGGTTTCATGGAGAAAGGTAGGGTTCATGAGTAAAAACCCTAAGGGTTCAAATTCAAATTTTCATGGGAGAAAATTTAGAGGGAATTGATCCTTTTAAAAAGACCCTAATTTTAATTTTACATTAAGGCTCGATTATGTTTTTAAACATGCCCAAACCTTGACATAAAATTATACTTAAGTCCCCTTTTATGTTTCTTCTCCCTTTCAAATCCCTTCTAACCTCATTAAGTATTATGTCCACAAGGCCCTTTTCATATTAGACTTAGACCTTATCAAAATTAGCCAAAGTTTTAATCCTAAAATATCTTGGTGTTTGTTTAACATAGAGGATGCCTCGAGGATCCTTAACTTTAGTCTAAATCACTACATGCATCATGATCTAATTTGATGTTTTAACTTGGATGTAGATCTAACAATCCTCTCTTCCCTAGAGCCTCAATCCAATGGTGCAAGATCACCTTAGGAAGACTACATACTAAACCCTACTCACTATAAAAGTTTCTATGACATTTACTTTGATGACCTCACTCCCATCATTTGATGTTCATGAAGATGTCTTTGACATTATAAAATCTTTCATAATAAACCCCATCTAAAATTTTATCCTTGGTCTAATAGGGGACCTTATAAATGTTTAAACCTTAGGCTTATCACATTAAAACTTAGATCATAGTGTTTTTTAATGCTAAACCCTCAACTTAAGATTATGTGCATCATAGACTAACTTAATGTTCATGCATATTACAAGATCCAATGATCTTCACTTCTTTAGAGCCTTGATCCAATGATCAAAGAGTCCCTCAAGCTGGGCCAATCGAAGAGGACCTCTTAGATCATGATCAACGGTTCACATTCATCACCTAACTTGATCCAATGGACTGCATCAACCCCAAAGTCCCAATAATACCAAGAACATGATGCATGACACACTATAATTTTTCCAAAGGTACCCCATGAGATTAAATTTGACATTCATGCTCTCATCATTTGACGTTCATGAGGACATCTTTGACATTAACGAGACCATCAAATTTAACCACAAGCAACCTCTCAACTAATCAACTTCAACCTCATAGATCATAATTGATGGTTCTAATTTCATCACTGATCTTAATCTAATAATGTGAAGTGAAGGTGGAATTTTCAACCAAGGACCCCAGAGCTCAATATCTCAACACATGGATGAATAACATCTAGTCATTGCCCAAGGAAGTTAAAATGTACCACTTGACATAATCAGGTCATCCAAGATTTGAGTGACCAATTACAAAGGAAATCTAGGATCTTAATCAAAGGTTAAAATTTATCATAGAATCCTAATCCAATAGAGTGACATAAAAGGCTTTATTTAAAATCCAATGGCTAATTTTCAAAGGGATTCCCATGGGAGTGCCACGGGAACAAGCTTAAGGAGGTCCACGTAAATGCCATCCATAAGATGTAAGACATGAATACATTTATGAAAGCCATCACCTTCACCATTAAAGCCTCAAAATCCCTACTAGACCAGATTAAATCCCTAAACCTTGACTTAAAACCTCAAAACTTGACTATTAAGGACATAACTGCATTAAACAAGCTCAAAGTGTCATCCTGAGCATCAAGACAAGTCTTATTCCAAGGAAATTGAGATCATGGTAGTGGTAAGGAAATAATGGAAAGAAGAGATAGACATGTATCTATCTACAGACCATGAAGGGTGGCACTTTGGAGATACTAAATTGGATATAGGAGCTTTGGTCAATGGCATGACAAATTGGTCTAATATTCTCTTCATAATTGAGGAACTACAACCTTTATTATCTAGTGAGCAAAGGGTGGAATTCACAAAGAGAAAGTTCAAGGACCTAGTTTCAGTCCAAATGATAGGTCTTCATCAAGCTGCTACTAAACTTGAGGTATTGCATTGTATTTACATCCTTACACCCCTATTTATTGATTGTAGATTAGAAAATGACTAGATCATCAAAGGAGGGTAAAATAGAATTTCCTATATTTCCCTAGTAGTTTTTGAAGGCTGCTAAAAGTTCCCTATAGCTCACATAGACATCCCTTCCATCAAAGAATAGACTACCCAACATAATCTAGATTCTATCTTGAGAACATGGTTAATCCAAGGAACTCATGTAGCAAGGAACCATGATGGTAAAATCCCTATCGTTCAATTTAAATAAGGAATTAGGATCATTATGAACCTATTGTATAGAGCTTTAGGGGCATCCACTATAACTTATTTTGACCCCAAATGGGTTTCCTACATATATTTCATGGTGGAAGAGAAGCTAACTCTACTTATTGGAGAGCTGATTAGAATCTACTTGGGGAGACAATTTTATGGCATTAAGAAAAGGATAATCTAATAATTCACCATGATGTCCTATCTATTGGAATCATTAATGGCATCCACTAATATTCTTGGTGTCAAGAATTTGTCCTCCCACACCAAAATTACCATTTCCCATCACTATGTGAAGTTACACATTTTCAAGTATAAAGTTCATATGCAGTTCATTTGTGATTGTATATACCCTACTTTAGTCAAGAATATCATAAGGAACCCCATGCACAAATTGGACCCTCTTATAAAGAAGTATGTTTAACTCAAGGGAGATATTTGGTTTTATCTAGATTGCACCATTATCATAATATAAGGGATCATGACCCAACCATTCAGGTTACCTATCTATGTTCCACTCAAGTTGGCTACACAAGCAATTGCACACCAAATATTCCAAGAAATTGATAATATTTTTAGGGAGAAGAGGAAGGTCATTCTACATCCTTTCCCATTCTTGATTAGGAGAACTTTAATCTAGGACTAGAACAATTAGACATTATGTCCAGACATAGGGATGCCTTCTACTTTTAAAAGGATGACCTAAAGGAATGGGACCCCAATAACAAGGTTATCCCTACTTTGCAATCAAATAAACTAACCAAAGTAACCTATGAGCATAGGGTTGGATCATATGACCACTTTCACACCAAAGCTATAGACTTTGAGGAAGTCCTTGCTAGGTGCAGATAGTATGGTTTCAATCTTGAACATAGACTACCAAGAGAGGAGAAACTAGCTAGGGAGAGATGGAAAATGAACCCATTATAGTATCATCTAATATCTTCCACTTTTAATGCACCTCCAAGTCAGCCACAATAGTAAGCACTCCAAATTTAAGGACTTGGTGAGAAGAAACTAGAAGAAAGGAATCCAAGAGAAGGCCCTTCATCATTAACACATCCTCTAAAACTGTCTTCTCTAGTGGAACACTTTGATATGGTTGCCCTAGAACCATATGAGATGATGGACAAATTCTTCAAAGAACTTGCAAAGACTTATGGGTTTGATCAAGAAGATGAGGGAGCCATAACTGAGGTGGCACAATTTGAAATACTTGAAATAGATGAGGAAGAAAAGGGAAAATAAGTGGCATTGGAATTGGTCCCTATCACACAAAAGAAGAGGGAAGATGAGTTGGCCCTTGTCCCTAGGTCCTCCAAAAGACCAAAGGTGACATAGACCCATCCCACTAGTGAAGTAAATTTATTTAGTGATGAGTTCCCCATACATGGACCTATCATTATTGACTGGTTCATATACGGGAAACTCCAAAAGGTTCCTTCCCAATTACACTCACTATTAATTACTAGCTCTATAGGTGGAGATCCCCTTGACAATGGAAAACCCTAGATCGAGGAGCTCATGAAGGAGAAAGAAGAAAGAATAATTGTTCAAGAAACCAAAGAAAGTGGCAATAAAATAAAAGACTTAGGAGCATCAAGTGGAACTAGGATTGAAACCCTAGAGACACCCAAACCCTTTGAACTAGTGACCACTATCATGTATAATCTAGATACAATAGGGTTTGAAAGGGTGACAACCAAGAAAACTACCATTGGCACCGAGGATTTCACCTTTTAAAAGGTAGAACCTTTTGTAGACCTAACTCTTATATAAGGGAAGGTAGTAGGGGAACATCCCATCCACTAAGAGGATATGACAAGTTTGGTAGTGGCACAATCAGCAATGACCTTGGTTAGAATCTAGAGGATGCAATAAAGGATCACTAATCTAGAAAAGGAGAAGAAAGACTTGGAAGCATAGGTTACATTTTTAGTCCCTGAGGATATAATGAAATTACTAGATAAGTCCTTTGACACATTTGAAGGGTTGAAAGCCCTGAAGCTTAGATTAAATACCTTGACCCATAAAATTTGGAAAGCATAGGCATCCATCACTTAGTGGTATAACTCTATAGATCTAGCAACTAAATTGATTAATGTCCATCACACCAAGCAGGTCTAAGGCATCAAGATAATCAAGTTGAAGCATTTAAATGCCCTCCTACGAGTCATTGAAAATAAGATACTTGACTTAAAAAACTGGTGTGACAGTGTTAATAAATTCATGGAGGAGGACACAAGCTTGATATCAAGAATGGAGAAGCTCTAAAAGTCACTATTAGTAAGCCCTTATAAGACCAACATCATAGGCCTAGTGGATGATGAATCGTTGAAGCAAAGGGTCAGTACTTTCATTTAAAACATCAAGAACAACAAATGCTAGCCTATCAAAGATAATCAGATGGTCATTGATATCATCATTACATTAGGGAAGCAAATTACAGAGGCCTAATGTATTCAAGAACTTAAAGCCAAGAGTGACAAATAATTTAACACATTGACAGGTCAAGAAGAGGATTATCTGATGAAGTTTGTAGTAGATTTTGAGATAATAAGATAATAATATACTAATGTGAAGAACATCCTCAAGCAATAACCCAAGGGACCCACCAATGTAATATAAATAATATTCTTTTGTAATATATATGCTAGTCTGTTAGCATATATTAGTCCTTTTGTCAAAATTGGTGTATAAATCCCTTTGCATTGTGATATTTGTATTAAGGATAGTTTTCCTTATCACACCAAGGATGTTTTGAAAGTATAACTAGTATACTACTTATGTTTCCTATAAATAGGTAAAGGTTATCATTTTATAAAGAGAGAGACTCTGAAAAATTTGTATACAAAAGAGAATTTAATACAACTAAGGAATTCTGAAAAGAGTATCTGAATAGTTTGTTTAAAGCCAATACTGTCTCTCAATTGCATATTATTGTCTTAATTTTGAATGGTTTTCTACATTTTGAGCTACATTTTTTGTCACAGGGTTGTTAATTTGTGCTAATGCTATATTAACTAAAAATATTTTAGGTATACTTCATTTTATTTTCTCTGCATTTGGATGTGCATATGCTATTCAGGTTACAGTAGTAAAATTTTAAAGTAAACTTGGTTCTTACTTGTGGTTTATATATCTCCTTTGAAGCTTACCTAGTTTGTGATGCAATCTAAATTTATACTATTTTACACCAAAAACTGGTTCATGTATGCTCAAAGTAATTAGAACTTTGTAATAATATTGAGATGGGAATTTGCAATCACATTCTCTTTTCTACCTTACCCTTCCTTTTTCTATTTTTTTAAATCAAAACTCACCTGTTTAAAGATCATTGTTAATATCCATTTAGATTAATTTGTCTTCTTGAATTATCACAAAGATCCAGACCCTAGTGGCTCCCAACCACAAAATTAAATAAATATTGTGGATAGTTCCCATACTCTACTTCTATTCCACCACAAACATCACATAATTATCATAAATTACAACTCATGCCTTGTATTCTTTGAATCCTAAAATGAGAACTGTTCATCAACACTAAACAACTCCTGTTTGGTAATTAGAAGCATCAACAAGAGGACACTTTAGTGGCCTTTCCATAGCTAAGGGTATCCTTCATCTTGGATATTATTGGCCTACCCTTAACCAAAACTACTATGAATATGTGAAAAAGTGTGTCAAATGTCAATAACATGCTAATTTGCATCACACACCTAGCCATAGACTTCACAACTCTATCAATTTTTAGCTCTTTCCATAATGGGGTCTAAACTTCATTAGGAAAATTAACCCTCATTCTTCATAGTATCACCATTATATCATTACTATGACCAAATATTTTACCAAGAGGATATTCCTCTAGTCTTGACCAAAGTAGAAAAGATTGTCAAATTTATCAACCATCATATCATCTATCACTTTGGTGTTCCTCATAAGATTATCACTGATAATGTTAAATTATTTAAAAACAAGAAATTCTAGGGTCTATGTGATGCATTAAACATTAAGTTAATATTCTCCTTGCCTTATTTCCCCTAGTGAATGGACAAGCCAAAGCCTTTAAAAAAACTCTTAATAACATGCTAACTAAAATGGTTAATGCATCAGGTTAGGATTAGCATTTATGCATCCCCTTCACCTTATGGGCATATCACACTAGTATTATAACCCCTACAGGTGCTACACACTTTTATCTCATGTTTGGAGTAGAGTTTATCTTGCCTCTTGAAGTCCAAATCTCATCTCTTTGCATCTCTTTACAAGAGCTTATTTTAGAGGACTATTATCATCAAAATCATTTACCCCATATCAAGCTACTTGATAAGAATTGTCTAGAAGCCCTTACCCATCTCCATGTGTATCAAGATCTCATCAAGCATGCCTATAACAAGTACCTTAAAGTGAATGAATTCAATATTAGAGACCTCATCCTAAAGGAAAACCAACATGTCACTAATATGGAGAAAAGCAAGCAGGGCAAGTTTACTTTCAATTGGCTTGGCCCCTATATCATAACCCACAAGTATGGATTAGGAGCTTACTGGTTGTATTTTATTGAAGGCCACTTAGAACTTGAGCCCTTCAATGCTTTACATATGCATCCATTCTCCTATTAAGAAGGATGAAGCTTGCCTTTTATCTAATTTAAGCTCATCCCTTGCTATTTACCTATATTTCATCTCCCTATTTTAGGGGAAACCAATTAAAACCAAATCATGTGATGATTTGTCACCAATATAGACTTATCTTAAACAATGGGTATCATGGATCTACCCATGCTACTTTCCACCCCTTTATAGGATGGATTCCCATGATCATTGTCACCTAAACCTTTTCACACCTAATCAACCTTTTTGTGCTTCTAGTTTTGTCTTCATAAAGGTGAAGTACTAAGTCAACCTAAGTAAGTCTATGTCAATAAAAATAAAATAAAAATAACAAAATTCCTTGCACTAAAAATCATGGGCCATTCCTAGCATTCACAGACTGCTCTCTTAAATGACAACTATCGAAAATTTATTTAAAGGTGCTAAAATGTAAGGTAGACTGCTCACTTGAATGATAACTATCAAAAAGCATTGAAAAAAACAAATAAAATTGAACCATTGCCTTTAAGGATGGCTGAATAAAGAATTTTGTCAAAAACATAGAAATTTCATGAAAGCTTCCCATATCGATCAGCTGTCCATATACAAAAATCAACAAAAGGCCCATTATCAAAATCACAACAAAAGTAAACTAATTTTGAAAGTTGTAATTGGATTTGAAGTAACATACTAAGGTGGAAGCCATAATTAAATTTTACAAGTAGACTTCCTACATCAATCAGTATACATAGGGTTGACATAGGTTTGTTTATCCTAGTTCTTTGGACACCTACAAAAGAGGCATGCTAATCTTGTAATAGGGTTCCATTTTCACCCATTTCCCCTTGACACTATATGCAAGGGATTCTTGAGATTACTTGACATTATGTGGTCAAGACACCTTTTAACCAACTAACGAATGCTAATGTAAAGCTTTTGAAGGTCTTGTGTTCATTAAGCCAATCTAACTTTGATTTTGGTTTAGTCCTTGTCAATGAAGAAGCATTATGCCCTCTTCTTACCCTATTGTGACTAGTTGATATTTTCATGATGATGACTATCTCTTGATTATATTATTTAGTCTCTCATCTAGTGTTGTTGATTAGTTTACCTCATGTGTTTTACCTTAAGACAAATTGACAACATAGCATAATCATAATCATAACCATAAATGAAAGCCGTCTCATGCCTAAATAAGTAAGTCTATACCAACATATAATCAACCATAACATGAAGCATAATTCATAACCCATATACACATTAGACCATAAGCATTAAACATCAACATCAACATCAAACCATAAAATCATGAACATGAACATAAATTTTATATATATATATATATATATATATATATATATATACATATATACATATATATATATACATATATACATATATATATATACATATATACATATATATACATATATACATATATATACATATATACATATATATACATATATACATATATATATACATATATACATATATATATATACATATATATACACACACACACATATATATATATACATATATATATATATATATATACATATATATATATATATATACATACATATATATATACATATATATATACATACATATATATATATATATATACACATACATATATATATACACATATATATATATATATATACACATATATACATATATATATATATATACATATATATATATATATATATATACATATACATATATACATATATACATACATACATACATACATATATACATATATACATATATACATATATACATATATATATATATATATATATATATATATATATATATATATATATATATATAAACTCATGAGTTAAATAATCATAAAATGTGTACATGTAGATAGACAAACTCTCTCTTAAAAAAGTACATCTCATTTCATCATATTGTAGGCTAGAATCAAAATGATATACAAAATGTCATATTCTAGCTATATCTATGCCCCAAAGGCACCACTACCTCCTAGAGCACCACTAGATCCTGGTCCCTACCCACCTACTATACCTATCGATCCATCACTTGTCCCTGTCTGTCCAGATATAGACCCTACCTACTAACTTGGGGTCATCAAAACTACCCCACTTGCTAAGCTAGCTTGGTATTCACTTCATCAAGGTTCTTATGGACACTATGTCAAAATAATAGCCTCATAATATCATAACTCCTTTACCATATCCAGGTATCATGTCATGGGGGTAAAACTTATTGGTGTTACCTATATTACTATTATTCTTCCTGCTCTCTGCCTCAGAGAATCCCTCTCCTAGGTCACCAAACCTAGAGAAGTCCTAGCCTAATCCCTATCCCCTATGACCATTCTAAGTTGACCTTATAAGGTTGCAACTTGACCCTATAGTGTGACAATATAGCCCTAAAATGTGGTCACCTTCCCTTTTAATACTTGTATTTATCCCTTTGAAGTGGCTAAAGTCACCTTTGCCTATCTATCATGGCCATCTAGATCCACAACCATCAGCCTCACACCTCCATCATCTCCACCAACATTTATATCTATATATATGGGTTGGTACCATGCCATGTACCTATCTAAAAACCTAACATCATCTATCAATGCCCTATTTGGTAGCTCCTTATACTCTAGTAAAGTAGGCACGAGATGTGGCTCTAAAAGAAAAATCTTAGAATCCTCTCTCTTATACCTCAGGAATACACCCGTAATCCCCTATACCAAGACAAACCATCAATGTAACCTATCAAATGGGATCAACTCCACCTCCTTATCTCTTCTACCAAATATCCATGTATAGCTCTATAGTGAGAGTGTGCATCTTGTAACCTGGCCATACTAGAAACTGGTTGTAAGGCCTCCATATGATATATCCTATCATTAGTTCACCCTTGAACCACTCCACATAATAAGCTCCTCCTTCTACACCTAATGTGGAAAAATCACCCCTCCATCACATAAAGCCCATGGGGAAGTTAATCTATGTAAAACCTACCCACGATAATTAGACTGGCCTCAACACTTGAATGTGCTCGTAAGCCTAACATTATAGAACTAGGCTGTCACTAATACCATATGTATTATGGGCCTTAAACCCCCACAACTCCATGGATTTATATACAAGTAAAATAGGTACCTAACCAAATATCATCCACCATAAGTCTCTTCTCAGATGGAGCCCTCTGCTATAAAGCACTATACCTAAATCCCCTAACATGCCATCTGACTTGATCACTCTTGTCTCCATATAGTATCTCAACATGATCATCTAGCTCCTCTCACTTTATGTGGTATATCAGATCATCATGGAGTGGAAGTCAAGTTATCCTATGCATGTCCTCAATAAAGATAGTCATCTTTCTAGTCAGTATTAGGAAGGTGTTCATAGAGGGATCCCATCTCTTGATGAGTGCTACAAACATGAACACATCTTGAGGCACATGTTGATAGTGCTGCATTGCTCCTATCCCCATCTCCTCCATGTGGGCCCAATCAGCTGGGGTCATCCCCTATTGAATCTATGTGAATATGTGACATGTGGTCATACATTTGTATCTACTCCCTAGCCTACACCAAGTCAAAATCATGACTTAGTTCCCTACATAAAAATTATCTACCCTAAACCTTTATAGGATTGACCTATTCCCTTGTCTATCCTACTCATCTACCCATTAAAATTTCCCTTTAGAATTATATTTCCAACCTATGCCTAACACATAAAATTTCAATTTATCAAAAAAATTTAAGCACTTAGCAAAAAACATTCCCACCCTATCAACCATTGATGGTCATAGTGACCACTGATGGTCATAGTGACCACTGATGATTAGGCACCCATTTTAATATAGATGTCAACCATCGATGATCAAGCTTGACCATTGATGGTCACTATGGGCATTCCATAAATAGAACATACAAACCCTACCTAGCCTATACAACTATATAAACCACAACTAAACACCTTAATTTATTACCCTAAGCTATTCTCAACACCCATTCTACCTACCCACCCTACCAATTCCTATCTCTACTCATAATTTCACCCATAACCCACCAAAACCCTACCTAGGGCACAAAAAACCCTACTTGAGCATTTTAAACCTACCCTGACCTCCTAACCCAATAAAAATGCGTAAACTCACATCTATCTATTAAAATCAAAACACCCCTACTTTATTTCATGACCTCCATTATGGAGTTGGCCATAGACCTACTTGCCCTCATCCATACTCACATGCTTCCTACATCTTGATTGGTTAACATGGTCTACCTTAGCTAAATGCCAATTTTCCACCTTAGTATAGACCCTCAACAAATACCTTTGCCATAAAACACCTAAAACTAGAACTCAAAGTTAACCCAAAGTACAAGTACTAAATGGTAAAAAATGATTTACTTTTCACTTTTCACTAATGGTTTTTTAGGGTTTGCCCCTTGACCATTGATGGTCACCCTTGAGCACACTAACTGTCGATAGTTAGGATGCTCAACTTATTGCATTGCCCTTAACCAACCCTCTTTTAGCATAACCAACCATCTTTTACCAACCCATGGATATTACCTTCTCCACCTACCCCAACCACCTCATCATCTTACTGTTGGTCCATTTCAGCCCATCAAGTGCATGTTTTGTGACATCTTTTGATCTATAAACTGAAAATGCAAGTGTAGTACATCTGAAAAACACTCTTTCACGTTTAAGAGATCCTTCAATTTATCAATTTTTTTGTTTAATTTTGTATAAATAAATTAAAACCAAAATTAAAATGAAGATCAAAATTAAATAAAAATCAGAGAAAATCATAAGAATTCACCAACAAATTGATAATGGAGTTCGGCTTCAATAGCCTATGTCTCTGGGTCCGTTTAAAGTGAAGACCATTTCCAATAATTTTGTGCAACAAATGGATTCCAAAATCAATACAAGTCTTCAATCCACTTTCTCTGATCTTTGCTTGCCTATAATAATATCTCTTAGACCTAAAAATAATGGCCCAAGGCCGTACAAAGCAAGAATAAGACTCTAACCTTCTTAATTTTCTTTACACAGTCGGCTTTTTTCTCCCTCTTCAAATGGAATTTCATTCTTTAAATATCACTTCAACCCCTATAGCACAAGTGGTCAAAGGCTATTCCTTTTGTGCCATAGGTGCATGGTTCAAATCGTTGGCCTCCTCTTTTGGCACTTTGGGAACCGTCAGCCTCCTCTTTTGGCACCTTGGCTCATCTTTATCCCACATTTGTTGGGGAATAATTGATTACATGATTAAAATAAGTTGGTCAACTTCCTTTCAAATGCAAACATCTACTTTGTAGGAGACTTAGGTGCTATCTTAGGCCCCCATTGGACTTGGTCCTTGCATGGTTTATGTGGTGACAATTTGATGATGTGGCAACTGATGCGTGTTGGTTGGTGGCTTCAATTTACAAAGTGATAAATAATTATCCCACATTGGTGGGGTTTGAACAACATTTGAAAATTGAATATAGTTTCTCAAATAATAACATATGAAGATTAGGAGGCCAAGGCACCCCTCCACAAGAGTGTGTCAACCCTCCTTGAGGGCCCCCAACGAGCAAATAGAGGGGCCCACAGATCCTCATATGACCGCCTATCGAAGACCGGAGGTTAAAAACAAACACCAAACCAAATTTTTGTTTTTACACTAATTAATATTGCCATGTGTCAAATGGCTATTGGACCACTTGGCATATTTAAATAGTGTCATGTCACTTTTGACACCCATTATTCACATGTCGTAAGATTTCTTCAACTAGCTATATCTCGAGCATCCAGACTCCATTTTTTGTTCCAAAAGAAGTGCTAGAAAGCTCTTGATGAATTATTTAATGTGCAAATAGTTTGATCAGAATTTGAAGACTTTTAAAATAGAACGGTACATGGATCTACCTGGATCATTCCTCCCCACTAGGAACTTTTGGACCTCTGAAAGTTGAAATTAGTTGGTAATGAGGTGAGGTTATTTTTCCCTCACCTTTCTAACTTCCATCCATTTGGCCTTGTTTGGGTGCATCCCTTTGAGACCAACACGAAGATATTCAATAGTACGTCTTTGCAAAGTCTGCATATTCCTATCAAGAATAGTATCTTCCTACAATTTTGTTAGATATTTAGGAGAAAAATCATCAACGAAAGGAATGGATACACTTTCATCATGATCAATTATCATTGGAGGCTCATAGAATTTCAAATTTTTGACATTTACAACTGAATAAATCTGCATGTAAGATGGTAAATCTAATGAAAAAGCATTTGTGCCAATTTTTTCTATTATCTGAAAAGGACCATACCAGATTGGTTTCAACTTTTTACCTTCACCTACCAGTCTTTCCTTATTGATGTGAAGCCATACCATATCACCTACAACAAATTGGTGATCAATACGATGTTTTTCATGTCTGGCTTTATACTTGGCTTGACTTTTCTCAAATTGAGTATGAACAGTCTGATGTATGAGCTATATTTATTCAGTGAACTTCTTAGCTTGAATGGATTCTTTTGGTTCACCAACACCTGTATCCTGTCCATAGCAAACATCTAGAGGAGATTTAGGCAAGTATCCATAACAAACTTCAAATGGAGATTTCATAGTAGAAAAATGAAGTGCCTAGTTATATGCATACTGTATGTAACACAATTGTTCATCCCATAACTTTGGATGTTTATTGCTATAACCCCTAAGAAAATGTACCACAATATGGTTCACAACCTCTATTTGCCCATCGATTTGTGGATGAAATGCAGTGCTCTTTTTTAATTTACTATCCATTAGTCCCCACAAAGTTGACCAAAACTCCCCAATAAATCGAGAATCTTGATAAAAAATAATTGAAGTAGGAAAACCAAAATGAACCCATACATGTTTAAAGGACAAGTGTGTAGTGCCTTTGCCAGTAATTTTCTTAGTGCAAGAAGTCAAAACACACATTTTGCTAAATCTATCCACAACCACATATAAATAGTCATGTTTTCTTTGTGTCATAGGAAATCCCCCCACAAAATCCATGGAGATACTTTCCCAGGGGTGAGTAGGAATAGGTAGAGGAGTGTAAAGTCCCAGTTTCCTGTTACTAGGTTTACTTGTGGCACAAAGAGTACATCCCTTAATATATTTAGCAACATTTTCCTGCATATAAGGCCAATAACAATACATTTTCAAATGTGCAACCATTTTAGCAACTCCAAAATAACCATAAATAAGAGAAGTATGTGCTTATCTAATCATGTGGACCCTCTCATTTTGAGGAATACATAGTTTACCCAAATGATACAAAAAATCATTATGTACATGATAGTCCAATTCTTCTACTTGTCTGCTACTCATCAAGTCTTTATAAACATCCTGAAAATCAAGATCATTAACATATTGTTCTTTATAACTTTCATGAGACAAAGAACCATGTTGTAAAAGAATAGATGCAACAACCATAGGAGGCCTAGATAGCATATCTGCAACCTTATTCTGAATACCTTTTTTATACTTGATCACAAGATGAAATTGTTGTAAGAAACCCATCCAATGAAAATGTCTAGATTGTTGTAGTTTGGTTTGTGATTGAGGATAATATAAGGGCTGATGATCTGTATGTATTATTATTTCTTTGGCTATTAATTAATGTTTCCATTTTTTAACACTTTGAACCAATGCATACAATTCCTTATCATAAGTTGGATATTTTCTTACTACACTTGTAAAGGTTTCAGAATGATAACAAAGTAGTTTCTTACCTTACATTAAAATAGCTCCCATAGCATACTCACTTGCATCCATCTCAATCTCAAATGGTTGTTGTATATCAGGAAGTGCCAAGATTGGAGTAGTACTCATCTTTTCTTTCAAAGTGTTGAAGGCTTTTTGATGTTTGCCTCCCCACTAAAAGACCTGTTTCACACTTGTCAAAGAATGCAAAAGTGATGCAATATATGAAAATTGAGCAATAAAATTTTGCCAAAACTGTACTGCACCAAGAAAACTTCTAACCTCAGTTGTGTTTGTGGGTGTAGGCCAATTAACAATGACTGCCACTTTTGCAGGATCAATTTTCAGTTCACCATGTCCTACAATGTAACCCAAGTACATCAAAGAGGTCTTGCCAAATTCACATTTTGACATTTTTAGATAATTTTTTTCCCTTCGTAATACATCCATGACTTTCTTAATGTGGATCACATGCTCTTCCCAAGACTTGCTGAAAATCAATATATCATCTAAGTAAACTATAACAAAATCATCAAGGAACTGTCTAAAAACATCATTCATCAATCTCATGGATGTAGTTGGGGCATTACACAACTTGAAAGGCATAACAAGCCATTTAAACAACCCGTATTTTGTTTTGAAGGTAGTTTTCCACACATCACCTTCATTAATTCTTACTTGATGATATCCACTTCTCAAATATAGCTTAGTGAAATAAATAGCATGTTTTAATTGATCCAACAAATCATCAATATGAGGAAGAGGGTAACGATTCTTAATAGTAATTTTGTTTAAGGCATGAAAATAAACACACATTTGCCAAGTGCCATCTTTCTTTAGCACCAAAATAATTAGCGAATCAATAGGAGATGAACTTGGACGAATAACACCTCTATCGAATAGCTCCATTACCTATTTTTTGATTTCTTCATTTTCCACTACTGATAACTTGTACATGCCAATGTTAGGGAGAGGAGAATCTTGCAATAGCTGAATTTCATGTTGAACTCCTCTTTAAGGGGGCAAGCCCCTAGGATCCTGAAATACATCATCATAAGTAGAAATGATTTCAACCAATTCATTCTTGTGTCTAGGATCACAATTTTCCAAAGCTTGAGAATATTCTTTTTCCTTAGACTTAATCAACATGAGACAAAAAGTCTTACTTGAATTAAATAGTCTTTTCATTTGCCCTGTTGTAACCAAGGAAAGACTTGTTCTAATGTGATGTGCTCTAACTATATATTTAATGCCATCCTTAACAAACAAGTACTTATTCTCCTCTCTATAAAAGATTGCTTTTCTATCATAAAGATATGGGCTTCCCAAAACAATCCCACATATGTCCAATGGGACAACATCCAACTCAACCTCATCTACAAACTTGGATGTGATGGCAAACCTTAGTCTACAAGTTTGTGAGACTTGTAGCTTCACATTGTCACACACCCAACCTAGTGGATAAGGCTTCAGATGGGGATTGGTTTGTAAGCTTAACTTCTTAACAACCTCTTCAGAAATTAAATTTGCTTGTGAACCACTATCAAATAGAGTGTCAATCTTAGTATGTTTTGAAACAACTCTAATATGGAACAATTCATTTCTTTTCTTATCAACATGCACAAAATTTTGTTTAGAAGAAGATGCATCATTTGATGACTTAGTGCTAGAAACTGAAAGAGAAAAATATTATGTAATCCCATAGCTATGATCTTAGTTTCATCACCTAAATCTGAACCTAAGTCCTAAACCATAGCATTAGCCTTATTTTCTTTCTTTTGAAACCTCTTAGGCCTTAACTTAGGGTGTAGTTTCCAAAACTTAGACTCATCATGATTTTTCTTGCAATGATTACAAAATGGTTTTCCTTCTTATTTTTTAACAATAAAAGTGGATTTCCATTTACCCTTTCCTGATGAACTTTTCCCTTTGGATTACTTAACATTAGATTTCTTAATTTTAACTTTAGAAAAAGATTCTTTTGATTGTTTTCCTCTAGCCTCTAAATGAGTGGCTTGAACACATACTGCATCTAAATTAGTGGGATTAAACTTAAAAATTATATGTCTTAAGTAACTATGTAGCCCACCTATATATTTTTGTAGTGTTTCTTGTGTGTATAGAGGAACATTCAAAAGTAAAGCTTTTTTTTCTAAATTCTTGTGTATAATCTTGAACATTTTGGCCTTTTCCTTGTCTAAAACTTTGTCAATCCATCATGGCTTATTGCATATAGCCTAAAGGATAAAATTGCTTTCTGAGTTCTTCAATAAATTCATTCCAAGTAGAAATTGAGTTACCTTTTTGAGCGCAGCTTCCTTCAACTTACTCTCTCACCAAGTGAGAGCTGTGCCTCCCATACGAAGAGTAGCCAAATGAATTTTTGACTCATCCCCTACAATCTTTTGGACCCTACAATAAACTTCAATCTACTTGACCCAATTATCCAAATTTTTGGCATTAACTTCACCATTATACATTGGTAATTCAAACTTAATATCCAATTTTAGTGAAGGGAGAGATTCCACAGTTCTTTTACTGTCATCTGATGAAGAAGGTTTTTTGGTTTCTTTACCTTTCAATTCTTGTGAATCACCTTCTTTTTCATTCTTGGATTTTCTTTGTTTATCACGATATAGTTCCTCAACCATGCTTCTCATATCCATGAAAGCTCGGCAGAAAGCTTGTTTGAATTCCATCTCTTCTTTGGCCATCCTTGAAGCATGCCTTGAACCAATCTCCAGATTATAGTCAATGATTTTTCCTTCACCCTTTTGGGATTTAGGCATTGTTAACATACACTAGCAATCACTATTAAATAACAACCACTCTGATACCAAAAATCTGATCTGTAAACTGAAAATGCAAGTGTAGTACATTCAAAAAACACTCTCATGTTTAGGAAATCCTTCAATTTCTTGATTTTTTTGTTTAATTTTGTATAAATAAATTAAAACTAGAATTAAAATGAAGATTAGAATTAAATAAAAATTAGAGAAAATCATAAGAATTCACCAGCAAATTGATAACAGAGTTCAACTTTAATAGCCTACGTCTCCGGGTCCGTTTGAAGTGAGGACCATTTCCATTAATTTTGTGCAACAAATGGCTTCTAAAATCAATACAATTCTTCAATTCACCTTCTCTGATCTCTGCTTTCTTGTAATAATATCTCTCAGACCTAAAAATAATGGCCCATGGTCATATAAAGCAAGAATAAGACTCTAACCTTCTTAATTTTCTTTACATAGTTGGATTTTTTCTCCCTCTTCAAATGGAATTTCATTCCTTAAATAGCACTTTGACCCCCATAGCACAAGCGGTCAAAGGCTATTCCTTTTGTGCCATAGGTGCACAGTTTAAACCGTCGACCTCCTCTTTTGGTGCTTTGGGAACTGTCAGCCTCCTCTTTTGGTACTTTGGCTCATCTTTATCCCATATTTGTTGGGGAATAACTAATTACATGCTTAAAATAAGTTGGTTGGCTTCCTTTCAAATGTCAATGTATACTTTGTAGGAGACTTAGGTGCTAGCTTAGGCCATCATTAGACTTGGTCCTTGCATGGTTTGTGTGGTGATGGTTTGATGATGTGGAAACTAGTGCGTGTTGGTTGGTGGCTTCTTATTACAAAGTGATAAATAATTATCCCACATTGGTGGGGTTTAAACATCATTTGAAACTTAAATACAATTTCTCAAAAAATAACATATGAAGATTAGGAGGCCAAGGCACCCCTCCACAAGAGTGTGTTGACCCTCGTTGAGGGCCCCCAATGAACAAATAGTGGGGCCCACATATCTTCATATGACCATTTGTCAAAGATCAGAGGTTAATAACAAACACCAAACCAATTTTTTTTTTACACAAATTTATATTGCAATGTGTCAAATGGCTATTGGACCACTTGGCATATTTAAACAATGCCACATCACTTTTGACACCCATTATTCGCCTGTCACAAGATTTCTTCAACTAGCTATATCTCGAGCATCCAGACTCCATTTTTCATTCTGAAAGAAGCACTAAAAAGATCTTGATGAATTCTTCAATGTGCAAATAGTTTGAACAAAATTTGAAGATTTTTAAAATGGAATGGTACATGGATCTACCTGGATCATCTTTTGCTTGGTCCTTTAATCATAGTGACACTATTGCTATGATTGAACCTTTTTAAAATTATGCCACCTCATGTTTACCTAACCTACTTATATATTTTTGGGAGCACTTCCTACCTTAGATACCCATGATACTTAAACTATTTTTGTTTTCCATGGGAGCACTTCTTAACTTTGATACCCACTAAAACATTGACTTTGTTTAGGAGACTAATAAGTGTACCCAACCACCAAACCTAAATGTAGTCATGTAATACATTGGTAACTTGTCCTTATAACACTAACTTTTATTATTTTCAACTAAGGCAACTTAGTCTTTACATGATCTTTTCTATCACACCTTTTATAACCGCTTTCACACTTGTTTGTGCTTTAGTGCCCCCTTTCATCTATCTTCATCATCCCCTTCATCCAACCATGTCAAACCCACACCCAATTCAATTCACCTCATCACTTCCCAATTTAAGGGGGAACACATCCCCCATATTCAAGCCAGTTGGACCTTTTGACCTATAAATTCATTTTTGTTTTATAGCTTATTGATTCAAGCTACACAATAAAAAGGGGTAAAATGTATACATAAAAAATCCATGTACCATGAATCTGAATGTCATAATAACCCTGGAGTACCTTAGGACCATTTGACCCTCTAAACCCCTAATATAGCTTACTGATATTTAGTTTGGCTAAACTAACTTAGCCTAAATTTTTACCCTTTTTTACCCTTTACCTTTGACCATCGATGATTAGGTTGACTGTCGACAGTCACCCTAACCATCGACAGTCAGGGTCCACCTTCTTAACAACTAACATGAAAATTCACCCACTTTGATTTTCTAAAAATAGCTTATCTAATCCTTGTTGTGATCTATTGTATGTGTGAGTTAAATTTAGGAGGCCCAATTCATGTGTTGTTGTAACTCTCTTAGTTTGCTTAAAATAAGAGATGAGAAAAGAGGTAAATCTGTCTACAATTATTATCAAGAGTTTATACATCTTGGATTTTATTTTTTTAGGTCAATTTCCATAAACAATCCAATAATCTAGTAATCATATTAGAGAGCCAATTTTCCATTGCCTCTCCACCAAGCTCTTAAGTACCGTTACTCTATCAAAGTTGAGCTAGATTTTACCAATATGGCAACTATATCAACCATCTACCCAATCAACTTCTAGTAATACAAGTACTTATTTATCAATATTTATTTAATTTATTTCCATTTCACAATCAACTTAGGTCTTACCCATCTCTCAAAATCCATCTTTTGGATCTTGTTAAATAGCCTTTATACCAACCTAAATCTAGACATAGTAAACATTGACAATTGATTCAACCACTGATGGTCTGTCCAACCATCGATGGTCACCTTGAATACTGATGGTCATCTTAACCACTGACGATCAACCCAACCACTAATGATCATTGTGGAAGAAAAAACCAACAATCTAATTTCACCTACCTATACCCAATCAAACCTAATTTTCTATATTCTTGTATGTTTACAAACCCTGTCTAATTTTCTAAAGTAGACCCTAACCCTTTAGTACTAGTATTAATTATTTTATCACTAATTTAATCATTTCTAACATATTTCTTAGCAAGTATTCTTGTGCTAAATTTTAGTACCTTTTAATTATTAATACAAGTAACTTCTATTCTATTTTATAAACTTGATTGTTTAAAATATTTGGATTGATAGCCCCCGAGGAAGCTCTTACTTTTGGGATCTAGCTATCGTTAAGCAATCCACCTAACTATCTATTGAACAAACAAGTTTACTTTAGTGCTTTCTTATCTATAGGTCATCCTCTTAAACCAAAGAGGATATTTTCACAATATTCTGATTTCAATGTTGTAATATCAATCAAGATTTTCAACCATACCCATACTTAGTTTCTTCTTTTTTCCTTTCTGATAATAAGCAAGAAATTCACTAAAATAGATCCTATCAATTTGACCTTTCAGCACCCAAACCCAATACACAGTAACTATCAATGGTCACTCTGACTATCAATAATCTATCCAATCACTGATAATCACCTCAACCACTGATAGTCACCTTAATCTCCAATGATCTCACCAACTACTGATGGTTACTATGGTATAAAATAACAACAAGCTATTTGCATTTACCTATCTTCAACCAAATCTACTTTTCTTTTTGTCTACCTCTTCACAGACCTCCAACTTATTTTATGAATTGCACCTAAACTATTTATCATTAGTATTGACCTACTTATTTATATATTAGTCATTTTTGATCATTTCTTTATCGAGAAATTCTTGTATTCAAGTTCAATAGCTTCTGATTATTGATGCAAGTACTTTATCTTTTGTTTTATAAACTTAATTAATTAAAACATGTGGATTGGTAACCCCAGAGGAAGTTCTTACTTTCAAGATCTAACTATTGCTAGGCAATCCACCTAGCAATCTATCTAACCAATCATTTTATTTAGTGCTATCTTATTTGCAGGTCATCCACCCAAGCCAAAGAGGAGCTCTCCACAATCATTTGATTTAATGCATGCATAACCAAACAAGTTTTTCAACCATACATGTATCTAGTTTCTTCTTCTTCCTTTCTAAAAATATAAGCTTAAATTCATTAAAACATTTTGGTATGCCCAATGGGACCTTGAGTCTCTACTTAGTTTTATTTTCTTTGCATCTTCATGCTCTTCTCCTTATTATGTGCTCATAAATGAAATGGAAATTTATTTTGGGTTTAAAATCAATTACATACATTGGTTGCTTGCAAGTTTAGCTAACATATTTTAAATTAGAGCAAAGTAATTCAATTATAATATCACTTTTATTTCACACACTAAACCAAACCACCTACATCAATTGAACATCAAACAACTTGAGACAAGGCCTGACTAGGATTTCATCACCTAGAAATCACCTTACCCTTTCTAGATGATCCTACTTGGAGGTCATTACTAAATGGAGAACCAATTCATCTCTCTAGTTGAGTATAAACTCTAGAAATCGATATATGTTTGATAACCATACGACACCCTTATCATTGTGGTGTGTGAAGTGAGGGGGTAGACCATAATACCAAGCCATATATTAATTTCTAATATAGATCTTTTTGAGAGCCTAAACATAACTTGAAACCAACCATAGACTTATTTTCTAGTACCCACTCTACAAACCAATTTTAATCACATAATTTCTTACAAAGCTTAAGGCATAAGCCAAAAGAGAGACTAAAAATAACTCTAGGACTTAATGTACTTTTGAGTGTGTGTTTCATTTCCTTACTTATTTCTTATCTTCTCTTTGTTTGAGTGGTGAGATTGTTTTTGTATTTTCTCTCCCTTATCTTGTATGGTTCTAACTCTCTAGTAATGAAAGAACCTAGCAGAACAAAAATTGATCACCTAGTGAATCAACCTCTTCTACCTTCTCATCCATGGAGTACATTTATGAACTAGAAAATTATCCTTTAGGAAGCCCTTATTTCCCTCAAGAAGTCCCCTAAGGAGATAAAAACTTTACCACCTTCTTAGATAATAATTTTTTAGCCCTTTAGTATTATCGTAACACCATGCCTCACTATACCCCTATTTTTAGTTCCACCTATGGACCTTCCTTATGGCATGCCTTCCCACCTTATGAAAACTCTTTTATTTCCACAGTCACCACCCAACCATTGACTACCTAAGCCTCTTCATCTACCAACAATCTTTTTGATACCACTATGGAAAACTAACCTTCCCAACCTAAAAACACCCTTATACCTTCCACCACCAACAACAACTCCTCTACCTTAGGAGAAAGCCAACTGCTAGCCACCTATACTCCCCTCACCATGGGAGTACCTACCACTGGCATTGCAAAGCTTCCTTTGCCTAACCCAAATTCTCTAACCACTACCCCATTTCAAAATCTTGTGGTGTCCATACCTTTTACCTTACCACTAATCAGTATAAAGGTCACTACCCTTCCTTTTATTACCAACCTAACCACAACTTATACCCAATAGGTTCCCATTGCACCAAACCTGGGTTACATCCCTAACCCATAAGGGCATGTACCTATACCCACTATCCAACCACCTAAATCCACCTACCCCTACATAATATCCACCTAACCACCTGTGTCCAAATATTAATAATTGGTAACTTCTCAACCCCCTACCAATTATCAATATGTTACCCAACCACAACACCAATATGCACATTACAACCTTTTAGGTGCACAAACCCAAGTAAATATAATGAAAATTCTCTTGGATAAAATGACTACCTTAGAATCTCTCATTTTAGGATCTCACAACATCTTATCATATGACCAGATATGCAATGAAACCATTCACCTAGCTGTCCCTATCAGACCATATCCCCTTTAGTGGGAGCTTCCCAAATTTTCTAAGTCTTAGAGTAAGGAGGATCCCAAAAAACACCTCAAGGTATTTAGGAATGCATGCTATTTGATTGCCTATGATGATGCCCTCCTTCTTTGTACCTTCTCCATATTCCTATTTGGTCTAGCATTGGATTGGTATAGTGCCATTACCAAACATTCCATCTTCTCCTTTACCTAGTTAGCTCAAATTTTCTTCGATCACTTTTCAATAGACATCTCCAAAAAAGTTTCCATCATTGACCTCTACTCTAACTTGTAATTTGATGATGAATCCATTGCATGTTTTTTAGCCCATTAGATAAGCTTAATCAATCAACTTTCCTTCTCCTTACCCCAACCCAAAATGATAGAACTTTTTGCTTGGGTATGTGTCAAGCACATCTCTTCCACATTACATGTTCATAGATTTAGAACATTTGATGAAGATTTTACCATGGCACGTAAACTATGAAATAGAGCCATTGATGAAGGAAAGATAAAGTTGAAAAACAAAAACTCTACCTATAAAACTAATGAGGCCTCCTCCTCTAAACCAAGAAACTAAACTAATACCAATGCCAAGAGCAAGGGAAATACAAATATGGTTGTCCTTAAAACTTTTTTTCCACCATTTTTCAATCACCCAAAATCCTCTAGCCCCTCAAAATAAAACATGAGGAACTAAAACTAAAATAGTTATAAGCAATTTACTCCACTTGGAGAATCTTATGCTTTAGTCCTAAAGAAGTTGCTGAAAGTTAATATTATAAAACTCCATCCCATCAAGCCACCTCAAAAATTTAATTCCTCTCATCATGAACCTATCTATTGTCAGGATCTAGGAAGCACAATTGATTACCAAGCAACTAAACATGTGGAATTAAACCAAAATCACAAGTAACTAGAATTTAGAAACAACATAGAATATGAGAGACAATACCCAATTGTATTAATACTCTTCCAAAAGGAAATACAACAAAGAAGATTGCCACAGTCTTCTTCCTTACACACCTCTAGGGCTCTCACACCTCTAGGGCATAAATAATAAATCTCTTCAAGAGCTCACTCTCTCTCTTATGGTCCCAACACACAACTCAAACACAGAGTTGGTGTTCACCTCCAACCAATCAGTATCCACTACTGCTAGTACACCGAGTATACACACATACTCAACTGAGTACACAATGTACTCCAAGTAGATCTCCCATGAACTTGCAACAACTTGTAACTCAAATGATCTTACTTTGGAAGGATCTACCTCACCTTCCTCTTTACTCTCCAACTGAGTACACACCGTACTCCAAGTAGATCCCACCTGATCTTGCTCCCTATTGTGTTGCTATCACCTTGATCCTACTGCCACCTACAGATCAACCTGGTTCTGCACACCTGCAAACCTAGACCTCACACACACATACACCTGTAGATCAATGATATTACTTACCATGCAGATCTCCAAATGTGGCCTTGTACACCTGTTGACCAAGATCCTACATACATGAAGAATCCTTCTGATTCTCCA
Source organism: Torreya grandis (assembly GCA_037957365.1). NCBI lineage: Eukaryota > Viridiplantae > Streptophyta > Pinopsida > Cupressales > Taxaceae > Torreya > Torreya grandis. Next base: position 1,229,101 of record JARHVA010001504.1, read on the forward strand.
AACCAACACCCACACTTGGCACTGTGGCACTAGGAGGAACACACCTTGCTCTCTTCACTCTGAAGGAGCTAATATTTGCTCTCTTACTCTCTAGCACAAATTACAATATAGCCCATGAGTCTATTATATAGATCTCATGTAAACAATAATTAGACATCCAATTACAATAATTAGATCCACAGATCAAGACTAAAATTAGCCTTCTTCATGCAAACAACCAGTTCATTAATGAACTATCTATGGAACTCATAGTTCAGAACCGCATAGGCGACCGACATTGGTCCCTATCTGCCTGGGGGTGACCGACGTCGACCGATCCCTGACCATCATCGATAGCTTCCTGTCTCCACCTGATCGACGTCAATTGGCCTAACCGACGCTGGCGACTGTGACACTTAGCACCCTCCTCCAATGTCTGCATCAGTGAAGATTTTAGCTCCACAACCTAACAGCTATTACAATGAGAATGACCTATGTGCTTTCCATTGAGTGGTGGGGCATGATGTTAGTAGGTGTAATACCTTCAAAGGCTTTGTCTAAACCCTCATTGACAAGGGGGATCATATGTTGGATAAACCCAATGCACCTCTGAACCAAGACCTTGAAATTTTTAGAAACCTTTATCTAATAATGCACCTACCAAAAATGAGAATAGCAAAGTTGAGTTTTCTTATGATTCTCACACCATCAATATGGTTCTTAACACACTCATTGATGAAAAATCTACTACCTAATCTACCTGTTATTATCCTTCTCAACTACTGAGGTAGTGGAGTTACCTTTTCTTCCTTTATAGACCTAAAATAAGGAAGCACCCCTTTTTCCTCCATTTCTTTAATTATTAGAGTCATCAACCCCTTCTTCAACTAACATACTGAATTAAACAACCATCACTACATTACCTTCTTGTTTAGCTACCGAGCAATTTACTTCCCCCTTAGAGAGCATTCCCAAGGAAGAAACCACCAATATTGAACCTCCCACATAAGAACCACCTATCCAAACCTTGCATCTTTTGATTGAGGAAGTGGACAAGGTCACCATCCCCCCTTTTCAACCTATGGGTTTATCTTTCGAGTCCACTACCTAGGGAACAAGACTGGTCTATAAACCATTCTTTAGATTAGTTCAGAGGTTAGAATTTGTCTCCAAACTTGATTTGGATCAAGGCACCTTTTGTTAAAAATTGGGGATCCCTTACATAACCAAACAAGAACCTCCAACCACACCTTTGGAATACCAACCCACCACTTATATTATCCAAACCCCTATCTTATCAACCAAACTAATACAAACCTCTACAAACCCAACCATTTCTCAACCATCTAAAGCAACCAAATCCCAAACAACCAAATTTTCCTCTCTAACCAAACCCACCAAACCAAAAAAAAAACCTTAGCATATTCCCTATGTAGAGCCTTAATCACCCATCCTTGAAACTAGATTTCACCTCACTCACCAAGCACCAAACCAAATTAACTAGGGAGGTAAAGAAACCAAAAGGCTAGAGGGACAAAATTCTACCTCCCTTAACCTTGACCTCTATTTTGGGGCCTCATCACTCTACTTTGATTAAAAATCCAACTATCTCAACCAAAACCTAACCACCATTATTGGTTACGTTGACACACTTGTTTTTTGATGCATCAATATTCATTAAGCCATTAATAACCAAACTACCTACCCTAAAAAATCTTACCTCTAATTTATCAACTTCCACCTTACCAAAACCAAATACATCAACTAAGAATGCCATTGTCTTGCCCAAAACCTCTACCATTCCTCAAAATACTTCCATCTTACCAACTCATGCCAAAACCTCTAAACCCTCTTCACCTTTAGTTGAGTCTTACTTAACTATTTTCCAAAGGTTACTACAAGCCTCTTACTTGAACTTACCCCCTATCAGGACATTCAACCTTCTTGGTCCAAAACCAATCTGAATAACAACCACCAAGTGTGTTCTTATCATAAGACACTAAGGCATGACACAAAGAACTATAAATCTCTCCAAACCATAACCCATCAGCTGTATGATGAGGATGATCCTTTAATAGAAGAACCTCCCATGAGCCCATTACTAATACATCAAATAAAAACCACTACCCAATGCCTACCTACTCCCTCACACTCACCTTAGAGTGATGAGGAACCAAACCAGTCTCCTGCCCCAACTCTTCCCTCTATCCATACTATCCATGTAGTCATATGATCACATGCTCAACAAAAAGATAAGGGGAAGGATAAAGTGTCCATACCATGCACATACCCATCTTATACCTCCCAATCAATTCAAAACCAAGCACCTTCACATTCATCCAAACCCAAGGTATTTATCTTGGGTACCTCCCAATCCAACCCCACCAAATCAATCAAGAGAGTGGTTCTCAAACAACTTCACTAGACCCCAACAAAGATGAGCTTATACGAATTGATCTCTACCTCACCTCATCATCACCAAGCAATGATAAAAATATTTCAATCAATAGAGGTCCAAACTAAAGACCCTCAACCTCTAGTTATCTTTATTGGTTCTCTCTAAATTTCCAACCTTATCTCTTTTAAGGATTCATAAATACCTTTTATCCATCCATATGACACAAATCCCCCTCTATTACTTCCTACATTAACCAAACCTACATCAAATAGGTCATGATTGATGGGGTATCCAATATTAACATCATCTCCTTCCATGTTTATGATCAACTCAAACTACCAAACAATGTCATGTCTAAAACCTCAGTCAACCTTTGATCCTTCAACGACACCATGGACACTATTTTAGGAACTATTGTCCTTCATATCCATTTAAGACCTCACACACTCATATATCTCTTCTATGTAGTGGAAGGAAAATTCTAGTATAATGTTTTGTTAGAATGACCTTGGATCTATTCCATGGGTTATGTCCCCTCTGCCCTTCATCATTACATCACATTTGAGCATGAAGGTCAGGTTGTCACTATACAAGTTGACCCAATCCCCTTTTTGTCATTCAACATGAATTATAATCACAACAACATTCTCCTACCTCCATCTATCGCACCCTCATTGACCAATAAAATCCCTCAACCACAAAGGATGAACCCATATCTTCTTTTACCAACATGGCATCTACTAGCTCTTCCATCCCCTTAGACCAAATTTCCTACATAAACCACTTGGAATCAACATTCCAATGTCTTTCACTAGGGGGATATCACCTCCTCACCCTTGATGATTTCCATACTCCCCAAGAGTATGGGAAACTTGACCACCAACCTAGGTATGACCCCACTATCAAAGCTATTGTTCCCTTTGGACCTTCAAACTATCAAACCCATCTTATCTATGGAGGACTTTACAAACCACTTGACACTTCTATCACCTCCTTTTTGCCTCGACCATTCACTTCTAGCTTTGGCCTAGGAGGACTTGACACTTTGTAATAAATACATCCACAAGTGTGTTTAGAAGGGATTTGGACTAGGATGATATGAGTATGGCCCACATGAGTTAATTTCCATTAAAACTAGAAAGCCTCATAAGAAACATGACCTTGGTTTCATTATACCTAACAAGAGGAAAACCAAACCACCTACCATCACCATCATTGAGGAAGACATTCCTTCCTCACCAACCCTTTTTCCTCTTGAGTGTGTGGATGATGACATCATCCCACCTAATTTTTTTCATTAACATGATGAATCTTAGACCCCTAACCTATCAAAAAGATGGGTAAATCGTAACCATCCCTGTGACTTATCCTGAGATGATAGGAGCTGACTCTCCTACCATTAATACCATTCAGTGTCAGGATGATGATTCTATTCTCACCTATCTTGGTGCCCTAGATTATTCCATCCACAAATATCTTCCTTTAGAGACATCAACCATGTTGAATGAATCCACCATGGATATCAAATTGAGCACTTCTAACAACCCTCATATTTTCAAACTTGGCCAATCATTGAATTTTAATGAACTTAGAACTTCCCCTCCTTCCTAAAAGATCATAAAATAGACTTTACTTGGTCATATGATGACATGCCTATAATTGATCCTTCCATTACCACCCATAACATAGTCACCAACCATGATGCCAAGCCCAATAAGAAGAAACTTTAATAAATGCACCCTCGCATAGCTCTTCTCATTAAATAACTTTAATATCTCCTCTCTATCAATTTCATTCAACCCATTGACTATTTCCAATGGGTTTTGAATGTCATGCCTATCACCAAAGCCATAGGGGGACTACACATGTGTGTGGACTTTTGTGACCTCAACCATGATTTCCCCAAAGATGATTTTTCTATACCAAGCATTGACCAACTAGTTGATCTTATGGCTGACCATGAGATGTTATCTCTCATGGATGAATTCTTAGGTTACAATCAGATCCTAGTTACCCCCAAATATCAACACAAAACTACCTTTATCACCCCATGAGGAACCTTATGCTATAGGTTCATGCCTTTTGGACTAAATAACATTGGTGTAATCTACCAACATGATATGGTCTACATCTTCCATGAACTTATCCATAAGATTATTGAAGACTACGATATCAGAAGGATCATTTAGTTGTTCTCAAGATTATCTTTGAGCAACTCATCCACTACCATGTCCACCTTAACCCAAAGAAGTGCATTTTTGGGGTCTGTTCAAGAAATCTCCTTGGCTTTATTATCTCCCTTTATGGAATGTAAGTTGATCTCAGAAAAATCAAAGAAATCCTCGACATGCTTCCTCCAATCAACCTTAAACAACTCTATAGTTTACAAGGGAAGCTCCAATTCATTCGTCATTTTATCTCTCAGCTCTCAGACTGATGCCAACCCTTCCACCACCTTTTAAATAAGGAGGTCTCCTTAAAATGGAATAATGACTACCAAAAGGCCTTTGATTCACTCAAAGAGTACCTTTAGTCTCCACCTATCCTCACCCCTCCCAAGGATGATCAACCTTTATACCTTTATATCTATACCACTAATCACTCTTTAATGGAAATGCTTGCTCATCATGATAAATAACACAAAGAGCAAGATGTCTACTACATCAAACATATGCCTATAGAATACGTGAATTGATACACCTATACTGAGAAACTTTATTTAGCCTTAGTCTTTGTGGCCACCAAACTTTGCCACTACCTTCTTAACTATAAGACCTATGTCATAACCAATACTGACCCAATCAAGTATATGCACTCTAAGCCATACCAAAACCAATGTATGTCCAAGTGGCTTATGTTTTTAGTGGATTTTAACCTTGAGTTTCTTTAGCATAAGTCAATTAAAGGGAAATTCTTTACCAACCAATTAGCTGAAGCACCATTGACAGACAACCAACCTCATCTTGAGCTCCCTAATGAGTCCATTACAACCCTCTCTTAGGTAGACTTCACCTATTAGGTGACCACATTATTTGATGGATCAAAGTGTCAACATGGTGGGGGAGCTGGTATCATTCTTATTCCCCTCTATGGAAAACTTATTCCTTTATTTTTTAAGATATATTCTAAATGTACCAATAATATTGTTGAATATGAAGCCCTAGGCATAGGCCTTCAAACTACATTATCCTTGGGAGTCAAAATAATAAATATCTTTGGTGACTCTAAACTTATGGTCAATCAAATCAATGGATCTTACCAGTGTAAGAATGATGTTTTAAAATAGTACAAGCTACTAATAGATGAACTCTTAACATCATTTGAACACTACCATATCCAATCCATCCCATGATCTACCAACAATTTTTTTGATACCATGGCTTCCATCTCCTCTTAGATTCCCTCTGCATCCTCTGACTCTAAGTTATCTTTTGTTATCTATAGACTCACCCAACCCTCTTAAGTCAAACTATACTCTCCCACCATCTTTAATGTAGAGGAAACCTAACCTAACCTTTGGTATCAATAGACCTTCGACTATCTCAGCCTTACCATATTTGTTTCTAGTCTTTCTTGGAATGATCAAATATCATTTATCTAGAGTACCTCATGTTATACCATTATGGGGGGAATTCTTTACAAACATGGTTTTGATGGTCTCCTCTTCTATTTCCTATGCAGTCATAAAGGCTCTCATGATATTAAAGAAACACATGATGGGATTTATGGGGGATAATTTACTAGCTTAATCATCACTAAACACATCCTTTACCTTGGCTATTACTAGCCTAGGCTTAACCAAGATTGTTGTGATTGTGTGAAAAAGTGTGTTAAGTGTCAACAACATGCCAATTTACATCATGAACCTAGCCATAGTCTTCATGTCTCTGCTAAGTTTTGGCCCTTTTCACAATGAGGTCTAGACCTTATTTGTGAAATTAACCCCCATTCTTCATAGTGACACCATTTTATCATCACCACAACTGAATATTTTATCAAATGGGTAGAGGCTATTCCTTTTGTCTCCACCAAAGAAAAAAAGATTATTGACTTTATCAATCATCATATCATTTGTCATTTTGGTGTTCCTCACAAAATTATCATTGATAATAGAAAATATTTTAATAAAAAACAAGTTCAAGGTCTTTGTGATGCATTTGGAATCAATTTAATTTTATCATCACCTTATTTCCCTCAAGCAATGGATAGGCTAATGCCTCTAACAAAATTCTCAACAACATGCTCACTAAAATGATCAATGCCTCTAGTGAGGATTGGCATGTGCACATTCCTTTCACCTTATGGGCATATCATAATAGCATTCTAACCCCTACATGGGATACACATTTTTCTCTTGTGTTTGGAGCAAAGGCCATCTTGCCTCTTGAAGTCCAAATACCTTCTCTTTGCATATATTTTCAAGATCTCATCTCTGAAGATGAATACCATCAAGAATGTTTAGCTCAGCTTGAGCTACTTTATGAATTTTGTTTAGCCACCATCACCCATCTTCATGTTTATCAATATCACATCAATCATGCCTATAAATAACACCTTAGAGTGAAATCATTCAATATCATAGACCTTATCTTAAAGGAAAATAAACATGTCACCAATATGGAGAAAAGCAAGTGGGGAAAGTTTACTTTTAATTGGATTGGACCTTATATCATAACCCATAAGTATGGATTAGGAGCTTACTAGTTGTCCTCTCTTGAAGGCAACCTAGAACCTAAGCCCCTTAATGCTTCGCATCTAAGTCCTTTCTTTTGTTAAAGAGGATCAACCTCACCTTTTGTCTAAATTAATCTCATCCCTTGATTTCACACCACATTCATCTCCCTATTTTAGGGGCAACCAATTAGAACTAATTCATGTAATTATCCATCACAATCATAACCTTATCTTAAAAAATGGGTACCATGGCTCTACCCATGGCATGATTCTCAAGGTACTTTTTGGCCCTTTTCATAAGGATGGATTCCCATGATAGTTGTCACCTAAACCTCTTTACACCTAATCAACCTTTTTTTGCTTTTAGTTTTGTCTTCACAAAGGTAAACCCTTAAGCCTATATAATCAAGTCTATGTCAATAAAAATAAAACAAAGTAAAAAGGAAAACCAAACCAATGGAAATCATGGGTCATTCCTAGCATTTGTAGACTACTCCCTTGAAGGACAACTATTGAAAACATATTCAAAATTGATCAAATTAAGGTGGCCTACTCCCTTGAAGGACAACTATAAAAAGACATTAATCAAATCATACACACTTATACCACTCCCTTGAAGGATAGCTGAGTAAAACATTTGTCAAAATCATAGCAATTTATTATAATCTTGTCTTATTAATCAACTTCCCCAACTCCCAAGCAATAAAAAATAAACAAAAAATCCATTATCAACCAAATTTTTAAATCCATAATTAGTTCTCATTAGCAATAATTTTGATAGATGGAACCGACTCTCATGAGTATACTTATTGCATCGATCAGTCTACATTTTTTTTGACATAGACTTGTTTATACCAACTCTTTGATAACCTCTATAAAAGGCATGATAGTCTCACAATAAGGTTCCATTTTCATCCATATCCCCTTCATTCACTATAAAGCAAGGGATTTTGAGCTCACGTAACATTATGTGATCAAGACACATTTTTAACAAAATAACAAATGCTAATGTGAAGCATTCAAAAGGCTTATGTTGCTTAAGGCAATCCAAATTTGGTCTTGTTTTATTCCATTCCAAATATGAAGCATCATGCCCTCTTCCTATCTTACCATGACTAGTTGATATATTCACTAAGATGTTGTCTCTTGATTATATTCCCTTTCTCACATCTAGTGTTGATATTCAACTTACTTTATGTGTTTTACCTTAAGAAAAATGACAATAACCATAACCATACCACATCATATCAAAATATATCATGAGTAAAAATAGGCATAATTAACATAAACCATGTCCATAAACATAACCATAAATATGATATTAACTCCATACCATCCATGAACATTAAAAAAAACAAACCATTTCTATCACATGTATAAATATAAATGAGGAAGAATATACTAATTCACTTTTAGCATGAACATCATCATCATATCAACATCATCATAACCATAAACATAAAAAAAATACATATCATCACATGCCTAGCTAGGTGAGTCCACACCATCAAATGTCATCATGAGCATAATCAATATAACCTTCACCAATAATCCATATGAACATCAAAACCATGAATACAAATAAAAAACAAAGATCATATATATAACTCATGAGTCTACACCTCATAATGTATACAAATTATATACATGTCTCTCTCTCAAAAATGTACATCTCATCACATTAGCTCACAGGCTAGTATCAAAATGATATATAGTAACATATACTATATCATAACCTATATCATGACTATGCCTCTAGGGCACCACTATCTCCTAAATAACTATTACCTCTTGGTTCCTATCCTCTTGATGTATATATCTATCCACCTACAAAACTAGCCCATTGCTTTGGTGTCACTACACTAACACCGCCTTCTAAACTAGATCTATACTCACCCCATCAAGGCTCATTAGGACAACACCTCAGGACTATAGCCTCAAAGTAATGTACATATTCCACTATGGCTAGGTATCATGCTATAGGGATCATGCCTAGTGGTCCTCTAAGTGATGTTGTTCCTCCTCCATCCTATCTTAAGGATTCTCTTTCCTAGGTAACCAAGGCTAGTAAAGTTCTAGCCTAGTCCCTCTCACCTATAAGTGTAGCCACCTAAACCTACAAAGCTATCAATTGACCCTATAATGATGCAACTTATGATTGTGTAGTGGCTAGCACTATTCCTATATGTGCATCTGGGGTGATCCCATAAACTTATACCTACTGACCTATACCAGCTAGGTCCACATCCATAGGCTTCCTACCATCATCATCCCCACCAAAGTCTATTATTGCATAAAGAGCTTGGTACCATATATGGTAACCATTTATAAAACCTACATCATCTATTGCTAGCTATACTAGCAAATCATCGTGATCTAGACAGGTTTGTATTGGATGTGGCTCAGGTAGTAGTATCTCCACATCCTCCCACCTATATCTAGGAAATGGACTCAAGATACCTTGTACCAAGCTAAACTTCCTCTTTACCCTATCAAATGGGATGAGCTCTACCTCCCCATCTCACTTATTGAAGATCCACCTATAACTCTATAGGGATAAAGTCAGCCTCATATATTTAACCCACTCTAAAAACTCAACATATGGTCTCCAAGTAACATCATTAATCACCAATGCATCTAGTATCCCTAAACTAGTATACATCATGAGCTCCTCATCCTACACCTAAATCATCAAAGTCATCTTTCCACTACATGAAATTAACTAATAAATCTATCTAAGCATACACCACCCACGATAGCCCTATCAGCCTCATCACTTAGATGTGCTTATAATCCTGATAGTGTAAGATAAGTATGATGCTAATGCCATACCTTCTATGAGATATAAAGCCCCATAACTCCCTAGATATCTAAATAAGTAACATAGATACCCATCTAAATAATATGCATCCCAACAACATCTTAATTAACACCCCTAGTAGTAGATAGGGAAACCTCACACTGGTCAAATCTAAAAGGGTAAACCATGACACATCCATCATCATCATGGTCATTAATCTTCTCTCTCCATTCACCCTATAATTGAGTGTAGATTAACTAAAACCCCTAGCATACCACCTGACATTATCATGGTCATCTCCATATATTAGCTCCAAGATCTCCTCTCATTCCTCCTACTCAATGTGATATATTAGATCACCCTAAAGGGGTAATCATGTGATTCTATGCACATCATCTTAAAATATATTCATATCATCAATGGGTATTAGGAAGGTGTTTATGGTTAGATACCATCTCTTGATGAGGCCACAATCATCATTGTATCTCATGACACATGCTCATAGTATCACATTGCTCAAAGCCCAACCTCCTCTCTATGTACCCAATCCATTGGGGTCATCCCTTAGTGAATCTCCATGAATATATGAGGTACCTAATATCTCATATAGATCTACTCTCACACCTACAAGGTTTTTTAGAAGATACATTTAATTCTTTTTTCTATTATTGTCTATAAACTTAACTGTTAACACCCACCTCTCATCTACTTTATTTATCCTACACTAACCTATTTTTACCTTATGCCCAAATCAAATGTTACCTATACCCTAACTGAGAGCCAATCTCCCATCCTTTCAACTAACCAAATTGATATACCAAAAACTACCAAAATCAATATCACCCTCTTTTACACCTACCCAACTTTACCCATTTGACCATTTCTCAACATCCTATAACCAATACCTAAAACTTGCTTCCTACACCAAACACTTAACCTATCTCATTTACACTCTGATTAAACATTATCTATACCCCCTTTTAAACTCTTAACCTAAAATATTTACCAACTGGCTTGAATATTGATGGCCATGCATCTAACTCCCTATGGATGTTAACCATTGATGGTTGGTACTGACCATCGATGGTCACTGTGGGTGTTCTGTGAATGGAACACCTAAAAACTAATCTACCCCAACATCCACCCATAACCCAAAACCTAAAAAATGAAACTAAATTTGGTCTTTATCCCACCCCTACCTCACCTACCCCTAACCAAACACTAAATAAACAATAAATTTAAACCAAACAAACTAAAAACCCTAATGCTTAGGGCACAACACAACACCCTCACACCAAATTAATAAAACAATTACCATTTTCAAAATATGACTCTACCAATTCAATATGCCACCTACCTGATTCCTTGACCATCAGTGAGGAAGGATTCATGGACCCACTGCCCATCCTCATCTGTATTCATGCCTACCCTGCATCTTCACCGATCCACTCAGTTAGTATGTCTAACTCAACAATCACTAACATTCTTAGAAATCACCATTACCAAATTTTCCCAAAATGATAAAAGGTATATCTCACAAGTTAACAATAGCAAATAGATAAATGAGACAAGAAGCTTCACTTTTGACCATCATACTTTTAAGGTTTGCACCTTGACTATCGACAGTCAAGGTGATCACTAATGGTCACTCCTTAAACCCCTAACCATCAATGGTCAAGAGAATCACACTTTTTTATTCTTACCTCAAGCAATCATATTTTCAACCAACCTCACAAATCACCCACCCATGGAGACTATCCACCCACCCCAACCACATTGTCACCTTACCATTGGTCCATTTCAACCCAACTAGCATGCATTTTGTGACAACTTTTGCCTAGTCCTTTTGACCACAATGGAAAAAATTACCATGTTGACCACTTTTTGAACTTGTAATACCTTGTACATATCAAACCCACTTATGTCTTCTGAAGATCACATCTTACCTCAAATACCTATGAATTCACTTGACTAATTCATGTTTTTCCCAAGAGCACTTCCTACCTTGGATACCCATGGAAATATTGACATCACCTAGAAGACTTACGTTTAGGAGTGTACCTAGTTGTCATGCCTAAATATGAGCATGTGTTCTACTTGTCAATTGTCCTTTTAGCATTGACCTTTATTTTTACCAACTATGGTAACCTAGTCTATGTATCATCTTGGCTATCACACTTTTTGTCAATCTTTATATGCTTGTTTTTACTTTAGTGCCCAACATATCATTCACCCTTTTTATCATAAACTTACCAACTCATCAAACCTATACCCAATTTCATTTTACCTCACCGAATCCTAGTTTGAGGGGGAACACCTCCTCCCATGTTTGGGGCAACTAAACCTTCAACCCATAATCCATTTTTGTTTTGCATCTTATTGATACAAACTACATTAAAATTTAAACATCAAAAATCTGCACACAATGGTTCTGATTGTTGTAATCCCCCTAGACCACTTCAGGACCCCTTTGGGCCCAACCTAGATCATTCAAACCCAAACCAGGCCTAACCTAAGTCAATTTGACCTAATGACTTAACCCACCTTTTACACCAACTTTACCTTATCCCTCAACCATCGATGGTCACCTTAACCATCAATGATCACCCTGATCATCGACAGTTAAGTTCCACAGCCTAAAATAGGTTAACTCACTCTTCAACTCTACCTTGATTTTTTATAGTTAGAGTGTCTAATTCATGTACAAGCCCATGCATGATGATGTTAAAATTAGAGATCAACTTAGATTCCTTGTTAATGTCTTATTGCACCTCTCCTTCTTTACCTATAAAGAGAGGAACATGAGGGAAAGAGGGATCTATAACTATCAAGAGCTTTTGCATCCAGAGTTTCTTTTGTAGGTGTTCTTCCAAAAATCCAACAATCAAGTAATCACAATAGATAACTGACTCACCACTACCCCTTGATTGATATCCAAGTATCGTTACCTTTCTAAAATCATGCCAGACTTTACCAATGAGTCAATTATCTTAAGTATTCATCTAACCAACCTCTGACAAGCTAAGTATTTGATTTTCATTATTTAATTGATTTGTATTTTGTAATCAGCCTAGTATAAACCCATCTCCTAGAATTACCTTTTGTGATCCCATTAATTTGACCTTTCAACACCCAAACCTAATAATAGTAACCACGGATGGTCACTTTTACTACTAATAATCTATCCAACTATCGACTGTCACCTCAACCATCGATAGTCACCTTAACCATTGATGATCACACCAACCACCAATGGTCACTATGATATAAAATAACAACAAGCTATTTTCATCCACTTATCTTTAACCAAATCTAGTTTTCTTTTTGTCTGCCTGTTCACAGACCCCCAACCTATTTTATGAATCACACCCAAACTATTTAGAATTAGTTTTGACCCACTTATTTCTATATTCGTAATTTTTTATCATTTTTTTATCAAACATTTCTTGTATTCAATTTTAGTATCTTTTGATTATTGATACAAGTACTTTATATTTTGTTTTCTAAACTTAATTATTTAAAATGTGTGGATTGACAGCCCTTGAGGAATATCTTATTTCCAAGATCTAGTTAGCACTAGGCAATCCACCTAGCTATCTATTTAACCAACCATTTGCTTTAGTATTGTCTTATTTAAAGGTCATCCTCCCAAGCCAAAGAGGATCTCTCCATAATCATTTGATTTAACACGTGCATAACCAAACAATTTTTTCAACTATACCCATATCTAGTTTCTTCTTCTTACTTTTTTAAAATATAAGCTAAAATTCATTGGAACACAAGTGGTGAGTGATAGAAAATAAAAACATGTTTTTTGGTTGCTCCTACTTGTTATTCCCAACTATTGTCCCATGCTCATCTATGATGAGTAGAAAACTTCCCATGCTTGCTCGTATAAGTGGAGATAGTTTCTTATTTGCTCTACCAACAAGTATAAATAAACATGGCTTTGAAGTGCTAATCAATTCTCACATATTTTAAAACAACTCAACATCTTATTTGTAAATCATGAAAATGCTCAATTCAATAATCCAATAAAATTCCCTTATCACTACTTGTTTGCAATGATGATGAAGAAACTTGTGAGATTTTTTCTCTCCTTCTTGACTCTTGTGCTTGGTAGTATCTTATTTTCCTCTTGTTTATCACTGCTTGTTCTTACATTTACCATTATTTGGGTGATGATGTGGATGAGGTTTCCAACATTTTATAAAAATACAATGTTAAAGGGTAGATTCCATAATGATAGGATGTGTGTTATTTTTTATTATAAGTTTAGTTGTTTTATTATAAATAATCTAGAAGTTCTAGCTCAATCTATTAAAGGTAAATTATAAATAGGCCCTTATACATATTTTACAACACAACAAAAGCCATTAAGGCATACAAAATGTGAACATGTAATAAAATATTCAATAAATTACAACAAAATCCAAAAGGTGAAATCAATGAGAGTATTTAAAAGGCAAAATGTTTATTATTTACGTATTTAAATAATGTTACCAAAGTCTATACATCCAAAGATGCAAACCACAAAAAACTACCAAATAATTTGTAGGACACAACACAAAAACCAGTCATAAGAACATTGTAAAAAAATAAAAAAGGACACAAAAGAGTGACACTAGTAGAAACACAAAACTTATAATAAACAAAAGAATGATCCCACCAAGGACATCCACTAAATAATTAATTAGAGTTACGACAATCATCATCATCATCAATAGGTCTCAAACCACTATATAGAGATACAAGTCCCTTATGAGTGTGATTTATCAAAATGCTAAAATATTCAATTTTCCAAAATATATCTTTCATGTTCAATGCTTTGACATAATTCAATAGATCTTAATTGTCTTTTATGCACCAAGACAATCGGTACATAATTATGTCCTTTCACCTCTTTATCTACCCACCGTATACAAATGAATGACTACATTTTTCTAGGTAATGTGAAAGTAATATTTAAACCCATAAACAATAAAAATATAGTGAAACACAAAGCCTACCCACCCCTTCATTCCTTAAACAACAAAAATATTGTGCAACATCGAAGACTTATTTGTTTGCTTGTAGAGAAATACTTTCAACAATTTATTATGTCACAAAATAGAACGAGATACCATTCCAATAGAAACTACATTGATAGGTTCAAAGGTAGAAATTGGTGGGATTTCCATTTATTTCATACTTTTTCTTGCTGCAACTATTTATTTCTATTTGGTTGACTCACAATAGAAGTAGTGAAAGCAATTGATAATGAAATCCACCTCATTTTTTCTTTTGCTTGATGGGGTTTTTCCAGCCAATGATTCTGATGTGCATAAGGTTGGAGCTTGGGATACACCCACCATTATCATACTTTAGATTTATGTTTCTTATTTTAAGAATATTAATAATATTTCATGTAATATTATTTTCCTTGATTATTATTCTTAAGATTTATAATTATTATGGAAAAAACATTTTATATAACATAGTTACCATTGGATTAAAAATGGTTATTTTACTTTTAGACTTATAATTGTTGTATTTCTTTAGACATAACATTTTTATGATTATTGTAATTTAGATTTATAATTTCCATATTTCTTAGATGTAAAGTATATCACTCTAATTTAATAATATTTCAGAATAGGGTGAGTCTCATTTATTGTTACTAGATTTTTTCAAAAAATAATATTTAACATTAATTTTATTAAGTAATATATTTTTTTTGATTAACTATACTAGCCATCTTGAATTGTTGAAGGTACAATCACTTTTCACTTATACAAAGGTTGAATAATCACACTCACACGTAGAGTGTTATTCACCAGTGATATCAATCATAAAGATCTAACAATAATATTACTTTAAATAGGTGGACTCCAACCACTTTCCTAATGAGGGATGAGAAAGTAGTTATAAGAATAACTCTAGCACCCATGTGGTACTAATGAAAAAACTTTGTTACAAAATGTTTAGTGAAATAATGCAAGGTGCACTCCTATAATAAATAAGTCCTATAAACATTAATACTACTATTTTTTTTTCAACTTATAATTATATATATATATATATATATATATATATATATATATTTTTTCAACTTATATATATATATATATATATATATATATATATATATATATATATATATATATATATATATATAAATGAATGCACTTTTTTCTAGTTTAAAATAATTTGATTGTTAAAACAATAAATTTTTAAATTTTCAAATTTAAAAAGAATAACTACTTTATAAAATTCAAGTCAAATTTATATAATTCAACTAATAAACATAATCATCACAACAAAACAATCTTATTAGATATAAAATTTTAAAAATAGAAATATAAACAAACCAAAAAAGATCTACTTAAAAATATATATTACAAGCAAAACCTTTTTACATATAACTAAGAATGAAATGTTAAAATATTCTCACTATGTTATAATCCTTTATTATGCTTATTTTTAATGATTTAATAATTTGTTTAGCAAATTTTGTGTTAAATGATTTGGAATATGATTAGGGTTGGGATAGTGTAAAATATTCATGCCCTTATAACGAGGGGGGTAGGGTATTTGTAGGTGATTATTAGTAGAATTGATATTTTTTATACGTTTGTAATAATATTATATATATATATATATATATATATATATATATATATATATATATATATATATATTATAGAAAATATTTAAATAATAATATATTTTTTAACTATTTTTTATATATTAAATAAATTTAATTTTATTTAATTTATAATAAAAAATTAAATATTAATAATTAATTTGATATATATATTTTTATATTGTTAATTCATTTTAATTCATTTAAATTTAGATAATTATATATAATGTAAAACATTTGCAATTTAAATGTTTATTTTAAAATTAGAAATTATTTAATACTCTCAATTTTAGATCTTGTGAATTAATGTTTAAGTTAGTTTAAATTATTATGGGAGTTAGGCACAAATTTCTATTCTCTCATATTTTTTAGTTTTTATATAGATGAGCATGATAAAATCATATAAGTTTTTATTTTTTATTTATATTTTATTTGTATTATTATTCTTGCATTTAAAAATAAATAAAATTCATTTTGATGTTTTATTTAGAGGAAGGCCTTCAAACACCACTATATGTTTTTGCATTAATTTTTTTTATATTTAGTTAATATTTTTAATACTTCCAATCTTAATGTCAAACATGTTTTCTTTATATTTAAAGATTAGATAGTTGAAATGCTTTCTTTATAAGTATATTTAGGGGTTCTTTCTAGGTTGCACTTCAATTTTTGACTAGATGTTGAGTTCATACTAAGCGAAGGGTATGTTTCCCTTAGCATCCTTGAGAAATAACTCTTCTAGCTTCAATTTTAAGATATCTAGACAAAGTTTCAGGTATTTGACTCATTCTTTATACCCACTCTAATGTATGGGGCTGAAACATAAGTGCCTTATACTATGCAAGTCGATTGAAGCATAAATGAATGAGTAATTAGCATGATTTTATGTAAGCATCTCCATTCTAGAATATCAATACCTCAAGACATTGTTCTCACTAAATTTAGTACATGCCTACTCATTATTGCTATGATATTTCAATTGGCAACTATGATACCTATATGTAGTCAATACAATATGGAATCAAATCTAGCTAATATGTTAGGGCTTTAGCTTTACTAAGCCTCATAGATATTGAAATGGATATAACACCTCCACACTATTTTTAAATGAATGTACCAAATGTATCAAAAAGGGAGATAAATAATGGTATCAAAGATGATATCTATAGACCACACTTTGGGCTCAAATAGACAAAGTTTTGAGAACCTCTTTTGTTAAATCTTCATCATTACTACTATACATATATTCACTTTGAGGATGGGATCATCCAATCTTTAAATTAAACTAAGGTCCTACTAACTTGGAATTAGATGATTGCATTGGCATAATTCATAGGTTATTCATAATACCTTTGTAAAGAGACATATCGCCATAGTCTTTAGGACATGATCATGTCATGTGATGAAACTAAGGATAGAAATGATGGATCTCATGTAGATATTAAATTTTATGAGATATGTTTTTACATGGTTTTGAAATGGATGCATCGTTATTTTGACAGATATGATGTAATGTCATGTGACAATTAGATAGCGGGGATGAATACAACCCCATGACATCTATAAGATAACATTTTTTGGGCTTACCAAACATTAAAAAAGGTGGGATTTACATAGTAGGTCCTATGTTTGAGTCTCCCTTGTCATTGATAGTTTACTCTTCAAGTGACATTACTCCCTATGAATCTAGAAATTGCCCCCAAAGTAAAAAAAAAAAAATTGATTACCAATATCAAAAAAACATTTGACAGGCTCACTTTTATTCATGCATGGTGATGGGGTGATTTCATTTCAATATCCTATATAAGGAGATGGTTTTTATCGTATAACATTGGTTATTAAGCTAATTTTTTTTCTATTAGTAGGCTGACAGAGTTTGTACAGCTTTTTTGAATCTAAAATTATGAAAAATATAATGACAACCCTCTCATAATAATGATATAAATGGTAATTCGATTGACCATTGGTATGGATTATAAAGTTTGATAGGAAAAATAAATGAAAATAAAAATTATTAAGGATTGAAAATATAAGAAAAAAAGGGAAAAATTGTGGCATGGGAGGGTTGAATTGAAGCATATTAAAAATAAGTTAACTTTTTTGAAGAGGAGAAATGTCCTGCTGAAAAAGGCATATGCAATTTTTGTTCTATGCAATGTGGCCTACCAAGGGCATCATCACTCCCAAAGAGTCCATACTAGCATCAGGTAATATCTTTCATTTTCACTTTGGTTACTTTGGTGGTTTGTGCTTTGTATCTTCTATCTAATGGTAAATTTTCTCTATAGTTGTAATGTTTAATATTGTTAGTCTGAAAGTGAAACAAGGCACGAAGTGTACCCCCAAATTGGTAAGCAATATTTTATCCTATATTTGAGGTTATTTCTATAGTTTATTTTTTTCCTTAAAAATTTTAAGAGAGAGGATAGACTGTAATATACCATATATATTTATTTTTATATACTAATTTGAGAAGTAAAAATAAATGGTGTTCATGGAGAATGTGATCGTAATTATCTTTATTAGTCCATATTGTCATTTTTAGGTATTATTCACATTAATATTATTACCCTATATCTTTAATAGATTTTTTAAGCTATACAATATATAAAACATCTCGATCTTAGACAAGTTGTCAAAGGGTTCAAATTCCAGAGGTACAAATATGAATAATATCCATAATATAAAAGTTTTAATCTCCTTTGTTGCCATAAGGGGGGTCTTATAAGCCTTTTAAGAGCTGTGACCTTTAAAAAAATTGTACAACACTTTACCTTTAAAATTAAATGTGTGAAATCCTAATAATTACAAGGTAGATTAAGGTTTCACATGAATCTAAATTTAGATGTTTAAATTGTTGTCAATTAGACTGAACAAGCTGAGCCTTTTTGA
Organism: Torreya grandis; assembly: GCA_037957365.1. Classification (NCBI taxonomy): domain Eukaryota; kingdom Viridiplantae; phylum Streptophyta; class Pinopsida; order Cupressales; family Taxaceae; genus Torreya; species Torreya grandis. The sequence continues at coordinate 1,248,469 of JARHVA010001504.1, forward strand.
ATATACAGATTGATATCTATCAATTATGCTCTCTAAAATTTTTATTGGATGGGGGATAGTGAATACTAAGACTTTTACTGATCTATGGATGATGATCTTTACATTGAGAAGAATTTAGATAAATTGAAGCTATAAACAAGCCTAAAAGGTTCTCCAAGATAACAAGGCAACAAAATCAATAGGTCTTTCAAAAGGAGTTATTGACAAATGGGTCAGTTTAGACATTAAGGCATTTATTTATATGGTTGCATCTGTATTTACAATTTAACTTCTTTTTTGTGTCTTTTTTGAAGGCACAAGGGAAAAGCTTTTCCATAGAAAAAGTAGCAAAAACAAATATAAAAGGAGCTACAGGAAAATCTTGGCGAATGGATCATTGAAGCACAAATGATTCAGTGAGATAATTATTCACTAAAAATATAACTAAGGGATCATTGAATTTTTTTTAATGTGGTGTATCATTTTTTCCCAAACCATAGCTAGATTAACATATTACTTAAATAAACAACAATTTGATTTTGTCATAGGAGCTTCATGGAAAAGTCTTATTTCAAGTAAAATAAATGACTAGTTGAAATAAAAGTTATTAATCAAGCCCAAAAGGTTCCCAAACATAATAAGGAAGAAAAATCAATAGCTCCTCCAGAAGGAATTTTTGATGAATGGGTCAGTTTAGGCCTTAAGGCCTCTTTTTATTTGGAGCTAAAGGAAAACCTTGACGAATGGATCATTGAAGAAGAACTCATTCAAAAAGTGGAGCAAGGACCCACTCACTCTAAGAAAGGATTTTTCTAGTAACTAAATTTTAAAAATAATATTTTATTTAACATAATTTTAATGACGTGGGTACTTAAATTATGCTTGTCAATCAAAATGTAACTATTTATTACAATTTTTCATCAAGGAAAATTTAGATAAATAGATACCCTTCAAATTCAAATTAAGACCAGCCCTTCAAATTTGATCATTGATTATGTAATACTTAAGATTTATATGGTTTTACACTTGGAAAGAACATCCTTTGTAAAATATAATGCTTTTTTATAAGTGGCATATTAAGTCAAACCTAAGACTTTTGCCTTGAGACAACACATAATTGATGATGGAAAATATTTATAAGCCTAAATACATAGTTATTATAATTTTTAGAATTCTTGATAGTCCTCTCTAGTTTGTTGTATCGAAATACCATTGCAAATTCCCCCATTCACTTATTCAAGGAGAGGAGAGACATCATTTTTAATTACATAATGAAGTAAGGTACCTTCTGCATTGTGGTAATAAAGGGTATTGTATCTAAATACATATTTAAAAGTTTATTTTTGAATTTTAGTCTTTTCATGATAATCTATGTCTAGAGGATAAGTTTGATGTTTGAGGAATTGGATAATGTCTTTATACCATGGGATATATTGAATGGTGATAGCCTCAATATTAATATTCCCCCAATTTTATGTGAGGGGATGTAAATTGGTAGTCACCTTACTTTAAATCATAAGATGACCATATAATTTGGGTGTATATCATGCAACATAAAGTAGGAGTATGTCAACATTGATAAACAATTCAAGCACAAATAATGTGATTATATCAATCCCTACTATTAATTATGTACATCATGATAACATATAGAATTTAATAACAAAATATCAATACACAATCAAACACACACATAAAAACACTCAAAAATAATATAAAGAAGAATGGTCAAAGAAGACCTCATACAAGGGGCATATTAAAATGCCTCACAATCAAAGGGACATGACTTAGTCAAATGTACAAAAACATAAAAATGGCATATTTAAATGTCCATATACAACTTAGAGAGACATGTTCAAATGTTTAAATAGGAAAACAAAGGCATGGGGGGCACAAGTAATGGAGCATATTCAAATGTTCAATAAGACATACAATGTAATACAAGAGCAAGTATGAAATACAAACTCATGAAAATGATAAAAATGAAATTAGGAAAAATAATTATCAATTAACATGAACCTAGCATACCAATCCCTATAAATATGTGTTATTAAAAAACATTAGATTGATTGCATATCAAGTACACTAGAAAGATAAGAACATGGCTATAGGCATGTGTTAAAAATATAAGATCAAACATGATAATGCAAAGTGATAACATAGTAGGTAAAACCTGGGTTAATAATGATGAGTAATGAAATAGATTCTCCCAATATCCTTATGATGTGAGAGAGGAAATATCCAACATATTTATGCACATAGATCATGTGTTTGGTGTATGCCTATATGACACTCAAAATATATGTGAAAACATGTGTATATAAAATAATGATATGTCATCTAATAACATGTAGCAAACAAAATATGTATAGGAAGTATTAGAACTAGGAACATGATGAATATTTGATGCTCATGTAAGCTTATGTTAGATCAAGTACATTATCTAGATCATGATTGGACATGAAAAATGGTGCATAACATGTTATTCATCATGATGTACATGTGAAATATAAGAACAAGTACCATCATGCATGATATGTATCAATTTTAATTCATGTGTGAAGTATATAAATTATTGATTTGAATTAATTTTGAATCCCATTTGGTATAACCAAATAGTTCCCAATGTAAATGCATATTGGGATGTATGTGGCATAACCCAAACCCTTGTTTTAATAAATTTAGGACCATAAGCATTTGATTTTTTAATAGTTCCCATGGATCCTTTCCAACCTCCTTGATGATCTAACGTTATTTCAAGCATCTTAAATTACAAATGGTTTTTTATTTCACTAGGATCCACATGGTTATGACAATTATAATCACAACCATGAATAATGTGATTGTTAAATTAAATTGGTGTGTATGCCTTTTAATTTGATCCACTTGAATATATTTCTTATGTTTGGAATTACTGGTGTCATATGATTTTGGATTGATATTCATTAATGAATGTGCATATCTATACACATCCCAATATAATAAATTGAAACAAGCAAAGGGCTTGTGTAAAGATCTATCTCTAAATTGAGAAATAAGACCTAGAGTAAATATAAATTGTACTTCAAAATATGAGGGGATATAGGTCAATGAACATAACACATCCTTGGATTGACTAACATAGTCTTGAAAATGATCATCTTCATTTTGAGTCAATGCTTATAAATAGTATAATGGTAATTTGGAAAACTTGTTCTTATGAAAATGTAATAAAAAAAGATTCTCAAGATTTTTAAATATTGGCATAGACCCATCAAAGAGGTTATAAAACTAATCAAGAACTTCTTTAGTTAATCTCTTATAAAAATATTTTATTTTTTTGAAAATGTCAAAAGGGTATAGATATTGATTTATTTTATTTTATTTGATCTCATGTACCATCAAATGTGGAGAAAATAGGCATGATAAATTCCATAAGATAAGGGGTTTCAAAAACATATAAAATATGGGGTTGGCCCTCCAAGATATATAACTAAAGGTAGCCTCATGGGAGGAATTTTAAAATTTAATACTAACCATTTTTTTGAAGATATCATATATTACTCATCATGGAAAAAATATTGTTTGAAGAAGTTGGTAAAGAAGTTGAAAATTTTCTTATAGGTTGCAAGATTCCATCAACATGAAACATAGGCATAATAGCATTGGTATCTTCACGAGGAATAAGTGCATCATGGAATTTTGAAACCTTTGGTATTTATTTTGAATAATTTTAAACATTTAATAATTTCATACCATTTCAAGGTTCATCCATCTTAGGTAAGGATATATCATTTGAAACTTAGATAGATCCTTTGATATCTAAGGATATTTTGGCATAAATGAAACTTTTGGAATATAAGTAACCTTCAATTTGGATAGCTTAGTTGGTATTAGAACATTATGATTTTTTTTCACTTTTGGTTTGTAATGTGCTTTTTCTCTTGGTATTGCATTAGGTTTTGGAATAGATTCAAGAATATCCATATGAACCTTTTTAATTTTCTTAATATCAATAGCCCCTAAAATATGATCAATAATGCATAGCCAACCTTGTGCCCCCTAACTACCTTAAAAAATATAAAAAATTAGATTTTTTGGAATGTGTATATAATTAGGTCTAGTTTTTAGCCTTATAAATTTTTTATATTTGATTCAAATAATTGAAAGATACATAAACCATTCATCCAACCAACCTATAGCAAACTAAGTATTTGATTTTCATTATTCAATTACTTTATTTGTATTTCACAATCAGCCCAACATAAACCCATCCTAGAATTACCTTTTGTGATCCCATCAATCTGACCTTTCAGCATGCAAACCCAATACATAATAATTGCTGATGGTCAATTTGATCATCGATGACCTATCCAACAATCACCTTAACCACTAATGATCACACCAATCATCGATGGTCACTGTGATAGAAAATAACAAGCTATTTTTATCTACCTACATTTAACCAAATTTAGTTTTCTTTTGGTTTGCCTATTCACAGACCCATGACCTATTTTATTAATTAAACCCAAACTATTTAGCATTAGTATTGCCCTGATTATTTCTATATTAGTCATTTTTTATCATTTCTTTATCAAGTATTTCTTGTATTCAATTTTAGTCATGTTTGATTATTGATACAAGTACTCTATCTTTTTTTTTTAAAAACTTGATTGTTTAAAATGTGTGGATTTATAGACCTTGAGGAAGCTCTTGATTCTAGGATCTAGATAGCACTAGGCAATCCACCTAACTATCTATCTAACCAACCATTTGCTTTAGTGCTATCTTATTTACAGGTCATCCTACCAAGCTAAAGAAGAGCTCTCCACAATCCTTTGATTCAATGCATGCTTAACCAAATAGGTTTTTCAACCATACCTATATCTATTTCCTTCTTCCTCCTTTCTCAAAATATAAGCTAAAATTCATTGAAACATAAGTGATGAGTGATAGAAATTAAAAACATGTTTTTTGGCTTCCCCTACTTGTTATTCCTAAATGCTGTCCCATGCTCATCTATGATGAGTAGAAGACTTCCCATGATTTCTCATATAAGTAGAGATAGTTTCTTATTTGCTATACCAACAAGTATAAATAAACATGGATTTGAAGATATATTTGAAGTGCTAATCAATTCTCACATACTTGAAAATAACTCAACTTATTATTTGTAATCATGCAAATACCCAATTCAATAATCCAATAAAATTCCCTTGTCACTACTTGCTTGCAATAATGTTGAAGAAACTTGTGAGATTTTGTATCTCCTTATTGATTCTTGTGCTTGGTAGGCTCTTATTTTCATTTTGTTTATGGTTGCATGTTCTTGCATTTATCATTATTTGGGTGATGATACGGATGAGGTTTCCAACATTTTATTAAAAAGCAATGTCAAAGGGTATATTCCATAATGATAGGATGTGTGTTGTGTTTTCTTGTAAGTTTAGTTGTTTTATTATAAATAATATGGAAGTTCAAGCTTCATCTATTGAAGTTAAATTATAAATATGCCCTTATACATATTTTACAACACAAGAAAAGCCATTAAGGCATACAAAATGTGAACATGTAATAAAATATTCAATAAATCACAATAAACTCCAAAAGGTGAAATCAACAAGAGTATTTAAAAGGTGAAATGTTTAATTATTTATTTATTAAAATAATGTTAACAAATTTAGTACATCCAAAGATGTAAACCATAAAAAACTACCAAATAATTTGTAGGACACAACATAAAAACCAGTCATAAGAACATTATTAAAAATAAAAAAGGCCACAAAAGAGTGGCACCAGTAGAAACACAAAACCTAAAATAACTAAAAGAATGATCCCACTAAGGACATCGACCAACTAATTAATTAGATTTATGAAAAGCATCATCATCATTATCAACATCATCATCTATAGATCTCAGGCCACTATATAGAGATATAAGTCCCTTCTGAGTGTGATTTATCAAAATGGTAAAATATTCAATTTTCCCAAATATATCTTTCATGTTTAAAACTTTGACATAATTTTACATATCTTTAATGTCTTTTATATTCCAACACAATTAGTACATATTTATGTCCTTTTACCTGTTTATCTACCCACCATATACAGATGAACGTCTACATTTTTCCCAGTAATGTGAAAGTGATATTTAAACCCATAAACAACAAAAATATAGTAAAGCACAAAACCTACCCACACCTTCATTCCTTAAACAACAAAAATATTGTGCAACACAGAAGACTTATTTGTTTGCTTACAGAGCAAGACTTTCAACAATTTATTGTGTCATAAGATAACATGATATACCATTCAAAGGAAAACTTCATTGATAGGTTCAAAGGTAGAAACTGGTGGGATTTCCATCTATTTCATACTTTTGCTTGCTGCAACTATTTATTTCTATTTGGTTGACTCAAACTAGAAGTGGAGAAAGAGATTGATAATGAAATCCGCCACATTTTTCCTTTGCTCGACGGGGTTTTTTTGGCTGGTGATTTTGATGTGCATAAGGTTGGAGCTTGGGATACACCCACCATTATGATACTTTATATTTATATTTCTTATTTTAAGAATATTAATAATATTTCATGTAAAATTATTTTCCTTGATTATTATTCTTAAGATTTATAATTATTATGGAAAAAATATTTTATATATCATAGTTACCATTGGATTACAAATGGTTATTTTACTTTTAGATTTATAATTTTTGTATTTCTTTAGACATAACATTTGTATGATTATTGTACTTTAGATTTATAATTGCTATATTTCTTAGATGTAAAGTATATCACTCTAATTTAATAATATTTCAGAATAGGGTGAGTCTCATTTATTGTTACTAGATTTTTTCAAAAAATAATATTTAACATTAATTTTATTAAATAATATATTATTGAAACCACATTTTATATTTATATTGTACTGATACACCTTAAATGAAACCACAGTTGATATAGAATTTGAAATTATTACATTAATTATAAAGCTACGTTGATAGATTCATACTGGCTATTTCGAAATAATTAATGGTTACATTATCATTCCATCCTTAAAGTATTTTTTAATCCATTAACTTTAAAATTTATCATTTTAAACTTTATTGATGGTTTTAATTAGGGTTTATATCTATTATTTGATGAATGTATTTTTTTCTATATTTATATAAATCATCTCTTTTTTATTGAAAGAATTTTTGTTCCAAAATATACTTATAAAGTGTAAGAGGTAGATCATTTTGAGGGAAAGATTTTCAAGTGGAGGACACTTTTACTAATATATTTAACATTGATTAACTACACTAGCCATCTTGAATTGTTAAAGGTACATGCACTCTCCACTTATGAAAAGGATGAATAATCACACTCACACGTAGAGCGTTATTCATCAGTGATGTGAATCATAAATATCTAACAATAATATTACTTTAAATAGGTGGACTCCAACCACTTTACTAAAGAGGGATGAAAAATTAGTTATAAGAATAACACTACCACCCTTGTGGTACTAATGATAAAATTTTGTTACAAGATGTTTAGTGAAATAATGCAAGGTACACTCCCATAATAAATAAGTCCTATAAACATTGAAACTACTAATTTTTTTTCAACTTATATATATATATATATATATATATATATATATATATATATATGTATTTTTTTCTAATTTAAAATAATTTTATTGTTAAGACAATAAAAATTTTAAATTTTCAAATATAAAAAGAATAACTACTTTATAAAATTGAAGTCAAATTTATATAATTCAACTAACAAACATAATCATCAAAACAAAATAATCTTATTAGATATAAAATTTTAAAAAGGGGAAAAAAAGGAAACAAACAAACGAAAGATTTACTTTAAAATATATATTGCAAGCAAAACCTTTTTACATATAACTAAGAACGAAATGTTAAAATATTCTCATTATGCTATAATCCTTTATCATGCTTATTTTTTATGATTTAATGATTTTTTTGGCTAATTTTGTGTTAAATGATTTGGAATATGATTAGGGTTAGGATTGTGTAAAATATTCATGCCCTTATAGCGAGGGGGGTAGGGTATTTTTAGGTGATTATTAGTAAAATTGATATATTTTTATACATTTATAATATTATATATATATATATATATATATATATATATATATATATATATATATATAAAATAAATAGTTATAAAAAAATATTTAAATAATAATATATTTTTCAATTATTTTTTAAATATTAAATAAATTTAATTTAATTTAATTTATAATTAAAAATTAAAAATTAATAATTAATTGATATATTTTTTGTATTGTTAATTAATTTTAATATTCATTTAATTTTAGATAATTATAGATAATGTCAAATATTTATAATTTAAGTATTTATTTTAAAATTATAAATTATTTAATACTTTCAATTTTAAATCTTGTGAATTAATGTTTGAAGTTAGTTTATATTATTATGGGAGTTGGGCACAAATTTCTATTTTTTCATATTTTTTTAGCTTTTATATAGATGAGTTTGATAAAATCATATAAGTTTTTATTTTTTGTTTATATATATTTTATTATTATTATTTCATTTAAAAATAAATAAAAATCATTTTGATGTTTCAATTAGAGGAAGGCCTTCAAACACCACTATATATTTTTGCATTTTTTTAAGATTTAGTTAATATTTTTAATACCTCCAATCTTAATGACAAACATGTTTTCTTTATATTTAAAGATTAGATAGTTGAAATGGCTTCTTTAGAAGTCTATTTAGGGGTCCTTTTTAGGCCACACTTCAATTTTTGACTAGATGTTGAGTTCATACTAAGCAAAGGGTTTGTTTCCCTTGGCACCCTTGAGAAATAGTGCTTCTAAATTTGATTTCAAGATATCTAGGCAAACTTTCAAGTATTTGACTAATTCTTTATACCCACTCTACTATATGGGGCTGAAACATAAGTTCCTTATACTATGCAAGTCGATTGAAACATGAATGAATGAGTAATTAGCATGATTTTATGTAAGCATCTCCATTCTAAAAGATCAATACCTCAGGACATTGTTCTCGCTCAACTTAGTACATGCCTACTCATTATTGATATGATATTTCAAGTGGCAACTATAATACACCACTAATACATAGGATTCTGATTGATGGTCAACTTTTTGGTTGATTTATGTAGGGATTCTTCTTAACTATTCAAATCCTCTATGTAGTCAACACAATATGGAATCAAATCTAGCTGATATGTTAGGGTTTAGATCTACTAAGCCTCATAGATATTGAAATGGATAAAACACCTCCATGCTATTTTTAAATAAATGTACCAAATGTATCAAAAGGGGAGATAAATAATGGTATCAAAGATGATATCTATAGACCACATTTTTTTGAATCTAAAATCATGAAAAATATAATGACAACCCTCTCAAAATATAATACTTTTCTGATATGGATGATGAGCTTTGCATTGAGAAGGATTTAGAGAAGCTGAAGCTATAAACAAGACAAAAAGTTCCCTAAGATAACAAGGCAACAAACTCAACAGTTCTTTTGGAAGGAGTTATTGATGAATGGGTTAGTGTAGTCCTTAAGGCCTATATTTATATGGTTGTATATGTATTTACAATTTAACTTCTTTTTTGGGTCTTTTTTGAAGGCACAAGGGAAAATTTGTTCCATATAAAAAACAGCAAAAACACATATAAAAGGAAGTACAAGACAATCTTGGTGAATGGATAATTGAATCACAAATGATTTAGTGAGAGAATTATTCACAACAAATCTAACCAAGGGATCATTGAAAAAAGTTTTTATGTGGTGTATCATTTTTTCCCAAGCTCTAGATAGCTTAACATATTACTTGAATAAATAATAATTTGATTCTATCATTGGAGATCCATATAAAAGTCCTATTCCAAGTAAAATAAATGATTAGTTGAAACAATAGCTATTAATCAAGTCTTCAACTTCAGATTAAGACCCTTCAACATGGAAATTTTTTATTCATCATGGAAAATCATCATCATCACCATCATCATCATCATCATCATCATCGTCGTCGTCGTCGTCATCATCATCATCATCATCATCATCATCATCATCATCATCATCATCATCATCATCATCATCATCATCATCATCATCATCATCATCATCATCATCAATAGAGCTTAGGCCACTATATAGAGATATAAGTCCCTTTTAAGTGTGATTTATCGAAATGGTAAAATGTTCAATTTTCCCAAATACATCTTTCATGTTCAAAACTTTGACATAATTTTCCAGATCTTCAATGTCTTTTATGCACCAACACAATCAATACATAATTATGTCCTTTTACATCTTTATCTTCCCACCATATATAGATGAATGAATACATTTTTCCAAGCAATGTTTAAGTGATAATTTAAACCCATAAACAACAAAAAGATAGTGAAGCATGAAACCTACCCACCCCTTCATTCCTTAAACAACAAAAATATTGTGCAACAAATAAGACTTATTTGTTTGATTATAGAGCAACACTTTTAGCAATTTATTGTGTCATAAGATAGCACAATATACCATTCCAAGAAAAACCACATTGACAAGTTCAAAGGTAGAAAATGGTGGGAATTACATCTATTTCATACTTTTTCTTATTGTAACTATTTATTTCTATTTGGTTGACTCAAACTAGAAGTGGAGAAAGCGATCGATAACAAAATCCATTGTATTTTTTCTTTTACTTGATGGGGTTTTTTTGGTCAATGATTCTAATGTGCATAAGGTTGGAGCTTGAGATACACCCACCATTATCATACTTAAGATTTATATTTCTTATTTTAAAAATATTAATAATATTTCATGTAATATTATTTTCCTTGATTATTATTCTTAAGATTTATAATTATTATGGAAAAAATATTTTATATAACATAGTTACCATTAGATTACAAATGGTTATTTTACTTTTAGATTTATAATTGTTGTATTTCTTTAGACATAGAATTTGTATTATTATTTACTTTAGATTTATAATTGCTATATTACTTAGGCGTAAAGTATATCACTCTAATTTAATAATATTTTAGAGTAGGGTGAGTCTCATTTATTGTTACTATATTTTTTCAAAAAATAATATTTAATATTAATTTTATTAAATAATATATTATTGAAACCACATTTTATATTTATATTGTACTGATATAATCACCTTAAATGAAATTACATTTGATATAGACTTTGAAATTGTTACACTAATTATAAAGCTACCTTGATTGATTCATAATGGCTATTCTGAAATAATTAATGGTTACATAATCATTCCCTCCCTAAAGTATTGTTTTATCCATTAACTTTAAAATTTCTAATTTTAAACTTTATTGATGGATGAAATTAGGGTTTATGTCTATTATTTGATGAAAGTAGTTTTTTTCTATATTTATATAAATCATCTCTTTTTATTGAAAGAATTTTTGTTCAAAATATACTTATAAAGTGTAAGAGGTAAATCATTTTGAGGGAAAGATTTTCAAATGGAAGACCTCTTTACTAATAGATTTAATGTTGATTAACTATACTATCCATCTTGAATTGTTGAAGGTACAATCACTCTCCACATCACATTTACACGTAGAGCGTTATTCATCAATGATGTCAACCATAAAGATCTAACAATAATATTACTTTAAATAAGTGGACTCCAACCACTTTATTAATGAAGGATGAAAAAGTAGTTATAATAATAACTCTACCACCCTTGTGGTACTAATGAAAAAACTTTGTTACAAGATGTTTAGTAAAATAATGCAAGGTACACTCCCATAATAATTAAGTCCTATAAACATTGAAACTACTAATTTTTTTTCAACTTATAATTATATATATTTATAGATATAGAAATAAATAAATACATTTTTTCTAGTTTAAAATTATTTTAATAATTTTATTGTTAAAACAATAAATTTTTTAAATTTTCAAATTTAAAAAGAATAACTACTTTATAAAATTCAAGTCAAATTTATATAATTCAACTAATAAACATAATCATCAAAATAAAATAATCTTATTAGATATAAAATTTAAAGGAGGAAAAGAAAGAAACAAAAAAAAATATATCTAATTTAAAATATATATTAAAAGCAAAATTTTTTTACATTTAACTAAGAATGAAATGTTAAAATATTTTCATTATGCTATAATCCTTTATTATGCTTACTTTTTATAATTTAATAATTTGTTTAGCTAATTTTGTATTAAATGATTTGGATTACGATTAAGGTTGGGATAGTGTAAAATATTCATGCCCTTATAGCGAGGGAGGTAGGGTATTTCTAGGTGGTTATTAGTAAAATTGATATTTTTTTATACATTTGTAATAATTAAAAAAAACAATACAAAATTAAAAATAGTTATTAAAAAATATTTAAATAATAATAAATTTTTTAATTATTCTTTATATATTAAATAAATTTAATTTAATTTAATTTATAATTAAAAATTAATTTGATATATATATATATATATATATATATATATATAATTTTAGATAATTATAGATAATGTAAAACATTTACAATTTAAATATTTAATTTAAAATTAGTAATTATTTAATGCTTTCAATTTTAAATCTTATGAATTAATGTTGGAAGTTAGTTTAAATTATGATGGGAGTTAGGCACAAATTTATATTCTCTCATATTTTTTAGCTTTTATATAGATGAGCTTGATAAAATGATATAAGTTTTTATTTTTTGTTTATATATTTTTGCATTTAAAAATAAATAAAAATCATTTTGATGTTTTATTTAGAGAAAGGCCTTCAAACACCACTATATATTTTTACATTATTTTTTTAAGATTTAGTTAATATTTTAATACTTTCAATATTAATTCCAAACATGTTTTCTTTATATTTAAAGATTAGATAGTTGAAATGGTTTCTTTAGAAGTATATTTAGGGGTCCTTTCTAGCCCACACTTTAGTTTCTGACTAGATGTTGAGTTCATACTAAGCAAAGGGTATGTTTCCCTTGGCACCCTTGAGAAATAGTGCTTCTAGCTCAATTTCAAGATATCTAGACAAAATTTCAAGCATTTGACTTATTATTTATACCCACTCTACCATATAGGGCTGAAACATAAGTGACTTATACTATGCAAGTCGATTGAAACATAAATGAATGAATAATTAGCATTATTTTATGTAAGCATCTCCATTCTAAAAGATCAATACCTCAGGGCATCATTCTCACTCATATTAATACATGCCTACTCATTATTGCTATGATAGTTCAAGTGGCAACTATGATACACCACAAATATATAAGATTCTGATTGATGGTCAATTTTTTGGTTGATTTATGTAGGGATTCTTCTTAACTATTCAAATCCTCTATGTAGTCGAAACAATATGGAATCAAATCTAGATGATATGTTAGGGTTTTGTATCTATTAAGTCTCATAAATATTGAAATGGATATAGCACTTCCATGCTATTTTTAAATGAATGTACCAAATGTATCAAAAAGGGAGATAAATAATGGTATCAAAGATGATATCTATAGACCACACTTTAGGCTCAAATGGACAGAGTCTTGAGAACCTCTTTCATAAAATCTTCATCATTACTACTATACATATATTCACTTTAAGGATAGGATCATCTTGTCTTCAAATTACACTAAGGTCCTATTAACTTGGAGTTTAATGATTACATTGGCATAATTCATAAGTTATTTACAATACCTTTGTAAGGAGACATATCACCATATTCCTTAGGACATGATCATTTCACATGATCAAAACCAAGGATAGAACCAATGGATCCCATGTAGAGTTTGAAATTTATGAGATATATTTTTGCATGGTTTTGAAATGGATACATTATTAGGTTGATAGATATGATGGAATGTCATATGACAATTGAATAGTGGGGGTGATTACAACCCCACGACATCCATCACATAACATTTTTTGGCCTTACAAAACATTAAAAAAGGTGGGTTTTACCTAGTAGGTCCCATATTTGAGTCTCCCTTGGCATTGATAGTTGACTCCTCAAGTGACATTGCCCCCCACAAATCTAGAAAGTTCTCCCAAAGTAAAAAAATTGATTACTAATATCAAAAAAACATTTGACGAGTTCACCTTTGTTCATGCATGGTTATGGGGTGATTTTATTTCAATGTCTTATAAAAGGAGATGCTTTTTATGGTATAACATTGGTTATTAAGCTAAATTTTTTTTGCAATTAGTAGGCTAATGGAGTTTGTACATCTTTTCTAAATTTGAAATTGTGAAAAATATAAAGATGACCCTCTTAGAATAATGATAGATATGGTAATTCAATTGACCATTGTTATGGATTCTAAAGCTTAAGAGGAAAAATAAATGAAAATAAGATGTATTAAGGGTTCAAAATCTGAGAAAAAGGGAAAAAATGAGGCAGGGGAGGGTTGAATTGAAGCAGATTGAAAATAAGTTGACTTTTCTGAAGAGGAGAAATGTCTTGCTTAAAAAGGCATATGAAATTTATATTCTATGCAATGTGGATTCCCAAGGGAATTATCACTCCCAAAGAGTTTATATTAGCATTAGGTAATATCTTTCATTTTCAATTTAGTTACTTTGGTGGTTTGTGATCTATATCTTCTATTTGATGGTAAAGTTGTTAATATTGTTAGTTTGAAAGTGAAATATGGCATAGAGTGTACCCCAAAATTGATAAGCAATATTTTGTCCTATATTTTAGGTTATTTCAATTTTAATATTTTTCCTTAAAAATTTTAAGAGAGAGGATAGACTACAATATACCATATAGATTTTTTTTTTATGTACTAGTTTGAGGAACAAAAATAATTGGTGTTCATGGAGAATGTGATCATAGTTGTCTTTATTAATCCAGAATTCCCTTCTCAGGTATTATTCACAATAATATTATTCCCATATATCCTTAATAGATTTTGTAAGCTATAAAATATATAAAGAATCTCAAGCTTATACAAGTTATCAAAGGGTTCAAAGTCCAAAAGTACAAATATGAATGATATGTCTAATATAAAAGTTTGCATCTCCTTTGTTGCCACAAGGGGGGTCTTATAAGCCTTTTAAGAGTTGTGACCTTAACAAACATTATACAATACCTTACATTTAAATTTAAATGTGTGAAACCCTAATAATTACAAGGTAGATTAAGGCTTCACATGAATCTAAATTTAGATGTTTAAATTGTTGTCAATTAGATTGAATAAGATGAGCCTTTCTGAATATATGGATTGATATATGTCAATTATACTCTCTAAAAATTTTATTGGATGGGGGATAGTGAATATTGAGCCTTTTAATGATCTATGGATGATGAGCTTTGCATTGAGAAGGATTCATAGAAGCTAAAGCTATAGATAAGCCTAAAAGGTTTGCTAAGATAACAAGGCAAAAAACTTAGTAGGTCTATTGGAAGGAGTTATTGATGAATAGGTTGGTGTAGGCCTTAAGGCATCTTTTTATATGGTTGCATTTGTATTCATAATTTCACTTCTTTTTTGGGTCTTTTTTGAAGGCACAAGGGAAAAGTTGTTCCATATAAAAAGTAGAAAAAATGCATATAAAAGGAGATACATGACGATCTTGGTGAATGGATCATTGAAGCACAAATGATTTAGTGAGAGAATTATTCACTAAAAATCTAACTAGGGGATCATTGAACAATTTTTTTATGTGGTGTATCATTTTTTCCCGAACCCCAACTAGCTTAACATATTACTTAAATAAAAAATAATTTGATTCTATCATAGGAGCTCCACATAAAAGTCCTATTCTATGTAAAATAAAGGATTATTCGAAACAAAATATATTAATCAAGCTCGAAAGGTTCCCCAACATAACAAGACAAAAAACTCAATATCTCCCCCAGAAGAAATTATTGATGAATGGGTCAGTTTAGGCCTTAAGGCCTCTTTTTATTTGGATCTAAAGGACAACCTTGGTGAATGTATTATTTAATAATAAATCATTCTAAAAGTGAAGCAAGGACGTACTCACTCTAAGAAAGGAATTTTTTTAGTATCTAAAATTTAAAAATAATTTTTTATTTAACATACTTTTAATGACATGGGTACTTCAATTACATTTTTTAGTCAAAATGTAACTATTTATTACAATTTTTCATCATGGAAAATTTGTACAAATAGATACTCTTCAACTTTAAATTAAGACCATCCCTTCAAATTTGATCATTGATTATGTAATACTTAATGATTATATGGTTTTACACTTGGAAAGAACATCTTTTGTAAAAGGTAATGATTTTTTATAAGTGGCATATTAAGTCAAACCTAAGGCTTTTTCCTTGAGCCAACATAGAATTGATGATGGAAAATATTTATAAGCCTGAATACATAGTTATTTTAATTTTTAGAATTCTTGATAGTCCTCTCTAGTGTGTTGTATCAAAATTCCATTAGAAATGCCCCCATGTGCTTATTCAAGGAGAGGAGGGACATCTTTTTTAATTACACAATGGAGTAAGGTACCTTTTACATTGTGATAATAAAGGGTATTGTATCTAAATACATATTTAAAAGTTTATTTTTGAATTCTAATATTTTCATGAGAATCTATGTCCAGAGGATAAGTTTTATGTTTGAGGAATTGGATAATATCTTTATATCATGGGATCTATTGAATGGTGATAGCCTTAATATTAATATGCCCCAAATTTTATGTGAGGGGATGTAAACTAGTAGTCACCTTACTTTAAAGGATAAGATGACCATATAATTTGGGTGTATATCATGTAGCATAAAGTAGGAGTATGTCAAAATAGATACACAATTCAAACACAAATAATGTGATCATATCAATCCCTAAGATGCATTATGTACATCATGATAACATCTATAAAGTAACAATAAAAGATCAATGCATAATCAAGCACACACACAAAATCACTCAAAAGTAATATAAAGAAGAATGGTCAAAGGAGACCTCATACACGGGGCATATTCAAATACCTCACAATCAAAGAGACATGAATTAATAAAATGTACAAAATCATAGAAATGAAATTTAAATGTCCATATACAACATAGAGAGACATTTTCAAATGTTGAAATAGGCAAACAAAGGCATGAGGGCCACAAGTAATGGAGTATATATTAAATGTTCAATAAGACATACAATGTAATACAAGTTCAAGTAGGAAATAAAAACTCACGGAAGTGATAAAAATGAAATTAGGATATAATTATTAATTAGCATGAACATAGCATACCAATACCTATAAATATGTGTTAGTAAAAAACATTAGATAGATCTCATATGAAGTACACTAGAAATATAAGAGCATGGATATAGGCATGTGTTAGAAATATAAGATCAAACATGATAATGTAAAGTGATTAAATAGTAGATAAAATCTAGGTTAATAATCATGAGAAATGAAATAGATGCTCCCAATATCCTTATGATGTGAGAGATGAAAGATCTAACATATTTATGCACATAGATCATGTGTTTGGTGTATGCTTGTATGACACTCAAAATATATGTGAAAACATGTGTATATAAAATAATGATATGTCATCTACTAACATATAGCAAACAACATATGTATAGGAAGAATTAGAACTAGGAACATGTTTAATATTTGATGCTCATATAACCTTATGTTGGATCAAGTGCATTATCTAGATCATGATTGGATAGGAAAAAATGGTACATAGCATATTATTCATCATGATGTACATGTGAAATAGAAGAGAAAGTACCATCATGTGTGATATGTATCAATTTTAATTCATGTGTAAAGGATATAAATTATTGATTTTAATGAATTTTGAATCCCATTTGGTATAACCAAATAGTTCCCAATGTAAATGAATTTTGGGATGTATAAGGCATGACCCAAACCCTTGTTTTAATTAATTTAGGACCACAAACAATTGGTTTTGTAATAGTTCCCATGGAGCCTTTCCAACCTCTTCGATGTTCTAAAGTTATTACAAGTGGTTTTTTATTTCATTAGGATCCACATGGTTATGCTAATAATAAGCACCACCCATGAATAATGTGATTGTTAAATTAAATTGGATTGGATGCTTTTTTATTTGATCCACTTGAATGTATTTATTATTTTTAGAATCACTAGTGTCATACGATTTTGGATTGATATTCATTAATGAATGTGCATATCTATACACATCCCAATAAATAAATTTAAATAAGAAAAGAGATTATGTAAATGTCTCTCTATAAATTGAGAAAGAAGACCCAGAGTAAATATTAATTGTACTTAAAAATATGAGGAGATATAGGTCAAGGAATATAACACATCCTTGGATTGACTAACATAATCTTGAATAGGATTATCCTCATTTTGAGTCAATGCTTACAACTGGTCTAATGGTAACTTGGGAAACTTGTTCTTAATAAAATGGAATAAAAAAACATTCTCAATATTTTAAAATATTATTATGGACCCATCAAAGAGGCTATAAAAATAATCAAGAACTTATTTAGTTAAGATCTTATGAAAATGGTGAAAGGGGTGTAGATATTAATTTATGTTATTTGTTGGATCTCATGTACCATAAAAGGTGAAGAAAATAGGCATGATAAATTCCATAAGAAAAGGGGTTTCAATGTGGGGTTAGTCCTCCAAGATATTATAATTAAAGTTAGCCTCATGGGAGGAAATTTGAAATTTAATACTCATCATGGAAAGCATATAATTTGAAAAAAATTTGATAAAGAAGTTGAAAATTTGCTTATAAGTTGAAAGATTCCATCAAAATGAAACATAGACATAATAACATTGGTATCTTCATGGGGAATAAGTGCATCATGGAATTTTGGAACCTTTGGTATTTATTTTTAATAATTTGAAACATTGAATATTTGCATACCATTTCAAGGTACATCCACCTTAGGTAAGGATATAGAATTTGGAACTTGAGCTACAATTGGTAAAGATGGATCCTTTAGTATCTGAGGATCTTTTGGCATAATGAAACTTTTAGAATATAAGTAACCTTTGGTTTGAATATATTAGTTGTTATTGGAATATTATGAACTTTTTTCACTTTTGGTTTTTAATGTG
Source organism: Torreya grandis (assembly GCA_037957365.1). NCBI lineage: Eukaryota > Viridiplantae > Streptophyta > Pinopsida > Cupressales > Taxaceae > Torreya > Torreya grandis. The sequence continues at coordinate 1,267,503 of JARHVA010001504.1, forward strand.
ATTTTTTCCTTGGCACCACATTTAGTTTTGGAATAGATTCAAGAATATCCATAGAAACCTTATTAAATTTTTAAATATCAAGTAAAGGAAGAGGAACCTCCCCACCCTTAATGAAGGGGATATTATTAGGATAAGGTGGAATAAGGTAAGTGCATGGAAATTGGGGACCAAAAGGGGGTATTAAATGGATATGTTTTTCCTAAAAAATAATAAACCTTAACTTATATATGGATTATTTGAGACAACTACACTAAAATTTTAAAAATTCCATATGAATATGAATTGTAGAATTTTGAGTCTAGTTTCTAAAATACTATATTTTTGTTAATGGTCAAGTATAAGTAAGTCAAAAATTATAAATTAAAAGAGGTACTATTTTTTCTATAAAAATCACAATAGATAGAATGTCGTGCACCCTATCACTTTTTAGCATCATTTACTTTTTTTTCAAACCCTTTGGTATAAAGTTAGATAAGATCATCTAGTTTGTAACTTATATATATACTTAAATAATGAATATTTATTTTTATACTAATTTCAAAAATCAATAGACCCTAAAATATGAGCAATATTGCATGGCTGACCTTGTGGCCCCTAACTACCTCAAAAAATATAAAAAATTAGATTTTTTTGAGTGTGTATATAATTAGGTCTAGTTTGTAACCCTATAATTTTTTCTATTTTGATTCAACAACATGAAAGATACACAAATAAAGATAAACATGTATAGTTATGATGTATATTTCTCTAAAAGGACATACTTAAAAATAAATATAGATAAAAACCTTAAATTAATAAAAAAATATATTTAAAACGAGGAGAGTATGCTCAATGTTGTAGTCATATTTTCAAGATTTTTTTTGATAAAATTTAGAGTGTTTAATATAGTTAAAGTTGCATTTTATTATTTTAGTTAAAAACATGCATTCATATATGTGTTTTTAGGTACCGTGCCTTAGGATCGAGAATCCAACCCATTCCCAAGCCTTGAGGTATGTGCTTGAAATTTCAAACAATAAAACCACATACACAAAATTAATATGTACAAAAAATTACCATGTACGAGAAATATTTTCCTATTACATTGACATTAATTTGGCCATCTTATTGATTTTATTATAGTTTTTTTTAATTATCAAAGTTCAAACATGGCCTTTGTTAATGTTAGTTGTTAAAATTAAATTTTTAAACATCAAAAAAATTTCAACCTAATTATGACTATAATCTTGATGTCATTTGCCTGACTATATAGATTTGTGACTACATTTTGTGATTTTTAGGCTCAATTAACCCCAACATCATCATATATTGAACCAAATAGTTAATTAGGGTAATAGGTGAGGTGATTTGGGTCAAATTGATCCCTATGAACATAATTATTACTTTAAATGATGTTAATTGGGGATAAATTGATTTATTTAGTGTTTATGATTTAAGGTTTAGGGATAGGGTATAAAGTTTAGGTTTTAGGGTATAGGGTCCAATAAGGAATGCAATTAGGGCCAATTTGAGATTGTTGAACCTATTTGTGGATATAAAATGTGATTTTGGGCTCAACTAGCCTCAATGTCATCATAAATTGAGCCAAGTAGTCAATTAGGGTAATCAGTGATATAATTTAGGCCAAATTAAGACTTATGAACCTAATTATTACCCTAAAGGATGTTAATTAGGGTTAAATCAATTATTTTAAGGTTTAGAGTTTACAATTTAGGGTTTAAGGTTAAGGTTTTAGGGCTTAGGGATTATGATTTAGTGTTTAGGGTTTAGGGTATAAAGTCCAATGGTGAAGGCAATAGGTGATAATTTGAGCTCTTTGAACCTTTTTATGACTACAAAATGTGATTTTAGGTTCAATTAGTCCTAATGTCATCATGAATTGAGTCAATTAGTCAATTGGGATAATCGGTGATGTGATTTGGGTCAAATTGAGCCTTATTAACCTAATTATTACTCTAAAATATGTTAATTGGGAATAAATCAATTGGTTTAGGGTTTAACATTTATGATTTAGGGTTTAGGGATTATGGATTAAGGTTTAAGGTTTAGGGTATAAGGTTTAGTTGTGAAGGTAATTAAGGATAATTTGAGCTCCTTGAACCTATTTATGACTACATAATGTGACTTTGGGATCAATTAGCCCCTATGTCATCACAAATTAAGCCAATTAGATAATTAGGGAAATCAATGATGCAATTTAGACCAAATTGAGCCCTGTAAACCTCATTCTTAGTCTAAATGATGTTAATTAGGGATAAAATGTTTAGTTTAGGGTTTAAAGAGTTTAAAATATATGGCTTAGTGTTTAAGGTATATGGTTTAAGATTTATTATTTAAGGTTTAGGGTCTAATCACAAAGGTAATTGGGGCCAATTTTAGCTTATTGAGCCTACATGTGACTATAGATTATGATTTTAGTCTCAATTTACCCTAATGTAATAAAGAATTGAGCCAATTAGTTAATTATGGTAATTAATGATGTGATTTAGGCAAAATTAAGCCTTGTGAACTGATTCTTACTTTAAAGGATGTTAATTGGGGCTAATCAATTGGTTTAGGGTTTATGACTAATTATTTAGGGTTTAGAGATTGGTTTTTAAGGTTTAGATATTAGGACTTAGGGTTTAGAATATAAGGTCCAATCACAAAGGTAATTGGGGTCAATTTGAGCTTCTTAAACCTATTTGTGACTATAAAATGTGATTTTGGGCTCAGTTATCCCCAATGTCATCAAAAATTGAGAAAATTAGTCAATTAGGGAAATCAATGATGTGATTTTAGAATTGAATCATGTAAACCTAATTCTTATTATAAAATATTTTAATTAGGGCTAAATCAATTTTTTTAAGGTTTAGGGCTTAGGGCTTAGAGTTTAGACCTTAAAACTTATGGTTTAGGGTTTAAGGCCAAATCATGAATGCATTTGGGGATAATTTGAGGTCATTGGACTTATTTATGAGTATAAAATGTGATTTTGTGATCAATTAGCCCAAATTTCATAATAAATTGAGCTAATTAGTTAATTAGGGTAATTAGTGATGTAATCTAGGCCAAATTAAGCCCTATGAACCTAATTAGTTTGGGGTTTAGAGTTTAGAGATTAAGGGCTTAAGTTTAGGGTCAATTGTATAGGTAATGTATAGATTGAGGAATGTGTAGGTGATTTTAATAGATACAAGGTCATGTTGATAGAAAAATAGTTAAAAAGTACATGCACCAATGTCATTTTTCACATTGAGAGTTCTATCCCCTACACACTCTGCTTTATTTTTTTCTACATAGTGTATGTCTATTTTATTATTGTTTAATCCATGTACCCACCTTTAAAATTAGAAATCTTTGTCTAACTACATAATACATATCTATTTTTAATAATTTGATTGTTGTCCTCACTTGGTACTACATAGTGTAGGTCTATTTTTTTAATAATTTGATCATTGTCCCCACCCTCAAAAGTTTATAACTTTGTCTAATCATGGGTGAAAAAAATCTTATTAGTGGGAAGAAGAAGTTAATGTGAAAAATGATAGAGGAATTATAAGTGATGAGAGAGAAACAAAGGGAATGAATGTGAATAATTCATGCAAGTAATTATACTATCCCTAATGAATTGAATGCCATAAATAATGATGAAATGAATAATGATAATATACTAAATTATGATAGTATACCAGATTATGAAAATTTAATTGTCAATTTTGATAGTATACCAAATTATAATGCAAGTCCACATTCAAATTTTACAATTTTTAATTCTGGTGATGATGAGAATATGAATGATTATTTACCCTCTAAAAATAGATAAAATTTCATGGAAACATTGATTTGTGAAAGTAACATTGATTAAAACTGTTGGGTGAATATTTTGTTAGCCAACTAACTAGTGACCAAAATAGTTCCTATCATCACAACATAGGAAGATTGGTCGCCTAGGTGTGCAACTTTACTACATCAACTGGAGACAAATATCTCCTCTCATCAAGGGGAGGTTCCCTATTAAATATGTAGAGGCTATATACTATATATATAAGCAGAAAGTAAGACACTGGGGTAGGATAAACCATCCATCTCTCTTCTTTCAGAGATGATGCTAACAAACCGAGGAGAAATCCTGGGTGATTGGTGAAAATACTTCTCTTCTTTCAGAAGTAATGTTCAGCTAAGAGCCACATCCCTTCCTGGATAGTACATATCCTAATGAAATGATAGAAGGCACTTCTCTTCTTTCAAAAGTGCTTGTTCTTGCAAACAACATGAATCTTTTTAGTAAGTAACTGGTAACCAAAGGTGCAGAGTAACCAGTAGCCTAAAATGTAGCACAAAGTCTCCACCTCGACTACCCAAGAGTGAAATATGAAGAACAATGGTGGCACAACATCATCCCAAGGTCCTTTACATAGAAACATAAAAGAAAAACACATACTAAAGACAACTATGATAGCATAAAGTCTGAAAGTAGTTAGCTTCAGGACACCTTCCTTATCACCTCCACTAGTCTTGCTTGTTAAATCAAATAAATAAGAATGCTTTCAGAAGACAAACATAAGAACAATATCCTAAAGTAGCACAAGCTATAATAGCACAAAGTCTACAATTAACTTGCTTTCTCATTCAATCAAAGAAATATGAATTACAATCTGAGCTCAAAGTCTCAGTAATGCCTTTCAATTTGGGCAGTGTTTCACTTTTGGTAAGGGGAAGATCTCTTTAAAACAATAAAAGAGATTATAATATATAGCCACCAAGCAAGGCTTGACAATCTCTCCCATGGGATGGCACATGCTTCAGTCAACACCTTCAATGTGCCTTCAGTTTTACCTGGAGGGACCATGCCTGGAATAGTGCATTGCCTTAACTATGGCGTGTCTATTCATCTAATATGTCTTTTCCTAGTTCTAGATCATCTGGTCTATCCCCTTTGACATCTGCATAGCTATCCATTTTTTCTTTACTCCAAAGGAGACTAACAGGTCACGCCTTTGATGTTTGCAAGATCAAAAATCTACTTTGCAGACTATTCCATCTATTGGAATAACTTTTGCATAGGGCTTTTCCCTCTTTTCACTTTTGTCTTTTCTAGATTTGTCTCTTCTTGCTGTGATTTGAGCTATCGAGCTATCTTTTCAGCTAGTCTCTTGGTTATTCCTTCAAGTTCTATGCTTTATTTGAATTTCAACAGATATTCCCTTACCTTAAATTTGATGTCTGTGGGGATGCCATTGGTTGATTGTTTCAACTGTTCAGGTGGCCTTCTCAGCTCCTTAGTTTAATCACTTTCTTACTTCAATCACTTTATTGGTTCAATCACTTTATTGGTTCAACCACTTTCCTACTCCTTGGTTGAACCATCGCTTTCATTTGAACTTGCCTTTGGAATCATCCATGTTGCTTCTCTCTTTGCTTGAGGCCACCTTTAAACTGCTTGAACCTATGAACCATTGAACTTTGAACTCTTTTGGTTTAAGGTTTAATCAGTTCATTGGTTTTTTCCTCTACCCATCACTTCTTTGTTCTTGCTAAGCTCTTTGATCTTCATCACATTGGTTAAACCTTTAAACCTGTGAACTCGTTGAACCTTTTAGTTCAAGGTTCAATGATTTAATCGGTTCATTATTTTTATTTGGCTAAGTCCTTTTGATATTTTTGAACCAAATATGTTGAACCATTTGGTCATTGAACCTGTTGAACCATTGAACCAAAGTGGTTCAATGGTTCAATAGTTCAATGGTTCAAGCCTTCTTCTCTTTGATAAGTGTTTTGAAGCCATTGAACCTAGAAGCAGTTGAACTTGTTGAACCTTTGATGAAGTGCCAACTGTTGCTGATGACATTGAACCTTGACCCCATTAAACCCTTGAACCAAAAGAGTTTAAGATTCAACAGTTCAATGGTTCAATCCTTGCTTAGAAGCTTGTCGATGAACTTTTTTTGGTTGAACCAAGCCATTGAAATAATCTTGAAAATGATTGAGTGTTGGAAACTTGTTCTTTCCTACAGAGTCCATCATAGAAATCAACCTGTGAATTCTAAAGAACTGAGTTCATAGTTTTCTCTAAGTTTTCTCTCGAGCCTTGAAAGAGTCTATAGAAATGAGCCTGTGGAGTTCATAGTTTTAAGCCTACAGAGTCCATAGTTTTATGCCTATAGAGTCCATAGATTTCTTCCTGCAGAGTCTATAGATTCAAGCCTGTAGAGTCCATAGATTTCTGAGAAAGCTTTGAAAAATGAAGAACCTGAATGCTCAAAATAATTTTTTAAATGGGAAGAGAGGATTTTGGTCTGTAGGACCAAAATAGTTCAAATGTTGTCCCAAAAATGAGTGATATTTTTGGAGGACAACAACTGGCTCCAGTTGGGGAACTTCCTTCAGATGAGAACTTGGAACAACTTAGGGGAGTAGAAACTAGAATATCTAATGTCTTAAAGTGTGCCATTGGGCTATGGAGTCATGCTACCCAAAAAAAAAGGCTCCAAAAAATGAAAATGAAAAGCACAAAATAAAACTAAAGACTATACAAATATACATATGTACTAAATGATCTTATCTGATGCCTTAATATTTGAAGTGCTTTAGATGCTGCCCACTATGAAATAGTGAAAATGGTGTGCCATCCTGATAAACTAGTAGGAAACCATTTTGTCCCTAGAAATGGTGACAAGCGAATGGAACTCTCCACTAAGAAACCAATTTTTTACGTCTTCCTCTTGGCCTTTTCTTCTTCTTTTTCCAAGGTAGGACATGGTCTTCAAACTAAAAACCATAACTCCTTGCTCTCCCTATGAAGAGTTCCTTTTGCTAACTTTGGAATATAGCAGTATGGTCCACCACCATAGCTTTCTATTCTACTAGTCCAATCTAGCACATGCTTTGATTGTCAGCATCAAACCACTGACAAACCATCAACTCAGTATCTCCTTTGGTGTGAAGGAGTTTGACCTCTTCACCTTGAGTAGTTTTCAATCTGAGCAATAGAGATCTGCATCCAGCTGTGGAAGAATTGATGCCATCAAATTCTAAGATCCAAGTATCATCAGAAGCTGATCTTCTATCAGATTTCTCTTCATGGGAGATGGAAGATCCTTCTTGATTTGTACTACACCATACCAATTTTTTTAATTCCTTATTTGGATGAAATCATGGACTGTCAGCTACAGGACTTTCATTAGCTAGGACATGGGCATCCTCTATGGTCAAGAAGTAATTACCCCTACCTAAAGGCTCACATAGAATTTGAGCAGTAGGGGCTGACGTTTGGGTAACCACAATCTTTGCCTCAAACAAGTCCACACCTGGTTCTCCACCAATGTTTAATTGCTCAGGATTGGCTTGCAGGGATTCAAACTCAGTCATTTGAATTTTGGATTTCTTGACATGATCAATCATGACAAATGACTGAGATGGACTTAGAAGAGAGGATGGGAGTTCATCTTTTTGGTTTTTAGGAGGGGGAGGATTGATCTATGAATTTGAAGTAGAAGGTGCAGAGATGTTTGATGTACTTACTTCTTTGGCAATCACTGAGTCCTTTAATTGGAAAGGAAGAGGGGTTCTCTACTCAGAAATTGAAATTGTTGGTTGGGGTCGCTCCTCTGTCTTCTCTTTGTCAGCCTGTTGGGCTGACTGATTCTCAGACTTGGTGAATATTGTGTATGATCCTTCGACTGCTTCACCTTCACTTTTGGGTTCATCCTGGTAATTTAAGAAACCAATATGGGAGTCACCAGCTAATTCTTATTGATCCTCTGTAAAGAGATCAACATCATTTTCTTGCTCAAACTTAGGTTGGAAAGAGAAAGCATGTTCTGTTTCCAGATATCTAACTGCTAAGTTGGGTGGAAGTGCTTCAAGGACAAGGTTCCTCTATGGGGGAGGAAGATGATTTGGTTACCCATGACTTTTGGAAATGTTGCCTTGATATGGCTGATTTTGAAATGCCCTCCTTGGCATATCCTGATTAGGAGGAGCAGACATACTTAGGTCCATTTACCTTTTCAAGGCTAGCAGTTCATTAGCCAGCTTTTGCACCATTGGGTCAGTGGTCGCTGTAGATGGATACTCAAAAGATGAAGAGGATTTACCTTTGATAGGATCTCTCCTTATCTTTCCTGCCAAGATAAGATCATCTTCTAGCTCAGTAGCCAAGTTCTGAGTAGCAACAAGGTCTATGTGTCTAGCCCATCTCAGCCAGAAACTCACTTCAGGTAGTTGTGAGTTGATGAAGAAACACTTGAGATTTTGAGGTGTCAGCTAGGTGATCATGGGAATCCCATGCCTCAGCTTGTCAAACCTAGCAATGAAGTCCCTCATAGGTTCATAAGGCTCCTTATTCATCTATGTGAGTTGGGCTAGTAAGGCATGTGCATCTTCTATAGACTTGAACCTCGCTTTGAACTTGGCTTTGAGTGTATGCCAGTCAGTCACTGATCTAGCTTATAGATGGTAGAACCAGTCTACAATAGCACCTTGTAGTGTTTCCACAAAAAGCCTGACTGCCATGTCTTCAAATTCCACCCCTATCACACCACAGGTTATGCTAAATGTTGCAATGTGTTCATCAGGGTGAACTCTCCCATCACCAAATAATTTGGATAAGTTCTTTCTTGAGCTGCATGAAAGTTCATGCAGAGGTGGAGTCAAGTTGAGTGGACCAAAAGAGTTACCCTAAGGGCCTCGAAATGCCATGATTTAATTATAAAAAATAGGGATAACAAATTTGGGTGGAGTGGCTAGATTGTAAAACAAAAATGGAAAATAATTGGCCCTGCTTCAGCTTGAGGCTTGAGGTTTCAAACTGTGCACTCTTTTCTAGTAGCTCTGGTTTTGTAGACTAGATAAAATAATGGAGATGGAGGAAAATGGTAAGGCTATAATGATAATGGGTAAGACATGGAATGGAGTCACTAGAGTCTATAATAGATAAGGGTTATAATGATTATGGGTAAGACATAGGTGATGTTTCAATCTGAAACTTGAGGTTCCAAATTGTATAAAATTACTGTGACCCCAGTAGATTCACCAAAAACTTTGGGTGAATATTTTGTCGGCCAGCTAATTGGTGACCAAAATAGTTCCTATCACCATAGCATAGGAAGATTGGTCACCCAGGTGTGCAAATTTACTACATCAATTGGAGACAAATCTCTCCTCTCATCAAGGGGAGGTTCCCTATTAAATATGTGGAGGCTATATACTATATATATAAGTAGAAAGTAAGACATGGAGGTAGGATAAACCATCCATATCTCTTATTTCAAAGATGATGCTAACAAATAGAGGAGAAATCCTGGGTGATTGGTGAAAATACTTCTCTTCTTTTAGAAGTAACATTTAGCCAAGAGCTAGATCCCTTCCTAGATAGTAGAAGTCTTGATGAAATGATAGAAGGTACTTCTCTTCTTTCAAAAGTGCTTGTTCTTGAAAACAATAGGAATTTTTTTGGTAAGTAACTGGTAACCAAAGGTGCAGAGTAACCAGTAGCCTGAAATGTAGTGCAAAGTCTCCACCTTGACTTCCCAAGAGTGAAATATGAAGAACAATGGGGGCACAAAGTCATCCCAAGGTCCTTTACACAGAAACATAAAATAAAAACACACATTAAAGACAACTATGACAACACAAAGTCTGAAAGTACTTGGCTTCAGGACACCTTCCTTATCACCTCCACTAGTCTTGCTTGTTAAATCAAACAAATACGAATGCTTTTAGAAGATAGACATAAGAACAATCTCCTAAAGTAGCATAAGCTATAACAACACAAAGTCTGCAAGTCACTTGCTTTCTTATTCAATAAAAAAAATATGAATTACAATCTGAGCTCAAAGTCTTAGTAATGCCTTTCAATTCAGGCAGAATTTCACTTTTGGTAAGGGGAAGATCTCTTTAAAACAATGAAAGAGATTACAATATATAGCCACCAAGCAAGGCTTGGCACTCTCTCCCATGGGATGGCCCATGCTATAGTCAATGCCTTCAATGCACCTTCAGTTCTCCCTGGAGGGACCATGCCTAGAACAGTATGTCACCTTAACTATGGCGTGTCTATTCATCTAATATGTCTTTTCCTGGGTTTGGATCATTTGGTCTATCTCCTCTAACGTCTACGTAGCTGTCCATTTTGTCTTTACTCCAAAGGAGACTAATAGGTTGCACCTTCAATGTTTTCAAGCTCAAAAATCTAATTTGTAGACTATTCCATCTACTAAAATAACTTCTGCATAGATATTTCAGGCTTTTCCCTCTTTCCACTTTTGTCTTTTCTAGCTTTGTCTATTCCTGCTGTGATTTGAGCTATCGAGCTATCTTTTCAACTAGTCACTTGGTTCTTCCTTCAAGTTTTGTACTTTATTTGAATTTCAATAGATATTCCCTTACCTTAAATTTGACGTCTACGAGGACATCATTGGTTTACTGTTTCAATAGTTCGAGTGGCCTTCTCAGCTCCTTGGTTCAATCACTTTCTTGCTTCAATCACTTTATTGGTTTAATCACTTTATTGGTTCAATCGCTTTCCTGCTCCTTGGTTGAACCATCACTTTCATTTGAACTTGCCTTTGGAATCATCCATGTTGCTTCTCTCTTTGCTTGAGGCTGCCTTTGAACTACTTGAACTTGTGAACCATTGAACTTTGAACTCTTTCGGTTCAAGGTTCAATTGGTTCATTGGTTTTTTCCTCTACCCCTCACTTCCTTGTTCTTTCTAAGCTCTTTGATCTTCATCGCACTAGTTGAACTTTTGAACTTGTGAACTCGTTGAACCTTTTGGTTCAAGGTTCAATGGTTCAATCGGTTCATTCTTTTTATTTGGCTAAGTCCTTTTGATCTTTTTGAACCAAATGCATTGAACCATTTTGTCATTGAACCTTTTGAACCATTGAACCAAAGTGGTTCAATGATTCAACAGTTCAATGGTTCAAGCCTTCTTCTCTTTGATAAGTGTTTTGAAGCCGTTGAACCTAGAAGCGGTTGAACTTGTTGAACCTTTGTCAAAGTGCCAACTATTACTGATGACATTGAACCTTGAACCCATTGAACCCTTGAACCAAAAGAGTTCAAGGTTCAATGGTTCAATGGTTCAATCCTTGCTTAGAAGCTTGTCGATGAACTCTTTTGGTTAAACCAAGCCATTGAAACAATTCTGAAGATGACCAAGTGTTGGAAACTTGTTCTTTCCTGCAGAGTCTGTAGAAATCAACCTATGAATTTTGTAGAACTGAGTTCATATTTTTCTCTAAGTTTTCTCTCGAGCCTTGAAAGATTCCATAGAAATGAGCTTGCAGAGTCCATAGTTTTAAGCCTGTAGAGTCCATAGTTTTAAGCCTTCAGAGTCCGTAGATTTCTTCCTACAGAGTCCATAGATTTAAGCCTATAAAGTCCATAGATTTCTAAGAAATCTTTGAAAAATGAAGAACCTGAATGCTCAGAATAATTTTTGAAAGGGGAAGAGAGGATTTTGGTCTATGGGACCAAAATAGTTCAAATGTTGTCCCAAAAATGAGTGATATTTTTGGGGGACAACAAAAATAATATGGGAACACCGCTCAATGAAGAAAATACTAATGAAGATAATAATATGGAAACACCAAATCAACCAATTTTACCACTAAGAACACCTCTTAGGATTTTGAAAAGAGGACCCATGTATTTAATTAAAATTGATGAATTTGTTTTGAAACCAATGCATAACAAAATGTCTAATTGCCATATGAGAAGAAAATTTGAAAGAATTTGGGGTTGACACTTTAAAAATTAAACAAATCTCAAAGATGTCAATTTTTTGTTAAATTGATACAAATGCTTAGTATGAGACCTAAAATTAACACCCTAGGACTAGGAACATCTAATATTGATGGTCAAAATAAGATAATTATTGAAAATCCACATGATGCATACAATAAAGTAGGTGTTAATAAACACATCAAAGATGGTAACGTTTCTTGACATGTTATTAAAAATTATATGGTAAGTTGTCAAAAATGAAATAAATGTTGTATTAGATAAATAAGTAGAGCATTGCACATAAACAAAAAAACACTAATGAAAGTAATTATGAGACTTAGAAGACTTGATGTTGTTGATAATAATGACTTGTGGGTATTTTATGGTAGACTCCCAAATAAATACAAGGCTATAGTTGATTCCCTAAAATATTTACTTGCAAAATTTTGGAAATATAACATAAGGGTATCACTTAATATAAGAGATGTAGTGAAAAAAGAGTTGGTTCTTATAAATGTGAACCACATACAAAACATTTTTTGGATGTGATTAAAACATAATTATTCTCTAAATTTGTTTAAAAATATCCAAAATTTATATTAATCAAATATATTTTGAAATGGCCAAACCCTTCCATGTGAAAATCAATCACATATCTACTACTTGTTATAGGCAACATGTTGATTTTTTCATGCATTATGATGTTTTTCATCATGTTCACTATACTTTGCATACTCAAAACATTTTGTAGGAGTGTGGAATAGAAGCTCCACCCAAATTAGTAATGGAATTTATTCCAACCATTTTTTTTTAAAGACTAGATGGAAAATTTTCATATAACAAAACATGTTTGGATGGAACTTGTAGCATTTGTGGTGGACAGCCAAAATTTAAAAATTGTACCCATGAGGAGAGTACACACATAATTAGACAAGAATTAGTTGGCTTTAGTAAATATAAATCTATGACATATCAATTAAAATATGGAAAGGAATATAAAAGGTCTGAACTTGTTATAGAACAAATACATGTTTCTAAATTTATGATCAAATTCAGGGAGGAAATTATTTGTGAGTATGCAAGGCACACACAAAGAACTTGATGGCTAGATGAATAATTAAAGTTAATAAAGGACACATTCCCACTTTGTAATAGAATTTAAAGAGAATTACACATTATAATCATAAATGGAGGGCAACTTGAGCTCCTTAAACCTATTTGTGACTATAAAATATGATTTTAGGCTTAATTAACCCCCATGTCATCATAAATTTAACAAATTAGTCAATTAGCTAAATGAATTAGGTTATACTATTTAGGGTATAAGGTTTAAGTTTTAGCTTTTAGATATTAGGGTTTACAATTTAGGGTATATATTTTAGGGTTTATGGTTTAGGGCTTAGGGTTTAAGATATAGGGTTTACTCATGAAGGTAATTGAGGATAATTTGAGCTGGTTGAACCTATTTGTGACTAAAAAATGTGTTTTTAGGCTTGATTATCCCCCATATCATCAAAAAATTAAGTGAATTAGTCAATTTGGGCAACCAATGGTGTGATTTGGGTGAAATTGCACCATGTGAATCTAATTAATCTAAATGATGTTAATTGGGTTAAAATGATTGGTTTAGTGTTTAAAGAGTTTAAGATTTAGGGTTTATGTTTTAGGGTTGTAAATTCCAATCATGAAGGTAATTAGGGTGAATTTGAGCTCTTTAAACCTATTTATGACTACAGAAGTTAATTTTGGGATCAATTGGCCCCCATATCATCATATTTTGAGCAAGTTACTCAATTAGGATAATGAGTGTTGTGATTTGGGCTAAATTGATCCATGTGAACCTAATTATTACTCTAAAATATGTTAGTTGGGATAAATCAGTTAGTTTAAAGGGTTTAAGATCTACAATTTAGAGTATAAGGTTTAGGTCTTAGGGTTTAAGGTTTAAAATTTAGGATATAGGGTTTAGAGTTTAGGGTTTAAGCTATAGGGTAGAAGGTCCAATCACAAAGGTAATTGAGAATAATTTTAGTATTTTGAACTTATTTATGATTACATAATGTGTTTTTGGACTTGATCAACCCCCATGCCATCACAAATCAAGTAAATTAGTCAACTAGGGCAACCAATGGTGTGATTTAATCCAAATTGATCCCTACAAACAAAATTCTTGGTCTGAATGATGTTAATTAAGGTTAAAATGATTAGTTGAGGATTTAAAGAGTTTATAATTTATGGTTTAGGGTTTAAATTTTAGTGTATATAAGGACCAATTGTAAAGATAATTGGGGCTAATTTGAGCTCTTTTAATTTATTTATGACTACATAATCTAATTTTGGGCTTAATTAACCCCCACATCATCAAAGATTAAATGAATTAATCAATTAGGGAAATGAGTGATTTAGTCAATTAGGGCTTAGGGTTTAAGGTATAGGGTCCAATCATGAAAGAAATTGAGGACAATTTGACTTGCTTGAACCTATTTATGACTATAGAATGTGTTTTTAGGCTCGATTAGCCCCCATGTCATCACAAATAGAGTGAGTTAGTCAATTGGGAAAATTAATGGTGTTATTTGGGCCAAATTGAGCCATGTGAACCTTAATCTTAGTCTAAATGATGTTAATTAGGGATAAAATGATTGGGTTAGGGTTTAAAGAGTTTATAATTTATGGGTTAGGATTTAAGGTTTAGGGATTATGGTATAGGGCTTAGTTTTTAGGGTATAAGGTCTAAGAGATTAAGATTTTAGTGTTAAGGGATTAGGTTTAGGGTTGTTTATTCATACATTAGGCAACACGTATATGGTTTTACCATATACATGATTTTAACATGTATTAAGTTTTATTGACACTAAAAAATAAAAATAACATGTACCAACATAATTTTTTTCACCTCGAGAGTTTTGTCCCCTATGTACTCTACTTTGTTTCATTTACACATTGTAAGTCTATATTTTTATGATTTGAGTTCTATCCCCACCCTCAAAAGTAGAAAATTTTATCTACTCATGTTTGACTAAATAGTGTATGTCTATTTTTTAATAATTTTATCACTATCCCCACTTAGTAATACACATTGCAAGTCTATTTTTTAATAATTGGATTATTGTTCCTCCACTCAAAAGTTCAAAACTTTGTGCAATCATGGGTGATGAAAATTCTACTAGTGAGAATAAGTTAAAACACAAAATGTCAGAACAATTAGAAGTGATGAGAGAAACTAAGGCAACAAATGTGAAGAAAAAATGCAAGTACATATACTATCCCTGATGAATTGAATGTCATAAATAATGATGAAATGAACAATGATAGTATATCAAATTTTAAAGTTCTAATTGTTAGTTTTAATAGTATACAAAATTATAATGCAAGTCCACATTCAAATTTTATGATTTTTATTTTTTATGATGATGAAATATGTAAGATGATTTAAATTGCATGGAAACATTGATTGGTGAAAATAACAATCAAGAAAACAATATGGGAACACTGTTTAATGAAGAAAATACTAATGAAGGAAATATGCAAACACCAAATCAATCAAATTTACTACTAAGAACACCTCTTAGGATTTTTAAAATAAGACCCATGTATTTAATTGAAATTGATGAAAATATTTTGAAATCAATGAGTAAAAAAATGTCTAACCACCATTTGAGAAGAAAAGATGAAATAATTTGGGCTTTGTATTTTGAAAAATTAAACGAATCTCAAAGATGTTAATTATTTGTTACATTGATGAAATATTTTAAGATGAGACCTACAATGAACTCCCTAGGTCTAAGAACATCTAATATTAATGGGAAAAACAAGGCAATTATTGAAAATATACATAATGCATACCATCAAGTAGGTGTGAATAAACACAAAAAAGATGGTAACATTTCTTGATGCATTGTTATAAATTGTATGGTAATTTATCAAACAAGGAAGAAATGCTTGATTAGACAAACAAGTAGAACATTGCAAATAAATATAAAAACACTAATGAAAGTAATTAGGAGATGTACAAGACTTGATTTTGATGATAAAAATGACTTGTGGACATTATCTAGTAGACTTCCATATAAAGATAAGGTTATAGTTGATGACCTAAAATATTTACTTGGAGAATTTTTGGAAGATAACATAAGGGCATCACCTAATATAAGAAATGTATTGAAAATAAAAATTGGATCTCGTAACTATGAATCACATCTAATTTTTTTTTGGACATGACTCAAACACAATTCTACTCTAAATTTGTTAAAAAATATCTAGAAATTTATATTCGTCAAAGATATTTTGAAATGTACAAACCCTTCTATGTGAAAATAAATCACATACACACTACTTGTCCTTGTAGGCAACATTTTGAATTTTTGATGCATTATAATATTTTTCATCATGTTCATTGTAATTTGCATACAAACAAAATTATATATGAGTGTGGAATGGAAACTCCACCAAAATAAATAAGGGAATTTATTCCAACCATTTTTTGTGAAAGACTAAATGGACATTTTTTTTATAACAAAGCATGCTTGGATGGAAGTTGTAACATTGGTGTGGATTACCAAAACTAAAAAAATTTACCCATGAGGATAGTATACTTGAAATTGGACAAGAATTAGTTTGTTTTAGTAAATATAATATATGACATATCAATTAAAATATGGAAAGGAATCTAAAAAGTGTGAGCTTATTACAGAATAAATACCCATTTCTAAATTTAGAGATGATCCATAGAAGGTTCATGAGTCTGACCATGAATCAATTCTCAGTACCATCAAGAATATATCTGATCCTAGTGGTTCCTTAGATTGAACTCCCAAGGTATGTTGACTTATCAAACATAAATGTGTTTAATTTTATCAAATTTTATTTATTTCTCAGGTAGTACATATAAATTTAAATTTATTTACATACTAACATATTTTTTGTAAGTTAGTGGTTCCAAATTAGATTCCACCATTTGGTTTTCACCATTATTATATAATTACATATTATCAAAATTAAGAGAATCTTTTGGTTCATGTAAATGTTTGATAGTTTTATTGTATAGGGAAATGCCTTCTTGAGACTGGAATGGGTGGTCCATATCCTAATGAAGCATAATCATAGGATAATAATAAATTAATTTAGGTTATTAGGCATAAAAAATGTGGTGGTGATGCTAATTTTTAACCACAAGGCCTCAAATGTAGGTATCTCCAACTGTGGCTTGCATGTTGACAACATTTCTTGTCAATATTGCTCAACACCACAATTTTTGCAAAAATGTGTATCTACATGGAATATTAGGTCATAGTGGTGGGAATGTATGTAGTTTTTACATTATTAAGTTTTGGAAGTGATTTATTTTGAATTATATTTATTTTAAGTATAAACATATACTAGAGGAAAATAGCATATTCCTTAAGTACATAAAAGTTGCATTTTAGGACTAATCACTGAATCCTCTACGATAAATTCATCTATTATTTTAGATCCAAAGAATTTAGGGGATAAGTATATGTATTAAACATTAATGTGATGGTTATTTTAGTTCATTTAGATGACTTGGGATTTTTGTTTCATGCATGTCTAAAGTTTGCCTAAAAACCTATAATTTTACCATATAGGGAAATGCCTTCTTGAGGCCTAGATGGGTAGTCCATCTCCTAATCAGGCATACCTTGAGGCAAATAATTTAGTAATATAGTTTATTTTTCACCCTTTACATGGTGTAAATTCCAAAATTTAACCATGATTCCTTAAAGGTAGATATTTCCAATCATAGTTTGCATATTAACAACATTTCTTGTCAATGTTGCTCATCATCAAAATTATTGTTAAAACACATATATGCATGGATTAAAAGGTTTTGGTGGTGGAAATGCATGTAATTTTCATATACCAAGGTTTTTGAAGTGATGGATTTATAAATGGATGTCTTGGAAGAGGAATTGCCTATTGGAGGAAAAGAACCTATCTTTTAAGTACATAAAAGTTACATTTTAGGACTGACCACTAAATCCTCTTCCATGAAATCATCTATTATTTTAGATCCAAGGGATTTATTATGAAAATAGAAGGAATTGACACTCACATGATGGTTATTTTATTTCACATAAATGACCTACGATTTTTATTTGATGTGTGTTTGAAGTTTACCTTAAAAACTACAATTTTATCATATAGGGAAATGCTTTCTTGAGGTCAGTATGTGTGGTCACTCTCCTAATCAACCATAATACAAGGAAAAAAATGTGATACTAAAGTTAATTAGGCACCCCCAACATGGTGTTAATGAAAAAATATATACACAAAGTCTTGGAGGTAGATATCTCCAATTGTGGCTTGCATGTTGATAACATTTCTTGTCAATATTGCTCAACATTAGAATTATTTCAAAAATGCATATTCACATGGTTTTGAAGGTCATGGTGGTGGGATATATGAAATTTAAAAATACAAAGGTGTTGTAAGTGATGTATTTGGAATCATAGGTCCCATAAGCAAAAATGTCAATTAGAGGCAAAAAACCTCTCTCTCTTAAGTACATAAAAGTTAAATTTTAATATTGATCACTGAATCATATTCTGTGAATTTATCTACTATTTTTGATCTAAAGGATTTAAGGTGTAAGTAGACAGATTTTACATTCACATTATGCTTCTTTTGATTCATGTAGATAGATTATGATTTTTATTTAATACGTGTCTGAAATTTTCATAAAAAACTACAAATTTACTGTGTAGGGAAATGCCTTCTTGAGGTAGGAATGAGTGGTCTATCTATTGGTATGTTGTCATTTTTGTCAAAAAGGTGTATCATGTAAAGTAATAATGATCATTGATGTCAAAGGTTTATATGTACAAGGTGCATTAAGAAGAATGTGGTAATGAGAGTTGTCATGTGTAAGGTCATTCATGAGAGAAAAGGGTGTTGCCATGAGTGTTGTCATGAGAGAGAAGATTATGGTCATGGAAGAGTGTTTGAATACAACTAATGTCTACATAGGAAGCATATTATATGAATAGGTATGCACAAGTCATTTATATCATGACATCAAGAGGTTTAGGGTGAGCCTTGTGAGAAGAGAGAATTTGAAAGAAAAAGAGAATTTGAAGACAAATAATGTATTTGGGTTGAATGAAAGTTAAATTTTATGTCAATAATGATGTCAATGGTGTTCAAGTGCATGGAAGAGAGTTGTCAAGTCATATGAAGCTTGGTCATGTGGTTTTAGGTCTATACAAGGTTATGGAATATTGTTGTCATTAGAAAGTGAATGGTGAGTTGATATGAGTGTGGCTTAATGTATTATATCTATTAGATTGATTTTTTTTAAGGTCATGACATGGAAGGAATAGGTCAAGCTATCAAGTGCATTGGAAGCTTGAGTCTAGTCATGGCATGGTAGAGGTATGATCTAGTGGCATGATGAGGTAAGTGATCTCAGGCATGTGAAAGATTATAAAGGTTTCATGATAATGAGTATGAGGTATGGATGCACTCATAAATGTTTAAAATTGAGCTTATAGGTTTAGGACCTTTAGTTTAGTCTACATCTAGACCTCTTGTAAACCATGCCTAGCCTAATGAAGCATGAAGAGACCTTGTGAGAAGGTATGAGCATGGTGTCTTAGTTAGATGAGTGCACATAATCATGAGTGGTTTTATGATGTTGATTTAGTATGTGATTAAGGTAGAGAGTGCATGGAAATAGGCATGAATGTTATTTTTAAGGCCTAATGTGGTTTGCAGGTCAAGGTCTAGAGCGCACACATAGAGAGTGTGGCCTAGTGAAGGGTCATGATCAGATTTCAAGGTGCTTAAGCTCATGTAAGAATTGTAAAAGGTGAGGTATGTTTTTTCAAGTTTTTTCATGAATTTTTAGGTTATAGTGTAAAGGACAAGGCATGAAAAGTTGTTTGGAGGTCTCTCGAGTACTCAGAATGAAGGGCTCTCAACCCGAGAAGGAATTTATTGTGCTCATTATCTCACAAAACTTTGCATGGGAACATAATAAATTCATGGTATATGGGGAAGGGTCCTAGATAAAAATTATAATCATTCTTTTTAGGATTGAGGGGCTATGATTTATGAATTATTTTTAAGAGTGAAAATAGGTTTAAACCCTATTATAACCCTAATAAGGACCTAATGTTGAATATGTTGATAAAAATGCCTAGAATAGATTGGTATGATCATGTAATATATTAAAATTTGTATATTACTCTCTTAGGTACCTCCAAGTGGTATTTTTTGGGGAGATGAGAGAGAAAATATTGAGTTACAAGATTATTTTTGAAAAAGTTACTATAAAATTCAAATGTTACATTAAACATAATAAGCAAATGGATGGAGGAATAATGTAGACTCATGTTTAATTTCCATGAAGGTTTCTAGATAGTTTATAGTCCTCAATTATGCTATATTGGTCATGTTGGGTGAATATTTTGTTAATCAGCTAATTGATGAGCAAAATAGGTCTCTTCAACCACAGCATAGGGAAATTGGTCAGCCAGATGTGCAGGTTTACTACATCAAAAGGGGAAAAATCTCTCCTCTCATCAAGGGGAGGTTCCCTGTAATATAAGGTACTATATATATGTGCTAATCTACTATAAATAAGCTAAAAATAACACTCAGGGGTAGGATAATGTCATCCATCTCTATTTTTTCTAAGATGGTGTTCACAAATCAAAGGAGGAATCCTGATGAAATGAAAAAAGGCACTCCTCTTCTTTCAAAAGTGCTATTGACAAACAAAAAGAACCTTTCTGGTAGTGACAAGTAATTGTAATAGGGCGTAGTAACACAACATGATGAAATGTAGCACAAAGTCTCCACCTCAACTGCCAAAGAGTGAAATACAAAGGATAATGAGGGCATAAAGTCATCCCAAGATCCTTTACATAGGAACAAAAAACAAACACACACTGAAGACAACTATGATAGCACAAAGTTTGAAAGTAACTAGCTTTAGGACACCTTCTTTGTCACTTCCACTAGCTCTGCTTGTTAAATTGCATAAAAAAGAATACATTTAGGAAATAGATATAAGGACAATCTCCTAGAATGATACAAGCTAGAAAAGCACGAAGTCTAAAAGTAACTTGCTTTTTGATTCATACAAAGAAATATGATGAACAATCTGAGCTCAAAGTCTCAGTAATGCCTTTCAATTTGGGCAGAGTTTTGCTTCTAGTAACTTAGAGAGATCTCTTTAAAACAATATGAGAGAGTCCTATATATAGCCCTCTAAGAAAGACTTGGGAGTAGTAACACATCATGTTGCATTCAATGCCTTGAATACATTTTAAATTCTGTCAAGAAGATATGCTAGAATCAGGTGTATTTTCCCATTTGCTTTTCTCAATGCAGAGAAATGGGTCACGCCATTAAATGTTCATGTTCTCCAATGTCCACCTAGTGGACTACTTCTAGAAACATATCTCATGCATGGATATTTTTGGTCTTTCTTCATTGTTCCTCCTTTCCTAGCTGTTGAATTATGTCCTTGGTTCAATTGGATCCTTACTCTTTGCTCACTTTTTGTTGATCTTAACAATTAACATGTGGCATGTTCTACAGCAAAATAGACCAGGACACTTGGCAGCATCCACGGGACTCTAAGAGATGCTTATTAAAATAAGCTTTGAAACTTGTAAGAAAATTGAGACATGGATGTAGACACTTGTCGTGCTCCATGGAGTTATAACGAGACATGTGGTGGCTTTTGTGAAACTCTAAGAAGCACTATAGAGATCAACGGGACTCATTTTAGATTTACGCGGATGATGCCACAGGGTGGCTTCCGCTAAGCTTTTGTAACAAAAAATCGGGACACATCACAGCCTTTACTCAATAATGAAACAAAATGAAGAAACTATAGATGCTAACACTTGGAAACATCTACTGAGTTTTTGACAAGGACACGTGGCACGTTCTACTACTTTGAAATTTACTAGAAACTATGTCTCAGTAGATGACACATGGCAGCTTTTGCTAAACTTTGTAAGGGACATGTGGTGATTTCCACTACAACTTTATGAGGGATACATGGTGGCTTTCAAGCTTTTATTTCCTTAGTGGGTTTTCTATTTTGGTGCACTTTTCCTTTGAACAAAAAGTCTGAAGGAATTCTTTCAGATAATTTGTTCGAAGGAAATCTTCCTTCATTTTGCCTCTACTTTCCATCGAGTTTTCTATTGAGCTTTCTTCCTAGGTAAATTCCTTCAGAAAAAAAGTCTGAAGGATTCTTACCTTAACCATTTTTCTGCATTCTTTTCTTGAAAGAGAACTATGCCCTCCGCAAGGACTTGTTCAAGCATGGAATTATCTTTCGAGTTTTTACAATGGTCTATCTACTCCTCACCTACCCTCTACAAGGGCTATTTGTCCTTTGGATTTTCCTTAGTCAATTTTCCTTCGATCTCAATAGGTGACACATGGCATCATCTAATATGAAATAGGCAAGGACACGTGGCAGCATCTGCTTAACTTATAGAGGCTTTGGATGCCTTTTTAGAGTCTCATAGAAGATGACACATGGTGGCTTCTTCTAAGCTTTAGAAACACTGTAGAAACACTTGGGACTCACTTGGATTCATGTGGATATTGACATGTGACATGCTTCATTTATCTTACAAGGGACACATGGCAAGTTCTGTTACTTTGAGAAGCAAATCATAATGTGTCATGACAAATGACACTTGGCAGCTTCCACAATTTCTTCACGATAGAAAAAATGGCTAAGTATTGAACCTATTTCTCTCCTGTAGAGTTTGTATAAACTATCCTATAGAGTCTGTAGTTTTGAGGCCTTGAAGTCCATATAAATTGAGTTTATAAAAATGAACCTGCAGAGTCCATAGATTTCTGAAAAGCTTGGAGAATGAGGAAATTGAATGCTCGAAACAAATTTTGAAAAGGGAAGAGACACTTTTGGTCTTGTAGGACCAAAATAGCTCATATGTTGTCCCAAAACATGAGTGACATATTTAGCTTTTGGGAACAACAACTGGCTGTAGTTGGGGAACTTCCTTCAGTTGAAAACTTGGAACAACTAAGGGGAGTAAAAACTAGAATCTCCAGTGCCTTGAAGAATGCCATTGGGATATGGAGTCATGTTACCCAAAAAGAAAGGCTCCAAAAATGAAAATGAATGACACAAAGTGGAAACAAATACTACAAATATACATATGTACAAGTGAACTTGTCTAATACTTCAAGAATTCAAGTGCTTCAGATGCTACCCATTGTGAGGTAGAGAAAAGAGCGTGCCATCTTGATAATTCAGTAGGAAAATATTTTCACCATTATGATGATGGATAATAAATGGGCCTTTCCAAAGAGAATCAAACTTCCCATGCATCCCCTTTGGTTCTCTTCTCTTGTCTCATATTAAGACTTGATCTCCAACCTAGAAATCATGGTTTTTTGCCTTCTGGTCGAAGAGCTTCTTCACCAAACTTTGATGGGCAGTAATTCGATCCACCACCATAGTTCTCTGCTCATCTAGCTCAGTCAAGCACATGATCCTCTTGTCGATGGAGCTTTCATATGTTTGATCTTCAATTGCCTTAGCCAATTTTAATGTTGACAATTCCAAGGTGATTGGTATCTCAACATTGATACCATAAAGAAGTTGGAAAGGAGACATACCAATTGCCTTCTTTGGTCTGATTCTATCTTCCCATAGAGCATCAACCAATGCTTTATGCCATGTCTTTTGATTGTCATCCACCAACTTCTTGATGATAGTCATTAGGTTCTTGTTACTTGATTCAGCTTGTCCATTTCCTTGTGGAAAGTAATCAGACGAGTGAGAGAGAGTGATCCCATAGTAGAAACAGAATTGTGTAATCTCCTGGGAAGTGAAACAAGCTACATTGTCAGTAAAAATCTTGGTTGGGACTCCAAACTTGGAAATGATATTCTCTTTGAAGAAATTACACACTACTTCTGAAGTAGCATGCTTGGTTGGAATTGCTTCCACCCACTTGGTGAAGTAGTCAATTGTTGTAAGGACATAATCATGTCCAGCACTTGAAGATGGGTTTACAACACCAATAAAATCAATTCCCCATTGTTGGAATGGTTCCTCTATGACCACTGGCTTGAGAGGCAGGGCAACTAACTTGGGTCTTCCAACAAACTACTGGCAGAGTTCACATTTTCTCACCCACTTATATGCATCTTGGAAAAGAGTTAGTTAGTAATACCTGGCTTGAAAATTTTTATGGGTAGTCACAAGAGCAAAAAA
Source organism: Torreya grandis (assembly GCA_037957365.1). Lineage (NCBI taxonomy): Eukaryota > Viridiplantae > Streptophyta > Pinopsida > Cupressales > Taxaceae > Torreya > Torreya grandis. The sequence continues at coordinate 1,291,459 of JARHVA010001504.1, forward strand.
ATGTCCTCCACAGGCTAGATTGTGGAAAGATTTCAAAATTTGGCTTTACTTCTCTTTGTCCACATAATGAAAGAACACTCCATCAAGGCTCCTCTTGTACAAGCCGTTGTTCTAGAAGACAAAATTGGTAGCTTTCAACTTGATAGTCCTCCTTTCCTTGTAAGATAGGTGAGCAGAACATTAACCATAAGTAAGGAAATGAGCAATACCTGAATACCACTCATTCATAGTGGAGACAAAGAGGACTGTTGGCATGTCTTTTTCTTCATGCTCTATTTCCTCTAGCTTTTTATTAACAATTAATTGACATAAGCCTTTTCCCTGTACTAGCTTTGTTAGCTTGATGACTAGATCAAACTCCTAGATCTTTGCAACCCAATTGCCTCTTTTCATCCCAAACTCTTGCTGAGTTAGTATGGATTTGATCGTGGTGTCAGGAACTAAGGTAGTAGTGTGTGAATTTAGGATGTAAAAGCAGAAATGTTTGACTGCTTTCACCACTGTATAAGCATGCTTCTCCATGTTTGAGTACTTTAGCTCATGAGCTTTGAGAAGGAAACTCCTGAAATAAATGGGAGATTACATACCTTTTTTTATCTTGTTGAATCAGAGTTGCTGAAAGTGTGTGTTTAAAAGCATAACTATATATGATGAATTCTTTATTGTAGTCTGGACAAACCAGAATTAGGGCATGGGCAATGGCAATCTTGATATCCTCAAATGCTGACTTGTCTTCTTTAGTCTAGCTGAAGGTGGCCTTTCTCTTCATCATGTTCATAATGTATCGAGTCTTTTCAGCAAACTTGGGGATGAACCTTGGTAAGAAATTCACCTTTCCAAAGAAAGAGTGAACAACAATCTTACTTGTGGGAAAGGTAAGCTCTTGGATAGACTTGACTTTGTCTAAGTCAATCTTTATGCCTCTTTTGGACACAATGTGTCTGAGAAGTTTCCCCTCTATTACTCCAAAAATAGACTTCTTGGGGTTTAAGGAAATGCCATTTTGGTGGCAGCATTCCAACACTTATTGCAAGTGGTGCATATGATCTGGGTGATGCTTAGAAAAGACGGTCAAGTCATCAAGCTATACCACAATAAATTTACCCATCTCATCCTTGAAAGCAAGGTCCATTTCTCTCTGAAAGGTGGCACCAACATTTATCAAGCCAAAAGGCACCCTTCTATATGCAAATGTGCCCCACGGTGTGGTGAAGGTAGTTTTGTGTTAGTTTACTTCACCAACTTCAACCTAATTATATCCTAAGAAGCCGTCTAGTATTGATAACATCTCTGAACCAGTCACTATCTAAAGCACTTGGTCCATGATTAGCAAAGGATAGTTATCCTTCAAGGATGACTGATTTAAATTTCTAAAATTCACATAGAGGTTAATTTTTCCATTCTTCTTCCTTACAGGCACTATGTTTACAATCCATGTGGAATGATAGATTGGGAAGATGATTCTAGCATTTAACATTTTTTATATCTCAAACAGAATAGTACTTAATATCTTCGAATTGTACTATCTAGATTTTTGCTTGTAAGGCACTGAGTCAGCCTTGAGAGGAATGTCATGGCATATTTCATCAAGCCTAAGAGACTTCAAGTCATCATAGGAATATGCTAAGACGTCCATGTATTGGCTGAGCAAAGTAGTAAACTTGAATCTTTCCTCAGGAGTGCAACATTTACCAATGTTAACCATCTTGGGACCTTCTATGGTACCCAGATTTACTTGATCAAATTCCTAAGAGGAGCTTGAATATATTTGTTTCAAGAATCTATCATGTTTGTCAAATAGCTTCTCAAGGGAAACTAGGCCTTTAGGAATCTTATTCCCTTTCAATTGTAGGAACTCCTCACCTACATTTGTATTTGATTTAGGAGCTAGTTAACACATCTGAGGTTTATTGCCTTCAAAATATAGCTATTCAAAGCTATCTTTTTGTTCCAAGAAGACAATGATTTGGTGATCATCATTGAATAATTACCAATGATCAACATTGTCAGGCACACTTGGTCAAAAAACTAGTTCAATGGTGTACCTATCTTCTTTGAAGTCTGAGTGAGGAACTAAGAGAGTTGCTGAAACAACAAGTGCATCATCTCAGTCATTGACTTCCCTGGATATGACAGAGATGTTGAAAGCATTAAAACTTTTAATTTGATCCCAAACTAGATTGTGGTAGTGGCACAATCTCTCATTTTTGGTTTGATACAAGTTCCTTACTTGACAAACTACTAGTTCAACATCCCCTTTGGCATGAAGGAGTTTGACACCCCTATCTCGAGCTACCTTCAATCCAAGCAATAGAAATTCGTACTCAGCTATGTTATTGGTGTTGCTGAACTATAACTTCTATGAGTAGGGGAAAATATCTCCTTGAGGAGATATCAACACAATCCTGGCTCTTGAAATGGTAGAGAAGCATCTTCCATCAAATTCCAGAATCTATAGCTCATCAGACACTAATTTTTCTTTAGATTTTCTTTCATTAGAGAAGGAATATCCTTCTCCATCTGTATTGCAACTTACCAATTCTTATGATGTATGGTTTGAGTCAAAATTTGGATCACATTCAAGAACTTTATCAAGTACCTCATGAACTTCTTTTGTGGATAAAAAGTAATTACCCATGCATGAAGACTCAAACAAAATTTGAGCTTTAGGTGCTGATGTTTGAGTGACCACGTATTTTGGTTCTTTTTTATGGAGCAGCCTCTACATGATGCCTTTGACAGGGATCTTCACTTCAGACAGGTCCATGCTCAATTCTCTACCAACATTTTTGCAAAAAATTCACCCTAGAAGAATGCCGTATGAGGCTAGAACATCGGCCACTAGGACATTCATCTTGATTCTCTTTTCTAGAAAAGCTGCAAATGCAAATTAGGCATCTTTGATTTATCCCAACAATGGCACTTGTTTGTTCTCCATGGAGAAGCATTTGCCAAAGGTCTTGGTCAGCGTGAGTCAAAGAGATTCTGTCACTTTGGCAGGCATGATGTTGTCAGATGCACCTGTGTTTATGATACGGTTGCTTAGCTTGTGACCATTTATCAACAGGGAAACATAGAAAGGTTCTATTTTCTAGGGGGTAGTAAGAGGAGTAATGACAAGATTGTTTGGGATGGACATGTTCCTTGGGGGATCATGAGTTACTTTATTAATATCTTATCTTATAGGGATGGCCTTATTCTTCACACACTTAACTAACCTATCCAACTACTCAAGATTGGATTGTAAATATTCAAACTCAATCATTTGTATTTTGGTCTTCTTGACATGGTCAATTATGTCAAATGATTGAATTGGACTAAGATAGAGGAAGGTAATTCAACCTTCTAGTTTGTAAGGGGGAAGGACTAATTTACAAAATTGAAGTTAAAGGTGAAGGCAAACTTGATGTACTTACCTTTTTGGTGATCACCAGGTCCTTTGGCTAGAAAGGCAAGGTGGTTCCCCGCTTAGTAATTGAAATTACATGCTGAGAATGCTCTTCCATTTTTCCCTTATCAGCTTGTTGAGTTGACTATTTTTGTGACCTGGTAAACACTGTGTATGATCCATCAAATGCTTCTTCTTTACTTTTAGGTTCATCCTCGTAATTCAGGAAACCAATGTTGGAGTCGCTAACTAATTCTTTTTGGTCTTATGTAAGGAGATCAACATCATTTTCTTGACTCAATTCAGGCTAGAAAGAGAAATCAAATTTTGCTTCAAGATATCCCACTGCTGAATTGGCTGGGGGTGCTTCAATGGCAAGTTTCTCCTGTGGGGGAGGAAGACAATTTAGCTGCCCTTGATTCTTGGCAGCATTGCCTTGGTATGACTTATTTGGAAATGTCCTCCTTGGCATATCTCTATATGAAGGAGTAGAAGACATTCCTTGCACCATTTGCTTTTTGAGAGCAAGCAATTCATTTGCCAATTTCTGCACCATTGGATTAGTGGTGCATGTAGATGGATATTCAGAAGATGATGAGGGTTTATTTCTATTAGGATCTCTCTTTATCTTTTTAGCCAAGATAAAGTCATCTTCTACTTCAGTGGCCAAATCTTGAGTTGCAGCAAGGTCTATTTGACTAGCACGTCTTAATAGGAAACTTACTTTAGGTAGCTAAGAATTAATGAAGAAACATTTGAGATTCTCATCTATAGGTCGAGCAATTACAGGGATCCTATTCCTTAGCTTGTCAAAATTGGCTATGAAATCCCTCATTGGTTCATGAGGTTCCTTCTTCATTTGTGTGAGCTAGGCCAGAAGGGCATGTGCATCTTTTACATGTTTGAAGTTGGCTTTAAACTTAGCTTTGAGGGTGTTCCAATTAGTTACTAACCAAGACTGCAAGTGGTAGAACCAGTCTGTAGCAACACCTTGTAATGTCTCTACAAATAGCTTGACTACCACATCCTCAAATTCCATGCCTATTTCACCACAGGCTATGCTGAAGGCTGCAATACATTCATCAAGATGAACCTTCCCATCACCATAGAACTTGGGGAAAATTTTCCTTGAACTACGTGGTAACTCATGTAAAGGTGGAGTTAGGTTGAGTGGGCCAAAAGAGTTACCCCAAAGACCTTGAATTGCCATTGTATGACTATGGAAATGTGGAATAACAAATCTCAGAGGGGTAATTATTGGCAAAGCTTTATTAATAGTAGAAATAAACACTTTATCTAGTAATGGAGACTTGACTTTAGTAGGAGGAAAGCTCTTGGTTCATTGAAGGTGAGATGGTGAAGGAAACAGATCAAAATTACTTTACTATACCAACTCAAATATAGGGTCAACAATACCTTTAGCCCTTTGGCTTCACATATATCATGGATTTGCCAGATTGTAAGACAAAAATGAGAAAGAACTGGCTCTGCTTTAGCTTGAAGCTTAATGCTTCAAACTGCGCATTCTATCCCAATGGATCTGGTTTACAGACTAGATTATATAACGAGAATTGATAAATATGGTAAGGCTATAATGATAATGGGTAAGAAGTAGAATGGAGTTGTAAGAGTATATAATGGATAAGGGTAGGGACTGCTTCAATCTAAAACTTGAGGCTTCAAAATGCACGTAAGTCCCCAGTGAAGTCACCAAAAATTATTGGGTGAATATTTTGTCAATTAGCTAAATGATGAGCAAAATAGGTCTCTTCAACCATAGCATAGGGAATTGGTTGGCCAAATGTGTAGGTTTACTACATCAAAAGGGGACAAATCCTCCTCTCATCAAGGGGAGGTTCCCTGTAAGTATAAGGTATTATATATATATATGCTAATCTACTATAAATAAGGTGAAAATAATACTCAGGGGTAGGATACCATCATCCATCTCTCTTTTTTTAGAAATGATGTTCACAAATCAAAGGATGAATCCTAATGAAATGACATAAGTCACTCCTCTTCTTTCAGAAGTGTTGTTCAGCAGACAAAAGGAACCTTTCTAGTAGTGACAAGTAACTGTAACAGGGCATAGTAACACAATAGGATGAAATGTAGCACAAAGTCTCCACCTCAACTGCCAAAGAGTGAAATACGAAAGATAATGAGGGCACAAAGTTGTCCCAAGATCCTTTACACAAGAACAAAAAACAAACACACACTGAAGACAACTATGACAGTATAAAGTCTAAAAGTAACTGGCTTCAAGACACCTTCTTTGTCACTTTCACTAGCTCTGCTTGTTAAATTGCATAAACAAGAATACATTTAGGAAATAGACATAAGAACAATCTCTTATAATGATACAAGCTATAACAACACAAAGTTTGAAAGTAACTTGCTTTCTAATTCATACAAAGAAATATGATGAACAATCTGAGCTCAAAGTCTCAATAATGCCTTTCAATTTGGGCAGAGTTTTGCTTCTGGTAACTCAAAGAGATCTCTTTAAAATAATAGGAGAGAGTCCTATATATAGCCCTCCAAGAAAGACTTGGGAGTAGTAACACATCATGTTGCATTCAATGCCTTGAATACATTTTAAATTCTGTTAAGAAGATATGCTAGAATCGAGTGTATTTGCCCATTTGCTTTTCTTAATGCACAGAAACAGTCACACTATTGAATGTTCATGTTATCCAATGTCCACCTGGTGGACTGCTTCTAAAAACATATCTCATGCATGGATATTTCTAGTCTTTCTTCATCATTCCTCCTTTCCTAGCTGTTGAATCAGGTCCTTGGTTCAATTGGATCCTTGATCTTTGGTCACTTTCTACTGATCTTAACAATTGACACATGGCACGTTCTACTAAAAAATAGATTAGGACACTTGGAAGCATCTGTAGGACTCTAAGAGATGCTTATTAAAAGAAGCTTTGAAACTTGTAAGAAACTCCAGATGCGGATGCAGACACTTAACACGCTCCGTGGAGTTATAACAGGACATGTGGCGGCTTTCATGAAACTCTAAGAAGCACTATAGCGATCAATGGGACTCATTTTAGATTTACGTGAATGATGCCACATGGTGGCTTCTACTAAGCTTTTAAAACAAAAACCCAAGACCCATCACAGCCTTTACTCAATAATGAAACAAAATGAAGAAACTGTGGATGTTGACACTTGGTAGCATCCATTGAGTTTTTGACAAGGACACGTGGCACGTTCTGCTACTTTTAAAGTTACTAGAAAATGTGTCTCGTCAGACGACACATGGTGACTTCCACTAAAATTTTTAAGGGACATGTGGCGCATTCCACTCCAACTTTAAGAGGGAAACGTGGTGGCTTTTTGGCTTTTATTTCCTCGGTGGGTTTTCTATTTTGATGGACTTTTCCTTCAGACAAAAAGTCCAAAGGAATTCTTTTAGACAATTTGTCCGAAGGAAATCTTCCTTCATTTTGCCTCTACTTTCCGTCAGGTTTTCTATCATTCTTTCTTCTTGGGTAAATTCCTTCAGACAAAATTTTTGAAGGATTCTTGCCTTAACCATTTTGCCGCATTCTTTTCCCAAAAGAGAATTGTGCCTTCCGCAAGGACTTATTCAAGCATGGAACTATCCTTTGGGTTTTTGTAATGGTCCATCTACTCCTCACCTACCCTCTGCAAGGATTGTTGTCCTTTGGCTTTTCCTTAGTCTATTTTCCTCCAATCTCAACAAGTGACACGTGGCAGCATTTGCTATGAAATAGGCGAGGACATGTGGCAGCATCCACTTAACTTATAGAGGCTTTGGATGTCTTTTAAGAGTCCCATGAAAGATGACATGTGGTGACTTCTGCTAAACTTTAGAAACACTATAGAAACACTTGGAACTCACTTGGATTCATGTGGATATTGACACGTGGTGTGCTCCATTTATCTTATAATGGACACGTGGCAAGCTCCACTACTTTGAGAAGTAAATCATAATGTGTGTCGGCAGATGACACTTGGCAGCTCTGTAATTTCTTCATGATAGAAAAAATGTCTAAGTGTTGAACCTGGTTCTCTCTTGTAGAGTCTGTAGAAACTATCCTGAAGAGTCTATAGTTTTGAGGCATTGAAGTCCATAGAAACTGAGTCTGTAAAAATGAACCTGCAGAGTTCGTAGATTTCTAAAAAGCTTGGAGAATGAGGAAATTGAATGCTCGAAACAAATTTTGAAAAGGGAAGAGACAATTTTGGTCTTGCAGGACCAAAATAGTTCATATGTTATCCCAAAACATGAGTGACATTTTTACCTTTTGGGGACAACAGGTCATGCAAGTTAGCCAATCACTAACATGCCTAATGGTGCAAATAATGAAAAACCCAGGTAATAGTGAGAAGATGAAATAGAATGTGTTTTCATTATAGAATGATGAAACCAAGTGTATATAGATGTTTTTAAATAATTATAATACATTTTCATGTTTTTATAATCTTTATAGGTCATGTGTGTGATGAAAAATTTGCTCACAAGTTGGCATGCCTAGTTCAAATAAGACAATGAGATATAAGGTCATGAGATTGGTCTAAAAGACTAATATTTTCCATTGGACCATATGATATATCTATTTGAGGATGGTATGGAGATATCATAGGTCCATGTACATACATCAAAAGTCATGGAAATTGTTTATACAGGTGTTGGATGTCTGAGTCACCATGACTGGTCTTTGAAGAAAACTTGTAGTTCTGAGTGAGTGTGTTGTAGAGGTGTTTTTGAGGCTCTATGCCCTGATTTGAAGTGTCTAATGCATATGGTGATATTTTTGAGGTCATGAAGTTTATTTAAAATTTATTATTTGTCATGTTTCTATGGATCAATGATGTTTTATCTTTAGTTATTCAAGATAGACTTTTTTATGTGTTCAAAGGCCTAATGTGAACAGTGCTAATGGAGTGTTTCAAGTGGCGGTTGGACCTAAAAAGTGTCATGGTGATAAGATAATCTTAGATAATTCTTATTTTATTATTTTATGAGAAGTTTTTACCATGTATATAGGTTTAGATTGTTCTAATGGGTCATAAGGTAACATGTCCTAAAGTATGCCTAATCGAATTAGGTCTCTATAAGACCTAAAGAAGGAATTGGTCTATTTGAGTTATACCTAACCTAATATAATGATTTATTATAAATTATACTATTTATTTAGGCCTATTGTGTGGCTAATGCAAGTGGTAAAGTGTGTATTACCAACCAAGAGGTGTATGAGCAAGAGGATTGTATAAGAACAAGGCTTTTTAGGCCTAATTAGTGAGTAAGCTAAGAGTATGCAAATAAAATGGCAAATTTTTTAGTATAAGGAGATCTTATAGACAATAATTATTTTAATATATATATTTTTATATTGTTAGTATTTTTTAATATTCATTCAATTTTAGATAATTATAGATAATGTAAAACATTTACAATTTAAATGTTTATTTTAAAATTATAAATTATGAAATAATTTCAATTTTAAATCTTGCGAATTAATGTTTGAAGTTAGTTTAAATTATTATGGGAGTTAGGCACAAATTTTTATTCTTTTATATTTTTATTTTTTGTATAGATGAGCTTGATAAAATTATATAAGTTTTTATTTTGGTTTATATATTTTTTTATTGTTATTCTTGCATTAAAAAAAAAAAAAAATCATTTTGATGTTTTATTTAGAGGAAGGCCTTCAAACACCACTATATATTTTTAGAATTTTTTTTTTTTTTACAAATTTAGTTAATATTTTTAATACTTCTAATTTTAATGCCAAACACATTTTCTTTATATTTAAAGATTAGATAGTTGAAATGGTTTATTCAGAAGTATATTTAGGGGTTCTTTTTAGGCCACACTTCACTTTCTGATTATATGTTGAGTTCATACTAAGCAAAGGGTATGTTTCCTTTGGCATCTTGAGAAACAATGCTTCTAGATTCAATTTCAAGATATCTAGACAAAGTTTCTTGGCTTTCACTCATTCTTTATACCCATTTTACTATATGGAGCTAAAACATAAGTGCCTTATAATAGGAAAGTCGATATAAGCATAAATGAATGAGTAAGTAGTGTTATTTTATGTAAGCATCTCCATTCTCAAAGATTAATACCTCAAGACATCATTCTCTCTCAATTTAATACATCCTACTCATTATTTCTATGATATTTCAAGTGGAGACTATGATACACCACTAATACATAGGCTTTTGATTGATAGTCAAATTTTTGGTTGATTTATTCAAGGATTCTTCTCAACTATTCAAATCCTCTATGTAGTCGACATAATATAGAATCAAATCTCATTGATATGTTAGGGTTTTAACTCTACTAAGCCTCATAGATATTGAAAGGGCATACCACCTTCACGCTATTTTTAAAAGAATGTGCCAAATGTATCAAAAAAGGAGATAAAAAATGGTATAAAAAATGATATCTATATACCACACTTTGGGCTCAAATGGATAGAGTCTTGAGAACCTCTTTTGTAAAATATTCATCATTACCCAGTTATACATATCTTCACTTTGAGGATGGGCTCATCCAACCTTTAAATTACACTAACATCCTATTAACTTGGAGTTTGATGGTTGCATTGTCATAATTCATAGGTTATTCACAATACCTTTGTAAAGAGACATATCACCATATTCCTTAGGATATGATCACATCATGTGATTGAAAATAGGGATAGAACTGATGGATCCCATGTAGATCTTGAACTCTATGAGATATGTTTTTTCATGGTTTTGAAATGGCATCATAAGGATGATAGATATGACATAATGTCATGCGAAAATTAGATAGTGGGGGTGACTACAACCCCACAACGTCCATCACATAAATTTTTTTGGGCTTATAAAAAATTAAAGAAGGTGGGATTTACCTAGTAGGTCCCATGTTTGAATCTCCCTTGCCATTGATAGTTAACTCCTCAAGTGACACTGCTCCCCATGAATCTAGAAAGTTCCCCCAAAGTAGAAAAAAATTGATTACCATTATTAAAAAAACATTTGTCAGGCTCATGTTTGTTCATGCATCGTGATGGGGTGATTTCATTTCAACATCCTATATAAGGAGATGCTTTATGGTTCAACATTGGGTATTAAGCTAAACTATTTTTACCATTAGTAGGCCGACAGAGTTTGTATAACTTTTTTGAATCTGAAATTGTGAAAAATATAATGATGACCCTCTGAGAGTAAGGATAGAAATGGTAATTAGATCAACCATTGGTATGGATTATAAATATTGAGAGGAAAAATAAATGAAAAGGAAAAGTATTAAGGGTTCAAACTCTAAGAAAAAAAGGATAAAAATGGGGCGTGGGAGGGTTGAATTGAAATAGATTGAAAATAAGTTGAATTTTCTAAAGAGGAGAAATGTCTTGCTGAAAAAGGCATATGGTATTTTTGTTCTATGTAATGTGGCCTCCCAAGGGCATCATCACTCCCAAATAGTCTGTACTAGCATTAAGTAATATATTTCATTTTCACTTTGGTTACTTTGGTGGTTTGTGCTCTATATTTTCTATTTGATGGTAAAGTTGATCTACAGTTGTAAATTTTAAGATTGTTAGTCTGAAGTGAAATAGAGCATGGAGTGTACCCCCGAATTGGTAAGAAATATTTTTTCATGTACTTAAGGTTATTTTTGTAGTTTATTTTTTGCCTTTAAACTTTCAAGAGAGAGGATAGACTGTAATATACCATAAAGATTTTTTTTTACTAGTACGAGGAGCAAAAAGAATTGGTGTTCATGGAGAATGTGATCATAATCATCTTTCTTAATCCAAAATTCCATTCACAAGTATTATTCATAGCAATATTATGCCCATATATCCTTAATAGATTTTGTAAGCTATAAAATATATAAATCATCTTGAGCTTAGACAAGTTATCAAAGTATTCAAAGTCCAGAGGTACAAATATGAACAAAATCTATAAGATAAAAGTTTGAAACTCCTTTATTACTGCAAGGGGGGTCTTATAAGCCTTTTAAGAGGTATGACCTTAAAAAAATTGTACAACTCCTTACCTTTAAATTTAAATGTGTGAAACCCTGATAATTACAAGGTAGATTAAGGTTTCACGTGAATCTAAATTTAGATGTTTAAACTATTGTCAATTAGACTGATTAAGTAGAGCTTTTCTAAATATATGGATTGATATCTATCAATTATGCTCTCTAAAAAATTTATTGGATGGGGGATAGTGAATACTGATCTTTTTACTAATCTATGTATGATGATCTTTGCATTAAAAAGGATTCAGAGAAGCCGAAACTATAAACAAGCTTAAAAGGTTCCCCAAGATAACAAGGCAACAAACTCAGAAGCTCTTCCGAAAGGATTTATTGATGAATGGGTTGATGTAGACTATAAGGTCTATTTTTATATGGTTTCATCTATATTTATAATTTACCTTCTTTTATGGGTCTTTTTTAAAGGCACAAGGGAAAAGTAGTTCCATAGAAAAATTAGCAAAAACACATATAAAAGGAGTTACATGACAATATTGGCGAATATATCATTGAAGCACAAATGATTCAGTGAGAGAATTATTCACTACAAATCTAATTGAGGGATCATTGAACAAAATTTTCATGTGGTGAATCATTTTTTTCCAAACCCCAACTAGCTTAACATATTACTTGAATAAACAACAATTTGATTATGTCATAGGATCTCCATAGAAAAGTCTTATTCCAAGAAAAAATAATGATTAGTTAAAATAGAAGCTATTAATCAAGCATAAAAGGTTCCCCAGTATAAAAAGGAAGCAAACTCAATAGCTCTTCCAAAAGGAATTATTGATGAATGGGTTAGTTTAGGCCTTAAGGCCTCTTTTTATTTGGAGTTAAAGGACAACTTTGGTGAATGGATCATTGAAGAATAACTCATTCCAAAAGTGTAGCAAGGACCCAATCATACTAATAAAGGAATTTTTTTAGTAATTAAAATTTAAAAATAATATTTTATTTAACATACTTTAATTGACGTGGGTACTTAAATTACACTTGTCAATCAAAATGTAACTATTTCTTACAACTTTTCATCATGGAAAATTTGGATAAATAGATACCTTTCAACTTTAAATTAAGACCATCCCTTCAAATTTGATCATTGATTATGTAATACTTAAGATTTATATGGTTTTACAATTTGAAATAACATCTTTTGGAAATGATAATGATTTTTTAGAAGTGGCATATTAATTCAAACCTAGGAATTTTGCCTTGAGCCAGCACAAAGTTGATGATGGAAAATATTTATAAGCCTAAATACATAGTTATTATAGTTTTTAGGATTCTCGATAGTCCTCTCTAGGGTAATCCTCTATGCGCTTCCTAGCCAAAGGAAAAAAAATTCCTTAAATTTGATAATACAATATACTATTTTGTAAAGCCTCTATGAAAGTTGTCCCTTCAATGTTTTCCCTACAAAAAACTGTCATAATTAGTTAATAATAATAATAATAATAATAATAATAATAATAATAATAATAATAATAATAATAATAATAACTATTTTTTTTAAATTTGAGAGAGAAATTCTACAAAATTTTAGAATTTAAATAACATGTGTGCTTCCTTAAAAGTATCCACTCTCAATCACTGATTATTTTCCATGCCATGTTCCAAATCTCCTTTATGGCATGTGCTAGGAGTATGATTGACAAAAGTTTTGAAGTTTTAACTTTAATTGCTGACTGTGTTTTCTTAGATGCCTCTGAAGCCTTTTCAACAAACCCATTTTGTGTATATCCTACTACATGAAAGTCCATGAAATGATAATTAGTCAGAGATATTTATTGAAAATCATTTAAGCCTAACTAAGAACATCATTATGCACACACCCTATAATTCAATGCATTCCATGAGCTCACTATTCTTTGAATCATTTTGTTAAATAGTTCATGTGTTGATTGCACATTCCCATGCTTTACTTACATATCTATCTGGGAATTTAAAACTTCAACATACAAAAATCCACCATCATTTATGCTTTGTTGATTATCCCTGCTTGTTCTAAAGTTTTTCTTGTTGGCGTGTATATATATATATATATATTTGAAGAGATTAGTAGTGTTACAATTATATATGAAATAGTGTTAGTAATTTTACATGAAAAGTAATATTAAAGGGTTAATAGTAAGTGATGATTTTTAATTGGAATGAAAGTGTATAATAATCACTACATAATACATATGCTCTTATTGTTGTAGTTTAATGATTATTATCTCATAATAAATATGTTTTTTTTCTTATTTATTGTAGCAAAATGAATTTGATCTCATAATAATTACTATTTTATTATTGTAGTGTAGTAAGATTGATTTCATATTTTTTAAGTGATATAATTATACCTTTTTTTGCTAAATAGCTTACCCTCATATTGTTTAGAGAAGTGATCAATTTTTGTATAATAACATGTTCTCATTCATTGTGAAATATAATAATTGAAATGTTGTACCAGATTTTTCTTAGTTATTGTTTAGTAAGAAGACATAAAATACAAGAGCTAAGTTGTTGATATAATTTAGTTTAAAACCCCGTGTGTGATATAACATCAAAAACCAAATTAAATTGAAAAACCTAAATAACTAATAGCATGTTGAACATTACCAAGCATGGTGAAGACTGAGTCATGGATGTTAATAATAATAATAAGTTATTTCTTCTTGTGCTAATATTTCAAATGTTATTGCAAAGGATTAATGTATCCATAATAATAATAATAATAATAATAATAATAATAATAATAATAATAATAATAATAATAATAATAATAATAATAATAATAATAATAATATAGTTAAAATCAACCATCTATAACTTGGAAACAATTAGATAGGAGGAGTGTTTTGCACAAAACCTTCATAAATATATATTTTTACATCAATATTAATAGTTCTCAAAGTCCATAAACAATGAATAAGAAGAGTGTTTTGAATCTCATTGAGCTGGAGAAAGATTTTGACTCCAGTGAGTGGGATGTTCGATCCAAAGAAATGTATGGTTTGGATTGCTTCATTCAAAGTTCCTACAAGGTGAATGGATCCAAGATTGAATGAGATATAAAGAGGGATCATGCATAGTGTATGGAGGCTAGTTATGTAATATCCCCTTCAGGATATTCAACCAATTTTCACAATGTTATGATTTAATAAAATGATCACAATGTGATCATAATCTTAGCACCATAGATCTGTAACTCTGAAGCACAATCACAATCTTTGAGTGAGATTGTCCTATTGAACCAAAGGGATTTCATCCTATAATCCTACAAATTAATGGGGTTTCATCCAATTATATCAATCTCCAATGGGTTTTCATCTAAGGAATATGAAATAATGAACACAAGTTCAAACCTCACAAATGGGGTGATTTAGAAAATAATCAAGATTTATATTTACAAAGGAAAGAGCGCCTACTTATAGAATTTACAAAAAGAAGATAGGATAGGAGTGAGATTCTTCATGTGGAGGAAAAATGAACCACCCTCCATGTCATGTATAGTTTTCAAATATGAAATGTTTGTCCTCTCATGAAAATGGTCAAAAGTGGATCGCACAATTAGCCACCTTATTTTTTATATCTCCTACCTTCTATGAGACCTAATAAATGGTACTCCACTTCCATATGTGAGCCAAATATATAATAGTAAAGTTATTGTATTCTTTTGGATGTGCACATGAGATTTCAAGGTAAGTCTTCAATCACTTTTGAATAATTGGTAGACAAGAAAACATGGAGCCTCCCAAGGAAGGCGTCCCACTCTCACACATGTATGAGCAAGCACATGTGAGTTATTTAATGACAATAAACCTATCCTCTAGTGTAATTCACACCTCCTCTTTCAAATAAAAGTTTTTCCCATTCAAGATTATTTTTTGGACACACCACATCAATCCATTTCTATCTCAACACTATGTCACATTACCACTCTGCCATATCACCATGCATAGTCACTATGAATAGTAACCATGAATAGTACTTGTGAATAGTAATTAGTGAATGGTGTATCATTTAGAGGAAGGGGACATTATAAAATCTATGTTTTGCTAGCGACCAATTTCATATCTCTATTTGGTTTATCAGGAAAGTCAAAACACTATGATGAGTTGGCTATAGCTAAGGAATAAAATATATATCCATCAAGGGAGATTGAAGTTGATGACCTCAATGATGTGTTTGGAGATCCTAGGGACAATAAAAAGGCATATTCTATTTTGGCCCTGAATATTTTTCCACCCAATCTATAGGTTTGAGGAGGTTAGAGAAAGTAGCTAAGTCATTTACTGTAGTGGTCTCTAGAAGGGTTGGAAAAAATTTCAAGTTAAGCCCTTCAATTTATTTTGAGGAGATTGATCTTGTGGAGGTATAAGAAAATGAAGAGTGGTTTGATAAAAGGGGAATGATCTATAAATTCAATAGGTGTTGGCCAAGTCTCCTTGCCCTCTATAAATGGATTTTGGAGTAATAGAGACTATTAATGGAGGATAATTTAGAGATCTAACTGTGTGCCAATGGTTTCTTCATATTTTTTTAAATCTACATGAAGACAAGAATATGATCATGCAAGATAGGATTTGGTTCATAGACCAACATCTTCTCTTGATGAATCCATAGTTCCCCTCATTCAATATTTCAATTGAATATTTTGGCATAAAACCTATTTGGGTTCACCTTTCATAATTTCCCATCCAATTTGATTTAAATATAACCTTTCAGCTATAGGCAATGCTTTGAGAGAGATGTTTCTAGTGGATGATTTTACTATTAATTATCTGCATACTACTTTTTCCTAAATTATTATTTGAATGAATGTTTGCTTTGATCTCCCTATAACCATTGATCTTAAAGTCTAGAATCATTGATGTACTCAAACCCTTAACTATGAAGGGTTACCGTTCCATTGTAGAATATGTATGGTGACTCATTTAATAACTCAGGTGATTTCTGAATATGCTTCATAGTATTTTCCTCTTATTCACTCTTGAAAGTGTTAACACCCTCCATTCTAAGATGGTCGAGGAGGGCATCCTTTCACCATAAGTTTTCCACTTTTTTCTTGGATCTTTGACATGAACGATCCATATATCATGTATCAAAACATATTCTACAATGGAAGGGTACCCTTCATAGTCAAGGGTTTGAGTCCATCAATGATTCTAGACTTTAAGATCAATGGTTATTGGATGATTTTACTACTAATTATCTACATACTACTTTTTCCTAGATTATTTTTTGAATGGATGTTTGCTTTGATCTCCCTATAACCATTGATCTTAAAGTCTAAAATCCTTGATGGACTCAAACCCTTGACTATGAAGGGTTACCCTTCCATTGTAGAATATGTTTTGATACATGATATATGGATGGTTCATGTCAAAGATCTAGGAAAAAAGTGGAAACCTCATGGTGAAAGGATGCCCTCCCTGACCATCTCACAATGAAGGGTGTTAACACTTTCAAGATTGAATAGGAGGAAAATACTACGAAGCATATTTAGAAATCACCTGAGTTATTAAATGAGTCACTTTATGGTTTAAAAAAGGACCCCCTAGTGTTGGAGAAGATATTTGTTAGTGGTTCTATAGAAATCATGATTGGGTTCCTGCATATAAAATAAATCAGAGTCCACCTCACTTGTCACCGACATTAAGAGGCTTCAAGGGAAAAATATGATTAAACTATAGTCTAAAGGAATAAAAAATCTCAAATTTTTGAGGCCCTTGAACCATCTAACATGAATATTCACTTCCATAATAGAGGTGATAATGGAAGATCATAACCCTTAATTGTTGTTGTTTTTTTGGTTCTTTGGTGTGCTCTATTTTGTTCCTTTTTTGTAGCTAGTTTTGGTGTACATGTTTGGGGTTATCTAGGGTTTTATTTCTTGTTAACTCTAATGAAGGCATTGAATGAGAATGGTTATTGTAATATATTTCATCTCCACTATATAAAGCTAGGGGAATTTCAGAATCCTCTATGGTTAGGGCCCAATAGAATGGGTAGAGAACATATCAAAACAGAGGTTACCTTCAACAAGGCTTGGGAGATTGATAAAGTCTTAAGGGAGCATCTACAATTTGGTGGGTTTGAAAATTTTCTCCATAGGGTTAGAGGGCATGACTCTCACATTTCCCAGTACTTTGCCTAGAATTGGAAAGATAGAAGAGTCAATATCAAAGGTAATAATGTTGTCATCACTAAGGATCTAATCTCCTTCATCACAAGGCTCAGTACTAAAGGTTATAAGTTTCAAGGCAATAGATGCAACAAATAACACAAACTAGACACATTCACAATGGGGGATGAATAGTTAAATTTGTAACATGGAGGTTTCTTTAGAACCTCTCCACCTAAGCCATTCGATGAGCTTACAAGGATCATTATGTAGTTCTTGACTCTAGATGGATGGCACCATGTAATCAAAAGCTTCCACTTGGTCTTTTTGAACCACTTTAAGCACCATATTCTAGTGAGTTTGTCATTATTTCTTCTAACTTCTCTTGAAACATCTATTCAGAAAATGTAATTAGGGAGGTTATCCATTCCCTCTCATCAAGTAGTTATTTTACTACTACATCTACATTTCTTAAACTCAGCCCTGAGAATCAATCCTTCCTTAACCCCTCCACCTGAGAACCCCTTGCCTTATTCTTATAAGCATAAAAGGGTTAGGGGCATTTCTAAAGTTTTGAACAATGATCCCAACAAAAGGGTTCTTCATAGTCACTAAAACTATGAGAAAAATATTGATTATCACAAGGCTAATGTGGTTCAAAGCCTTATTTCCTTGAGTACCCCTTCTTATCAAGCCAACCACAATTTTTTCCATAAGGAGCTGGACAATCTCAAAATCTTGGTCAATGATATGAGAAAGGAGATTAATATTCTCAATCATAATTATGAAAATAAGATGAAGCGGATAGATTACAATGAGGATAATATTAAAACTTCTCAGATTTAGATTCATAATTTGAGTGAGAAATTTAATACCATTTATAGTAAGTTCACTGATTTGGATAGTATCACTACTGGTATGGTTGAGATTATTTTTACCTAGGCTACTATTATTAGTGATATTACTACTATTTTAGATAAGGAAAGTAAAGGGAAGCATTTAGAAACATACTGGGAAGGTCATTGATAATACCATGACTAGCAAGCTCCAAAACATGCATAAAAACATTAAAGAGATAAAGGACACCCTCAATAGGCTTCACATATACTAAGGTGTTTTATTTTTTGAGCTAATTTTGCTGCTTTTTTGCTACTTTTTGGCTTCTTTTGTAGTAGCTCTATTGGTTTTGTTGTTTAAGCTGTCTCAAACTAGTTTTCTATGCTTATCTAGATTTTGACCCTCTTGTAATAGGGTATGGACCCTTGCTAAAAAACCAACCTTTATCCTTATAATAATAATAATAATAATAATAATAATAATAATAATAATAATAATAATAATAATAATAATAATAATTAGAAATACAATAAACTATGATAAATAATTGAGACCATTGGTCTCTTATGAGTTGACTAAACTTACAAGACCTTTGAGACCAATTTGGGTGATACTTGCATTGAGTAACAACATATATTGCCTTAATATAAAATAAGTGGTAGTGTGTTAAGATATTCTAGTAGATTAACACATTGAATAGAATTTCCATTAAGATTTACTTCTAGTTAAACATAAATATTGTACAAAATCCATTCTAGTTTACATTATCTACCTTGATCCAACTCACTTTGATACTTAATATTTATGATGCAAGTTATAGTAAACCTAAGGATTGTGTGATACTGATGTTTACAAGTTAGTAAGCTTGTGAGAACTTGGAGACTTTTATCTTTAAGTGAAGTTATGGATAATTTTAGAATACTTCTTAGTAGTGATAATAAGTGAACCTTAATTAAAAATAAAGGGCATTAATATCTAACCCTTAGGGTGCCTTGTGATAATGCTAAATACTAACCCTAAGGTGTCCTCTCTTGTGTGGGTGACATCTCTTCATGTTTGTTAACTCATTATTATGCTTGAATTCTTAATTTAAACTCTTGGTTGTGCCTAGTTTTGATTGGGCCTAATAGTGGCTGAAGTGCTAGTTGTAAGGGTAATTGTGTTAATTTAGTCATATATTTGAATAAAAAAGGCCATGTACCTTTACATTTGATATATAACTCATTTTATTTAACCCTTAGATTATGGGAAAGACACCCCTAAATTATACTTCATATAAATATTATTAAGGAAGAAATGTATCAGTGCATGATTATGATGTGATGAAAGAACACTATTCATGTTGGCACTATTCATGAGATACTATTCACTACTGAGGTGGTAGACACTATTCATCCTGATGAGGTGTCCACAACACTATTTTTGATAAATAGGTGGCATAGGGAACAAAATCCAACTAAAACACATGTGGAGGACTTGTCCTTGAGTTCCATCATCCATGTGGGTCAAAATTATAAGTGGGGAACACCTTTTTCTTTGCACATGCAAGTCTAGGACATCATTTGCTTTACACATGCAGGGAGGGACCCTGTCTAAAGTCATGCACATGGAGGATACCAAGAACACTATTTTAGGTGATTTCACATGCTTGTGGATCGTAGAAAAAATAGAGAACATGGAGACATATTTTCCTATTGACTACTATTCCTTCCATGTGAAGGATTTAAAAATATTCCTTGGTGGAGCCTTTTGACCTTTATAATCATTGCCTCCATAAGGAAAATGGCATAGTTTTCCTAGGGAAGACTTCTTGTATTTTTCATGATTCCTTCATGAGGAAAGGTGGCACCATTTTGGTCCCCTTTGTTTTTTCTCCCTCATTCATTCCTTGTAAATCTATATATGCTTGTATTCATTGGCTTATTAGGCTAGGCTAGAAGTAATAAATCCTTGTGTGAAGTCTATGCTAGTGTTATAGAAAAAGATTTGGGAGAAAGATTTTTAAAATCCTCCTTGGCATGATGAGGCCAAGTCTTTGTATGTGTGAGAATAAGCTTATTGAAGCTTAGAGAGAGAATCTTGTTTAAGTTTTATGTATGTGAGGAAGAGATAACTTGTTGAACGAATCTGATTTTTATGAGAGATTAATTATAATATGAGATTAATTTATGAGATTATTATGTGTTTTATTAGATAAGTTAAGATAGATATGTATTTTTAATACATCATGTGGTTGGAGGTCACATCAACTGGTTTCAGAGAAAGTTTGAATCTTGCTAGGAGGACATGATTCTAGAGTGAAATATGTGTTTTTTTTTTTGTAGGTTTTGAAGAGATGTCAAAGGATGATGGAGTTCCAATAAATGAATACATGGAGAATATTTTGAAGGAAATCCAAGCACATTTGGATATGATGATAGAGGATATGAAATAGGAAGAGACCCAAGGATTTGGCATAGTGATCAGAAAGAAGTGAAGCGGCCTATGGACCTGATTATTAAGAGAAAAAAAGAGGAAAGAGATGAGAATTACCTTAAAGAGAGAAGAGGAGGAGAAAAAGACCATGAGATTTATTTTGGAAGGGCCATTTTCAGCCCATAGTGAAATTGGAGAGCATGAGAGGATGCTGAAATTGATGAAGAGTTGTATGTTTTTTGTGAAGAAACTTTGGATGAAGATGATGTTAAAGTATGTGCACATGATGTCATGGAGGATTATGAAGAGTGTATCCATGTAATATATCATGAGAGTGAATACAATTTCATCCATATAGAGTTTCAATCTTATTTTGAAGAAGCCATGGGTGAATATTTGGTTGGTGTTAATGTTTCAACCATAGAGGAGATTTTTTTGCAAGAGAGTGTACATGTGTAGGAAAATATGGATAGAGTTGTAGCGATGAGAGAGGAACTAAAATTGGATATGTTCTATGATGTGGAAGATAATCCAATATGTGGTTGGATGATGAGTGAAGAAATCTAAGTGGGATTTTAGTGGAGGTGGACAGTATGTGGTGGGCTAGAGATCACGTGGAAGGATAAGATGCATGATAGAGAATCTTGGTGTAGGAGGATGGTTTGTAGTGGATGAAATCCCACATGTGGATCCATTAAGATATGGATTATCCTTTAGTATGGGAGGATGGTTTTAGGAAGTCCAGTATGTTGATGTTGGAAGTGGAGAAGGAAAAAGGATATTCTTTAGGTGCACTTGGTGTGTTGGAAGGGGAAATGGTCATTAATATTCATGACCAAAAGAGTGGTTATACAACTTACCCCATGTGATTTAGAGATCAAATTATAATACCTCAAGTATCTAATGTAGGACCATCCAAGGGTTCGGGCAATCTTACATCAAAAAAAAAAAGAGTGGTGTGCAATTTCTATTTTTTAAAAACTAAATGGCAAGGGTACAATCATGGAAACTCATAAGAGATTATTTGTTTTCATTTAGAGGAGAATGATGTGGTAGAATAACACTATTCATGCTGACATTATTTATGAGACACTATTCACTATTGAGGTGGTGAACGCTATTCATCTTGATGAGGTGTCCATAACATTATTTATGATGAATAAGTGACATGGGTCATCACATTACACTAAACCACATGTGTAGGACTTGTACTTGACTTCCATCATCCATGTGGGTCAAAATTCTAAGTGGAGAACACCATTTTATTTGAACATGCAAGTTTAGGACATCATTTGCTTTTCACATGCAAGGAGAGACCCTGTCTAAATTCATGCACATGGAGGAGACCAAGAACACTACTTTGGATGCTTACACATG
Source organism: Torreya grandis (assembly GCA_037957365.1). NCBI lineage: Eukaryota > Viridiplantae > Streptophyta > Pinopsida > Cupressales > Taxaceae > Torreya > Torreya grandis. The sequence continues at coordinate 1,313,611 of JARHVA010001504.1, forward strand.
CTTGTGGATCCCAAACAAAGTAGAGATAATGGAGACATAGTTTTATATTGAATATTATTATTTCCATGTGAAGGATTTTAAAATATTCCTTGGTGGAGCCTTTTGACTTTTGTAATTATTGCCTCAAGGAAAATGGTGTAGTTTTCCTAGGGAAGACTTGTTGGATTTGTCATGATTCCTCCATGAGGAAAGGTGGCACCATTTTGGCACATTTTATTATTTTATCCCTCACTAATTCCTTGTAAATCTATATATGCTTGTACCTTAGCTTATTAGGCTAGGCTAGAAGGAAGAAAGCCTTGTGTGAAGGCTAGGCTAGTGGCAAGGAAAACGTTTTGGGAGAAAGATTTGAAATCCTCCTTGGCATGATGAGGTCATGTATTTATATGGGTGAGAATAATCTTGTTTAATCTTAGAGAGATAATATTGTTTAAGCTTTATGTATGTGAGGAAGAGATAGATTGTTTAAGTTATGTGATTTGTATGAGATATTAATGAGAATATGAGATTAATTTGTGAGAGGATTATGTGTTTTATGAGACAAATCGAGAGAGATATGGATTTTTTAATCCATCATTTGGTTGGAAGTGACATCAAATTACATGACAAATCTCTAGTGTATGCATACAATGCTATCCAAAAAAAGTCATTCACTACCCCAATAAATAAACAAACTTAAAAAGTGGATATTTCACTCTATGAAAAAATATCCATAAAACCTTAAAACAATTTATAAATGTATAAATAATTAATTTTTTTTAAATGACTTAACAATGACTACATACTCAAAAATAGTGCATTACCAATATAAACCAAAGAAATTTGTAATAAAAATTTGTAAATAGAGCTTCACTATCTGAATGTTTCAGTATCCATAAAAAAAGGTCATTAATTAAATTTATAAAATTTCCAACCTTTAGAATATGCCGCTTGGTAACCAACCACCCAAAAAAGTATTTAAAATTCTTTTTAATCTCCATTTTCATCTTAAATAAAAAAATATAGTTGTATGTCTTTGACACTTATAAACCAATCATTTTCTTCACAATCATAGAGAAAACCACATTATGTCCTAAAAATGATTGTATGTACAACCTCTAATCTATGCATATTTACATATAAAAACTAAAACTATCTAAAAAACCTTATCAATTCATATTATAATATTAAAGAATAAATTTATGAAACATACTAAGGGTTTATGAAGCACTCAGCCATATTCTATTTCTTTCTATCAAGATCTAGATACTTCCTTAGGTAAATTTATGAAGTATAATAAGGGTTTTGAATCCAAGTTGCTAACCAAGATGGGTTATGATGGAAAATGCCTTAACATCAATGGAAAAGGAATGAATAATCTAATAATGGTGGAGGAAAGGACTTAATACATAGGTTTGGGATATGTTAGTGTAAAATAAGGAGTTAGAGAATGAATCAAGACAATTGAAGTAACAAAGGCTTCAAAAATCAAAGAGCCTAAGCCACTAGCTCTACAAAAATAGCCCATGTAAGGTAATGAAATAATTTATTTTGTCAAATATAATGAATAGTTTGATTCTCAAAATAATGGGAAAGTGTCTGGTAAATAAGAAGGTAACATCGAGCCTTCTCAAGGGGCCAATAAAGAGTCTCCAACAAAAGGTAATTTGTAAGTGTGATGAATTATTGTAACACCACCTAAGTAATGCAATATGTTTTTTTCACTTGTTGAAAGCATTGTGAAAAGTAATGAGGATGCTTTATGAGAAGAGTCATAGAGATCTTTGTCCTAGCCTACAAGCATGTGTATTGCAGCAGAGGGACTTAGAGGAATAACCACAAAGAAGACTAATAAACCAAAGAGTGCAATAAAGTCAATTGGTATTATTTGGAAGGAGTCATTGACACTTTCAAAAAAATTAGTTTATAGGTTTCATAGTTGGATAGGCTCTCTCCAAGAGAGAGAAACAAGGTACAACCCAAAAGGATGATAATTTTAGTATGTCACTTGAGAATATAGGAGATATGTCTTCATATTATTTTTATAAATAATGAGAAGAAAATAGCATACAAATGTTGGGCTTGTGATCAAAAATTTGATCATATACATAATCCAATTTAGTCGATAAGACAACCAATTATAAAACATGTGTAATTTGTAATATGTTAAGTCTTAAAAAGTACTAGTTTATGTTGTATGTGATAAAAAAAATTATTGGCATCAATAGTAATTTTTGATTACATATTTTAGTTTCTCTTAAAAAATTAGGTAAGTTAAAAAAAATGATGTCATTTAGAGTTCATATGCAAAATTTATGGGCATTTGAAGTTAGTGAATTTTATACTAGAAATAATTTGGTGCTTTTGTATATCTTCCTATAGCAATCAGATGCTCGAGAAGTTGAACAGATGTAAACATTTCTCCTTACACTTACATTTTTTGTTAATCTTATTGGTAAGTTCTAAGGTTATAGGTCTTGATAAGGAAAAATATAGTTCATAGAGATTAGAGAAAGATCATAAGGTAACCAAACATTAAATACCAACATTAAAGAGGATGCATTTGAAGAATGCATTAAGTCATACCTTAATTAGTTCATTATCTTCATGTATGTGAAATAATTGAATATTATACAACTAAGATAACTAAATTTAGTAGTATTTATTACTTGAGAGGTAAGAATCCATGAAACTTTTTAGAGACCATTACAAGTATAATATCCTATGAGTTTGGTGTCCTTGTAAGCCTAAGAAATGAAGACCTTGTAAACTTTAAAACATAGTGGAGATAAGGCAATAGTGTTTCACTCTTGTTGGAGTTTTATCAAATTGAGTTTCTCCAAGCTATGTCTTGTGTTATCTCTATTTATTATTGATTTTTTATTTCATTTGATTTCATATGTACAAAATATGGGTGATTTTTTATATCTTTCTATAGTAATCTGATGCTCGAGAAGTTGAAAAGATGTAAACATTTCTCCTCACATTTAGAATTTTTGTTAATCTTATTGACAAGTTTTAAGGTTGAACAAGGAAAAAATAGGTCTTGTCAAGGCAAAATATAGTCAATATAGATTGTATAAATATTATAAGGAAACCAAAAATTAAATCCCAACATTAAAGAGGATGCATTTAAAGAATGCATTAAGTTGTACCTTAATTAGTTCATTATCTTCATGTATGTGAATTGGTTGAATATTATACAACTGAGATAACTAATTTTAGTAGTCTTTATGTATTGAGAGGTAATTCTTCCATGAAAAATTTTAGAGGGAATTACAAGTATAATATCCTACAAGGATGGTGTCCTTGTAAGCCTAAGAAAGCAAGACCTTGTAAACTTTAAAACATAGTGGAGATGAGGAAGCAATGTTTAACTCTTGTTGGAGTTTTCTCAAATTGGGTTTCTCCAAAATATGTATTGTGTTATATTTATTTGTTGTTTATGTTTTATTTCATTTGATTTCATATCTACCAACCTTAGAACTAGGTTAATACACCAAACACTTAGGAGAGATAAATACTCATTTTTAACAAGCATAGTACCTTGTTTCATAAGCTTAAATAAATTCACATTTGGTATTGCACTTATATAAAAACATTTAAATTCAATCATATATGGAGTGGTGGTATGTTTATAAAGTAGAGGGGTGTATGAAATGGATGTAGCATGTGAATAATTGCATATTATCTTGTATGCTTTAAATGTTAGTCATAAGAGCTGGAATAGATTTTAAAAACAATTTTCCTATGTTGTTCTATGGCATATAACCTAAGAGAAAAACCTCATATTAAAGAATCTACATTGGTGAAGTTTAGAGTGGAATATCCACTTAGTTTACAAATAAAGTTTCAAATATACAAGCATGAGTTATATCATTTTACACATCCATTTTATACTTTGAAATGTGTGATTGTGCATACTTTAAAGTGGAGAAAAAACATAGACACCTAAACATTCCACAGGACGTTGATTAGTCATAAATTTGTATGTTTATAGTGTCTTTGTTTATTTGTTGATAATTGGTATGAATAATGTGTTATTGGCTCATTTTTAAATTATCACCTTGTTTATCTCTTCTTATCATCCCCCCCAACTTCCTTCTCTTTTAATTATTCTCAATATTTATGTATGAAGCATCACTAATGATCTTGGGTAGGCTTTAGTTAGCATTACATCATGGTGTACTTATCCCATTCATCCCATAAATTTTGATTTTGTTTGTTTAGTGTTGGATTCTGGGCATGCCATATGGTCAATTTAAACTCAATTGTTTATAAATACAAGTGTTATAGTTTATTTTCTATAGATTTTTACACAACATCAACTAGAGATTGACAAAAATGTCTGTAAATATAAGTGTTCTAGTTTATTTTTTGTAGAGATCTACACAACATCAACTATAGATTGATAAGATAATTCATAACACTGAGAACTCATATATATTATAGGGAGATCAACAAATTATTAGTTCATTATCATTGTTAACTTTAGTATATCTCATTGAGCACTTTTAGTGTATGACTTAAGTTTTTGTATTTGCATAAAATATAGTACTAAGTAAATTTTTTATTTGATAGGGTATAAAACAAAAATTAAAAGGTAACATAACCTTAAACAACTAGAGAAAAAGATAAGACCTTTAATTTCACTTTGAATGCTTCTGACAACAATAAAATAAACAAAAACCAACAAACAATAAACAAATTACTAAAACAAAAAAAAAATTCAGACAACATCCACAAAACTTCCACACATATTCCATAAAGCTAAGGCCCTCCTAAATAAAGGGACATATTAGAATAATTATAAACATAATTCTTTTGCCTTTTTTCTTTTTTTGCATTTCAGTCCATAAAGGGATGATATTTTAAAGATAACCACCATCACTCACTACTTAAAATATGTTTATAAAATGGTTGACCTTAATTTGATATCCGTTTGATCATCATCATCATCATGTTGTTGTTGTTGTTATTAATTTTATTTTTGTTTAGAAAAGGTAACCAAAAAATCATAATATCTCAAGCATATAATAGAGTTTGGAGAATCCTTATATATATATATATATATATATATATATATATATATATATATATATATATATATATATATATATATATATATCAGTTGTCAGTAATCTATAATGAATTTTAAGGAGACGACAAAAAACACATAAATCAGTGTGGCACCTTTAATCATAGTCATCATCCCACAAATGAACCACAAAGATGGACGAAGCTAAAACCTCATTTTATCAATATATATATATATATATATATATATATATATATATATATATATATATATATATATATATATATATATATATATATATATATATATTATGATATTAGTAATTTATGTGTCAAAGAAAAAATAATGATCTTTTAAAGACGGCCACAATCGCTCACTAGTTGAAATGTGTTCATAAAATAGTTGACCTTAATTTGATGTCCATTTGATCATCATCATCATGTTGTTGTTGTTGTTGTTGTTGTTGTTGTTGTTGTTAATTTTATTTATTTTTAGATAAGGTAACCCAAAAATCATAATATCCTAAGCATATAGTAGAGTTTGGAGACTCTTTTTATAGAAATATTTTTTTGTGCAACTAAAATAAGATCATTTGTCAGTAATCTATGATGAATTTTAAGGAGATGGTAAAAAACACATAAATCAGGGTGGAACCTTTAATCATAGTTATAATCACAATAATGAACCAAAAAGATGGACACAGCTAAAACATCACTTTATCAAAAAAATTAAAAAAATAATAATATCTATTTATATTATTTATGATATTAGTAATTTATGTGTCAAAGAAAAATAATGATCTTTTAAAGATGACCAAAATCACTCACTAGTTAAAATGTGTTCATAAAATGGTTGACCTTAATTTGATGTCCATTTGATCATCATGTTGTTGTTGTTGTTGTTGTTATTAATTTTATTTTTGTTTAGAGAAGGTAACCCAAAAATCACAATATCCCAAGCATATAGTAGAGTTTGGAGGCTCTTTTTATAGAAATATTTTTTTGTGCAACTAGAATAAGACCATTTGTAATTAATCTATAACAAATTTTAAGGAGATGACAAAAAACACATAAATCAGTGTAGAACTTTTAATCATATTCATCATCCCAACAACGAACCACAAAGATGGACGAAGCTAAAATGTCATTTTATCAAAAAATTAATATTTATTTATATTAATTATGATATTAGTAATTTATGTGTCAAAGAAAAAATAATGATCTTTTAAAGATGGCCACAATTACTCACTAGTTAAAATATGTTCATAAAATAATTGACCGTAATTTGATGTCTATTTGATCATCATCATGTTTGTATTATTATTGTTGTTATTAATTTTATTTTTATTTATATAAATTAACTTAAAAATCATAATATCCCAAGAATATAGAAGAGTTTGGAGACTCCTTTTATAGAAATATTTTTTTGTGCAACTAGAATAAGACCATTTGTCAATAATCTATAATGAATTTTAAGGAGGTGTCAACAAACACATAAATCAGTGTGGAAACTTTAATCATCGTCATCATCCCAATAACAAACCACAAAGATTGATGAAGCTGAAATGCCATTTTATCAAAACAATTATATATGTGTGTGTGTGTGTGTGTGTGTGTGTGTGTGTGTGTGTGTGAAAGAAAAATAATGATCTTTTAAAGATGGCCACTATCACTCACTAGTTAAAATGTGTTCATAAAATGGTTGGCCTTAATTTGATGTCCATTTGATCATCATGTTGTTGTTGTTAATTTTATTTTTGTTTAGAGAAGCTAAACCAAAAATCACAATATCCCAAGCATATAGCAGAGTTTGGAGACTTGTTTTATAGAAATATTTTTTTGCGCAACTAGAATAAGACCATTTGTCAGTAATCTATAAGGAATTTTAAGGAGATGGTAAAAAACAGATAAATCAGTGTGGAACCTTTAATCATATTCATCATCCCAACAACGAACCACAAATATGGAGGAAGCTAAAACTTCATTTTATCAAAAAATTAAAAAAAAATAATATTTGTTTATATTAATTATGATATTAGTAATTTATGTGTCAAATAAAAATAACGATCTTTTAAAGATGGCCACCATCACTCACTATTTAAAATGTGTTTATAAAATGGTTGACCTTAATTTGATGTTCATTTGATGATCATATTGTTGTTTTTATTGTTATTATTAATTTTATTTTTGTTTAGAGAAGGTAACCCAAAAATCACAATATCCCAAGCATAGCAGAGTTTGGAGACTCTTTTAATAGAAATATTTTTCTGTGCAACTAGAATAAGACCATTTGTCAATAATCTATAACAAATTTTAAGGAAATGGAAAAAAACACATAAATCAATGTGGAACCTTTAATCATAGTCATCATCCCAACAATAAACCACAAAGATGGATGAAGTTAAAACATTATTTTATCAAAAAAAAAAAAAAAATTAATTATATTAATTATGATATTATCAATTTATTTGTCAAATAAAAATAACCATCTTTTAAAGATGTCCACCACACTCACTAGGTAAAATGTGTTCATAAAATGGTCGACCTTAATTTGATGTCCATTTGATCATCATCATCATGTTGTTGTTGTTGTTGTTGTTGTTGTTGTTGTTGTTGTTGTTGTTGTTTTTGTTTTTGTTATTAATTTTATTTTTGTTTAGAGAATGTAACCCACAAATCATAATATCCCAAGCATATAGTAGAGTTTGGAGACTCTTTTTATAGAAATATTTTTTTTGCAACTAGAATAAGACCATTTGTCAGTAATCTATAACAAATTTTAAGGAGACAACAAAAGCACATAAATCAGTGTGGAACCTTTAAACATAGTCATCATCCCAACAATGAACCACAAAGATGGATGAAGCTAAAATGCCATTTTATCAAAAACATTAAAAAAAATTAATATTTATTTATATTAATTATGATATTAGTAATTTATGTGTCAAAGAAAAATAACGATCTTTTAAAGATGGCCACAATCACTCACTAGTTTTAATGTGTTCATAAAATGGTTGACCTTAATTTGATGTCCATTTGATCATCATGTTGTTGTTGTTAATTTTATTTTTGTTTAGAGAAGGTAACCCAAAAATCACAATATCTCAAGCATATAGCAGAGTTTGGAGACTCTTTATAGAAATATTTTTTTAGCAACTAGAATAAGACCATTTGTTACTAATCTATAACAAATTTTAAGGAGACAGTAAAAAACATAAAATACAGTGTGGAACCTTTAATCATAGTCATCATCCCAACAATGAACCACAAAGATAGGAGAAGTTAAAACATCATTTTATAAAAAAAAATTAAAAAATAAATAATATTTATTTATATTAGTTATGATATTAGTAATTTATGTGTCAAAGAAAAACAACAATCTTTTAAAGATGGTCACAATCACTCACTAGTTAAAATGTGTTCATAAAATGGTTGACCTTAATTTGATGTCCATTTGATCATCATCATCATGTTGTTGTTAATTTTATTTTTGTTTAGAGAAGGTAACCCAAAAATCACAATATCCCAAGCATATAGCAGAGTTTGGAGACTTGTTTTATAAAAAATAAATAAATTGTGCAACTAGAATAAGACCATTTGTCAGTAATCTATAATGAATTTTAAGGAGATGGTAAAAAACACATAAATCAGTGTGGAACCTTTAATCATAGTCATCATCCCAACAACGAACCACAAATATGGATGAAGCTAAAACTTCATTTTATCAAAAAAAAAAAACTATTTATTTATATTAAATATGAGATTAGTTATTCATGTGTCAAAGAAAAATAATGATCTTTTAAAGATGGCCACAATCACTCACTAGTTAAAATGTGTTCATAAAATGGTTGACCTTAATTTGATGTCTATTTGATGATCATGTTGTTGTTCTTGTTGTTGTTGTCGTTATTAATTTAATTTTTTTAGAGAAGGTAACCCAAAAATCACAATATCCCAAGCATATAGTAGAGTTTGGAGACTCTTGTTATATAAATATTTTTTTGTGCAACTAAAATAAGACCATTTGTTAGTAATCTATAACAAATTTTAAGGAGACGACCAGAAATTATATGTGGGTGTGTGTGTGCGCACGCGCGCGTGTCAAAAAAATAACAATCTTTTAAAAATGGCCACCATCATTCACTAGTTAAAATTTAATATTTATTTATTTATTTTATTAAAAAAATAAAAATAAATTTAATATTAATTATATAAATTATGATTTATATATAATTAATATGATTTTAAACTGAGCGTGATATACGATACCAGATCCTTCAGAGTATTTCTTCAAAATTTTAGAGATTAATATCTACCACTACTCTGAGATTAATTTTTTTTCTATTATTAAATATTTATAAAAAAGATTGAAGGATAAGTTTTATTTATAGCATATAAATTTTGCTAGTACGTATATATTATTTTTAAGTTAATATGACATATTTAAGGTGCCCAACCAATCACATACCGTGCTATTTTTAATCACAGATCAATGAGTAATCCGCATTGACGGTGGATAGCAAGCAAAATTCTCACACTTTCTGGAAAATAAAAACTATTCTTCTTCTTCGGATTGATAAAAAAATTCAACGAATGGCGACACAAATGCCAAGAAAATAAAATGATATAAAAATAAACCCTAAAACCTAGCTTACGATGGATGGTATCAGAAAACTGCAACTGGTACGGTAAAGTAGTGAAAAACTAGCGAGTTGGGAGGCGGTTTGGAAGTGTTTGTAGGGTCTGAGGTAGCGTTTGAAGTGCACCGAGGAAGAGCTAGAACGGAAATCATAGCAAGTTCAAGGTATATAGAAATATTCATTTTTTTAGAAACCATAAACATCAGGAGATGTGCAGCCGACCCAACTTTCGGCAAGGAAAGGATAAGCCAGTTTTGAGCAATACCATTGCCTTCCACCGCCAATCTCAGTCTGACGGCACTATGGACAAATAATACTTATATCAACATTTCTAGTCGCTCAAGATAATGACCATTCCTTTAAAACAAACACCAATATAAAAATCACTGCACAAAACCCCAATAACATTCTCACCATGAAGTGCCTCAGATTTGAATCGAATAACTTCAGAAAAAGTGTGCGATGTGTGAACATTCCTCACCTGCTGCGCTATTAGTCTTCCACATGCTGGGGAATGCAATCATTTAGAACTTGTATTAAAATCCCTACACAGCCGCTTCAGAGCTTCAAAGCTTAATATTGATACACAGAGTTTTGTCCATTTTTAGTAGAGCTTTATCGCTCATTAAACATTATCAAGAAAATGATACAATGAACTTTTTTTATATGAAAAAAAAATATAAAGTGCATTTTATACATATTTAAGTGTAGACACAATAATTAGGAGATTAAGGTTTTGTAATGAATACAAAAATTATGTTATTAATAATAATTTTTTTAACATAATTTTAAGTATATTTTTATCAATATATATATATATATATATATATATATATAATTTAATTATTTATGAAGATTAATATGTATTTTAATAGTAAAGACTTTCAAATTTATTTAGAATCTAGATATTTAATTTATTAAATTATATAATTTTAAAAGTAATTTAAATATTTAATAGTTTAGTTTTATTTTTTAAATTATACATTTTAAAAACTATTTTAAATATTTATTAGTTTAATTTTATCTTTTTAAATTGTGGGATGAAATTTGATAGTTAATTTTAATTATCAAAAAAATCATGATTGTCACTTTTTTTTAATAATTGTGATTTATTTTTATTTTTATTTTTATTAATGTTATATTTAATTTAACAACATTAATCAATATTTTATTAAATAGAAAATCAATTTAATTTAAATGTAAGATATAATAATTTAAATCCAACATTAATTCATTTTTTAATTCCAACACAAAATAAAATAAAATAAACATAATCATTCCAAATAATCTCTTATAAATATAAAAAGAATACAAACTCTTTAAAAATATATAATTAAAATAAAAATTCATTCTCTAACATATGACACCCAAACAAACAGGACAAATTCATTCTCCAACAAAGTGTAATACTTTGAGCAATTTATTGTGTCATAAGATAGAGCACGCTACACCATTCAGAGCACTCTATAATTGTCGCTCCAACGTTTTCTCTCCTAAAAGCTATAACAATTAGTTAAAAATAAAAATAATAATAATATGAAGAGAAATTCTCCAAAATTTTATACTTCAAATAACACACGTACTTCATTAAAAGTATCCACTCTCGATCATTGATTATTTTCCATGCCATGTTCCATAGCTCCCTTGTGGCATGTGTTGGGGGGGATGGTTGACAAAAGTTTTGAAGTTTCAACTTTAGTTGTTGATGGCATTTTCTTAGATGCCTCAGAGGCCTTTTCAACAAACCCATTTTGCGCATATCCTACATGAAAGTCCATAAAATGATATTTAGTCAAAGGCATCTCTTTAAAATCATTTAAGCTTAATTAAGAGCATAATTGATAATGAAGGATATATATTAAGTTTTAATTTTGATATAGTGTACATGTGATTTGTATTATTTAAATGATAGGATTAGAATAAAAGATAATTATTTAGGTATAATGAGATGGCCAATGTAAATCTTTCAATAAAAAGAATAGTTGAAGAGTAAAAGGTAGAGCTTTGATTAGTACTTGTCAAATATATATGACTAAAATATTATATAGATTTATATTTTAATATTTAGATAAGGAAATAAATATGCTTAACATAGTGTATCATGTTGGTAGAGGAGAGATCTAACATTAATATGTGCATCTATCATGTATCTCATATATATTTGAATCATACTCAAGTATGCATGAAATATATATATCTATAGAAGGGAAATGATATATTATCTACTAATATAAACAACATATATGCAAAAGATAGAAAACATATGTATGCTATTATTATTATTATTATTATTATTATTATTATTATTATTATTATTATTATTATTATTATTATTATTATTATTATTATTATTATTATTATTACTGCTTTATTTAGATTTACATGTTTTATTTTCTTGAAAATTTAATTTTATATTCTTAGATTTTGTTTTAAATATGGAATAACTAGTTCTAAAAATCCTCTAACTTAGGAAATAAAGGATTTCCAGGTTAGTTTATTGAGTCATTTGTTTGCTAAAATTGTTAATGTTTCATTATTGCTGGTGTTTTGACATTTTATGGTAATTTTCTACTTATAGTCGTTGTTGTTGGTTTATCATCATATCCATCAAATGGAATGAAAATTTATTTATCTTCAGATTGAAAAAGGGGGCACATATTTTTAATACTCACTCTGGAGTTTATATTGGTCAATCACTACTACCCAAATTGAAAGGTCAAATACAATTTTTGATTAATTATCCATATGGTGGTAGCTACCATTATTAGTCCACGTGTTATTGGTAGTATAATGTATCTAAGAGATTCTAGAAAAAGCAGACATTGTTATAGCTCCTCTATATCATATCCCAACTAATGTAAACATCTAATGCTATAAATTGTGTCCATGCTGTTTATATCAATATTGAGATGTAGTTAATAATCCCCACTAATATTTACAATAATAGTTAGATCTTCTTGCCATGGGCATTTTAGAGGATGCTTTATTGTATCTTTCACTTTTAAAATATTATTCATAGGAGGTATTTTACCTCATTCTTGCATAATTTGTATGCATCATTCATTTTAATATTTCTGAATTTGTTTTTGCATCATCTTGTTTTTATCATTACTTGTAATATGATGATAATCACAAAATCTTGATACTTCTATATGTATTAATTTATTACTTAATCTATATCTATTAAAACGTAAAGAGATCATCTTGTGTTCAACTAAACAAAAAAATATATTACGTGAGAACATCTTATTATGTTGTGCTCAAGTAACATTGGGGCACTCCCCTCTATATCATCCTTGATTGATATTATAGTATTGATTTGGATGGACTCAAGATATCGTAGATGTACCAAAGGGTGGGATTTGGTATTGAGGCTATGGTTCATATTCTACCTTTTAAAGTAGTGTTATAGCATAATTTTGTAATTTTGATGACATCTAGTGAGCTACAACGACTCTCACACATCTATTTAAGATCATGCATTTTCTTATCTTGGCTATGGTTCATTATCTTGGCTATGGTTGATAATGATTGAACAAACCAAAAGTACTACAGTACATCAAAGAATATTAAATTGTAATATTTATATGAACATAACTTTGACCATTCAAAATATATTTTATCAAAGATGAGTTTCATCATTGACTCGAATTATTTGGCAGGATATCCCTGCAAATTGAGAATGATTTCTTATTTCATTGTTAAAGTCGCCAGCACAATCAATGCATAATTGTCATTTCACCTCTTTATCTACGCACCGTATAAAGATGAGATGACGGACTTGGAGATGCGAAAGTGATAATTAAACCCGTAGTTAATTCTATAAACAGCAAAAAGATAGTTAAGCAAGGAACCTGCCTACCCCTTCATTGTGATCTCCAGCATGCTTTGTGCAAAACTAATCCCACCACAACCAGAATTACAATTAAAAAAAATCTAGTAAAGCGATTTAGTTTGACTCCAGGGCATTCTATATATGGATTGCAAGTTGTAGTTTTTTTGAAAGTTCAATGAAATTAAGCCAGATCGATCAGATTTGTCTGTGAAATTATTTATTTTGGGGGACCACTGTTATAACTAACTTATTCTTTCATAAGATGGAGCACGCTATACCATGCAAAGGAAAACTGCATTGACAGGTTCAAAGGTAGAAACCGGTGGGCTTTCCATCTATTTCATACTTTTTCTTGCTCAAACTATTTATTTCTATTTGGTTGACTCAAACTAGAAGTGCAAAAAATGATCGATAAGGAAATCCAATGCATTTTTTCCTTTGCTCGATGAGGATTTTTCAGCCGGTGATTATGCTTACAAGTCCCTTCATGTGATCAAAACCAGGGATGAAAATGATGGAGCAGCCAATTTGCGCAAGACATTAACTAGGATTTTCATGTTTTCCCCCGTTTGATGAGACTTACATTGTTTTGAACTCCCACAGTGACGGAGTGAGGAACGCTCATTTTCTCTCCAGCCTTAAAGCCATACAACATCCCATTCAAGGTAAGTTCACTTTCAGGGTTCCAAAATAACCTCACAAACCCCCAAAAAAGAATTGTACATGTCTGCTTTCGATAGCTTACTATTTTTCAGTGCAGATCCCGGCTACTCTTCGAATCTGATGTATGAGCTAATCTATCATCCTGTAAGTGAGCTCTACCTTAAAGCCACCGCTCAAAATGAGCTTGTGTTGGGCTCTTGCACTGGGAGCTATGATATTAGGGATGGCGGTTTCATTGGAGTCATGAGAACCCGTGCTTGTATTGCAGTTCAAGGGTATGGACACAAGATATGGCAGTGGAAAGATGGTGTGCTTGAATGGAGGATAAATCTAGAACCAAATGGGTGGCACAATGTTTCCACATGGTAATAGGAATGGTAGGATAAAATATGTTATAGAACTTAGAGTGCAAGTGATGCATAAGATAGTCGAAGTTCACCAATGATGAGAATATGATGTTGAGTCTATAAACATCCTTCAGTCCAAATGGGAAATTGAACCTAAGTTCCCTCAAGTTAAGTGTAAATGGTGAACACAACTTAACACATCAATTTTATGAATTCATAAAAGTGCAATTTCAAATTTGAATTATCAATTAAGGATTTAAGAAAAATTGGCAAGTGGTTTAGACTCAAATAGGCAGCATAATTGCGCTAGTCAGATGATATAAAACACAATGTTTAAGATAACAAATTTGAACAAGGAAAATATTGATTAAAGATTGATGTTGAGTCTATAAACATCCTTCAGTCCAAATGGAAAATTGAACCTAAGTTCCCTCAAGTTAAGTGTAAATGTTGAACCCAATTTAACACATCAATCTTATGAACTCATAAAAGTGCAATTTCAAATTTGAACTATCAATTAAGGTCTTAATAAAAATTGGCAAGTGGTTTAGACTCAAATAGACAACATAACTACACCAGTTAGATGATATAAAACACAATGTTTAAGATGACAAATTTGAACAAGGAAAAGATTGATTTTCACTTGAACAACATAATGCCTCCTTGTTCAAGAAATGGTGGATAATGTGTTTTGGTTATGACATTTGTTAACAAGTAAATTTTGACTCAAATCAATGACCAAGTAATCTAAGACAAAATGGACCAATACAACTAAGCAATCATCCTAAGCCCTAAACTAACAAGGTTGCATGATATTGTTGAAGTTTGTCTTTATGTGTGCACTTGAGAGGAAATTAAGTATTCATCCAAAAATAAAAGCGTATCATACGGTAGGGTATTTTAGAACCCTTCCTCTCAAGTGAAAATACAATGACATGGACCTTGGGGTGCATTTCACATCAACAATATTTTTGTGGTAAATAGGGTTTGTTTAAAACTGTCCAGATTGATCTCATGTGTACAAACTTTCATATTTATACATAAGAAAAGCAACACATCAATTGGATCCATGTCAAATGGCTTGTTGTGAAAAGGTATTGCCCTTTTCATAACCACACATCCATCAATTGCTCATTATAGTGTGATGTTCAAAATGATCATACATTCTGGGCTAATTTGCCACTAATGGGGATGGTTTAACCACTCAAACCATTTTCCCAGTGGGGTGATCCCAATTTATATACCTCCCATAGAGAGGGGTTGAAGACAATGTCAAGAGATGAAGCCCTGGGTCAAATCTTCCCTATAGAACTTATGGGAGATAATGAAGTCCCTCTCACAAGCCAAAATACAAGAAATAAAATCTCAGTAAAAAAGCTTTATGGTTGTTTTGTGATCACCCAAATCTTGTGGATTTTGGGGAGAGTCTATTCAACTTCATTTTTACATCTTGGACAAAGGCATAATTTGTAATAAAAATGGCACTTTTGGTCACCCAAGTTCTCTAAAGGGGAGGAGGGGAGAGCATACACATGCAAATTCTTTTTTTTCTCAAACAATTCTAACAAAGAAATGATAGCTGACTTAAAAAAAACAAAACTTTGAAGAGAGTTTGGTTTTAAGCACCAAATTTGAAATATTTGGTGATGTTCTTTGGCCCCTCAACCTTAGTTAAAAAAATATATTAAAAAACATACACAAAATATTCACATAGACCAAGCAATTTTTGTTTTAAAAACACCAAAGAAAAGTTCCTAGTTCTTTTTAAGCACCAAAAAGAGTTTAAAAATAATTAATTAATCTCAACTCAATCATTTTCCTTGCTGGTCTTACATAAACAAATTGATAACCTTGTTTAGCCTTGAAGTACTTTTCACTTTGAGATAAGCAAACTTGGTTTTATTGCTCTCAATTATATGTTTTTTGAAAACACAGTGATTGATGCCAATCACTATTGACTGATGTTGACTCTAACAAGACCATCTTCGGTTGATATTTAACCAACCATGGCTGGTTGGAAGCCAACTGTGACTGGTCAAAAATAAATGCCAATGATCATCTGTGAACCTTAGGCACAAAAATATTTGGCAAAAATCCTATTAGCATAATTTTTAGGATAAAATATCTAAAAGATAATCTTTTATATCAATAAATAAGTTTAACCCAAAGGCTTAAAGATTCAATTTGACCATTACAAACTTCAATGAAGCTCAAAAATGTTCTAGGCAAGAAAGGATTTCAACAAAAAACTTTGCTAGCCTAAGTTAGGATAAAAACTCCAAAAGATACCTTTTGGATTAGGAAATGTTTACACCAGAGACTTATGGAACCTAATTTGTTAGCAAAAAAATTGAATAAAATCTAAAAAATTTAAATTTTTATTTAGATTTTTCCCTGCAATCTAATCAACTACAGTTAGCACTAACCAACACCGGTCACTCAGAACCATTGCCGATTACTGTGTGACCTATGTGTGCACAAAAACATGAGGAAAAGAGCATAAGAATTGTTGTTAAAGGAAATTTTAATGACTAAAATGGAAATTAAAAATTTTCAAAGTGTCTTCCTTACTTGATTGGACTCCATGTTCTCACTGGGTGTGCTAAGATGTAGGATTATATTACAAAGTTAGTTAGTCAAACATTAGTAAAAAAATCCATGAAAAATGAATAAAGAACTTTAAATAATTAGACAACCTATTCCGATGGGGTTTAAAAATGATAATGAGGGAAAAATAAAAGAAAGAAAATAACCTTTACCTTATCAAGTGATTTCACCATCCAAGAGTGGCTCTAAATGTGTTTTTCCCCTTGATCTAGTGTTCTTGTCTTTACCAACAATGGACGTCAAGCTTCTCCATCATATGAAGAACACTATGCATTACCTAGGGTCAAGATAATAA
The DNA here is from genome assembly GCA_037957365.1 of Torreya grandis. Classification (NCBI taxonomy): domain Eukaryota; kingdom Viridiplantae; phylum Streptophyta; class Pinopsida; order Cupressales; family Taxaceae; genus Torreya; species Torreya grandis. The sequence continues at coordinate 1,331,014 of JARHVA010001504.1, forward strand.
ATCTAATATATGCCTATCAAATGAATCTTTGTAAGTAAAAAAACAATAATCAACACAAATAAAGCTTGTGGAGAGAATCTTGCATTATAAATTTACACAAATTAAGCTTAAAAATGATGTTCTATGTCTCTCTATTTATAAATTTTACAAATGGGATGAGATCAACTATGACCGTCCATTTCAAAATTGAGATGTTTTTCCATGAATTAATCTAATCTTTGTAATTAAATCCATAAATATCATCACAATTATTTAGAAGTAAAAGACATTAAATAAGCATGGGTGCCCATAATTTGATATTTATTGCATTTATGGCTTATGGATGCCACCCCATAGATCATGTCACTAGGTGAAGCAGATATTGAGAATCAATTTTTATTAATTAAATAATCAACAACCTCCATGCAAAATTCATTTAAGCTCTTGATTTGAATTAATTATCTCTGAATAAGATTAATCAATTTTATTGTTGCAATTCTTTATAAATTGGTGCACAATTAATCAATATACCCAGAAAGTCATATTACTAGGTTATAATTTGACTTGGAAAGAATTTGAAGGTGATGTTAGATGTGTATGAAATGTAATCCCATTTAGGATGCCTCTGACATAAAATAACACATGCGCATGTCACATGCTAGAGAATTGGTAGAAAAGAGTGATCCAGAGCACCCAAGTACGAAATCATTATTTTGACTCAAAATGAATTGATCAAAGTTAGGAATCACACAAAATTAATTTCCCTATTTAGGGATACATTAGCCTAAATTGGTACTTGTATACAAAAAGCTCGAATCATTTAGTGTATTCTATGAATTTTGGCTTAAATTACCCATTTGAGTGCAATTCGAGTAAGATTGACAATTTCAACACAAATGGTGTTAGGAATTAAATGTATACAAGCATTACCATGGGATAAAATATTTTTTCTATTAGGGACTATCATCCACTCGTCAAAATTTTCATTATGACATTTTGAATCAGACCCATTTTTATCTGAAAGAGCAAAAGGAGTGGAGACCATTAAGGGGCATTATCAAATCATATGGTCTAAAACCTGGCACCTAAAACAAGTGTTCAAGAAGTTAATATACAAAACACATTGTGTGAAGCAATTATTAAAAAAATTAATAGTTTTAGTAACCACGATTTAGGGTTTTATAATAGAATTATGTTGGTTTTTAATGCTTAAATCATATATGTTAGAGTCATCATTTACATAACAACCTCATTAATCTAATATTTGTACCTTATTGAATTTAGTATCCACAGGAGTGACTCAAACCTAGTGACTAAAAGTCTACACTAAAAACTCCATAAAATGCTAAAAAATCTCAATTATTTTTTAAATTAACTGAATCACACCATTATTTGTAGAACATGAATAGTTCATGCTTAGTCTCCTTAAAATGTAATTATTAGAGAAGCTCTAAGCTCATTGGTACCATCCTAAGAACCTTAATAGGTTTGACTTACCATGTTTCATAGGATGGGAAGGGGACAATGTTATTGTGGTTATGGTTTAGGTATTACAGGAGAGGGTTTGTGAAGTGGTGGTGAAAGCGTAAGTACATTCCCAATGAAGGCTTAAATTTATCATTATGATGTAAGGGAGGGGAATTAGGGTGGTAAAAATCCATAGATAAACAACCTAAACAAATTACAACACCCACCTTGTGGCATGGATGCCACTTCAAAATCATTTGATCAACGCCAAATCTATCCTCTTCTGTCATGCTTTCAACTTTATGATAGATTAAAATTTCAAATCCAAGATTGTTCCATAGTGGTCGACATTATAAAAAATATAAAAAGGATAAAGAACCAATGATAAATTGTAAACACGTCTCATGGAAACTTTCAAACCTCTGCCACCGCCTTCACCCCCACGCCCCTCCCCATACACACACCACAAAAAACAAAATAATAAGCTTCCTACCGCTCAATAACAACAACAACCAAAAAAATAACAAAATACAATTATAATGCTTGGGTACTCACACAACATATAAAAATAAATTAAAAAAATAGATAGATTTGTTATCAAAAAATACATACCATACTAAGTTCTAATAAAATATTAGTAAACATATTTACTATAAGTTATTTTTATAATTCTTACCATGGCATTACATGTTTCATTTATAATAAATAATTTTCGGTAACAAACCAATAAAAAGTAAGAATTTTGGTTTATACATTAAAATATAAAAAATAAAAAATAAATAAACAAATAAATAAATTGAAAAAAATAATAATAATAACTTCTAATTAATTGATATGGGGAAAAATTGATAGTAAAGTGTAAAATAAATACTGCAGTCATAATTTTGAATTTTTATTCCAAAATCAATTTCCACTCAAAAAGTTTATAAATTTAATATAGATTTAGTCACAATTTTCATATAATATTGAAACATAAAATATAATAAATATAATTCTTAATTTTAATTATATAATTATATATATAAATATATAAAACTTGTTTTTATATTATATACTTTTTTTTAATAAAATAGTATATACTATTAATATAACATAATCTAGTTTCATTAAAAATAAAAAATAATAATACATAAAATACATATTTATGCTAATGGATAGGATAACATTTTTCACCACCTTTACCCGATGGTTTTTTTTAATTATGTTTCAAACAAATTATAATGAACGTGGTCACCTTTATTAGAAGATAACCTTAAAATACTTTACTAACCTTAATATGTCAATTTAACTTTTTAAAAAAATATATATATAACTCTTAATTTTAATTGTATAATTATATATATTAAAATTTAAAACTTGTTTTTATATTATATACTATTTTTTAATAAAATAGTATAAAATATTAATATAACATAATCCAATTTCATTAAAAATAAAAATACATAAAATACATATTTATGCTAATGGATAGGATAACATTTTTCACCACCTTTACTTGATGGTTTTTTATATTATGTTTCAAACAAATTAAATATAGTTTAGGACTTTTATTCAATTTTTTATATTGTTTTAAATGTTATTATTGTAATAAAATTATATTATTTTAAATTTTAATGTTTTGAGAAGATCATTTTTTAAAGTGTTTTTCATCATATTTATACTAATCTTTGTCTCAATTTTAGATTGAAAATTATTGTCATTAAATTTGACATTGATATTTTTTCTTATCTTTATGTTTTGCAGTATTGAATTTTTATATAAACATATAATTAGCCAATAGAAATTATATCTTATAGTAAAAGATTAATAATTATTGAAGATCACTTTATTTTTAATAGGTAAAATAAATTTTTGATTAAATATATTTTATAATTCACTATCAAATAATTGGTGAATCGTTCTTATAAACAATTTCTTCATTCTAACCATATACTCATATAAAAGTTCAATAAATCTTCATTTAAGTTGAGAATTTTTTGCAAATGTAACTTTCATCCTAATCTTAATCTAAAAAAGAGCTTAAAAAATTATTAGCTAATGTAATAAAGGAATGCATGGATCCACTATAATTTAATCATAAAACAAAACTTGAATATAATACTTAAAACTTGAAGGAAAGAATATAATATTTAGTTTATCACTAGGAGTGGAATATTTACAAGACACATACAAATACTTGATATAGTACATAGGGTCACCTTTGTCATTGAATAATTTAAATGATGAAGAAACAAATCCTATTTGAAAAGGGTTGGCAAGAACTTCATAAGCCAATAGATTAAGTAAAATATTATTTGGTTTGACTCTATTACTTAGATTTTAAGATCCTTAGAAAAAAATTTAATTAATTATTGTACATCATGAAAGGCTTGTATCATAATGGTCACTACAAGGTTTGAAATATGAGTGATAGTAGAACAAGACATGATTGAAACAATGTGCAAAGAAATAAGGTGAAAAAGTTGACAAGTTTGACAAGTAGGAAATAAAACTTTTGAAAGAATTTAAGAAGTAATCAAAACATTTTGTAAAGTAATTGAAACATTATCAAGATTGGAAGCTAAATTTTTTTTATAAATGACCATATTATGATGTATGGAAGTGAACCTCTAATATTTTGATCTACATTGTTTACTTTAAAATATCCATTATTCACTCCATAATGTATTGTGTTATTGGTTCAATTAGAGTCTTTCAAGACCTAGGGTTTGACATGAGATATTTTTCAACACATAAAATTTATGGTATTTCATTTGGGTTAGCTATAATGTGTTTCCTAAATACTTAAAGTCTTTTTATGATATCAGTTTTATCATGTGATCCCTATCACAAACATTTTAAATTTAAGATATATTCACAACATTATTATTCAAATATATTACAACATTATTTGTAATAGAACATATAATATTATCTAAGCAATAAAAGCATCATTCAAATAAATTTAAATCTACACCTTAAAAAAATTAAGTTTAAACTTTTATGGTATGAGTCATTTGTAGCAAATAAATTTTATCAATAATGAGTATGGAAAAAGGTTTGCTGGACATTTTTTTCATCCAATAAAAAAATATGTAGAGGGGAATAGATAAATTTTAGAGAAACACTATTTATAGTATCTGAATGTGAAGAGACCAAGGTCAATAGTTTGTAATGTGATTGAACCAGTTATTTTGTTTTGATAGATATCACCAAGGTCAATAGTTTATAATGTGATTGAACCAGTTATTTTGTTTTGATAGATATCAACATTTCGACCCATATTTTGGATTACATCTAGTTAATTACAATTGATTAGTAAGCATACACCTCATCTGATTAAGTAGTGTACACGTAAATCTGAACATTCTTTAACTATAAAACCATGATCATCTTCATATTTATATATTTTATAGTGAATTATTTTATGATAATATTAATATTTAAATCAATTGATATACACCACCCTTTAAATCATGTGTCATTTTCCTTGATTGATATACACCACCCTAAAGGCCTTCCTTTTAGATCAAGCACTATTGGAATGGAGGGAAATTAAATGCAAATAGATGGCAATGTGATGATGATGCTTGATATCAGTTTTTCTCAATGGCTCGATGAACTTATATATCGTATTTTTTCACTTGTTTTGCATTTGGCGCTAAACAGTCAATCAAATGAAGGCACTAAAAAAGATATCCAAATTTGCCCGCATCATCTGCAAAAAGGGTATCGTTATCTCCAGGTTTGGAAGCCTCAGTTGCGTACCAGTTGAATGTTCTTTCTATTGCCATCAACTTTGGAGGCCCCAATCTTCTTCAGTTTAAAGAGGAAATAAAAGATGTTATTCAACAGCTTTCGATGCCCCATCTTGGAAGGTGAATGAAGCTGGAAACCATCTCTTGAGATCCCTTATTGGAAGTCTGGTTTTTTACTACCCACTGGATCAGTACAAGTGTGTTTTGAGTCATCCTTGCATCGATGGACTGGAGGAATGGATTAGCAAGAAGGAAAATAAAAATGCAGAGGCATTAGCAGGCCCAAAATGGCATATTCTTAATAAAGATGAGAAAGCATTTACAACTTGTTGGCGTTACTGCTATGCTTTTGGCATGCAAGTATGAAAAGGTTTCTGTTCCTGTAGTTGATGATTTTGTTCAAATTTCGGATAAAGGCTATACAAGAGGAGGAGTTTTAGAAATGGAAAAATCAATGCACAATGCATTGTAATTCAATATGGCTTTACCAACCCCTTGTGTGCTCGTTAGGAGATTGCTTAAGGTAACTGAATCTTGAATCTGATAAAGAGTTGGAGACATTGCCGTCCTTCCTCATTTATGTAATTACGTATATATAATTTATATATATATAAGAGTTGGATATTTTTCATATATAGAGTTGGAGACATTGTGCTATATATAGAGTTGGATATTTTTTATGTATATATAATCTATTAATATATATTCAAATATGTAATAATTTAATCTTAATTTTATGATTGAATATTTATTTTAATTTATTTTAAGAGGTTTATTTTAAAATGTGTAAGTATTATCTATTAATGGTTAAGATTGTATCTTTAATTTAGAACATGGTTTTCTAAGTGATTCAGAACCATGTTAAAAATATAGTTTAAATAGAAGACCTCAATCTAAATTTCATACTTTTTAAACTTGCCAAATTTAAGTAAAAAAATGAGAACTTTGACTCTAAAATATAACATATAGAAGAGAAAAATTTAAAACTTTAATAAAAAGAAAATATAAAACAATCAAATATAAATTTTTTTAAAGAAATAAAATAATTCATATAAAAAAACATTTAACATTTATTTTTATAAGTTTAAATAAAAATATATAATAAAATACATTTATCTCAATATCTCTAGCAACTTGTCAAAAGATATGGAGAATAACTTACTAAGAGACGTGGAGTGATTGGACTTAGCTCTCTCAACCCTCCAATCCACTCAAGACTCTCCTCATGTGAGGTAAGAAGGTGTGGGGAATGTACGTATTAACTTCAACCTCCAAATAATCTAAATTTTAAATACAAAAACTTAAAAATCAACACATAAAGTGTTGAATTAGTATTTATTACAAAGAAAAGATTAGAAGAGAATCAAATGTAATTATCTTAAATTAAGTGAAGTATTTATTTTAAGTTAATAAAACTTATTTTAATTATCACTAAAAACAAAAAATTTCTTTTCTTATCAAAATAATATATATTTTTTTGAGATATTTAATGTTTTCTAGTCTATAATAATTACATATCAAGCTTTTGGAAGTATTATGTATCAGATTTTTATCTTGATGTTTTATTGTGACATAATTCTTTCTCTTAAATATGGAACACAAATGTTGATATGAAATGTGAATATAAAAATCTGATACATGGTATTTCCAAAAACTTAGTATTTAATATTTTTCTTATTATTTTGATTCCCAATAATTTAAAAAAGTTACACAAGTTCTAAATATCAATAGGAATTGAAACATGTGTAATCAACCATGATTAAATGATGACACAAATTACAATAATATTTTACAGTTTGTTTCAATAATTTACAGTTTGGGGAAGAGGACAAAGTTGAATACACTAAGATATTCTAGAAGATTGTTAAATTATACAAATAATTTGTGTTACACTTTCTCCTTCGACGATGATTTCATTCTTATTTATATATCATCAGAGGGCACCTCCTCAAAATGCTCATAATCAATCTTACAAAGTGAATGGAAGAGCTCAACATTACTTCTATCTTTGCATTAGAGTTAGTTTCTCAAGTCCATATTACCATGTCACTATTGTTTCAATTTATTGAAAGCTTAGTTGAGCACAATGGAGAGAGCCAACAATGATTATCACAAGTAAAGTTGTCACTTTTTTTAGGGTTTACTAGTGATTCAACCAACTTATTGAGGTAATTATTATTTCACATATTTAGTGTATGAAACAACTTAACAACTGAAATTATTAGACTATAGTGAAGGACATTTAATAATACACTTCATTTTTGAAGTAAAATTCTCTACCTTTTAGGTTTAGTGGCTTATTTCCTCTATGTCTTGTGGCTTACCTAAAGAGGGAGGAACACTGACAATTGAAAGACTATATCTCTAAAGGAATATAACATGTTTTTACTAAGTTGTGGGCAACTCTTGATTCACATGTAGTTGAAGTCCAATTCATGGAACAACTAACAAAAGGGTTTACATCGATGGTTCATACCTCTTATTGAACCAATGATCTCATTATTTTATAAGCCCCACACATACTTAACCCAATTGAAATTTGGATTCTAGAATAATCATAGTTTTCTTCAATCTCAACATTCTTATTTTTACAATGTTCTCAATTCCCTTGACTTTTGAAGTATTATATGACTCATCTATCAACAACCTCTTAAAGGCAAGGTTATATTTTTAAGTCTTATGATTTTAGTAAATCATTGTGTTCAATTATCGTTTTGTTCTTCATCATTGAACTTTTCTTATAATAGCATCATTTGTTTTTATAATAAATCAACATAATAAAATCTTTAAAAAAAAGTTTGTTTTTAATAAGATTGTCAATGACATTGAAGTAGGAAACCCACATTTTGTAATCAAGGCGAGAAAGTGATTCTAAAAAGATATGCTTGAACCTTTCTAGTTTCATATATATATATATATATATATATATATATATATATATATATATATATATATGAACGATCTTAGAGTGATTATGAAATATATAAATTATGAATTTTATCTTCTTAAAAAAGCCTATATTTGTTCTATTCATTTATATGTAATGGATTTAAAGATATTTTTTCTTTCATATATATAAATAAATAAATATAATACTTTCCAAAATATAAAGGAATAATAAAGCACCCTCAAACTTGTACAAACTAATTAGTTGAGGCACCTCCCATTTCAACAATGGACAATCCATTTCCTTCGCAGCTCTAATCATAGAAGGATCATATATGTCTTGAAGAAAATATGTCATTAATACAAATATCTCATTAGGGCAATTGATAAGAGAGAGAACCATGAAAATAACAAGAGGGTTTCCTAAAACTTCCACTAGACTCAAGGGGCATGACACAATCAATGTCAGTTTCATAGCACCTTTCTCATTTTTCACCATAGTTCGTAATTATTTTAGTCTAAGATCAAACCTATTAAATATGGATACCAAAGAACTTCACAAGCCAAGGATATGTATGTTTATTGTATCTTTTAAAAAAAAATATCAATTTTATGTGAAGAAATTATATTAATAATTATAATAATCAAGTAAGTTAATAAGAAATATAATAATGTTAGAGTGTGCTTGAAGTTTTGGCTTGGCATTGACACGCTTATTTTTTAAGTAAAATTTAAGAACAACTTTAAATTCTGATTGTAAGAGGGTAATACTTATTAAAATTTATATATCAATAATAATTTTAATGTTACATTTTAAAATATGCAATTTGATAAAAAAAAGAATAGAGTTTGTTTGGTTATATAAATTTGTTTATATGATAAGATAAAATTCTTATATTGAATATAAACATTTTAACTTAAAAATTCATGTATTAAATTATGATATTATATAACAAATAATATCATATGTATTGACATTTCTACCTCATCAATAATACATTTATAAATGAACTTATAGACATTTATACATGTAAGTGGAATACAATTATAATCACGTCATTGGATTGACATTTCTATCATGACCAGAATTTACTTGGCTAGGAAAGTCTTGTTGAGCCTAGATTTGTAAGTGTTCAATTTCATGAGAACAAGACTTACTAACTACCATTTATAATCGGTTTACTTGTGGGAAAGTGGGTTCATTTTAAATAAGATTATTTTGTTGAATGGAATAGTTCAGAAAAATGATTCAATACTTTTGGGTCGTGTAAGTTATATAGAAAAATTAATTATAACGTAATATTTTATTTTATTTATTTTAATTTTTGAATAAATTTATTATAAAATAATTTAATATTAAAATATGTAAATAACATTATAATATTTATATTTTTATTATAATAAATTATGATTGAATTTTATATCCAACTTTAATTTAAAATATATATTTTTATAATTAAATAAAAATTTTCTAATAAATATTATTTTATAATATACATTCATTTTATCATAAATATTAAATGTTTTCTTTTATAATTAAGTTGTTCTCTTCAATAAATACTCTTATGGATATATTGTACTATATTCAATAAGTTTAAGTCGTGCCCTTTTAAGACCATATAGCTGAAATTGAGATTATTCATAGATATATATAGCTGAAATTAAGATGTCTATCATAGGTATATATAGCTGAAATTAAGATATCTAACCATAGATATATATAAAAAAATGGTTGATTTAAAATAATTTTAATTAATGCTATGTCCTCCACATGGTCGAAGTAAGTATCTTTCCCTTATTAAATGTATGATTATTTTGAAATTATTATGTTCGAATATTATTTTTCATTTATTTAAATTAAATTGTCTTTCCTTTTATTGGGTTTGAATCCTATTTCTTTTTTATTTAAATTAAATTGTCTTTTTTATAATGTAATTATTTTAATTTTAATTTTTTAAATATTTAATTTTTAAATTTTTTTTTAATTGTATTTTTTATTAATACATTTGAACACATTTAAGGATATTATTAATAATTTGAAGCTAAATTAAACAAATTTATGATATTATTTAAAAAAGAGATTAAATTGGTAATGTGAGGGAATATAATTTATTTATATAATTATTATCTTTGTAATTTAATTTATATTAATTAATGTTTATGTAATTTAATTTATTATAATATTATATATATTAATTGCAAAATATTTATATATAATTTTTTTTAGTATTTTTATGTTTAAAAATTAAATATTTTTGTATTGTTTATGTAATTTAATTTATTAAAGGTTAGAGATTTGCATGTTTGGGAATCTAGAGGGATTTTAATTTAGAAAACACATGAAGAGATAGTATGCATCCTCATTGAATGCATCACAAAGAAGTTCTAACAGATGACCAAGTCTGCAAAAGAAATTCCAAAAGAGTCATGGACATTACCCATTGCATGATCCACTGGAATGCGTAGTTCAATTTGAATACTTCATTCGAGAGTTGTTGACAAATATTGACAAGTTCGACACCTCAACCAAGTAGACATTCCGGTATTAGTTCCTCATATTTTTACTCTGCTTTACAAAATAGAAGTCCCTAGAGGGAGAAGTGTACCCTGACATAGATTATTGGCTAGCACAATAATTCCCCAACCTCATCTAGACATTTGAGTCTGGATCCCTAGCTCATGAGGGAAAATTCAAAGCATGGTGGAAGGAGTGTTGGGATTTGATCACCACACATCCTCGAGTGCTTCCAAATGTAATGAAATATTTAGGTCAACACGCTGCTGTCACCTTGCTACTAAAATATATCTTTATACACATCCATGCACTATCGAGGTTGCCCTTTAAACCTCTCCTAATCTTCCTCACTATGGACATGATGTAGGCAAAAGTCACCAAATAGAAAGCCTTCATAGCCAAGCATGTAACCCCACTATAGGCCATACCACCTGGCACAACCATTCTTGTAGTACAACAATAAGAAGAAGACATCAGTTTACAGCCACAAAAGGGAAAGCACAAGCTTTGCATCGAGCATCAATTTGCATCTCCTACATTGAAGTACAAGACAAGGAGTATGATGACTTAGTTAGATGATTCTAAGGTGGCCCAGATCACAAGCTTATGTGACCTCCCATAGATGGGCATGGATAACAAGAAGTCTATTAGGTAATGATTACTGACATGGATGGAGACTTCTACAACAAAGAATAATAAAAGTAATTATTCTTCTAGAAGGTTGTGCACACAGTCCAAGTGCATAAACAGGTTCCTCCAAATCTATGGGTTGACCTACCAGCATTCCCTGCATCTATCATCGTCGACACTATGTGAGAAAAAGTGAATCAGTTGTAGTGAAGGATTAACTTTTCCAACCTTAGCCTTTTATTACCTTTACAATTGAGGATGTATTTGCACCACTTCCAAAAAGCCCACCAAAGTCAATCATGCCCAAATAATGAACTAGGCATGAGGCTAGGTTCTCACTTAATTTTTAAGAGTGTAAATTCAATTGACTATCCATCACATAGGAAACACAACCTACTCCATCCTCCACTTCACCACCACATAAATGCAGGTTGGTCACCCTCGAATGAAAGAAAACACAAGTTTCCATCTTCATGGTCCATCCAAGTGATTAGTTGCCATCACCACAAGCTCAAGAGGTCAAAGAGCTCACATTTGAGCAACCCATAGTAGAAGAACAGCAAGCCTCAAGGGAATAAGTAGATCACGCATCAAAATAGTGAGTGAGAAAGGAGGAGAAGAAGTATCAAAAGGAGTAGGCTCAACAATAATAACAAGTAAGTCACCAAGTTGAAGAAGACAAGGTTATGCAAAAAGCTAAAGATGTAGAGGTTGATCAATAAAAAACCATTGAAGTGGCTAAGAAGGCATAGGAAGCTACCAATGTAGCCAAGAAAGCACATGATATGCAATCATAAAATGATAAAAAAAGATGAGCTTGCTACCAAGGCTAAGGTGGAAGAAGAAGAAAAATACAAACAAGATGTAGTGATGTAGGCATAATAGGCCATAGAACAAGCCACAAGTACAAGTAAAGGCACAAGTGCAAGCATAGGTTGTAGATGAACAAGCCAAGGCTACCACCCTGGTAGAATAAAAGAAAGAAGAAGAAGAGTGTGTATTGAAGCTTCAAGAAAAAGAAGAACAAGCCAAATATAAATCTATACAAGAAGATCTGAATATAAAAATGAAGGAGGAAGTCAAAAGAAAATAGGATGAAGATGCTACACAACAACTCAATCTAGTAGCAGAGGCCATGACATAGAAACAATAGGGACCTGAGAAACAACAAGTAGAAGTAACCCAGCTAGAATAAGAATAAGAACAAGAACTAGTTGTAGCGACAATAGGCCCTTAGCGCCCAAAATTACCATTAAGAGGAGTTTAGCTCTAGGATGTCTCAACTATTGGTGCTCGGTACACCACCTTTTCTCTTCCACTTGTAATAATGGCACGACTGGACCCTTCAATGAATACAATAACATTGGTAACACTCCCCATTAAGCAAGAAGCCTTAGTAGATGTTTTTAGGCTCCCAATGAAGAAACAACTTGAGAGTACAACAACATTTTATGAATCTATTGTGCATAAGGTTGCCTCTTTAGAGCAGAAAAGGGATCAATCCAAGGTGTATAATGTCAAGCTGAAGGCTCACCTCCATGAAGCTACCAAACTCATTTAGGATAGCTACCTAGAGTTGGTCACTCAAGTAATCAGGGACCAAGTCATGTCTAACCAATGCAAACTCAATATTTTGGTCTTTGAGTTAACTAACGACTAGTGCAGAACCCAAAAACCTCATTTAGTCAACATATTAGGCTACTATGTGAATACTAAGGCTATGAACCTCATCAATTTTCTAGAGGAGTATCAAGGTATGCTGGACATTACTACATTACAAGCACAATAGGTTGTGCACAACTTGTTAGACTAGAAACAATAACTAGAGGATTTCTAGCTAGTTCTAGGGTAGACTTCACCATGGCTACAAATGCCAAGATAACTATGGGTAGTGATATTACCTCTATGGATGAGAGTGATCGAAGAGTTTAGGAGTTGCTCAATGCTACGAACAACATGTGTGATAACATCCTAAACTGATAGAGTCACCTTCTGCATAGTTCCTTCATGGATCTCCAAGCTCAACATCACAAAGACAAATTGGAACAACTGAGTGGCAAGATTTAGACTAGGGTCACCAATACTAAGGCATCTACGAGCATCACTGATGATATGGATCTCAAGTAGATCATTGGATATCATGCACCATTGCATACCCTAATGCACATGATCCAAGAATTTATGTTGGATTGGCACTTTTACAAGATTGATTTGTCTCCCATTTGCAATGATGTTGCCTATATTTTCAATACACCTATGTATAAACCACCATTGGATCTTAAGTAGATAATCACTCATCATAATACTACATAGTCCAAGGCCAAGGACTCTTCTATATAGTCATCATCTGCATCCATGCCACCTCTAGCAAGTTAAATACTATGCAGAGTACAAATTTTGTATAAACATTTGTTAAGGGGGATGACTTAGTAAGACATGCGGGGCCAGGTTGGTTGAAAAATTATAAAGGGAAGCCACCTAGTTATGCCAACCTATTAAAAACATAAATGGAGGTAGGTTGGTATGCTACTTAATTCAAAACCTGAAAGGGTGGCTAAGTATTGTGTAAGAGGTGAAAATTGGAAATGATGCCTTGAGTGATTACTGTGACTCTTACTGGTCTAACCAATTATTCAACTCTCTACTCACTTATGCAATTTCAAAATATCGTATGACATTATCTCAGCTTGAGACAAAAATTTAAGTCAAGAAAAGTGTAGGGAGAAGAAATCAAATTGTAAAGCTACACAGGATATTTGTCTAATATTCATGTGTTATGTACTCATTTTGTCATATATATGTATATTTTATCCTATCTCTATGACTTGTAATAGGTTAGAATATGAGCAGTCATAGTATTCAAATGAATATATATACTTATTTTTGCAAGAAGAATAGAGTTCCACTTTTGAAGAGATTAATAGAGACTTATTTGGTTATGGTTACCTATACAATTTCTTACTTGTTCCTTTCATGCATTCTCATGTATAATGGTTGCTTCCTTTCTGTCTAATTTAATTAAAATATTCTATTTATGATAATGAATCACTAGTTACTCTTATTGCCTACTTAACACACAATAATTCATACTATGTTTCTCTTTTACAACTTTGTTTATGAAAACTATACACTATTTTTCGCACTAAAGTATAACCTAGCTATCCTCATCCTTAGCATGTTCTGATGCTTCAAGAACCTTTGCTAACATAGAACCATTTCAAATTCATTCAAGACTTCATCTTGTTGGCTTATATAACCTTCAACATCAATACCAGCTGTAACCTCAACAAGATTAGATGTAATTGGATCTCCTTCTTGAAGCATACCATCAAGACCTTCTTTCAGAACCTCATCTTTGAAAATTGATTGCCTCTTTCTACCCCAAATGGAGTAACAATGAATATTTATTCCTCATACACACTTGAATCATATTCATCAATTGTAATTATAACTTGATCTTCTTCACTTGCCTCCCATAGGACAGGTTCCTATTCAAGAAGGGAGATGGTGGGAGGGTAATGAACATGTTCATGAGTTAGAGAATGAGTACGATGTATGATAGGTTGACCATGAATAGGATTGGGATTGAGGGAACATTATTTTAACTTGAGACCTTGGGGATGGTAAATTATTGAAAGAATTCTTGAAGATAAAGTTTAGTTATGCTATAAGTTCTTCATTCTCCTCATCAACCACTTCATTATTCTTATATCCTTATTGAGGCTCCTTAATACTTATAACTTGATTTTATCCTTCTCAACTAGAACCTATTTCTTGTCTTAAATGTCTTCTTGGATAGACCTTCAAGATGGAGAAGCTTTAGGTTCTTGAGGAGAGGAAAATGGGGCTTGAATAGGCACAATGTCTTAAATTTATTTGTCTATAGTTTCTTGGAATAGCTCTTCTTGAGGATGGTTAATGATTTCATGATGATATGGAGCATAGGAAGGTTGATATGGAACATAAGGGGTTTATTAACACATATAATCAAGATCACTTTGTTGTCTTTCCCAAATATCCATCCTCTCTAATGCCAATATACACAACTCATTCCTCACTAATGGATCATTACATACAACTTTAAATAGCCCAATTACTTCCTTAGATTGAGAAGTTGAATAAAATATTTTTGCACATTCTAGTACCTTGCTCTCCATCTCATCCATTCCATCTTGAAAATAAGATTGTTCATATTCATCATCATATCCATATGGAGGAGGTATAGGCTGAACATAGGACTGATATGGCTACTAAGGAGGATAATGTTGATACTCTTGATAGTAAGGAGGGTAACAAGTTTGATAAGGCTACTAAGGTATATAATTGAGGTTATAGTGAGGCTGATAAGGAGTATTATAGGATTGATATGCATCATCATAATATTGGTAAGGCTCATTATAGGACTAATAAGGCTCAATATAGGGTTGATAGGGAATACCATAGACTTGGATGCCTCATCAACTTGCTTGAAATTGAGATCTACTTCAAACTCAGCTATAACACCCTCATCAAGATAATGAATTGAAAGTATAGCTTAATTTGAACAAGTGCATATGCTGCTAAAATCAACTAATTGAGCTTAGAGTTGCCATTGATGTTTTGAATGCCTCCAAAGACTGATATGTAGAAGGACACCACCAATAATCCTTTAGCTACTTTGGACCTTAGTCCCATTAGGTGTGACAAAACTATTCTATCCCAAATTTGTACCCTTGGAAGGTAGTTGAAGCACTCCAAATTTGGGGTAATATGGAGAAAATATTAGGCTGTGGGAGGTCTAATGTTAAAATAAATCTCTATGTTAAATGGATATCTCCCCTTGATGTATCACTTAGGCTCATTCACTACACTATCAACTTGTTTGGAAAAGAGAGAGAAACCTACTAAAATAGAGGTGATGCACCAAATTGATTGACCACTACCAACCAATTGCATGTGTACTTCAACCAAGAGATTAATCTAAAACAAATTCTACCTCTCTACATAAATATTTCATATGAAGGTTTTGAAGAATGCTTGGGCTAAGAGTACTAGTCAAGAGGTCATAGAATGAAACTAGTGAATAGACAACTCACTAAACCTTCACATATCACTTAGACACTTCAGATAACTTGAAAATAATATTTCAAACTAAACATGAATGATAGAAAAGGACAACATGCCAAGGAAGCTAAGCTAATCATTTGACAATATCAACTAAGCTTCCTCTTAGACCTTGTTCTTATTGAATTTAGCTAAGATTGAATTACCAAATTGAATTTGAATTCACACCAAGTGAACTGTCAAATGCCATTAAAGTATGAGATGTTTGTGGATCCCTATAAGTACCTCAAGATGAACTCATTAACCTTTATTGCACCCAATTTCCCAAAACCCACTCCTTACTTTCCACTCTGAACAGTGCCCTGTATGGCTTCTCCTTTTCTCATTATTGTATGTTGAAATGATCATGCTCGACTGATTGTTCAAGGATAAAAACTATCTACATGTCAACCTCCTATGGATTCCTGTACTCCACATAATTATCCAAGGTGAGAAAGTCCCAACTATAGGAAGGATAAGTAACTTCAACATGATCAAGGTGATAGGTGATGTTGGGGAGGCGGTGATTTCTATATGATGAGCTACCGAGTGGACATAGTTTGTGGGATACCCATCTTCAATCCATCTACCTTTCTAGCATTAGTCATTGAGAATTGGGAAAACATTCTTGCATACCATCAAGACCTTCTAGAACCTTATCAATATATCATGCATTTTCTAATAAATTTTAGATAATAACAAATTTAAATGATTTTTAACAACTAAATTAATTATTAACCACTATGTGATCAATAATAATTTCCACCCAAACCTTTCCTTTAAACTACATTAATAATAATAAAACCTTGCACACAAAACATATTCACATCTGATCTTCAACAAATGACTTGCCTATAAAGAGAGAGAACTCCTATCAATGAACAACAGGAATTCGGTGTTGAATTAAGGAAATCAATTTAACTAATAGCTTATAACACTTCTGTGATCATTGGCTAAATTTACTATGCACTATGTTAAAAGAATAAAAATGATCTCTTATGACTCATTTGAAAGTAAATATTTTTTAATATGTGGGCCCATGTGAAAAACAATGGCGATTAGTTGAATGTAAGCAGATCAAATATAAGATCAATCATCAGGTGAATTTTTCAAAGAGTATAAATGACACTAATCATCTTTTTGAGTAGGGGAAAATTTTATGAGTTTGGCCATTTACTAATGAATACAAGAGGAATAAGAGGCTATTTGGCTCTAGAGTGGATCTCTAGTCTTACAATCAATCCCAAAATTGGTGTGTATAGTTTTAGAATGATGTTATTGGAAATAACATCAAGGCAAAGAAATATAGTCTTAAAAGTGCAAGACTCAAGCAAGTACTAATTTCCCCTATGGGCTACAATTCAAATTAATGAAAGTGACAAGATGAACATTGTGGAGGAGATTTTTTAGAGGAGTCAAATGTTGAAGGAGTTGAATGTTACCTTCATTAATTTGATTTGCAGCCCACAGGAGTAGGTAATACTTTCTTGAGTCTTGCACTTTTAAGTCTAGATTTATTTGCAATGGTATTATTTCCAATAGCAACATGTTGAAACTATACACCTCAATTTTTAGAGTGATTGGAAAACTAGAGATCCACTCTAGATCCAAATAGTCATTTTCCTACTTGTAGTCATCAGTACATAGCTAAAATCTCTCTCAATAAGCCTTGTCATCCCAAACCACCCAAATTTAGATAAAAATTTGCATTCAAGAGAATGTTTTCAGGGTTAACATAATCATGAATGATGTGCTCTTTGCCTTTCTCATGGAGATAATCTGACCCTCTTGTAGTGCTTAAAACAATATTAAATTAGGTTTTCCAATCCAAAATATTTCATTCCATTTTGGAATTATGGATAAATAAGAATGATTTAGAGAGTTGTTAGGCATGTAATATTAAACCAATAACCTCTATGCTCCTTCTACATAAATACCTTTAAGCCTAACCAAATTCACATGTTGTATGTTTCCCATAAATTTGTTTTTCACCTAGAATTGTTTTTTCACTCTATTGTGAACCCTCTAATTTTTTTGACAACCAAAAGTGTGTCATTTATTAGAGATCATTTGAACACTGAATTTAACCCTCCACTCCCCAAATTATTACTAAAACTTCTGGTTACAATATTTAACTCCTTAAAAGTAAACATTGTAAGTAATGAAATAGATGAATATGGATACATATGAACCGATTGTAATTGAGGTCTATGCCACTAAAAACATAAAAAAGAAATAAATGGCTAGAGAAATAATTGCACAAATCACTATGCCTATGATAGATAATATTTTGATTTTGGAAGAGGATGATTGATAAAGAGCAATGTTAGCTAATCGAATAAATACTTATAAATTAATTTTTATGGAGAATTTTGGATGTTTAACAAATTTCTTGACTAGATTTTGTATGGTCTCGATGGTGAGGTATAACTAAATACAATGCATAATTAGTTGCGAAGACACTTTTTCTCACAATCTTTTTTTATCTATATAGGGTATGAAGAAGCCTGATTCTTAGGAAACAACACTCTAAATCCCTTGAATCCATCAATGTTTTTATTTTTGGCATTGTAATTTAATGATCTTTGGGGAGGATAGTCATTGGATCCCCACTCTTGTAAATCTCACAAGGTAAGTGCAAGAAGTTGGGGGACATTTTCTTGGACATTTACCATAATGCGTAGGCATTATAACCATAAGACATACACATTGTGGCCATGAAAAGTATTATTTATATTTAGTACCTGAATTCATGATCCATAACATGTACACATTATAACATCTAGTTCATGATTGCATGCCTAATAATTCTCTAAATTCCTTCCTCTTCAATCGTAATACTAAAATGAAATGAAAGGTTTTGGATTGTAAGAATTATTTAAGACTATGTTAGGAACTGCAAGAGGGTTATAGTATCTCCACAAAATATGTAGAGAGTACATCATTCATGGTGATGTTAAGCCTAAAATCATTCCCTTGGATGCCAATTTTTGTCTAAAGTTAGGCAAATTTGGGATGAAAAATCATGTTGGGAGAGATTTTAACCATGTACTAATGACTACAAGAGGAAAAAGAGGCTATTTAGCTCCATAGTGGATCTCTATTGTTACAATCACTCCCAAAATTAACATGTATAGTTTTAGAATGATGTTGTTCGAAATAACATCAGGGTAAAGAAATATAGACTTAAAAGTGTAAGACTCAAGTAAGCACTGCTTTCACCTATGGGCTGAAATTCAAATTAATGAAGGTGAAATGATGAACATTGTGGAGGAGATTTTTTTAGAATAGTCAAATTCTAAAGGAATTGAATGTTACATTCATTAATTTTATTTTCAGACCATGGAGGTAAGTAATACATGTTTGAGTTTTTTACTTTTAAGTCTAGATTTCTTCACCCTGATATTATTTCCAATATCAACATGTTGAAACTATTCACATCAATTTTTGGAGTGATTGGAAAACTAGAGATCCACTCTGGATCCAAATAGTCATTTTTCTACTTGTAGTCATCAATACATAGCTAAAATCTCTCTCAATAAGCTTTGTCACCCAAAACCACTGAATTTTAAATAAAAATTAGCACCCAAGTGAATGTTTTCAGGGTTAAGATAATCATGAATGATGTGCTCTTTGAATTTCTCATGGAGATAATCTAACATTCTTAAAGTGCCTAACGTAATATTAAATTAGTTTTTTCAATCCAAAATATTTAATTCCCTTTTGGAATTATGGCTGAAGAGGAATGAATTTATAAAGTCATTAGCCATATAACATAAACTAGTAACCTCTATTATCCTTCACCATAAATACCTTTAAGCCTAACCAAATTCATGTTGTATGTTTCCCATAAATTTTATTTCCACCTAGACTTGCTTTTTCACACTATTGTGAACCCTCCAATTTTTTGACAACCACAAGTGTGTCATTTATTTGAGATCATTTAAACACTGAGATGAACCCTCCATTCCCCAAATTATTACTGAAATTTATGTTTACAATGATCAACTCCTTGAAAGTAAACAATGTAAGTAATGAGATAGAGGAATATGGATACATTTGCACCGATCTTAACTGACACCTATGCCACTAAAAATATAAAAAGCAAATAAATGGCTAGAAAAATAATTGCACCAATCACTATTCTTATGATAGCTATTTTTTAGATTTTGGAAGAGGATGAGCGATCACGTACAATGGTAGCTAATCGAATAAAGACTTATGAATTAAGAAATCATATTATTGTGCAAACAAAGATATTGGCAACTAATTGAGATATATACTTAAGATTGTAATATCCGATTCGTATTACTTAATATTAATATGTGTATATTACTTATGAATTGAATTGATGTAATATTGGCACAATTTGATAATATACAAGATATGTCTGATAATATAATAACATATCTACGTTAATAATGATAACTAATAGTATGTTAAGAAATCATACTGCATGACCATTAAATTTCTCATATTTTACAAGTTGGAAAATTAGATGTACAATGATTTTCTAATGGCTGGAAAAACATGATGCCCTATGTTTATATTTCTCTTAGTGAAAATAAAAAGTTTCATAAACCTAATTCATCCAAAATATAGCATCATAAATCTTTGTACAAACATATAACTATAATGTTGTATATACTATGATCGTTGTATATTACTAGTTAGCTATAAGTAAAAATAATGGAAGTTATTAAATAACTTTTAATAGGTGGTGTCTTTACTAGGGGATGCCATTTGGAATGGATGATGGTTATGTATAAAATAAGAGAAATGATTTGATGCACTTGAAATACACCATCACTAGACCTGAAATTGGAGAATATGGTCACTAAGTACCTCAAGGCTAGTTGAAACATAAACTCGATGTGTGCCTCCATGTTTATCACCTTGAAGATTGTTAATTTTTTTTCTATGCACATTGCTCATTATGTGCCTTCCAAAGCATATAGACATTCTATTCATTGACCTATGCAAATCATCCCTTTTTACATTATGCTGAAATCCTTTTATTCTTATTATTTCCCTCAAAGAGAAAAAGGCACTTTTTCCTTTTTTTTAAGAATAAGTATGGCATTTTTTAATTTAAAACACTCTCTCTCTCCTCTTTATTCCTTTTGTTTTGTTTTTGAAAAGGGCCTTCTTATATATATATATATATATATATATATATATATATATATATATATATATATATATATATATATATATATATATATATATATATATATATAAAATTGATTTCTTACTTTTTGTTTTATTCTTTATTTTCAAACCTTCTATTTACCAATTCATAAAAATAAATATTTATCAACACTTTTATGATCATTATAATTTAATGACTAATCCCTTTAGTCAATGAATTATAATTTACTCTAACCATGCAAGTTCCATCTTCAAGAAAACAATAGAGGTCAAACATAATCATATAAGATAAAACTACTAAAGCATAAACCTAGGCTAATATGGAAGTTATGCAAGGTAATTTCTCAAAACCATTAAATTATGATAAGCAAACCATGGTTAAAATAACCATTTAATGCAAAAAACATCAAAACATATTGGTTAACCACTCATTATGTGTCTAACATGTGATAGATATTTGTAGTGTGTGCAAGGTTGTAGCATGTTTTTCTATCATCCTTCAATATCTCCATCTACATCAACCTTTCCGATGATGCTCTCCCTCTATCATGCTCTGAGGGATGAGTTCTCCTTAAAACTCACAACAAGAAGGTAGTTAGACCATAAAAATCATGATATACATTCATGATAAAATTAACTTAAATGATAAATCAACATAATCATAAAGTAAATATATACTTACAACTAGCCCATAGTAGTGTGATCATGTAATCTAAGAAATATCCTATTGTCATATAACATCATATATTTCAAAGCTTAGTTAGAATATAACCAAATTAGATGTGTCAACTTTAAATATACATGGATACTTAAATAGTTTGCTAGCAAAAAATTAGGATGTAATACTAACAAACCTTTATTATTCATAACAAGTAAGCACCTCACTCACCAATACTTATACAAGCCTAACTTTAGGTTAAGGACTATGTGACTACATGTTGAGGTTATACTCTCTTTATAATGAGTGTTGATGTTCCTTAAGATCACATTAGACTTCACATGATTCCATCAACCTATTTACCCATCCAAACCTCAAGCTCAAATGCAACAGTTGTACACTTTCTTGTTTGAAACCAACTTGAACTTAAGCAAACTTATAGGCATGCATTGGGTATCTTGACTATACTTTGAAGGCTTAGATATCTCCATCTAAAATTTACTAAGTACCTCAAATATTGTCATCACAATGCTAAGATTTTTAGTGTCTTCCTTTGAAACTCTATAATATTTTTAAAAACTCACATCCTCACAAACATATCCTTTCTCTCTCATGTCTGCTCAAGACATGGCTATAGATGGTGATTAAGATTTTTTTGAGTGTTAGGCTTTGAGACACATCTCTCAATGGTTTTTAAATCTTTAAAATGTTGAGGCACTACATATCTCTCATCCTTTAAGATTTTAAAATCTAGTTCTTGATACATGTTTCAATGCATATCTCATGGAATGTAGACTTTTAGGTCTACATTTTTATATTTTAGGCCTTGTATGATGCAAGTCTGATCTCTTTATGGGTTTTAGATAATTTATTAATTTTTATCTAACGTCTCTCATGAGGTCAAGACCATCAATTCCCCTAATAAAGCTAAAAAAGACCTTTAAAAACCATCTTTATGGAGGCAAATTGCCTATACAATCCCCTTATATCTTCTTCAAATTATCTCATGTATTCAACTTGCATGAAACTATCATTTCAAGGAGAGAAATTGAGCTTGTGGAGTTGACTAGCTTTTTCAAACTACCCTAACTTCTTAAAAATTATTCATAAATGAGGGAATACCAATATGAAAACCATTTTTGTGGATTTGAAGCTCATTAGGACCCCCTCCTCTATCAAATAATTTAGAACCTGACTTTCTCTTCTCTATTTGTATTGAGCATTTAAAATATGCCTTTATGAGTTTGTGAAGAGAGCGATGGAGAGAAGGAAGCATTTTTTTTACTTTTAGGACTTGTACCTAAAATATAAGCATGTATTTAATCTATAAAATTGCAATAGCCATGTATACAACATTTTTACTTGGAAGTGGACATCTCAAGTCCATACAAGTGACTTAAAACTACCTCTTTGGAGTGATTTCTAAAGTAATTGACCTATTCTGCTTTTCCTAACATATATGGTAGTTAGATAACTTAATCAAAATATTGGAAAAGTTTATTTTTATGGATGTATACCTTGGTTAGCTTTGGCATGCATTATATTTTACCAAAATCACTATTTTCCCTCATAAAACTTTACCTTAAAGTTTGCAAAAGAGCCTTAAACTTTCCAAACATGCATGAAATGTTCATTATGGGTAATGAAGGCATGAAATGACTTTGATAAGAAACAAGGACCCTTACACATAATTTAGGCTCACCCTTTTACACCATGACATATATGGACTGGAGATAGAGATAAAATATTACCTTAAAGTTATCAAATAAACCTTAATATTTGATAACAAGGTTTTAAAAAGACACTTTGAAGACAATATAAGGCATGACAAAGATTTGAACAAGATTACAAGACATGAAACTAAGTTTTTACCTATAAGGGTTGACCTTTTGAACTTGAGGGTTAAAATTGGTCAATAAATTTATGATTTGTAGGGGTAGCATGCATGTAATGCTTACTAGACCAGTAGCCTTATCCTTCCATTGAGAAATGGAGTCACTTGTACTCAAATAAAGACCTGATCAAAACTTGACACTTGAAAAAAAAAATTGATTTAACCTCCAAACACACATAAAATAAGAAAAACACACAAAATAAAGAAACAAGACATACACATGTGCTAACAAGTACTTAAGGAATACAAGAAACACAACATAGTGACTAATATATAAAACTATCCTAAACATATCTTCTTCATCATGTATCAAAGAAGAAGCTTATGAGATCTTTTGCTCTATGAGGTGAATAATAAAATGAGGTAAGCTACCTATTAAACCTTGCTTTTATTAACTTCACCTTCCTCTTGAATGTCAGTCCTCTTGGCATGCTCTCAAATGAAGTAGCAACAACAAACCAATCTTCTATGAAAATTAACTAATCATGTGTTTTAAGATCTACTCCATATTGCTTAGTATTTTTAACCTCATCTAATGATTCTCCATCTAATCATGCTTCTTGGGCATTCATGACATCTTGAGTGACATCATGTTTCTTATCAGTTAATGCAAGTTCATCAAGCTCTTCAAGGAGCTTTGTATACTCAATCCAAGCTACATTATGTTATTATATGGGTGTTTCTTGATCAAAATATTCATAATCATGCTCAATAGGATTCGTATCCTTACAAAAGTTTTCAATCTCTTGAAAATATTCAAGGTATTACTACCAATCATCTTTTAGCTCCTTATTTTGGTCAATTCAAATGAGACCAACTTGAATATCATCTTCATCCTTCTCCTTAAGAACTATAGGGTTGTCAAGAATCTCAAACCTCTCTATACAATAATTATTTGATTAGGAGTCAACCTCTTCAATGTCAACTTCTTTCTCATTAAGAACCATTTCAACTTCATTTAAAAGTTCATCTTGTTGGATTATATAACCTTCAACATCAAGACCAGCTACAACCTCAACAAGATTAGATGTAATTGGATCTCCTTGAATAATACCATCAAGACCTTATTCTATAACCTCATCTTTAAAAATAGAATTGCCTCCTTCTTCCCCAAATGGAGTACTAATGAATATTTCTTCCTTAGACACACTTGAATCATCTTCATCAATTGCAACTATAGCTTTATCTTCTTCACTTTCCTCTCATAGGACAAGTTCCTCTTCAAGAAGGGAGATGGTTGGAGGGTAATGAACATGTTCATGAATTATAGAAGGTGTATGATGTATAGTAGGTTGCTTATGAATAGGCTTAGGAATTGAGGGAACATTCTTGCAACTTGAGACCTTGGGGATGGTAGATTATTGAAAGAATTTTTGAAGAGAGAGAAAGTTTAGTTGTGTTATAAGTGCTTCAATCTCCTCATCAACCACTTCATTCTTCTAAGATCCTTCTTGAGGCTCCTTAATATTTTTAACTTGATTTCTAGCCTTCTCAACTAGAACCTCTTTATTGTCTTGAACATCCAAGATGAAGAAGCTTTAAGTTCTTGATAAGATAGAAATGGGGCTTGAATAGGCACAAGGTCTTCAATTTTATTATCTATACATCCTTACAATAACTCTTATTGAGGATGGTTAATTATTTCATGAGGATATAGAGCATAGGAAGGTTGATAAGTAACACAAGGGGTTTCCTGACACATCTAATCAAACTCACTTTGTTGTCTTTCTCAAATATCCATCATCTCCAATAGCAATGTACACAAATCATTCCTCACTAATGGATCATTATATATAGATTGAAACAACTCAATCACTTCCTCATATTGAGAAGTTGAACAACTTTTTTTGTACATTCTAGTACCTTGATCTCCATCTCATCCATTCCATCTTGAAAATAATGTTGTTCATATGCATCATCATATCCATATGGAGGATGTATACACTGATCATAGGACTGATGTGGCTCATAAGGAGGATAAGGTTGATACTCTTCATATTAGGGAGGGTAAAAAGTTTGATAAGGCTGTTAAGCTATATAATTAGGGTCATAATGAGGCTAATAAGGATTACTATAGGACTTTTATGCATCATCATACTATTGCTAAGGCTCATTATGGGCCTGATAGGGAGTACCATAGACTTGAGATACCTCATCAATTTTCATGAAATTGAGATCTACCTCAAACTCAACCATAAAAACCTTATCAAGATAATAAATTGAAAGCATAACTTAATTTGAACAAGTGCATGGGTTGTTTAAACCAATTGATGGGTAAGGCTTCACCGTATCCAGGTCAAGGATCCATACATAACTTATCAATGTTGAATTTATAAAAAAATAAGAGAGAAGAGAGAAGGGTGTAAAAGAGAGAGGTGACATGTGTCAAGTGAAGGTTACAATCAAGAAAGAGTTGTGAAAATGCTTTATCAAGTCTCTAGGGACAAGTGTTGCCTTCTTCAAGTGAAGATACTTGCCACTTTTTCATTTGTAGGATAAACTACAAATTAATATCACCATTGAGGACTTTCTCTAGGAAGAAATGCACATAAACTTCAATATATTCAATTTTTTGGTGTTGGACTAAATTTTTCACCAGAGCTATACAACTTTGGTTATCATAATGAATGATGGTACTCTAAGAAACATCCAAATTAAATTATTCTAATAGCCTTTGTATCCACATGGATTTTTTAACATCTTTTATAATATATCTATACTCAGCTTCTATAGAAGAGAGATACAATAGATTGCTTCTTACTGTTCTAAATGATAGCATATGTACCAAACTTAAACATATATCTACAAGTAGATTTGTGATCTAAAGTATCATCGGTATGGTCAGAATCATAATAACCATATAAATTAGCATTATCAATAGACAAATAAAATAAACCATAGTTTATAGTTCCTTTGATATAATGAAGAATCCATTTAGATAATTTTCAATGATCTGAATAAAGATCATGCATAAATCTAGAAGTAACACTACCAACATATAAAATATCTAGCCTAAAGATGCTTAGATAAATCAAACTTCTAATACATTATCTATACACAGTAGCGTTAGCTTTTTTACATGCAGGTTTATGATCAATTTTAATACCTATTTCAATACGAGTAGTGGTAGTTTTACAATCAATCATGTTAAAATTAATAAAAATATTATGTGCATATTGATATTGTGATACAATAATTAAATTTTTATCTTAAAATATAGTCATTCTTAAAAAATGATGTAGAATGTCTAGATCAGTCATTTCAAATATTTGACTTAGTTTATCCTTATATTTATGAATTAAACTAGTTAGATCATTTGTAGTCAACAAATTATCAACATATAATACAATTAAAATCAATTGACCATTTTTAAATTAAATAAAGAGATCATTATCTAAATAACAGTTAAAAAAATTTAATTTTTTGAAAAAAAAAGTAATTTTAGAATACCATGTTTGAAGAGCTTGTTTTAAATCATAAACATATTTTTTTAACTTACATACATATTGTTCTTTATTAGAATCAATGAAAATTTTAAATTGAATCATAGATTTATTTTTTTAAATCATCATTTAGAAATGCATTCTTGACATCTATTTGGTGGATAACCCAACCATTTTAGACTGCAATAGCAATATGAAGTCTAATAGTATTCATTTCTGCTACAAAAACAAAATTTTTAACATAGTCAATCCTAAATTTTTTGAGTAAACCTATGAGAAACTAATATAGATTTAAACTTATCATTTCTATTAATTGAATTATATTTGATCTTATAAAGCCACCTACAACTAAAAATATGCTTTTTAGGTGGAAGATAGATAAGATCTCAAATCTAATTTTTAATTAAGGCATTATATTCAGCTTGTATTACAATATTTTATCTATCATCTTGAGTGGCTTCCACAAATTATTAAGATTTACATTCATACATAGTCATTAAAGTATGATAAAAATATTGAATTCTAGTTAATTTATTAAGATTATCAATATTAGACGATTGAATTAGAGATTCTACTCATTTAAACCTTAAATTAAACATAAAACTCAAGGGGGTTTTAGACTCTAAATTATCCAAAAATGGATCAACTTCCTCAAGGGAATCTATTTCATCACAATAAAAAATATGAGTCAAGTTCATCAATATAAAAACATTGAGGAAGATCCACAAAGAGCTCACAAAAAGATTTTTCAAGAGTAAGAACATTTCTATTCTCAACAATATGACATTTAGAGGGATCATACCTCTTAAACCTTTTGTTTTACCTTCATATCCTAAAAAAATATAAGAATAATAATTGGTGTCAAGTTTCTTCCTCTTAATTTTAGGGACAAAGATAGAAGCAAGACTGCCAAAAATCTTAAGATGAACCACACTAGGTTTATTTTTAGTCCATATTTTTAAAAGGGTGGAAAGATGCAAGAATTTGATAGGGAATCTATTTAAAATATGAATAGCAATGTTCATAGCTTCAACCCATAAAAACTTAAGAACATTTACATATTAAAATATTATTCTAGCTATTTTTATGATGGTGCAGTTTTTCCTTTCATCAATATCAATTTGTTAAGGTGAATAGGGAGTTGTTAGTTCCCTTTGAATACCACAACTAATGCAAAAAGAATCAAAATCTTTACTAATATATTCACTATCATTATCAGTTCTTAATCTCTTAATAGAAAAATCAAATGTATTTTCAACTCTAGTTTTAAATTTCTTTAATTTAAATAACATATCAGATTTTTTTTAATAAAAGAGACCAAATTATTTTAGTGTAATTATTAATAAAAATAATATTATATAAATAACTATTAAGAGATACAACTTCAAGAGGTTCTACAACATCACTATGAACTAATGCTAAAAGATGTGAGGAATTTGCATCATGATTCTTGTGAAAGGGGTTACTATGTTGCTTATTAAATAAGTAACCCTCACAAGTTTTATAATAAGAAATGATAGAAGGAAGTCCAACAATAAGATTAATTGCAGACATATCATGTAAACTTTTAAAATTAATGTCTTAATCTTTCATGCCATAATTGATAATTAGTATTACTATGCGATGAAAAAATATTTAGAAAAAGGAGAAACAATATATAAACCATTCTTTTGAACACATTCAAAAATCAATAAACCAAAATGGTTTTTAATGGACCAACTATCTTTAAGTATGGTTACAATAAAATTATTATTTGTAAGTTGAGAACAAGATACTAATTTTTTTAAAGCTTAGATACATAGAAAATATCACTAATAACAACATTTAAAATTTTTGTTTTTCCTTGTTTAATTATTTATAAAAAAAATTATCTCCTAAGTAAGTTCTTTCAGAAATATCTCTAGAATCACATAAACTATCAAATAAATATGTCATATGGTGCGATGCACCGCTATCTAAAATCTATTTATTTGTATTTAAAGTACATAAAGCAGCATATAAAGCAAGAATATTTGAATCCTGATTATTATTCTGATTAAGATTTTGATTTTTCTATTTGTTTTGATTAAATTTTTTCTCTTTATTATTTTTAGAATGATTTTTATTTGTATTCATATTTTTATAACAAGTTTCTCTTCTATGATCAAACTTACCACATATGTTGTAATTTTCATTAAACTTAAGTGTATGATTTTTATTACCAAATTTTTTATTTTCATATTTATTTTTAGTAGAATTTGGGTTAGATTTATGGTTTTTAGTGTTATCAGAAACATTATTAAGAGTGAGAAGTGTCTAAGTGACATTTTTTCTAGAATCAAAATTTTTCATAACTTACTCTTTTTAAATTAGGAGAACAGACAAAATGGTAAGATTAGGGATATCTTACTCAGTTTAATACTTAAAATTCAAAATTAAAATAAAATTTCTAATTTTTTAATAAATATTTAATTGAATAATAAAATAAATCAACTAATATTGAATCAAATTACAATTACATTCATCTAACTGATCTTTGATATTTTTAATTTTAGCAAGAAAATTAATAATTTGTTTTTATCACTCTTCATAGGTGTAGTTAGAAATTCAAGGATTAACTTAATGATCTTTAAAAGTGAGTGACTTCATGCATAGAGTTAATGAGTTTCTAAGAATTATTATAAGACTCTTAATTATCAATGTGGAGAAGGAATTCATCCTTAACACTCTTGAAGATAATAATAATAATAATAGCTTTCTGATATTTTTGTTGAAATGCATTGGTAAGCTCAGGGGTTACGTGTTATTCGTAAGGAGTTTTTCAGCCCCAAAGACATTATTCCATTATTTAAGGGTCATAAATTCATATTTAACATGAATTTTTCATATGTTATAGTTATTTTCATTAAGAATTTGAGATTTATCTAAATAAAAATGCATCAAAGCCGTAACTTCCCTTTAAACAAGATAGTAAACAAATGCTTAAAATTAAAAAAAATAGTGTGAATTTAACTTAAATTTGTAAAATAAGGTAAATAAAAAGTATAAATATATTTAATTATATAATTTAAATACTAAATAATATAAAAAATAAATTAAAATTGCATAAATTTAAGTGTCAAAAGAGTCACACTCAAAACGATCACCTAAGCACTATTGTTAAAAAGATGTAAAATAAATAATAGAAAGCTTTAAAATAAAAAATGGACCACTTCAATTCATCTGAAATGTGCCAAAACCTTAAGATTGACTGATTATATGGTTATTCTTGCTTAGGTTTTGACTAAATCAAATGTCGCACGAAGATCGACATGTTTACCTAGGGTTTTGAATGCATGAATCATAATATGCAAACCAAGATTGAAATTCAAATTACTTTAATTTGAAGTTAAATTGAAAAAAAAATTATATATATATATATATATATATATATATATATATATATATATATATATATATATATATATATATATATTAATATTATGGGGGATTTGAACACAAGACTTCCTTTTAAGAGTTTACTTCAGATTTTATATGCACTAATTTAAATTTATATGTTTTTATCTAATTTATTAAAAAAATAAAAAATAAAAATAAATATATTATATGCATGTAAATAACATAAGTAAAAAAAATAACTTTTTAGTAATTCTTTTTTTTTCAAGGTGGGACTTGGGCTTTGAAAAAAAGAAATTAATAAATAATTTATTTTTTAAATATTTTTCTAAAACTATATGTATTTAAAAAAATATCTATTGCTTTGTGGCTTCCCTTATAATTTCAGGAGCTTAAATCTCCTTGTACAAGTCTCGGATTTGCTTGAAAATTTAGTAACCTTCCTATTTTTATTTGATAAACATAATTGTTTCCTCAAAATAATTTTTTTGATGAATAAATAAATATTTTTAATTGTCTAGGTTGAATTATGGTGCTCCTATAAATGTTTGAGAGATCCCAAAAATTGCACTCAAAAATATTGAAATTTGTTCTAATCTTTTGGCATTTTTTTAACAATGAAGGAATTTAAAAAAAAAAAATTCTGACTAAAGAATCATTTTTTTGAGTTTTTTGAGGCATGGGCCATACACTAGTCCAATGGCATCTCAAAAAATATTTGAATAAATAATTATATCAAATATTTATATTTAATTCAATATAATTTATTTGCCAATCTTCTACACTCCACAAGCTCTAATTTCATGAAAGATTTCATGTATACATATATGTAACAATATATAAGATGAGATCGAGAAGTGTATATGAATAGGCAAAACATATAAAACAAATGACACAAAGATTTTAAAGTGGAAAAACCTCCAGGGGTAAAAAATCTATGAGTGATATTCAATAATATAAAAATAATAATAACTCCAATACAAATTCTTCCATCTTCTCACTTCTTTATAGAATGGCCTTCAAAAAACTCATAGGTTGAATATGACAAAATAATATCATATTCAAATGAATTCACAATAGGGGTAAAATTATATTTTATAGTAAAATTTCAAGGGAGGTGATCATTGTAAAAATAATGGGTCCATCCATTCTGATAAAATAATTTTATTAAAATTTGGTAATTATAAAATAATTACAACTCTATTATTTATTATCACAAAGTTTTCACCTCATGGTAATAAATAACATATTATCAGTTATTTAATTAATACCAAGGCTAAGGGTCAATTAAGCCTACTTAAAATTAAATGTTCTAACATGTCCAGTCAATACATTCTTAAAAATATCAAAGATTGTCAAATTATTTAAAATATTTTTAAAATACTACCTTGAAAATAATTCAAAAGAAATTTAAGAATCTCAAATCAAGGCTGAAATGCCATAGTTAAGAGGGATTTTCTCTAACAATATTATTGTCAGCCAATGTCAATTCACATAATGAGTATTGAGTTGAAATCCATGGTGGAATTTGACCATCAATATTACATGATTTCAAATACAAATGATGTACTTGAAATATAAGATTCCAAGTAGTGCTAATAGTCAACACATAATTGGATATATACAATAGAGACAATTTAGCAAGTTTTTGAAACAAAGTGTCGAATATAGTATGATGGTGGTTTAGTGATAGCGAGAGACTCTCTATCAAGGATGTAAATGCTTTCAAAGGAATGGTCTCATTGAATGAATTTTCATCGGCATAGATTAAAAAAGGGAGGAAAGTATAGCAAGGGAGAATAGAAGAGTCCCACTCAATTGGTTGGAGGAAACATCCAACCCCTCAAGCAAAGGGATATTGCCCAAAAAAATGATATGGTTCCATTGAATCCATTGTCACTAACACTAAAAACACTAAGATTGGTGAGCAGATAAATGGATGGGGGAATTATCCCACTAAACATATTCCCATCCAAATACAACTCTTCGAGTAATGATAGGTTTTCTATGTGAAGAAGAAGAATCCCTATTAAACTACATTCACCCAAATATAGTGTCTGATGATATGAGAGATTTCCTAGAAGGAAGGAAGAGTACCTATTAAAATGTATTGTCAATCATGTTTAGTGATGTGATAAAATGAAGGTTGCACACACTATCAGATATGATGTCTCCTTGCACCTAGCCCTCCAGATTGATGGTGTTTACATGGTCCATGTGCTTATGGGAGGATATGAAAGCCACATGCAACTGGGACTTCCATTTCCCCACAAACTGAGATAGCCACGAGAGTCATTCAGGACTATTTTGAAAGAAAGAAGAGCTTCATATTTGTGGGAACACTGGGAGAGACATACATATGGGTAGGTAAAGAGAAGAACCAATAGTGTAGTGATAAAAGCAAACTTAACGGAGCTACAACCATTATAGGAATGAAGGTGTAGAGTAGAGGAGGGAGATGGTAAAATATGTTTGAGTAGAATAGAGTATTTATACACAAAGAGGATGGTTGAAAATGCATGTTGGTCATCGTTTAATTTGTAAAAGTCTACATTGTTTTCACATTTCACTGCATGGATATTGATATAGGAAGGAGATGACAAATTCATTCACAACAAAATGGTATAACCTTTAAACTAGTTTGTAGTGAATTAATTAGAAATTTTGTACCTTAATAATAAAATTTTCTACTAGATCTTACTCTAATTTTTTGACTCAAAAGCTCACTTCTAGCACCTTGCTATCTATTTTCATTTGGATAGGTTGTCACAAAATTATACATCAAAATATCCTTAGGAGGATGTCTTCATCAATATGTTCAAACTGGCAGCTTCTATATAGTCATCTTCTAGTGAATAATCACGCTTATTATAACATAGCCTAATAGGTAAGGATTCTCTCTCTCTATAAATATTTAATTAAAAAGAGTTGCCTTATAGTAAGAGGGAAAAGACAAACTGAGACTAATGGAAAATACTCTTACATTATGGGGTGAAATTTAACCTAGAGTGTACTAGCTACTGCTAAGAAAAAGAAAAACATGAGCAAAGTTGTGCAAGGCATTCATTAAGCTTGGGGACTTGTTATACTGATGTTGACTAGTTTAGCTAATCCTTTGGCTCAAAGTTTAAGCAAATCTCTTGGAAACTGAAAGGATTGTTGCTTGTGGGAAGCATATGTAGATTAAGGGGTTTTATCCATATCTTGATTATTGGATCTCACTTGCATATTGATGGTGCTTAAGACATGAAATAGTCAAAGTTAAGGACGATACAAGTTCTAGGTCACTATATAGTATTGGCATTCATTGCTCTAGTGTAAGTGTTCACTATTGTGGCTTGAATGTGCAAAGCACAAATAAGCAAGGTGGGAAAGTAAGACAAATATGATATTTTTAACAAATTTGATAATTTTGTAGTGTCAAAACAATTATTTTTAAAATAGCAAGAAATAAAAGGTGGGTAATATAAGAGATGATAATTATAAGGGTTGTATTTTAATTGGTGGATAGGAATATGCAATATGAGATTCATGGGGATAGAGGCAAGCCAATGGTGAATGAAGATTCCATAAAATGGAAATTATGTTGGCCAACAACTTATATTTAATTTGACGGAGGGTGTTAGTGGTGGAACTTGTGTGGCATGCGATGGGGCTCACATATGACAATGTACATGGTATAAGAGGTGATATGTTGGTTGAGGGCAACAATAACTTATTGTGGGGTTATTATTCATTCTTGTAGTGGTGAATGCACATATCTTTTATTACTTTTATGTGACAATTATAACGGCCCCTTGGGAACTTGCACGGTTAGCTAGCATGTGTGAATAAGGGTAGCTTGTCAACCATGAAGGTTTATAGTCCTACGGTAACAAAAGAGTGAGCATCTTATTTTATTAAGGCATCTGCAAGTAAGTAATATGGTGAACATATGTCATCTTGATCTCTATGAAACTAGGAAAGATATCCACTAGTGATGCAACGATACTTCATAACTTCTAAGATCATGAATATTGAGAGATGTGTCATTAGTGTGTTTTCCCTTAACCACTAGATTTGACGTATGCTAATGTTGGGGACACTTTCAATGGATGCTCTTGTTAAGCCTGGAATGCCCATATGTCAACCATCAAAATTTAAACTCATAAAAGGGTCAAAAGGGGCTGTCCATTCTAGAATGATGCAATGTGTATTGCTATTTGATACGAAATGCATAAAGTATATAAATATCACTTATTGAGGTAATATTCTCAAATATAGAAGGGAATATAGTTTTTACACTATAGATGAAATGTGAAAGGAGGATAAGGGGATATAGTTGGCTGCAAAAGTTTTAGCTCTCTAGCATTTTATATGCTCTAACAAATAAATTGGGAAACACTTATTGAAGGAATTTAATGAATTTTGAGTCATGCATAGTGGTACTTAAGTAAAATAAACATTTTTTCTTTGGGAAGGGTATAAATAATGTGCTATGGGATAAGTATAGAAATATGGTTTAGGATTTAAAAGTTCTTATAAAAAATTATTTAAGTTATCAATTCATGTTTGGTGTAAAAATTATTTGATAGGAAGGGATAAGAACTCGATAAGATGAAGATGGAGGCATA
This sequence comes from Torreya grandis, assembly GCA_037957365.1. Lineage (NCBI taxonomy): Eukaryota > Viridiplantae > Streptophyta > Pinopsida > Cupressales > Taxaceae > Torreya > Torreya grandis. The sequence goes on from JARHVA010001504.1 coordinate 1,366,444, forward strand.
GATATCTATCTGTATACATACATACACCTAAATGAATACATACATTTGTAAATCAAAATAGAATAGAAGGGTGCCATCCAATAGACCGTATATATGCTCACGTACACACACATATATAATATGTGTATATGTATATATGTATGCATATACATATATATATTTATATATACATCAATATGTGTATATGTGTGTATGTATACACGTGTGTGTACGTACGTGTACATATCCATGCCTCGTTCCCCCATATATTATAGATCATTTTGCCTTACTTTTAGATTCTCTATTTGGGCTGAGAAGGGGGAAGGGCTTATAGTCAGGGTGGTTAGTTTTAGTTAGAGTTGCCACTGTCCGGATTGGCTATCTAGTTAGATGCATAGATGAACCTCAGGCGTTTGTATCATTCGGTCACTCCTTAATCCTAATCTTGATTCTCAATTCGACTAATATTACAAGGTAAGATACGGTAGTGTAGGGCATAGGGGCCAGCCCACCTGCCCGATATCTATAGATAGGTAGGTTGGTGGGGAAACTAAACTGATCGAATGAAGCTTCATTCATGAATGACCGTTGATCAGATGAAGTTTCATTCATGATCATAGGTTGTCCTATCTTGGTTGGGAGAGGATCATCCATCATCAGTGACTAGAGAGTAGATTGATTAAATAACATCAACTAACATACCATTGACTAATGATGATATATATTTGACTGAGATTACCATCGACGAAACGAGACTGATTGATGAATTATAAATTTTATACGTGATGCAATTGAATTCGATTATATGATATCCTTGGTGAAGGACCTAATAAATAGGTGTACTAATAAAATTCCCTCAACTAAAGAGTGATGTGTGATTAGATTATAAAACCCAAAGGGTGCACTGATTAAAAATTTAGATAGATATTGATCGGATGAGTCGCATTACTTTTTCCGATCAGAAAAATGGACATCTCTGTGCAGTTATGTAGGCAGACAAGACGTAAACGACATCCAAAATATAGCGAGACGAATTTACGCAGCGCGTCTCAATCGTCTGCCTAATTAAGAATATCATGCCATAACTCTAAAGTATATATAGTTTTTGAAAGAATTTTAATAGTTTTAAGATTCACTTATAACACAAATATAGACTACACCTTATATCAGTTTATGTATCGATGCAATGATTCAAATAAGATCTTGTAATGAAATGAAAATTATGTTATCATTGGTCGTGGTGGTTTTTGTTGGATTTTGTTTTTCCCAAGACTTATTTTAGCTAAGTGTGGTTATTTTGAGGTGTGATTTTTTCACTCATTTTTTTAGTATGATTAACGTATATTTTGTTAGATTAATGAAAATGCACTTTTCAATTAAAAAATATTATCAAAAGTACTTTTTAGTAAGGATGAAAATGCTCTATTTATAAGTAATGGAATAGTATAATAGTATGTTAATTTTTTTAAAAATAATAACCTCTAAAAGTATTAGTTTATATTTAGATGTACTATAAAATTAATGCACCAAATTTGAAGGTTTATGGAGGGATCAAAAATTGCAGACTCGAAGTTCAAAAGAATCAAATGGACTCCAGGGTCAGCAACACTGAAAAAGCATGGAACAACGCTGACCCAACCCATCCCTTAATGCACATTAACGTTGGGAAAGATAGACATAATGAAGGATTGTAGAAAATGGCCCTGGAACTCAAAATCCTTGGATATAAGAGGAGATTAGACTTTTCACATAAAATGCCACAATAAGAAATTCTTAAGCAAATGGCTTAAATGACAACCATACAACAATGTATTCATAATTCATATGTAGGGAAAGGGACAATAGTTGAGTACCCTAATTTCGGTGATCCCACATCTTCTATATTATGTTGCATGACTCAGTCAACAAATGCTTTTATTATTTTGACTAACTTATTTCAGCACATCTGGTGCATTTTTTATTTTTCCTTTTACGAGTCTATCAAAAGTGTCCTTAGAGGAGTATAGGTGAAGTGGATAGGCTGTTACAACATGTCTCAGAATGCCTCTAGTAGTTATTTCATCCCTGTATATCCACGGACCCCTAACCCACTTATGTAGAAGGTTTTCTCATGACAGATCAAGTGTATAGGCACTAGTTCTCAATGAAAAGTGTATGTTCGAACCTGAGTGGGTCACATTTTTTTGGTGTATCACCTCTTTTCCTTTTTTAGGTTAGGCTTGGTTTTTAGCATCTCTCTCCCTTTTCATCCCCCCCTTTTTTTTTCATTTTGTTTGTTAGCAGTAGGAGAAACTAGGGCCTAAATGATACATCAGAGGGAGCTAGCCCTTATCTAGAGACTCTCCCCTCCAGCTTCACCAGTCCCACAGGCGAGAGGGGAGTTTCCATTATTGCATGAAGAAGGCAAGAGCTCAGCCTCATACCAAGGATGCAATCTTCTACATCAACAATTTATAGCATGCCTGGTGGGACCAACTAGGACAAGTTGTGTCCAAAGAGTTGAAGAATTTCTAGTGTGTTCTTCAACCGACCAGCCTTTGGAGGCTTTGCATCAAACACTAATGGTGACTCTGAGTTGAATTTGCTAGTTAAGTAGCCTAGTGCCATTAGAAATCACTTTTTGTATGTATAATTTCTTTGCACAAGATCATGGGTCTTGTTTTCCTTCATATGACTTCAATCAGACTCAAACATTTTAGAGAATCACCTCAAGCAGCCCTCCTAGTTGCCCTTCAATGATAAGGGAAGTAGCCCTGGAGTTTGAGAAGTAGATGATGGAGATTAATAGACTAGAGGAGTAGTATGGATATCAGCAAGAGCTGATGTATAAAGAGGAGTGTTTGTTTAGGCAAGCTCAGGCCCTGCAATCCATGGAGGAGGTAGAAAAATGGAGAAATCCATTTATTCAAGGCAGTCAACCTTGTGTGCCCCCTCCTATTCTAAAGAAAGCCCCCTCTTTTGTACCAAATCCTTTCTATCAGATAGCACTCACCCACATGCATAGTGGTACCTAAGTAAAATAAACATTTTTTCTTTGAGAAGGGTATAAATAATGTGCTATGGGATAAGTATAGAAATATGGTTTAGGATTTAAAAGTTCTTATAAAAAATTATTTAAGTTATCAATTCATGTTTGGTGTAAAAATTATTTGATAGGAAGGGATAAGAACTCAATAAGATGAAGATGGAGGCATAGATATCTATCTGTATACATACATACATACATACATACATACATACACCTAAATGAATACATACATTTGTAAATCAAAATAAAATAAAAGGGTGCCATCCAATAGACCGTATATATGCTCACGTACACACACATAAAATATGTGTGTATGTATATATGTATATACATACATATATATTTATATATACATCAATATGTGTATATGTGTGTATGTATACACGTGTGTGTACGTACGTGTACATATCCATGCCTCGTTCCCCCATATATTATAGATCATTTTGCCTTACTTTTAGATTCTCTATTTGGGCTGAGGAGGGGGAGGGGCTTATGGTCAGGGTGGTTAGTTTTAGTTAGAGTTGCCACTGTCCGGATTGGCTATCTAGTTAGATGCATAGATGAACCTCAGGTGTTTGCATCATTCGGTCACTCCTTAATCCTAATCTTGATTCTCAATTCGACTAATATTACAAGGTAAGATACGGTAGTGTAGGGCATAGGGGCCAGCCCACCTGCTCGATATCTATAGATAGGTAGGTTGGTGGGGAAACTAAACTGATCGAATGAAGCTTCATTCATGAATGACCGTTGATCAGATGAAGTTTCATTCATGATCATAGGTTGTCCTATCTTGGTTGGGAGAGGATCATCCATCATCAGTGACTAGAGAGTAGATTGATTAAATAACATCAACTAACATACCATTGACTAATGATGATATATATTTGACTGAGATCACCATCGACTAAACGAGACTGATTGATGAATTATAAATTTTATACGTGATGCAATTGAATTAGATTATATGATATCCTTGGTGAAGGACCTAATAAATAGGTGTACTAATAAAATTCCCTCAACTAAAGAGTGATGTGTGATTAGATTATAAAACCCAAAGGGTGCACTGATTAAAAATTTAGATAGATATTGATCGGATGAGTCGCATTACTTTTTCCGATCAGAAAAATGGACATCTCTGTGCAGTTATGTAGGCAGACAAGACGTAAACGACATCCAAAATATAGCGAGACGAATTTACGCAGCGCGTCTCAATAAAATGCGTCTGCCTAATTAAGAATATCATGCCATAACTCTAAAGTATATATAGTTTTTGAAAGAATTTTAATAGTTTTAAGATTTACTTATAACACAAATATAGACTACAACTTATATCAGTTTATGTATTGATGCAATGATTCAAATAAGATCTTGTAATGAAATGAAAATTATGTTATCATTGGTCGTGGTGGTTTTTGTTGGATTTTGTTTTTCCCAAGATTTATTTTAGCTAAGTGTGGTTATTTTGAGGTGTGATTTTTTCACTCATTTTTTTAGTATGATTAACGTATATTTTGTTAGATTAATGAAAGTGCACTTTTCAATTTAAAAAAATTATCAAAAGTACTTTTTAGTAAGGATGAAAATGCTCTATTTATAAGTAATGGAATAGTATAATAGTATGTTAATTTTTTTAAAAATAATAACCTCTAAAAGTATTAGTTTATATTTAGATGTACTATAAAATTAATGCACCAAATTTGAAGGTTTATGGAGGGATCAAAAATTGCAGACTCGAAGTTCAGAAGAATCAAATGGACTCCAGGGTCAGCAACACTGAAAAAGCATGGAACAACGCTGACCCAACCCATCCCTTAATGCACATTAACGTTGGGAAAGATAGACATAATGAAGGATTGTAGAAAATGGCCCTAGAACTCAAAATCCTTGGATATAAGAGGAGATTAGGCTTTTCACATAAAATGCCACAATAAGAAATTCTTAAGCAAATGGCTTAAATGACAACCATACAACAATGTATTCATAATTCATATGTAGGGAAAGGGACAATAGTTGAGTACCCTAATTTCGGTGATCCCACATCTTCTATATTATGTCAACTCATGGTCTGAAAAATTAGATTTAGATTAATTTTTTTTCAATTTGAAAAAGTCATTCAAGGGAAAAATCAACATTCTGGGAAGTTGTACAACATGTCTTTTATTCCTCATATTTTTTAGTGTGACTGATGTTTGGGACCAAAGAGACCAATACTTAGTTAGAAATTGACCAATAATAATTTTCAAACTAACACATTATTTTATCATTGGCATTCTTTATTTTTAAATAATTTATAAAAATATGTACACAAAGGATATTATTAAAAAACATACATATCATTAATATAAAATAAAATCTCATTACTACCAAATAAAAGATTCATGTAAGGAAAGAATGGGACCAATAATTGAATAATTTGTATTTTTTGTTTTAAGTGTGATATGAATATTTGACCAAATAGAAACATAATAAAAACTAAAACGATCATTAATAAACACTAAACAAATCAATAATAAAAATTGAATGATCATTTTTAGGTTGCTGAAGAGTTGCAATCAAATTATACATACTACAAAATCCACCATATAGACTGCAAAATGGCTTCAGATGACCAAAAATTATGTCCATCCTATACTTGAGGAGGTAAACTTCGTATCTAGGCCAATGGAAGCAAGTAATAACCACCCACCCATTTAAGGATTCTACTATAGAAACAATTATTAAATCTAACTCTACAAAAGATTACATCTGCTTTGTAAGAAGTGGAATTTAGATCATATAGGCCATGAAGGAACAATTTTTTTTTTTCGATAATAACACAATGAACACCAAGATTTTATGGTATGGATACCGTTGCTTAGTGTGGTATATGTTGCCTTTGGTGATTCTAATTTTTCTTGCTTATCTGCTACCAAAGAGAAGCTAGCATGCCATTTTTGTGGAGCTCATGATTCTTATCTCTATATCTTTATATGCATATAACACATAATTTAAAAGGCATTTATATTTGATAGAATTTTCCTGCTTTAGGCCTCCATACTGGTGCAGGTTACCTGTAAAAACCATAACGAAGCACTCAATTCTAAGTGGATTTTTTACAACAAAGTCTCTATAATTTCAAAGAAATATTCTTGAGAGGGGGACACTAAGTGAATACATGGCGGTACCAAAATCTTTGTTGTATTTGTCCCCAAAATCAACTTTGCAAGCAACTCATTTAGAGGTAGAGATGATTGGGTGGGTAGAATAATCGATATCCAAGGAAAAAGTTATTGTGAAGGAGATTGGCATGGTGGTTGTTAACTGCAGTCTATTTCATCATGTGCCTTTCTTGTCATCCATGCTGGTCAATAGATTTCAGGTGAGGAGCAACATTAAGAGCTTCAACGTGGTAGGCATGGGATGCAACACTTCCATGTTGGCTTTTGATGTTGCTTGTAGAATGCTTGTGACAACTAAAGGTTAGAGTCATGCCATTATCTTGAGGATTGAGACCATCCCTTCGGATTGGTAACATATTCTCCTACATCATAAACACCTCATTTATTCATCTTTCTATTAATACACTGCAACCCTACAAGTATAACAATATTAATAAACCCTATCTCTGTTCATTCCCTAGATTATAGTATTTTGAATGGACACATTACAATAATCATAAGGATAAGAAGTATCCTAAGTAATTAACTAAACCCAAATGACATGAAGGTACCATGACAACTACCAGAATATGTTGGTGTCAAATTGCTGATTTTGAATGGGTTGCAGTGCAATTCTTATGTCCAACAAATGCAGTGATGGTGCGAGATCCAAGTACAAGATTTTATATTTTGTGAGAATGCATAAGGCTCTAAGGACATGGCCTATGAAGTTGCATTCTAGCAAGAGGACAATGAATGGAAGGTGGGAGTTTGTTTAAGAAAAGAAATAACCACCATATCTTTCGAGGATCTCAAAACCAATATTAGATCCTTGTCTCCACACATCGGCAGATTATTTATGTGTTTTCCAAGTTATTGAAGGGAAAAGGGAAAGGAAAATACTATTGGTATTATGTCCCAAATTTTAGGTATGTGGTGAAGCACTTTTGCATTCATGTCAAAGGGAAAGCAGTGATAGATGGAGTGCAGAAATGTCGAAGGGAAAGTAGTGATAGATGGAGTGCAGAAGTTGTTGAAGCTACCTGAACAAGTTGTTGAGCCAACTAGAATGGCTCTCTAGAGACTTGGTAATACTTCTTCATCAACATGGTATCATTCCAATTGTTGGAATGGAGGGGTAAAATGAAGAGAGATGATAAGATATGGCAGATAACTCTTATAAGCATATTCAAATGCAATTGTGTTGTGTGGGTAATTAACAGAGATATTTTCCCCTCCATTAATGCATGTTCTGAAATCCACTGAATTTAAATTCTATGCATGCAAGAAAGTGTACCCTATGAAATGCCTTCAAATATTTTTTAAATGTTTGAGGAAATTGGCTGCACTAAATCCCTTACCATGACCTGAACACATTAAATTTTTATTTATTTAAATCTAATAGAGAGAGCACATAAAGGGTAGGGTAGAAGAAAGAAGCTTATGTTAATAAGAAAACTAAAAAGGATTCCACATTTCATATGTATAATTGAAGAAGAGTAAGAAAAGCCACACAAATTGCAACTAATACCCATAAAAACAAAACAATTTCAAGCCCCCAAGCTAGTAGTTACTATAAATGACCTTTTTGTCACTAGGTTTCCAAAAATTACAGCCGTTATTGTAGATATTTTTGGCCATCTTCACACCAAAAAAACAAAAATTAAAAACCTTGTAAAATGAGAAAAATCCATCAACTACTACACCAAACATACCTTGCAATGGACGGGTAGAGAGAACTACATTTAATAGCTAGGATTGAGGGTCATTTCCCTTGCTACTACCCTTCTTCTTGTGACGATATTTGATCAGGAGGGCCCTAACTCCATAACAAGGAACCTTAAATACGAAGCTTTTCTCCCACTTTGTTTCGTTAGAGAATTCAGAAGATTGGGGTTCAAACCTCCTGATGGACCAATCTGACAGCCCAAAATCATTCAAATTAAACATGTAAACCTCGTTGGTTGGCACCAACACTCCATTAAACTCCTACTCCACTTTTTCTACTGCTCCTACCTGATGCCATTGTCATCTTTGGTTCTTGTCACTGCCACAAATATTTCATTAAAAGAAAACCCAATTAGATCCATGTCTACTCTCTTCATGCTCTATTATATCTAAGCAAAAATCCAACCATCATTAATCTTACTATATATGTGACTATCATAATCAAATTCATGGTGATCTTCATATCTGAACTAAAAAATTTAATATGCCACACGTGTCTCATGTTAAGGCTAAAAGTTTGCCTTCTAGTTTCCACATTCCATAATGATCCTTTTCCATGATGGGGAAAAAGTGAGAAAAGTGTTTCATTTTCTATTTATAATGGTTGATTTAAACTTAGTCATGTGATAGTGGGTAGTTAGTTATGGAAATTTAGTTAGAATTGAATTGAATATATAAGGATGTAGATTGTGTGATGATAAATATTGATGCCAAATTTACACTAAAAATATTTGAATAAACTTATTTTTAAAATATCAAATACATGATGCACCATGATATGGAAAATCATGATGCAATTATTGTAATATCCCATATGATTGACATAGACACAATAAGTAAGAAACAACACAAGCAATTAAAAAGAGAAAAATAATAAAAACATTTATAAACAATAATCAACAAGCAATAACACTAAATTTGACAAAAATACTCAAAAATAGTCCAGGTATTATCCCTTATCAAGTTATGAAACCCAATGTTTGATGATTCATGATACTAATAGATTTTATTTCCTCAAGTAATTATATATTAATGATACCTATTATGAGAATCTACCTTTCAAGATTCATGTTATAAATGTGTGTTTCATGGATGTCATCATGAACTTATTTCATTTTTTATTTGTCTTACTCTAAACATCTTAACAATTTTCTGTCATAACACCTATGATATAGGGTGAGATGGGATATTTTTTGGGTAAACAATTCATTTTGACATCATTAAGTGAAGGATTTGGAAGGATGGTATTGTTGTGTAAGTGAGTGGATAAGTCATGGTACTAAGGGGAGATGGACCAATAATATCATATTTGATAGGACCAAGAGTACAAGTGTAAAGAAATTAACCAAAGTCCTTCACCCACACATTCCACAATGATTCAAAACTAGCACAAGCCTTATGTAATTTAAAAAAAAAAAAAAACATAATTAGGGAGGGAGGTTCTGTCTCCACCTATATCCAAGAAAGGAGAGACTGTAGCAGAAGAAGGATAAGAAAGGGAGATGGAATAAGTGATTCAAACCCTTCATATATCTCTAGGGAAATATTTTACCCTAGCTCGATTGCCATGTGATTATTAAGGTCTGAGGATAGGAGTGAGCATAACTCCAACTCCTTTTCTTCTTTCGACTAGCCAATCTCCTCCTAGATCACTTCAATAAAAACCACCAGGACTTCCTTTAGGCTTCTCTCAAAATCCTCCTCTATAGCTTGAGTGCCTTCAAGAGTGTTCTTTGTCTCCTCAACTTGCATAGAATTCAAACTATAATATGTTATCTAAGCATCAAATACACTCAACCCAAGTCTCCTCCATAGCTAAAGTCCAAACCCTAATAGACCTCGACAAGTTTTACAATTTTTTTCTCAATAATCAAAATTCACTACCTTCTTGGGTAGGTAAAAATTTGATTTAGTTTATAAGTTGACGGAGAAACATTTTCATTTAGTATATTAGTTTTGGAGAAAAGTTTTCTTCTTATATCAAAATGAAAGTCTTTCCTAACATGGACCAAAAGTTTCCTTTCTTTTAAAATAGTTCCTTTATTTCCCATAACACTTTCTTGGGTAGGTATAGGTCTGATTTGTTTTATAATTTGGGGAGAATTTTTTCTTATCATGGCAAGGATGGATATAATATAAAGAAAATTCATATCCAAATATTAATGTTGATTTTTTCAAGGGGAAAGTTAGTTATATATGTGTGGAGGGGCTCAATGTCTATTTTTTTTGGGGGATGGTATGTGTGGAGGAACTCAATGTCCATTAATGTAGAGGATGACCGAGGCATTTAGAAAAAGAATATGGATGGTTTGAATGAAATTGGCCCCAAAGCCCAGGGCTTTAAGCATGGCTAGGATGAACAACTACTCAATACGATCATAAGCTTTTTCAAAGTCAATTTAAATTATGAACATAACTTGTTGCTTAGACCTTATAGCCTATTCCATTCATTCCCAAACTGTAATGAATATGTCTAGTATATATCTACTTCCGATGAATCATGTTTGTTTAGGGTGAATGATGTGCGGTAATAGATTATGTAATCAAAGCGTTAGAGCTTTGGTAATGATTTTGTAGGAAACATTCAAAGTGTGAGCGAATGAAAATTATAGATCAATTCAAAATCTTCTTAGGTATGAATTTAATGTTTACTTTATTTATATTCTTTCCTATAGAATGTGTACAAAAGGTTTCTTGATAAACATGGTGTAAGTCAGCACCCATAAGATAATAAAGGGTTTTATAGAATTCACAAGGGAAACCATCAATGCCAGGAGCTTTGCCTTTTGAGCCACTACCTCATGCAGATCATCCATAGTGAGAACCCTATCGCAAGCGACCCAATAAGCGAGAGTGAGTTTGCAAGGCACTATTATGAGGCAATACTAAAGGGCAATATCATGATCTATAGAAGATTCTTGAGCTCTAAAAAAATTATTGATAATGGAGGATAAAATCTTGAACAATCTGTGGTGTCTCTGATAGTATCCTTCCAACATCAGAGATAGCTTGTGTTTGTTGATTGGAGTTTTTGGCTCGAAGCATTTGAAATAATTCTTTGGAAGCTTTGTCCCCTATCTTGAGCCAATGGAGTCTGGCTTTGATTTGAGCTCCCTAGGCATTGTAAATATTTGTTATCTAGATATGATGCCTCAAAGAAGAGACTCTCACCTAAAATATCTCATTGAAGGGATCTTTTTCTAGTGCTAAAGCTATAAGACCAAGATCTAAGGAAGTATTAGAGTAAGAGTGTCTTTATATTTTAGTAATTTGGTGGCCATAGATTCTCAAAAAGTGAGAGGTCCTTTTGAAGGCATCATCCCATCAAAGAATCCAACCAAAATATTGGGATGGACAGGGATCTAGATTCAAAACTCTATGAATGTGGGCCATAGTGGGCCCATGCTTGTGTAGGGAGGTGTTTAGAAAGAATTACATTTTTTGGACCTTGGGTTTCATGAATTTCCATGCAATCATAATCGAATGGGGGAGTGATCATAAAGCATAAAATGTTATCAAAAGAAAAATACAGTTGGGTGGACATCATTAATCTATTTAGGCACTTTAGAATCTGAGTGGGGGCCTCCTTGAGATTGATCTAGGTAACACTCTGTCTTCAAACCGACGGATTAATTTAGGGTCATAAAATCCCCATTTAGTGCACATGTAATACCATGCCTCCCTTTTGCCAACTACGCAATGCATTGGTAGGTGGTCATGTTTGTCTTTAGGAGATGCCACCATATTAAAGTCACCACATATGAACCAATGAGCATCGAGGAGATCATCCACAATCTATTGCCATAAATGGGTACATTCAATGGTGTCATTCAAGGCATAAATATTAATAAATCGAAAGGAATAGCTTTCAATGTTAAAAAAAGACCAAACTAACCGGTTGGTGGTGTCCACTCCAGATTGCGCTACATACAAATGCTACCTTGCAAAAATAAATGTGATCACACCTACACATTATGCTTCATGATTAATATGTAAGATAATAATATCATTCCAAATAGAGTTACTAATCACCATCAATAAAAAATCCACCACCTTCACTTCTTGCAGAGAAAGAATGTCCATCTTGAGAAACTTCCTTGTGAAATCATGCAAAATAAACTTGCTTTTTGGTTTTGTAAGACCCCGAACATTCCATGAAAAACAATTCATATATGATGGGTGTTAAGAGACATATCCTCATAGTCTAGGCCTTATAAGACATCATAACGGTTTTGTAAAAAGTGCCCACTGTTGGCATTTAAAAAATCATAAAACTATTTCCTCACAGTAGGATCAACCTAAAACTCTCCTTCCTCTGACTCTTTGCACCTCGTAAGAGGGCTGCAAGAACATTTGAGTGCATCCCGCCAAGCAGAAAGTGGAAGAGCGGTTGGCTGCGATTTTGAAAAACTAGAAGAACTGGGCAGAGGTGGCTCATTATTTTTCAATTAAAGAAGACTAGATTTCAAATAGGAAGCAGTTTCCCATCATTATTTTTCAATTAATGAGGATTATATTTTAAATAGGAAGTAGTTTGCCATCATTGTTTTTCAATTAATGAGGACTAAATTTTAAATAGGAACTAGTTTCCTGTCATTGTTATTCAATTAATGGGATGAGGAAAACTAGAGAGCTCGAATTTGAAAAGCCGTCATGACAAAGGGTGGAGCGTAACATAGTCAGATAGTTTGCTTACTTGTGCAGGGAAATAGAGGAGCATAATATGGCTAACAATATAGGTAGTGGTTGTGGAAAGGAGGTGTGGCGTGGAAGGGGTAGCATAGGTGCCTGTGTTGATCATGTTGGGAGACTTGCTATTGGACATAAGAATAACAATGGGTTAGCCACATATGCGAGAGCCGCTTCTCCACAACAGCTCAACTAGTAGGTTTTCCAACGATGCAATCATGACCTTTCTTTATATACCATACCAATATTTTCTGTTAGTCTTAGACAATGGATCTTTTTTTTTGCAGCTCCCTCATTGAATATACTGTGTCTGCCTTCATATATGCGTGTGGGAGATGACATTGAGCATGGGGGAATTTTAGATCAGCTAGATCTAGTATCCTCGACTCCATCAAAGCTTTCTTTGTAAGGTCCTCAAACATCCAGACAATCCAAATCATTTATATTTATAAAAAAATAAATAAATAAATCATTAAAATGGTGTGACGAGGTTTTTGCTGGATTTGTTTGGTGGATCACATTATATCAAAATATTGATTATCAACACTTTCTTCGCATAATTTTTATTCAAAATCTTCTTTTTGTATTTATAAAAAATGAAATTTCTGTTTATACATATTTATTAAAAATATAATTTATCTGAATTGTGATGATTTTAGTTGAGTAAATTTAAATGTTTAAAAGGAACAGTTTTTTTTTTTAAAATTAATGAATGATATGATATTACTTGGTTTCTTTCACATTATTAAAAAATTAATATAAATTAATGTAAATGTGATAATAAATTTAGTTGAGTAAATTTAAATGTTTAAAAGGAATTAAAAAAATTAAAAACTTCATAAATAATATGATAGTATTTTTATTATATGTTTGTTTCTTTCATATTATTAAAAAAATAATTTAAATATGATAATGAATTTAATTAAGTAAATTTAAATATTTAAAAGAAAAAAAAATTACAAAATTAATGAATTGTATAATATTATTTTTATTAGATGTTCGTTTCTTGTAGATTATTAAAAAATTAATATAAATCAACGTAAACATGACAATACATTCTATCTATTTGTTTTCCTAATTCAATTTATGGAATATATAAATAAAATAATGATTATATTATTGAGATTTATTTCATAAAATATATATTATTATGTTACCTTTACTATTATAAGAAAGACATAATTATATTATTAGATAATAGAGTACAAGGAGTAAATGTAATGTTGTGATATATCATTAAAAATGAGCCATTTTAAACTTGGTTTTGTATTTAATTGTTATAAATTTTTACAAAAGAAAAATAATTTAAAATATCTTAAAATCTAAATTAATGGTATAATTAAATCAAGGCTATCTCTCATTAATTAATAATTTACAAAAATATAATAAAATAATATAAAATCTCTTAATAAATAAAATTAAATAATAAATTTAATATTTTTGTAAATATTTATGACGTATAAACTAATTATAAATGTATTGTGCCCTCAATTATCCTTGCATGATACCTATACCCACTCCTCTGCCCACTCCTCTGTAACTTGTAAATGCCCTCGCATCATTATTTATGGTAATGAGGGGGATAAAGTTTACTATTTCATTTTCCTACTACTTAGTCATCCTCCCCATACCCTTTTAATGTTTAACAATTGATCAGTGAAACTTGCACACATCATGAACTTTTCGCCTAAAAAGTATTAATGGCTTAGTATATACATGGTAGTTATTATCAAGTCGCTATGATTATACAGTATGCGTAGTGTATTAATTAGTCAGTTTATATTTATACAACTGTTATTTTTAAGTCGCATATTTATTAGTGATATAAGTAGTAGATAGACAGTGAACTGAGGAGTATATACGTAAGTGAACTGAGTAGTATATACATAGCGAATTGAGAATTAGTATGCGCACAATGATTTACTTATATATATAAGTTGTGTATAAGTGCATATAAAAATTATGTATTTTATCAATAAGCAAGCACAACGTTCTATATAAAAGAAAGATAATTTGTATGCAGCAAACTAAATATAAAGATGTATAAATATAAATGTACAAAATGTTTTAAATCATATGGGGATCCCACTTTTGATATACAAATATGAGGATTAATATGATAAAGTTTACACTTTAGTAGCATATTTACATGATCTATGACTCATAATGGCATTAATATTAATATTACATTAACTTCATCAATTAAGTTTACGGGATCTATTAAGTTAATATATTATATGGATTAAGTGATAATACAATTAAGTTAATACATTGATCTATATACTAACTTAATAGGTATATTAATACTATGTAATAATGTTGATAATTACATATGTAAATCTATTTAAGTTTTCATAATACATAATGGATCTATACTCATTATAGGTAGATCATGTATTTTAATAATATATATACTAATTGATTATGTATCTATAAAATTATAAGTGGAGTGATATATATTAATATATATAGCAATGTATATAAATAGTGAACTTTGAAAATGAAGTAAACTGAAAAACCATGTCACGTCCATCTATATAATTAGTTATGGCATTTTTTTTATATTGTGTTTGATTATACTTCTCACTGACTAGATATAGGTATGAGTTCATTTGGAACAAGAACTATATTAAACACCATATTAATTGTATCCTTGATATGTTGAATAGAAACTCCTCATTCATAAGTACACTTATTTTACTAGATAATGTAACTCATAATGTATTACTAAATATTGATCTAGTGGTTAGTGGTTAGTATACGCCATGATTGTTTCATTAATGGTTAGTATATTTATAGACTATGTATACTATTAATATTTAGTATACCATAACTTAAACCACTAATAATTATTGAGAATTATTGGTTAGTGTGTTGTACATTATTCCATTGAAAACTTATGCACATTATATACCATGAGTAGACTAGTGTGTACGAGTACATATACTTATATAATAGTACATGAGATGATTTTCTATATTGTTAGTTCCATTTATGGTTCCAAACTAAGTAGTAGACTTATGAATAGTAAAACCCTACTTATGCGTGTATACAACCTCCTAAAATTATAACAAATGTTAAAACAGAAGATTATGTGTTTAGTGAGAACTATGACTTTCTTTGTTATGACTGGTAGGGTGAAATTGAGTAGTATGTAGGTAAAAATGGTGAGATGTGATATTAGTGCTTGTTATAGACTATACTACGTTTGTATTTACTTACGTGAATTTGAATATGCAATTTAAATACAAGATATACCTAGTTAGTATAAATTATAATTGTTAGTCTTACTATTTATGTGTTAAACAATGTTGTGGAGATTCATTTATATGTTTGACAAATTAAATATATGCATTTTGATTATTTATACTAGTTTGATTATTTTTTTCTAGTAAGAAGTAATTTATATGAATCTATTAGCTATTTTAACCAAATCTTACATTGTTGGTACTGAGTAAGTAGTGAGACAGACTTCTCTAGCTTACTAGCATCATCAATGTCAGATAGAGCAATCCGATCAAGTTGTATGTTTGAAATTAATTGATCTTAAAGATCAATGATTGTTGAAATTTTTTGCCAAAATAATATTAGTTAGACATTGTCATTTCATATTTATGATTTACATGTTTGTGTGATATCATGTTAGAATGAATTTATTTATGGTACACTACATGTTCTTAGAAATCATACATCGCATGGGTACTAGCTTGTCTCTCTATATTCCTGCACCATCACTATATACTCATTTATGAAAGAAGGGCCATGACTTGATGGGGATTATGTGGAGGATTGATGGTCTATGGTTGGTGTAAAAAAACACTTGAATCATGTTCTCCCTCCCCATAGTAGTACTTCTTTGGAAATGACACTTAAGATTGCCATAGATACTAGAGTTTGGAGAATTCATACTCCATGGAGCCATGTATCTTGTATCTTGTATCTTGTACATTGTATTGTATTTATTATTATTATTAAAATATTATCCATGATGAATGTAATTATTTATTTATTGTACATTGATAGTAGTGCATATATGGTTGTACCAACCTGGGTTGAATTTCTATAATTATTTTCTATATTTAGTTATGATGTGTTTCATAGGATGAGAGTGATCAGTGATGGATGATGTCACATGCTTATTTTACATTTATCATACTTTGAGCATTTTATCTAGATCACTACTTAGATTCTTGTGGTGTAATCTACTAAAAGAATACATTGTTTTAAAAAAAATTAAAAAAATCACATATTTCTATGTAGATCCTAGTGGGGATGTTACAAGATAACATTTGATTCCACAATAACTTTTTTAGTTACAGAAAAAATATATCCATATCTTCATGATTAAAACATGTTTTATCTCTTATTTTCTAGATCTAAAAAAGAATGTAAGTATGAAAAATCTGCTAGAATATGTTGTATCTTAGAAGTAGTAAGGTGGAGTCCCCCATGAGATTCATCTTGTAAGTGAACATTTCAGGTCTAAAGGGATTCAAGAGGGTATGAATCCATCTCCAGTCAGACTGAGCATGAAGGTAAAATAAAAAGAGGTGTTTAATGGATTCTAGGTGGTGACAAGCAAGGCAAGTAGGATTTGAGACCCCCATGTGCTTGAGTTAGTCACCCATAGACAAACCTTGGTAAGTTATACACCAAAGGAAATGGGATTTTTATGTTCAATGAAAGTTGCCCAAATAGCATCAAAACTTTAGGGTCAAACATGATGAAGGGCTATAATATTTCATCGATGATTGAGGGTTTTAATTTCAATATATTGAGTGGCCAAAAATATTATACCCCACCTGAAGAGAATAACAATAAAATGATGTAGATGTAGGCCAATATTTCCACCATGGCATTAAAGAAGTAACACCAATTTTGTTTAAATACTCTTCAAATGTGGAACTTTGTAACCCATAAATGGATTATGCATCCTCATTATTAAGCTTGAACTTAGAATTCACAAGATTTCATGGAAGCTAGTCCTGAATGGCCTCACAGAATAGATCCCCAATCATGTGGATACCTTTTCTCAACATCTTCAAAATTTTGAACCAAGGGACCATGGAAATAGGAACATTATGGAAATTCAAGGTGGGAGACCACCATAAAGATTGAGCATTAAGTGAGAGACTACTTATAAACCCTTCCCCCACCTAAATGAGGAGAGGTTTGAGCTTCTCCCAAGCATTTTATATGCTTTGAGTGAAAAGATTACCCTCTATCTCAATAAGAACAAGGGTGATGATATATGCAATGCATCAATAATATTTTCCAATATTCATCCCCTTACAAACTTATAATAATACATTTAACATTGAGAGCAAGACCTTGGAGTTTAATGCCAATGAGACCAAGCCCACTAGTTTCTTTAAGTCAACAACAAATGGCCTAAAAGACTATGAAAACCATGATGCCCCTTATAATTGGCCCATACAAAGTCTCTTAAAAATTTATCAAGCTTATCATAAGAGGCATTGGAAGGGCCCAACAAGACTAGTAGTAAACATGAGTAGTAGTGAGCACCTTAGAAAAAAATTTAAACTTCCTAACTAGAGTCAAGGGTTTGGTGATCTAGAAGAATTTTTTCCTCAACCCTTTGAACCACAACTCAGTGGATGAGGCTCTAAAATCAAAGGGAATGCATCCAAACATAAACCACACTCTAGTGAGAATCCACTACCATTAGTATCCCTCCAACTATAGAGGTTTGGGAGAGAGGGACTGGTGATAGCATTTAATCTTTTGCCATTGAATAAAAGACCCAAAAGCAAGGTAGAAAGTATCTAGGCAATCCATAGCATGTTTACCATAGTCTTTTTCTTCCTAAAGAGTGAAAAATGAGTCATTAGTAAAGTGCCCATTAATTTTTTAATGGTATGAATTAGGGAGAGAAATACCCTTCACCAAACCCCTAGAATCATAATTAGATAATAGGTCCCTGAAACCCTTAGCATCTAGAACATAAAGAGGAGTTAGAGGGAACCATTTTTTGATATATATGTGAAGCTAAAAGAGTTGATATTGAGATCCATTGATAGTAATACAAGCACCAACATCCTAAAAAAACATATTAATAGTCTGCACAACCCTAGGACCAAACCAAGAGCCTAAATCATAGCTATAATGAAAGGCCTTTCAATGTGATTATAGGCTTTCTTGAAATTAATTTTGATGAATAATGCCTTTTGGTTGGACATCTTGGCCCATTCCATACCTTCTTAGACAACAACAACATTATCTAGAATGTATCTATGTTGAATAAATCTAATTTGCTCACTCATCATAATTAAGTGGAGAAGGTATTTATTCTGAGAGCTAGAGCTTTAGCTATGATTTTTTAAGCTATATATGAGTGATGGGCCTCTATTTAGTAATAAATTTAAGTTCTCTAAATTTTGGAATGAATTTGATGTCACCTTGATTAATAAGAGAGCCCAAAGAGTTGAATAAAATAGATTCAAAGTAGACTTTATAAAGATCAGGTCCAACTCTATCCCATAGTGTTTGATATAACTCACAAGAAAATCCATCAACACCTATGGATTTTTTATCAGTCATCTGCCTAACAACTTCCTTAAGATCACTTAAGATGAGAAGTCTATTGCAAGAAACTCTCTGAGCTTCAGGGAGCTCACATGAGACAACTCTAAGGATTGAGAGAGAGAATCTTTGTGAGTAGGATAGGTATGTTGAGCATCAAACACACCATGATATTGATGCATAAAAACTTGTATGATATTAGGTAATTTGGTAAATCTAGTTCAATAACATCTAATGGATTTGATTTATTTGTAGCTTGTTTGGACCGAAGGAGAGAGAAGAATTCTTTGGTCACTTTATCTCCAACTTTTAACCAATGAATCTATGCTGTAGCTTGTGCTCCTATGGCCTTGTAATCCTTGACCGATTAGCTTTTATGTCTCCACATGACTACTTGTACCTAAAAATGAGGGCTAAAAGGAGAGGCTTCCATATCCTATGAAACACTAAGGTATTCATGGTTGACAACATGATGTAATTGTTACCAAAATATCACAACTTATTTTCCATATATTTGAACAAAGGTGGTGGTGCGATCTATGGCATCGGCCTGCTAATCAATCTAACCAATATCCCCATTGGGTTTGGGAGCCATGTTCCAAATTTGAATGATATGCCCAATAGTCTGTTCATGTTTGAGATGGGCAGTGTTCAAGTAAAATTAAAAATTATGGGATTTAACCTAGGGGTAGTCCATTCAACATAAAAGTAGATAGGGTGATGATTAGAAAATAAAGTGTTTGGGATCATAGCTACACATTCATCATGCACAATATATCAAAGAATAAAAGGTCTTTCTCTGCTAGCAAAGCAGTAACAAGACACTTAAGCACTTTACCTTCTCCCTAGTGAAAATTAGACCAAGTGAACCAAGGAAATTTTGACTCTCTCCTTCAATGGTGGTTATTATCAAAACCTTGAGTTTCTTATGCATGTATAACCATGCCTCACACTCCCTTGCACACCACCACATTAGGAGATGTATTTCTTTATCTTCAATAAACTCTACCATGGTAAAGTCACCACATAGGATCTAGTGGGCATCCAAGAGAGAATCTTCCAACCATCTATAGAGAAAGTTTTATTCCACAACATCATTGGATGCATATAAGTTGACCAAGTCATTAATTTGATTATAAAAGTAAAAAATAGTCCAAAACACCTAGGGTTAGTTACCCAAGAAATAATATTTTGAGAAAGCTCAGGCACCAAAAGAGTGATAACACCTCTATGGTTAGGATCGTGATAGGTGGCTTGATAAAGGGCCCCAGGACAAATAGTGTGACTAGCAGTCAAAAGGAGGAAACCACAAATATGGACTTATTTCATGAAAATAAATCAATTTTAGAGAAATTATGGCAATTTTTCCCAACTGTATACTTACATGTCAAATTAGTGAGACCTCTAACATTCCACTAATAAAATAACATTGGGAAAAAGTAATATGCATATCATTTCCCTCTACAAGGTCTAAGAGGGATACAAACTAATTGAAAGTTGATTCAGGTAAGACAAACTCTCCTAGCTTGAAATGTTACCTTTTGGATCGCACATAATCTTCATCCATAAAAGGTGAGGGGCTACAAGAGTGCCATAGAATATCTTTGTAGTTGAGAGTCATGAGACTAAGCTTAGAGTCTAAAAAATCATCCCTAAAGGGGGATGTGAAGATGGAACCGTAGGATTAAGAGACAGAGAGGAGACAAGATGGGCGACCATTTGAGGTGAGTGGGAGATAGGAGGTTGAGGTTTAACTTGTGTAGGCACAAGTATCTTACCAATAGAGACCGATGAGCTCAGACACCTTGTGAGCTGGTAAAAATTTTGGTTGGGGTTTCCCATTACCATGGGATAAATTATTTTTATTATTAGAGACAATCATCCATCGTCAAAATTCCTATTCAGGGGTTTTGAGTCAGACCCACATTTTTCATGGAAAGCAGGAGTGGGGACCATTAAAGGGAATTCTTGAATCATATGGTCTAAATCCTAGCACCAAAAACAAGTGTTCTGGAGGTTAATATACAATACACATTGTGTGAATTGATCATTAGAAAGTTCATAGTTGCAGTGACCATAATTTATATTTTTATGATAAGGTCAAGTTCAGTTTTCATGCTTAAATCATAGATGTAAGAGTCATCATTTGTAATAACCCCATTAACCTAATGTTTCTACCTTATCATTTATTATCCATAGGTGTGACTTAAACCTAGTGACTAAAAGTTTACACTAAAAACTCCAAAAAGTGCTAATTTTTTTTTTTATAAAAATTTAACTGAATTACACTAATATTTTTACAGTGTGGATAGTTTCCCATGCTTACTCTCTTGAAAATGTCATTTTTAGACCAGGTCTAAGCTCATTGATACCATCTTAAGAAACTTAACAGGTTTTGACTTAGCATGTTTCATAAGATGGGGAAGGGAACAATGTTATTGTGGGTATGGTTTAGGTATGATAGGAGAGGGCTTGTGAAGTGGTGGTGAAAGTGTAAAAGGGTACACTCTCGATGAAGGCTTATAGTTATCATTGTGATGGAAGGGAATGGAATCAGTGTGGTAAAAAGCCTTAGATCAATAACTTGAACAAATTAAAATTCCTACCTTGTGGCATGGATGCCACTTCAACACCATCTGATCAATGCCATATGTATCCTCCTCCATCATGCTTTCAACTTTATGACACAATAAAATTTCAAATCCTAGATTATTCTAGAGTGATCAACGTTCTTAAAAATATGAAAAAAAGAAAGAACCAATGCTAAATTGTAAACACATCTCAGCTTCCCCACTGCTACCCCTGCCCCCATGCTTGCACTTGTGCCCACACCCCTCCCCAAAAAAAACAATAACAAAAATAAAAAATAACAAACCCTCTCCCTCACATTAATAATAATAATAAATATTATAAATAAATAATTACATCGTACAACTATAATACTTAAATACTTACACAACATTCAATATATGTATGTATGTGTGTTCATTTTATCAAACAATACATATCATAGTAAATTTTGATGAAATATTAATAAATATATTTATTTCATTAGATATTTTTATAGTTCCTACCATAACATCATAAGTTTTACTTATAATAAATAATATTCAATAACAAACTAATAAAAAGTAAGAATTTTTATTTAATATTTAAATAAAATAAAAAATCTTTAAAAAAATTACCATTCTATTAGTTGATATGGAAATGAATTGATACTGAAGTGTAAATAAAATACTATGACCATAATTTTGAAATTTTATTTCAAAATAAATTTCATCTCAAAAAGTTTATAAATTAATATACAATAATCTTCTCAAATATAAAATTTGAATTAAACCTTAAAACATTCATAACATAAACATAAATAATTATCAAGAATATATTGTTTTATTTAATTTATAAATAATTTAATTTTATATTTTAAAAAATATACAATTTTTATATAATATTGAAAATATAAAATATAATAAATATAACTCCTTTAATTATAATTATATAATTAAATGTATTAAAATGTAAAATTTATTTTCATATTATTTTATTTTATTTTTAAATTAAAAAATATATAATATTTTTAATTATTATTAATAATAATAATAATAATAATAATAATATATTTTTTTTCTACCACTTCTACATAATCATTTTTTATATTAATTTTTAAACAAACTATAATGAACATCGTCACCTCCTTTAGAAAATAACCTTAAAATACACATATTTTTCTAAAGTTATATGCTATCTTTTGCTATATTATATACATTTAAAAGAGGGATTAAGCCCTTCTCTTTATTCTATTATATACTAATATAATCATAAAGTACATCAATATTATATTTCGTAGGGAATGGCTTAAATGAATATGAATCTTTAATATGAGGTAGAATAAGAATATTGCATTTAATTATTCAAATATATATTTTAAAGTTTTTAATTTAATTATGTATAATATTTTAAATTTTATTATTATAATAAAATTATATTAATTTAAATCTTAATGTTGTGAGAATATTATTTTTCAGCTAGTTTTTTTTATTATATTTATTTTAATTTTTATTTCATTTTTAAATTGAAAATTATTGTTATTAAATTTGATATTAATATTTTTTCTTATTTTTAAATTTATTTCTTTAAAAGTAGGGATATTGTTTTCATATATAAAAATATAATTATCCAATAGAAATTAGATTTTATGGTAAAAGATTAGATTTTATGGTAAAAGATTAATATTTATTGAAGATCACTTTATTTTTAATATGTAAAATAAATCTTTGATCAAATGTACTTTATAGTTCATTATCATGATGACTCATTTTTTAAAAGATTTTTTTGATTTTAATCATATAGTCATTAACAAATTTAATGCATCCTCATTTAAATTGAGAATTTTATATAGATATAACTTTTATCCTATTCTTCATTTAAAAATGTGCTAAAAAATTATTAAATAATATTGTAAAAAAATTCATGGATCCACTTGGATTTAATTATAGAACTAATCTTGAATATAATTCTTAAAATTTAAATGAAAGAATTTAATCACTAATTTATCATTGGGAGAGAAATATTTACAATAGACATAAGATACTTGATATAGTACAAAGGCTCACCTTTGTCATTGAATAATTTAAATTTTAAAGAAACAAATTCTATTTGAAAAGGGTTGGCAAGAACTTCATAAACCAAGGGATTAAATAAAATTTGATTTGATTTGATCCTATTACTTAGATTTTGAGATCCTTGACAAATTTATTCTAAGACTCTAAAATTCTCATCCATTCAAAATAATAATCCAATATTAGTTGGTAGTCTTGATACATGCTACATATAAACCAATAAATCATGATCTTTTTGCCAATGTGAGCGATATCAAAATAGAAGAGACCCTCATACTAACTTAATGATTGATTGGTTGTGTAGGATTAATAAATGTGTTTTCTTGGTGTTCTGTTCTCCTCCTATGTAGTTTCATAATACCCAAAAAACACATGCTCAAATGCATCTAAATGCATGCCTTACTGCCCTAATAAAATATAACTCTTCAACACATCTTAGAATGGGTTCTGCGACTTTAACTCCTTATTCAGTTAAAATATTAACCCTACGTTGGTTGGTAGGATTTGACCAGGACAACATATAAGCCCAATTAAATATAGTTCATATTCTAATGGGGATGTTGCCATAACGGAAGTGACATTCTTACTAATACAATGGTTAATTGGTTGCAAATGAGTATGTTTTCTTTTTCAGTATTTCCCTCTTCTCTTATGTAACTTCATAATAAAAAAAAAACAAATCTTTCTCAAATTTCTTTAAATACATGTCTTACTATCCCAAATAAAATTTACCTTTTTAATGCATCTTAAAATAGCTTCAACAATTATAAAATTCTCACTCGTTCAAATCCTACAATAATTAATAACCTTCATTTGTATCAACATATAAATCCAATAAACCATAATACTTATATTAGTAAAAATGACTATAAATAACATAATAATTGATTAATTCCTTTGTAAGTTTATAATCCGAAGAAACTGCACAATTCTCTGTGCTTGGGGTTCAAATTTAAATGCTAAAAGCTAAGAAAAAGTCAAAACATTTGCCATGAATCTTTTTCAATGATTCAAGCCTTCTACGAAGTACCAAAACGATTTTGGTGCAAAAACATACATAGTTAAATATACATTTGTTATGGTTATGTTGTGTTGCATTATTATTCACTCAACTGAGCTTTGTCTCACCACAAAATTGTTAAATTATAATCTCCCCTATCTCTTACCATTTGTGATCTGTCAATTAAGTAGGAGTCTTTTGTTTCGCTGAGTATGTGCCCTGATTTTTTGGTAATTTTAGTTTCACAGTTAATACTGAACTATGTATTGTAATCTATTTAATGTTTTTGGTTAATCATTATAATAAGAGTTGTTGCCCTGTTTCTGCTTTCTCTTTATGCCCCTATTTTTATCCATTTTCTGATCAAGGAATTTTCTCATGGTATTAGAGCAGGCTTAAGCCTCTTCACAGAGTGGAGAGCAGATCGATCTGATTGCTGGTGGACTCTTTAGAGATCTGAGTGAAAGAAGAATAAAAGGAGAATACTCTGCCTGTAGACCAGCGTTAAATGATCATTTGGAAAGGGGTGACCAAAAGGGCTTGGTGTTTACATGGCATCCACCAACAATTTATGGCAAATGCAAGGGCCCATGTTAACAAGAAAAAACTATGAATTTTGGTCTATCAGAATGAAGACATTTCTGCAAGTTCAGGAATGTTGGGAAACGATAGAGAGTGGCTTCAAAGAACCTGATCAAGCTACTCTAACAGCTATGAATAATACTCAGAAGAATGCTCTCGAAGCACGAAGGAAAAAGGAGACACATGCAAAATTCTTGATCCAGAGTTCAGTGGAAGATGCAATCTTTCCAAAAATCATAGGCGCATCTAGTGCAAAAGAGGCTTGGGATACTTTGGGTTTGGCATACCAGGGTAATGAAAAAGTCAAAATAGTTTGACTTCAGACTCTTAGGAGAGAGTTTGAAAAATTGAAGATGAAAGAAAATGAGAATATTGATCAGTTTATGACCAAGGTGCTTGGAATTGTGAATCAACTCAAGATTCATGCTGAGGATATAATAGATCAAAAGATTGTTGAGAAAGTGTTGTGAAGCTTAACCAAGAAATTTACCATGATTGTTATAGCCATAGAAGAGTCAAAAGATCTATCCAAAATGACTGTTGATGAACTAATGGGTCTCTTCTATCTCATGAATCAAGGCTCATCATGGAGGAAGAGTCCTTGGAAAATGCCTTCCAGACTCAGGTTTCCTTCAGTAGAGGCCGAGGCAGAAGAGGTAGAGGCAGAGGTTGAAGAGGACAAAGTTTTTATCACACTGAAGAGAGTTTAGCTTCTAAATAGTCAGGACAATCAGACCAACAAGGACATTCTCATAGTCAGAGAGGGAGAGGAAGAAAATGGACAGACAAGTCCAATATTCAATGCTTCTATTGCAAGAAGTATGGACATTATGAAAGTGAATGTAGGAAGAAGCAATCAAATCAGAACAAAGGTAGAGCCAATGTCTCCAACATTGAAGAAGGGACATCTGAGGTAATGTTCCTCTCATGCCAGATTACTGAAGAAGATCACAACAAGGATCTTTGGCTACTGGACAGTGGCTGCAACAATCATATGACAGGTAACAAATATTTGTTTTCCAGCATAGACAGTTCATCCACATCAAAAATTAAGCTAGGAAATGGTTCTCAAGTTCAAGCCCAGGGTAAAGGTATTTTGCCTATCCTAAATAAACAAAATGAACTAAAATCAATTCATGATGTTTTCTATGTTCCACATCTTAAGCATAATCTAATCAATGTAGGATAGTTAAGTGAAAATGGATATGATGTTAGATTCAAGGGCTCTACTTGCATCATTTTAGATAAGCCATCGAGTAGGAGACTCGTAGCTAAGGTGGAAATGACCAAAAATAGAATGTTCCCTCTAAATATGAGAAGTTTCAATCAGTCACAATCATATGCACACCACATCTCAAGCATAGATGAAACTTGGTTGTGGCATTGTAGGTCTGGTCATTTACCCTTTAAGACTCTTAGTCTTTTACAAAAGTAGTCAATGGTCAAGGGATTGCCAATGATGAATGAACAATCCAATCCATGTGAAAATTATATTCTAGGAAAGCATCACAAGGACAGCTTTCTGATTGCCTCCTATAGAGCAAAAGAGAATCTTGAACTAGTCCATACAGACCTCTATGGTCCCATGCAAACCTAGTCCATTGGTGGAAGTTTTTACTTTCTAACTTTTATTGATGATTGTAGCAGGAAAGTCTGGGTCTATTTTCTCAAGAACAAATCTAAAAATTTCACAAAGTTCAAAGAATTTAAGCCTCTTGCTAAAAAGCAGAGTGGAAAATACATCAAGGTGCTCAGGTCAAATGGAGGAGGTGAATATGATTCACATGAATTTAATGGTTTTTATAAGGAACAAGGGATCAAGAGGCAATTCACAACTAGGTACACTCCACAGCAGAATGGAGTAGCTGAAAGGAAAAATAGGATGATCATGAATATGGCTAGAAGCATGCTCAAAGCTAAGAATCTACCTAATGATTATTGCACTGAAGCAGTTGCATGTTCAGTATACATACTGAACAGATCTCCTATAATGAGTGTGAAGGACAAGGTTCCTCAAGAAGCATGGAGTGGCACTAAATCTAGTGTTTCCCATTTCAAAGTTTTTGGATGCATTGCATATGCCCATGTACCAAAGGAATTGAGAAGAAAGCTTGATGATAGGAGTGAGAAGTGTATTTTTACTAGATATAGTGAACAGTCCAAAGCCTATAGACTGTACAATCCAATCTCCAAGAAGTTTGTGGTGAGCAGGGATGTCAGGTTCCTAGAAGATAGATCTTGGAGTGACAAAGAAAATGATCCATCAAATAGTGAACAGGAGGAAAGCTTAGGACAGCCAACTTCTTCAATTTCACTGCCAAGATTACAGGTGCAGGGACAAGAACTACTAGCAAACAGTTCTTCTAGTAGTCAGTCAAATTCTTCTCCAAGAAATTAGAGAACAAAGAGTTTAAGAGATATCTATGAAGTAAATAGTGACATGGATCAGCAAGTTCACTTTGCCTTCTTGTCTTGTCAACCTACATATTTTGAAGAAGCAGTGAAAGAAGAGCATTGGGTGCAGGCCATGAATGAATAAATTGATGCAATTCAGAGAAATAAGACATGGGATCTTGTTGAACTACCTGTAGATAAAACCAGCATTGGTGTCAAGTGGGTTTACAAGACAAAGTTGAATGAGAAAGGACAAGTAGAGAAGCATAAAGCAAGGCTTGTTGACAAAGGTTTTTCTCAGTAGCCTAATGTTGACTATGGTGAAACCTTTGCTCTAGTAGCAAGATTAGATACCATTCAAGTCATTTTAGCCATTGCAGCCCAAAACAAATGGCCAGTGTTTCAAATGGATGTAAAGTCAGTCTTTCTCAATGGCATATTAGAGGAAGAGGTTTATGTCAATCAGCCACCAGGGTTTGAAATTAAAGGCTAAGAGTCCAAAGTCTACAAATTGAAGAAGGCCTTGTATGGTCTGAAGCAAGCTCCCAGAGCTTGGTATGCTAGAATTGACTCTTACTTGATCAACAATGGGTTCAACAGGAGTTGCAATGAGCCCACTCTTTACACAAAAATAGATCATCAAGGTAACATACTTATTGTTTGTCTTTATGTTGATGACATGATCTATACTAGAAATATCATATTAGATGAATTTAAAACAGTCATGAAAAAAGAATTTGAGATGACTGATCTTGGTCTCATGAAGTATTTTTTGGGAATAGAAGTTGAGCAATCAACTCAAGGAATTTTTATATGTCAGCAAAAGTATGCTACATACATCTTGAAGAGGTTCAGGATGGATAAATCTAAACCAGTAGAAACACCGATTGCTATAGGAACAAAATTGATCAAATAGGATGATGAACCAGAAATTGATTCAATACTGTATAAGAGACTTGTAGGCAGTCTCATGTACCTTACTACAACAAGACCTGATTTAATGTATGCAGTTAGTTTTATTTCCAGATTTATGGAGTCTTCCAAGGAGTCTCATTGGAAAATTGGAAAATGAATTTTGAGATATGTTGTAGGTACAATTGATTATGGATTATGGTACACACATTTTGAAGACAACACACTTAAAGGATACACAGATAGTGATTTTGTAGGCAGCCTTGATGACAGGAAAAGCACTTCTGGATATGCTTTTCATTTGGGGACAAATTTGATTTCATGGGCTTCCAAGAAGCAGCCCATTGTCAGCATTTCATCTGCAGAAGCCAAGTATGTAGCAGCAACTATAGCAGCATGCCATGCAATTTGGCTATGAAGACTTTTGATGGATCTTGCCCATGTGGAAAAGGAGCCAACTACTATCTACTGTGACAATAGCTCAGCAATAACATTGTCTAAAAACCATGTATTTCACAAGAAGAGCAAACATATTGACACTCGCTATCATTCCATTCGTGAGCTTGTCAACAATGGTGAAATCACACTTCAGTTTTGTGGATCTAAGGATCAACTAGCAGATATCTTCACCAAACCATTGGGAAGAGTTGTGTTTGAATTTCAGAGACAGCACTTAGGCAGCATTAGCGCTGAAGAATGTAACAGTTGAGATTAAGAGGGAGTGTTAAATTATAATCTTCCTTGTTTCTAACCATTTGTGATCTGTCAGTTAAGTAGGATTCTTTTGTTTAGCTGAGTACGTGGCCTGATTTTTTGGTAATTTCAGTTTCACAGTTAATACTGAACTGTGTATTGTAATCTATTTAATATTTTTGGTTAATCATTATAATAAGAGTTGTTGCCCTATTTCTGCTTTCTCTTTATGCCCCTATTTTTTATCCATTTTCTGGTCCAGGAATTTTCTCAAAAATCATTTGTTGCATTGCTCCATCTTTGGGCATGCCCGAACTTCACATGCTAGCTCGTTTGCTAATCGACATGGCCACATTAATTGATCTGATCACATTTGGCATGTGTTATATTCATCTAATCACTATTTTTTTCCACCACAGATATCGCTATGGATTCTTCCCTTATGACCACTTCGTTTCCTCCTAAGCTCCAATGACGTGTTACTCAGAAATTCAATCTGATTCTTAAAAAGTCTGTGAAGTGAATTAAAAATAATAATAAATAAAGGAAATCTAGGTAGTTAGAGGAAAATGTTTGGAGCAGCAGTAAGAATGAACAAGCATGGTTATAACAAATCTATTTAACTCGTTGAATTATTTGTATTTTACAAACGAAATTGGTGGGAAAATTAAGCACAATATTATAAATGAAGATACATGTGACCTTTTCCTTTTTGTGAAGTGGATAAATCTAACCTTAACTTGGATGATGTACTATGATAGAGTTTTTAGAAGACGCTTTGAAACAATTTTATGAGGTAGGTTATGATTGGTGTTTTATTTTTTTATAGAAAATAATAAAGAAAAAGTGGCATTCCCTTTGAAGTGAAAAGGGATTTGGTTATTAGGTCAAATCAAAACATATAAAATAGGTTTTCAGAAGAATAGAAGGAGATGAGTAAAAAGCTAATAAACCAAATAATCATAAAGTTAACAAGTTAATTATAATAGATAAAAACAAAGAAATGAAGCCCACAAGTTTCACATCCCAAAGCAAGTCAAGATTTCAAGAAGAAGTTCCACCATGGAAACACTCATGGAAAGCAAGAAGATGTCATCACTAGAAGTGTTGATCACCAATACCTAAACTCTCGTTCAAGACATAAGCTAAGAACACTAGTTTAAAAAAACAATGATGAAAGAAACCATGGCTTCTCCAATCCTCTAAAAAAAATGATCCAATAAGCTAAAACAAGGATAAAGCCCTGAGACAACAACATTCTAAAAGCTCAATCACCATTTCCCTTGACAACAACTTCAAAAAAAGAGAAGTTGTTAGACAGACAAGACTTTTCTAATTAATTCTTTGCATTCTTCCCATGGGGGTAGTAGGGGGTTCACATTGCCAATATTCATTAAGAGGAAGGTGAAAGGCTCCAAAGTTTGCCAAGAAATCCATTGGAGAGTTAGTCATTCATAGTTGTGGGAAAAAGAAATATCCTAAAAAAAGGGGGATGACATGGAGGATATCTTGAACGATTAAATTGAGTTACCACTAAATAGAATTTCTTTATTTCACAGCATTGATAATCAAGAGAGAATCACCTTCCAAAAATAATTTCATGAGATTTGAATCAATTATAGTTCTCAAACCTCTGAGAAGAGCTAGAGCTTTAGCCAAATTGTTTGAATACCATGGAATGTTGAAGGAAAAACATGATAATACATGTCTCATATTATCTTTGAATATGCCTCCACCGAAAGAATTGAGTTAACTTTTTTTTTTATGAAATATATCTATAAAAAAAAAGATTATTGTGAAGATGTAAAAGCCTACTGTTAAACAAGGTTCACAACAAATGTGATGTCGGGACGGGTATGAGTCAGGTATAAAAGACTACCTACAAGTTGCCTATACAAAGTGGAATCAACAAGAGGAGTCATACAAGTGGCAGACAACACAATACCTAACTGATATGGAGTGGGGGCAAGCTTACAATCAGCCATGCCAAATCGATGAAGAAGATCTGTCACATACTTCTGTTGTCCAATAGAGATGCCCTCAGAAGACTAAAAAACTTGAAGACCAAGAAAATAATGTGGAAGTCCCAGATCTGTCATATCAAACCTATCTGCCAACTTGTCCTTGATGTCGTGTATCAAGGAATCTAAACTGCCAGTGAGGATGAGATCATCAACATACAAAACCAAAATGACAAGCTCCTCACCTTGCTTCAGGATGTATACATTGTGATCTTACTCACAACCAATAAAACCAGAACTCAAAATAAAACTATCCATCTTGTCGTACCAAGCTCTAGGAGCTTGTTTGAGGTCATAAAGAGAACGACGGAGTCTACAAACCAATGATGAGACCTACACAAATCCTGGAGGCTACTCCATATAGATCTCCTCATGGAGATCACCATGCAAGAAAGCACTCTTCACATCCATCTAAAAAACTGACCAAGAATGTGAAGCAGCAAGAGAGAGTACAAGCGGAATAGAATCCATCTTAGCTACAGGGGCAAAGGTCTTAGAGCAATCAACCCCTTCAACCTGTGAAAAACCCTTAGCTACTAATCTAGCTTTGAACTTATCTACTGATCCATCTACAACATATTTGGTCCTATAGACCCATTTACATTTTACAAGTTTTCTTCCCTTAGGAAGAGGGACAAGATCCCAAGTATCACTCTTCATCAAAGAAGAATACTCATCATACATAGCAACATCCCACTCCGATATACCAATAGCCTCAGAAAAAAACATTGGATCATCTGTAAAAGCTTGTCCCAAAAGAGCAACACTAGATGTCTGTGAGCAAGTGCGATGAGAATCAGATGGATCACCAACAAAAGAACCAGCTTCCTGTAGAGTGCTCCTTGCCCACTTGGGCAAAGGTGGTGAAGAAGATGGCTGTGGTGACTGAACAAGTGCAACATCATCATCATCATCATCATCATCATCATCATCATCATCATCAACAATAATAGAAATCAAATCCTCACTATCCTCAATAGAAGGAGGGGGAGAAGAAGAACTAGATGTACACTCCTGTGGAGTGGGTAGCTCATCAACCTAAACATCTCGTTGAGACAACACATCATGTGTGACAAGATCAAAAAGATGGTAGGCTTTTACATCTTCAAAATAGCCAACGAAAATGAGTGGTTGGCTTTTCTTCTCCAAAGCTTTATGTTTGTCATCATGAACAAACGCCCATGCTTGACTCCCAAAGATGTGAAAATCTGAAATATCAGGCTTGATCCCAGACCAAGCTTCTTCTGGTGTCATATTTTGCACAACTTTGTGAGGCATATGGTTTTGAATGTAGTTTGCACAATTTACAGCTTCGACCCAATATTGTGGACCCAAATTTTTAGAGTGAATCATACAATTAGCCATCTCTTCCAATGTTCGATTCTTCCTCTCTGCTACACCATTTTGTTAAGGAGTGTGTGGTACAGTGAACTAGTGTTGTATCCCATGCTCAATACAAAAATTATAGAAAGCATTACTGTCATATTCCCCCCCATTGTCAATGCATATCTTCTTAAGAGGAAGAGATGATTATTTTTCAACAAAGGCTTTGAAGGCCTTAAAAGACTCAAAAACTTCACTTTTCAACTTGAGAAAATATACCCAAGTTTTACGAGTGAAATCATCAATGAATGTGAGTGCATATTTAGCCCTTGATAAAGAACTAGTTGGAAAAGTCATCAAATCACTATGAACCAACCCTAAGGGTGCATTTGCACGTGTGGCCTTACCAACTGGAAATGGATCCTGGTGTTGTTTACCAACTAGACAACCAAGACACACCCCATCAATACATGAGACCTTAGGAAGGCCTTTTACAAGATGTTTTGTACTCATTTGTTGCATATATCCATAACTCAAATGTCCTAATCTCTCATGCCATAATTTGCTGAGATTATTACCATGTGCTATAAGTGAAGAACCAGAAGACATAAAAGACTCAAACTTATCAAAAGTATAGAGTCTTGCAGTATGGTCTGTTGTACCTGTAGCAACTATCTCACTAGGATCATTACATTCTCTTATTACAACATCATGTGAAGTAAACTCCATAGTTTTAACAGTACCAAAATTACATATTTGATATACAGAGAGAAGATTAGAAGAGATTTGGGGTACAAGCAATACATTGTTAAAACATCCATCCTGTTTATCAACAATACCAGATCCCAAAACTCCAATCTGTGAGGAGTTACCCATAACAATATGTGATGTGCTACAATCTGTAAGAGAAGACAATAGATCCTTAGAATGTGTGAGATGGTGAGAAGCACCTAAGTCAAAAATCCACTGATCATGACATGAAGATATAGCCTTGGCTGAAAGTGCTTTCCCTTTTCCTACAGGAGAAGTAGAAGGAGAAGGAGATGGAGATGGAATGGAAATTTTGTGTTGTCTGACTGTTGCCTCTAATGGTTCCATCCTCTTAAAACATCTACTTTCATCATGATTAGGACCACCACAAAAATTACATGGACCAAATGTTTTCTTCTTTTGCTTAAAGGACTTTTTGGTCTTAGTAGATTTAGAATGATGAGGTGTTTGGGTGGTGGACTCTGGAGGGTTATTTGAAGGTGCTTGATTTTGTTTAGACTTAGGTAAAGGTTTTCCTTTAGAAGAATTAGAAACTAGAGCATGACTAGGACTAGGTAGAGCATCTAAGGCCATTAATTTTGTTTGCTCCCTAGTCAATCTTTCACAAAAAACTTTAAAGGAAGGCCATTTGAATTCATCACCTAATGTATCCATCATAGTATAAAAGGCAGAGGAAAAAACACTATATTGTCCTTTCAACTTTGACAAAATCATGAAAATGCACTCCTGATCACTTTTATCCTTGTCACCAGCTTTCAACTATGACCTTATAAATTTGAATTTTGCCAAGAATTCATCTATTGAAGGGAAATCTGATGGAGAGAGAGTACTCAATTCTACATCTAATTGCAAAATTTTAAACTCATTAACTTTGCTAAATAGGTTTTTAAATTTTTCCCATACCTCTTTTGGCGTAGTAGCATCTACAATGTAAAATTGAAGATTATCCGAGACGTTGAGGCAAATCAACCCAAGAGCCTCATCCTGCTTACAACCATATGCATATTTGTCTTTTTTAGTGGTGAATGTTGTAGGTGTTGTTTCAGTAAAAATTCTCCATAAGCCCTTTAATTGAAGGAGTTATTGCATTTTTAGCTTCCAAATGTGGTAATTTGTAGAATTTAGGGTTTCAAACAATCGGGATTCTATTCTCGAGGAAGATGATGATGTTGACAAGAACAACCTAGACATTCATTTTTACTCAAAAAACACCCCTCCCATTACAATTTAACGTCTCCCGACGAAAAATTTTTTTAGCCTTAGCTTATACAAAAGTAAAAAAATGGCTTTATGCAAAAAAAATGTAGGGGGATTTGACCCCAAGACTTCCTCCCTACAAGTTTTTAACAAAACACCTCTAGTTGCTTTAGCAAAGTCAAATTTGTATTTTTAAAGCTAGAGACTTGCATTTAAGCCACTAAAAAAAATTAAAAAAAAAGCTAAAAATGACTCAAACATGTGAGATAGCTACTAAATAATCTTTGGCTTTATCATAAATTAACTCTTTTTCTAGTAAGGTGTGGTGATCAGGGAAATTTCTAAGAAATTTTGTAAACACTGGCCAAGGAAAACACCTCTCAACAAATGCAGAATGGCTCCACTGGATCTGCCCAAAGGACTATATGGCCTGGTCCAAATCCATCCTTCTTAGCTATAAATGAAATCTTGAGAAGTCTGCTAACACATAAAATTATCAGATGTTGATTTTATGCATCATAAGGCATTCAAAAATGAGAAATCCATATGGCTATGCTGCAGACCAAAAAATAGATTTTAAATTCCTGTTGTAACCTTCCAAAACACTATACAGCCTGATCCAAATTCATCCTAATTTATATGTAATGAAAGATATAATAGTCAACTTTCATTAACAGGTCTTAGATTTCAAAAAAGCCAACCTTATGATCTGCCACATCAAAAAAATGTACAGGTATTGCAGTCTGACAATAGAAATCAGTCAGCAGGTTTTTGAAGGAAAGAGTTGTACAGCCTAGTCCAAATGAAAAAATTCAAATGGAAATAGATTCCTGACTTGATTTTCTATGCTCTTATGAAAAAAAATATGATTTTAGAAATCTGTACAGTCATTTAATGAGTATAAAGTACAAAAAAATTTATAAACAATTTGTAAACAAGAACCAAAATTTGAGAGAATAACAAATATATGTAACACATCAATAAAATAATGTTTTTGAATGTGTTAACAGATGAAAAAATTATAGGGAAGAGGATCTTCAACTGGAACTCCGAGCTCTGATACCATGAAAGAATGAGCAGTGGATACATAGGATCCACAGGATCAATCTAGGAGAAAGAACCCACAACAAATAACCTGCAAATAATACCAGAGAATAAAATAAATTTGTCACACCTAAAAAATAGGTGATAATCCACAAAATTCTCTGTATCCTCTCATCAATCTCACATCAATTTCTTATAGATTGTAAAGTATATATAATACAAATAGTTTGTTTCATGACAATAAACTATTTGTAGTGATTAGAGAAAACAAACTATTTATTTTTTCATACTACGAACAAATATATTGTTGAGAGATTCTCAACAATAAAATAAATTAACCTAGGTAAATAAAATTAACCCTAGGTAATAAATAACTTACCCTATTAACCTTAGGTAAGCTTAAATATGCATTATTCCAACATATATTAGCTAAACAAAAATATACAAATAATTCACAAAAAAATAAGGTGGTATGAGAGCACACCATGACACACTAGGCGGAGCCTAGGAGCAAAACCAAAGTAACAAAGTATCATCTAGGCAAAACCTAGAAACAAGCAACTAGATCAAAAAGTGATAAAAAGAGATAAATTTTATGCAGTAAGAGCAAGGCCAACAGACGAAGGATCCATATCATTCAGACTCCCACCCAAGCTTGGCAAATCATTACCATCTAGAATAGGCTCCTAACTAGTAACTTGGATAGTGTTCGTATCATCATCTGCTTGTGTCAAAGTGGGTGAGATAATCAAAGAGAGCTTAGGTAACTTATCTAGCACATTTTCACAACCTCTAGGTTGTACCCCCAAGCATCTAGGCATGGAGGAGGAGGAGTGCCCTAGCCATCCTACCCAGCAGGGTAAGGAGGTGGTAGTTGCCACCCTCACTATTGACTAAGAGGGGAAACATGTTGGTATGGGGTGCCACTATGAGAGTAGCACCTAAAATGGCTATGACAATGCCCATCATGAGGTGATTGAGGCACTCTGTCATCCAGTCTCAAATCCCTAGACGGAGAAGGCAAAAATCGATCCTTAGTGCAGGGAGCATTTCCCCAATGGGAGGGGAGATCCTGAAGATACCCAAACTCCATAACCACTTTATTAGCTTGGACTTAAATTTACAAAAGGACATTGGAGTTGATAGAATATTTATGTAAAGAAAAAACATTACAATCAACAGAAGCATGATTAAACACAAAATTATTTCTTTCTTTCTAAATCCAGAAGATAATCTCCACTCTGAAAGTATGCTAGACTTGCATGTAAATGAAGGGCATAACAGGTTTGTCACCAAGGAGGATATGCTACCAAAGGAAAAATTCAGGGTAGGAAGGCCTGAAGAGATCATGAATCCAAGTCCAAACCCTTTGATCTTTGAAATAATACCAGAAGAGATGAGGGAGAATCTCAAAGTGGCCAAAGAAGGGGAAAGTAGGTTGGTGAACTCCTAGCTAAACAAGTCTTCTACCAATAGGCAAGCCTTGGTGTAGTATACACCAAGAAAAGTGGGTGATCTTGGGCTCCACACAAGCCCCCCAAACAGTGTTGAAGTGAAAGCTCCACATTTCAACAGATGAGTGTAGCCCCCAATGGGCGTTAAGTTTGTCAACCATAGGAAAATGAGGAGTGAGCCAAGCATTCCCTAGCCAAGGAGTTTAATTGTGGAAAGGAGTATCAACATATCATTTCCAATCCTTCCACCAAGGTCGAGTGGAATGGACCAAGATTTTATGGAGCATAAAATCTAGGACAACATTGATAATCATCTAGTAAGATTCTTGGTTTACATTGGCTAACTAGAATTTAGATTTCACCTCTTCCCAAGATAGCCAAGAGTGAGAATGCCTACAGAAGATGTCTTGGATGAATGAATTCCTCTACAAAAAAGCTTGAGGATGTTGATCCAAGGGACTTCTGCTAGGGGCACTTCATTGTAATAAAAAAGGGGAGACCACAACAAAGAATGGGAGTTAGTGGAAAGCCCATTATGAAAACTGAAACCATTCCAGAGTAGCCATGGCTTAATCTTTTCCCAATCCTTCCAGATGATTTTGTCCATAAAGGATCCCATGATCTAGATGGGAGATTGGATGAAGAGTAAATTGGGGAAGCTGAGCCCTTTCTAAATTTTCTTGCCCTTGGACAAGCCTAAGGAGATATAGTGTCTAAATAACACCTTCCAAGCTTCTATGCCCTCAATTGCCTACACATTCCATTTGTCACATAAGGCAATTATGTACCGACCTATGTCGATGAGTCCCATCCCTCTAGCTTCATGTGTGAGGCAACAATATTCCTAGACCACCCTATGGAATCCTTTACCTTGTGGGGAATTCACCTAGAGAGAATCTCAGAGCAATTTCTCCAATTTATGGTAAGATTTTTTAGAAGGTACCCAACATGATGAGTAATACACATGGGTGGATGCAAGAATTTTGAGCAGATTTGAAATTTTCCTACCAATGAAAGAGACTTGGTCATCCAATAATCTAGCTTCTTAGAAACTCTATCAACTACATATTACCACAATAAGGGTGGTGAAGCATCGAAAGCAAAGGGGATGCTAAGTAATTTAAAGATTTTGTCATGTTAGATCCACTTCCAATTGAATTTAGCAGCCCATGATGGCAGAAAGAGGTAAGGCTATCTATAGAAATGAGTTTTTTGTGATTGGATGTTGGAGCTCGAAGCCAAATAGAAGGTGTCAAGACATTATAAG
The DNA here is from genome assembly GCA_037957365.1 of Torreya grandis. Taxonomy (NCBI): domain Eukaryota; kingdom Viridiplantae; phylum Streptophyta; class Pinopsida; order Cupressales; family Taxaceae; genus Torreya; species Torreya grandis. The sequence goes on from JARHVA010001504.1 coordinate 1,404,828, forward strand.
GCATTGTCCACATTAGCTTCATCTTTAATGAGGGTAAGGAAGGAGTCATCTACAAAGTGGTCATTGAGAAATTACATATCTTCAGGTGGATTAGTTACATCAAGAGGGAGATAAATTCCCTTAACAAGGTCACTAGCTTGGGCATTACTAAGAAGATATCCAAAACCCTCAAATGCAAAAACATACAAGGTGGGAGCTAGAGGGCACCCTTGAGGAATGGAATGGAATAAGCCAAATTACTCAGAGGTAACTTCATTGATGGAGAGGAGACCTGAGGCATCATAGAAAAGCATCTAGATAGTTTGAATGAAGAATGGGCCCAAAACCTTGCTGAAAATGGTGGACAAAAGCTTGCATAGTTTATCAAGTCTCTATGAGTCTATTACCAGCCTCAATAATGACTTGAATTTGTTGCTTCAAGTTTTTGGATCAAAGTAATTTAAATAATTCCTTAGAAGCTTCATCCCCTATTTTAAGCCAATGAAGCCTGGCTTTGACTTAGGCTCCCTAGGCATTGTAGTTATCTATAATCTGAATGCAGTGCCTTAAGCACACAACTATCACCTATAATATCTCATTAAAGGGATCTTTTTCTAGAGCTAGAACTACATGACTCAATTCTGAGGTAGTAGTAGAGTAGGATTGTCTCTGAATTTTTGAAAGTTAACAACCATAGATCCAAAAAAAGTGGGAGGTCCTCCTAATGACATCAACCCACCAAAGAATCTAACTAGATTTTTGGGAAGGATATGGATCTAAATTCCAAACTCTCTTAATGTGTGCCACTATGGGCCCATGCTTGAGCAATGAGGTGTTAAGGAAGAATTGCATTTTGTCGACTTTGGGTTTCATGAACTACCATGTCACATGAAACTAAATGGGGGAGTGATAAAAAAGACCAAAGTCTAGTAGTGCCTACATCAGAGGGAAAAAACTATTATCAAAAGAGAAATACAGTTGAGTGGACATCATTACCCTATCTAGATGCTTTAGAATCTGAGTGGGGCCTTACCTAAAATTAATCCAGGTGTACCAAACTCCATCTATAGGTCATTAGGTTAAATTGGGGTCATAAATGCCCCATTTAGTACACATGTAAAACCACACCTCCCTTTCACCAGTTGCCCACCTCATAAGCAAGTGGCTTAATTTGTCCTTGGGAGATGCCACCATATTAAAGTCACCATATAATACCCAATGGGCATTGGGGAGATCATCCACTATCCATCACCATAAATGGGTACACTCTAAAGTATCATTCAAGTCATAAATATTAATAAATCCAAAGGAGTTGCTTTCAATGCTAAAAAGAGTCCAAACAAGTCGATTGGTGGGGTCCACACTATATTGCACTAAATGTGGCCACCACCTTGGAGAAATGATTGTGATCACCCCTCCACATCCTATGACATGGTTGTTATGAAGAATGATACTATCAAGCTAGATGTAATTACTGACAACCATCAATAAAAATCTGCCACTTTGACTTTTTGCAAACAGAGAATGTCCATCTTGAGAAACTTCCTTTTGAAATCATGTACAATAAACTTGCATTTTGGATCTATGAGACCCTAAACATTCCATGAAAATAAATTCATAGATGATGAGAGTTAAGGGACATGTCCTTCGAGTTCAACCCTTTCAATGCATCATATTGATTCTACACGAAGTGCCCACTGTTGGCACTCAAGAACTCTATCATTTCCTCAAGTTAGGGTTAGCCAAAAAGTCTCCTTCCTCTGACTCGTCAATCCTCCAAGAAGGGTTATGAGATTTTTTGGGTGTATCCCACCAAGTAGGAATTAGAAGAATGACTTATTATGATTCTGAAGAATTGGGCCTAGAGGCCTCGACACCTTGGGATAAAATGGTAACATCCAGAGGAGTGTTGAACACCCTAGGATTTTCTACTAATTTTAGAGCTATAGCTAGTGAGGGCTCTTTTATAGTAGGAGCTTAATCCTATGGGCCATTACTCAAATATGGCTTGCCTCCTTTGGGAGCAGCATATGAGTTTATAGCTTTGGTGCAAGTATTCTTCTTCCCAACTGTATTCCAACCATCCTCAACTAGTGCTTTGCAAGCTTCAAGAGAGGGCTTGGGAGGAGAGGTTGTGCATTTGGATGCATTATTGTGATCCAACTAAAGGGTACAATAACTTATCCTATGGTCCTTATCTTGGTAATAGAAGAAAGTGTTAGGCAAGTTGATATACAGGACTTGATGAAAGTGCCTTACATGTTTGTCTTGGATTTCCACAAAATCCTTAAGGTCCCAGGAGAGGTCTAATTCTATGTAGACCCTTTTTTGTGGTATGGAAAAGTAGAACCAATTTTATTCATGACAAACCACGCAGCCTATGGAGGATGCTATTTGGTAAATAAAGTGCTAGCATGGGAGTGGGAGGCCTAGGAATTCAACCCAAATAAAGAATTTAAGAGCAGAGTGTTATGAGACCATGAAGTCTCACATCCAGGAGGAGAGAACCATAAGTGAGTTCCTGACATACTAAGTGGTAGAATTATGGAGGATTCCTTCAGTATGGGATGGGTTAGAAAAGCAGAAGATAAAAAATCCCTTAGTAATGTTCTGGATGCTCTCCAACTTAATGCCATGAGATTCCCAGTGAGTTTGAACCCAAAACCATAGAGTACTTTTTGAGGGGGTTCTCTTGAGAAAATATTCTATTAAATAAAAATGCTCCAACATTGACATGCATAATTAAATTTAGGAATAGTCAATAAAACATTAGGTTCTAAAGCATTACCTTGTGGTATACCTTTGAGACAAACTTCCTTAGGTGCTTGCAGGGGGGGCATTTCTTGGTGCTCCTCCATTCTTCTCCATAGCTAAAACAATCAGGATATAATGGGTAGAAGACATTATAAAGGTTAGCCTCACCCAAAGGTGAGAAACCCTAAACAACAATAAATGTTAATTCCCATAGGTGTTTAAGGCTACATTATGACACAAGGCTAGTCAAATAAGGAACAAAGGGCTGAGTCAATGGTGTGCATGGAGAAAACCCTAGTAGAGAAAAAACACAATCCTAACCTTATTAACCAATTGAGTTAACTTTGGATACACTATCAAAATTAATCTTGACATTTGGTCACTCAGAGGCTTCCAAGAGGCTAATAGCCTTTTGTTGATCTGTGGAGGGAGGTTGAAGTTTTTTATTTAATAAATTCTATTTTAAGAGAGTATGTTGATCCTTTCCAGTGATTTTATTTTTAGGAGGTGATAATTTAGACTTAAAAACCTCTTGAAAGAGTGTCTTGATTTTAAGTGTGAGGATATCTTCAAAGAGGGACATATTCCTAAAAAAACTATCATTTATTTCTTTCCATAATCTCCAAAAGATCAGAGATGGGGCTATAGCCCAAATAATACTAACTTGATCCCTTCCTTCTACCATAATTTTATGATTGTTGTTTTATTAAGTATTTGTTAATCAATGCAGAGTTGTAATGTTTTGTAATTCTTCTTAATGAATATTATAAGGCCTCCACAAGGTGACAAACTTGGTGAATTAATGATTTGGAAAACATTTTAATGGAGCTGTTCTTTTGGCTCAAAAATATTTGTAATTTTCACATAATAAATAACTATGGACTTTGATTTTAAACCAATTACAATGTTTATTGATAAATCAAACCATCTCTATAGTAGGACTCGAAATGAGAAATGCATCTCAAAAGTAATGGAGAAAATGGTATTCCTCAAATGTGGGTTCCTTCATATCCCTAATATAATAAATGTGTACAAAGTAAAGGATGCAACCTTTTATTTTCACCTTTTTTTAGTTCCATGGTTGAAATTTTCCTAAGGCTTATTGTCCTCTTAACTACTTTAACTTTCACTAGGTTCCTCTAGTTATCCAGGAAAGTTACTAACTTTGCAAATAAATAAACCTTTTCCCAATGTCAAAATTACCAATTTATTATAAGCATAATTCCATATGACCTTAATGCTTCAACAAAGAGATTGGAAGTAGTAAAAAAACTAAAATATTCTAAATCGACTTTAAATGACCACTACTTTATTTTTCTCTATTAGCGATTTCAATATAAATTAACTAAGAGTTATCCATAAAACTAGCTTTCCTATAACTATTAGTAAAAATTGTAGGACCTAAAACACATTTATTTTCTCCCATATCAAACAAAATATAAATTTTATGGTTGAACATTTAACTTCAAGCCTCTATATACATTATATGGTGATCGACTTGGTGGTTATTAGTTCCATGGAATGAATTTGTTGTTAAAATTTTTGAATGAGGTATATGGTTTTCTCCATAATATTTTTGATAAAAATTATTGGTGTAATTATCACCAATGAAATTATAACATCTTCCTACTATACCTCTCTTCCAATAGGTTTTCCCTCTTCTCTCTTCCCAAAGGGTTTTCCCTCTCCACTACCATTACCATTTCAACCCTTATGCCATTTTATTAGTTTTGAAAAGTTCCTAGACTTGAAATTTTTTCCATTTTATTGACCCTTGAAGCCCCACCCTTTTTATCCTTATAATTTTTCTTCTTTAAAGGTGGTGGTGCTTGAGAAGGCTTTGAATTTCTCACTTTATCTTTATTATCCCTTCTTGTAGCTAGAAGTGACTAATGTTTTTCCTCTTTTTTTATCCTCCTCAAAGACTTGGTACATGGAGGTAGGTCCATGAGCATATGCATCAATACTAATATATGTATTTATACCTAAGATGATTCAATAATATTAAAATAGTCAACCATTTGATATTAAGGTAGATACTTCAGAAGTTAAGTTAATACCTTACACTATAGGGTAACTAATAAATTGACTAGTGGAGATTTTGAAAATCAACCATATTCCCATATAAGTAGAGTTATGAAAGCCGACATAGCGTGAATAATATCATAAATTGGTCCCACATATTTTTTTAATATGTTTAACTATTTCATAATTCTTGTTATCCTACCATGAATATTCCTCACTTGAGATCTGATATTTTCCCTAAACTTCTTTGGTCTCATCTGCAAAGTTATAAAGAGCTCAAAATAATTTTCCATCTCTATGAGCCATGATTATGCTCTGTCACCTATAAAATTGTAATAAAATTCTAGTGGGGTGATCCTTTTCATATCCATAACTAGATTGGTCTCAAATAAATATTTCTTAACCTCTTAAGCATAAACTCTCATGATTTATTTGGGTTTCCTAGTCTCTTCCCCCATCACCTTGATCTTGGTTATCTTCAATATCCCCTTGAATATGATTTTTATCATCCTCTCCTCTAACGTATTCATGATATCCATTCTTGGCACTTTGATTCCTTTAAAACTATTATTTGAGATTGGTCATTCAATCATGGGTCTTGATCAAGAATGGTGAGGATTTGGTCAAACCTCTCACTTTTGTTCTTCATTAGGGTTACCATCATTTTCACTATCATTAGTTCTCTTTCAAACCCTTGTGTCTAAATGAGACAAAATATTAATATAATTACATTAGATTAAGTGAATACCAAAGGATTGAGCAATGAAATTATGTCCTGATACCACCATGTATCTTCTCTTTAGTCAACCACAAAAACATGTGTTGATTTTATTTTCATCAGTTCAAAGCATAATAGTGTGTCCCAATTTTTGGCATAAAGAGGTCATATACACTTCTAATATCCCCTTAAAATATCTTGAGTTTGGGTCATTAATATTAATCAAATATATGTATTTTAACTTATATATATAAAGATGTAATGCATATACATTTTTTCAAATTTTTAAAAATTTGTTAAATGTTTTTTAAGATTTATTTTTGAATTATTTTTGTTTGCCTAATATAATTCATTATTATTATTTCACCCCATTGTGTAGACACCAAAATTGTGTCGACTCCCCTTGGTCACTTACACACACTATTAATTTAAAATAAATTACTTATTTTAAATTAATGACATCCCCTCGACACCTCACCTAGACACCTCACCTAAGACTATTTCTTACCCTATGACTCACCCCATGACTAAGTCCTTCATATCATAACTACCTAAGACCTATTCCAACCTTCTAACTAACCCTCACGCCTAATAACCCCGTCATTTTACCGTTCTCCAATGACAAAATGCACTTGCCAGATGGGGAATGGGCAAAGGGGCTAAAAATAGCCCCTTTTACCCATTCTCCACCTGCCGACGTCGGTCAATAGTCGGCTGACACCTATAGATTCACTGACGTTAGTTACTTAAACTAACTTTTGACATCGGGTTAAGCCTCTTTGACTCTCTCTTTGACCCTCAAAACTCTCTCTAATCCATAGACACTCTCTCTCTCTCTCTTTCCTACCGAACTCTTGGATGCCCACACTCTGAGACCAGGCATCAGACTTTGACTAACACTCCCTTGGCTACAAAAACTCTGCAAAAATCACTCCAGACATTGGGTTAAAAACATTGTATGAGGACTCGACACCAGCCACAACAGGCATAAGCATTCAACACCTCTGGTTCTTCATTAAGCAAGAGCTAAGTATTTCTTCTGCCTTTCATTCCAATAATTTAGAATATATTAGTAATTAGTTTCTATTTACTAGTTCTAAATACTACCAGACCCAACCTGACTTCTTCTAGGAGAGGCTGAAAAGCCACACTCATACCCTTACCCTTTTGACAACCTATCCTCTACCTTTGCCTTTTTGTGGACCTTATTCATCTCCCTACAACCCTGCACAGACCTTTTAAACTCATAGATTCCTTCTGTCAACCATGGACATAACCTGGAAACCCATCCAAGGCCCATTACCTCTACTGACATCGACATCATAACTGACATCGACAACACTAACCAATCGATGATGACAGACTAACCGACGTCAGTGATTGTGACAGACTGACAATAGAGAATAGGTACACGTTGTCTAGTTTCTCTTTCTTAGTCTTTCACCATTTCTCTTTATACAACACTCTTTTTCATAAATAGTGGACTATCATCCCTCAAGCAAGCCTTTATGCTTCCGAGACTAAGCATATCACTTGGCAGTCCACCATATATCTCTCTAGCATTCTCCTTATTTGAGTCTTATTCTTATCTACAGGTGTCTTCCTCCACAGCCAAAGAGGAGCTCCTACAACGTCTGGATACGGTGCACAACTTAATCTGGGTACGTACAAACCCCTGACCATTTACCTTTAGTTTCTTATTCTTTTGAATATAAAAATAAAAAATGAGTAGAAACATTATGGCATGCCCGATGGGACCTTGGAGTTTTCCTTGGGTTCATTTCTTCTAAAAAACAAACTTTCATATAGGTGCATTAGAAAAAAAATTCTCTTCTTGCATCCTTTTCCTCTATCTCTTTATTTTGAAAAGACACCATTAGCACAAGTTAAAAAGAATATCTCTCTTTTTCTTCTTGTCATTTCTTATCTGCATTTTAGAGTAGTGGAAATTCATACTCTTAACCTTTTCCTCACTTGTTTGCATCTGAACAAAACATTTCAATTTGGGTTAAAAATAATTGCATTTCATTCCTGCTTGAATGCATATTTAACTCATCTAGTAATTAAAAATGCATTATGAATAAATCATAGTGCACATATGTTACAAAACTAGACCACATTCACAATCAAACATATAAACTTACCTAAGACAAGGCCCGTCTAGGATTTCATCACCTAGCGGATACCTTACCCTTCCTAGCGATCCTACTTGGATTTCACCACCAAGAGGAGGACCCACTCTGTTCTCTGGTAGAGTATAAACTATAGGTAAAGTATATATTGGCTAAGTGGCCTAGCTCAGCTCTGGGTTCGTGAAGTAAAGGGAACAAGCCCCTAGCACTAGGCCACGCATGAAACCTAATACAAATCTTTGAGCACCAAAACATAACCCGAAACCAGCGTTAGACTGCCTCTTTAGGACCCATTCTAAAAGCCCAACTTCCAACACCTTCTTCTAAGGCACAAACCACCATGACTCTAAAATTTATTCTTAGGAATTTAACATTTAGAGGTTGCTTGCCATCATCTATTTTGTTGTTTTATCTAATTTTTTGAGTTGGTAAGGATGCATTATTTTGAGCTCCAAAAACAACTCAGAACTTTTTTTTCTTCCAAAAACTTTTAGTTTTCGAAGTTTCTAGAAATACACAGAAATTGACATCAGTTTTTCCACCGACATCGGCAACTCATCTTCACCGACATTAGTTTTTTCACCGACGTCGACAACATATCTTCACCGAAATCAATTTTTATATCGACGTCGGTCACTGTCAACAAGAATCTCTCCAAAACAACAAGCTTAAAACTTGACTTTTTTGTTGTTAAACACACATTCTAGTTTTTTGAAACTAAAATTCACAATTTTTAGAACCTAAACACATTGTGCCTTGGATGGTTTTGACACGTAGTCAAACTAAAACTCTTGTTGACCATGCAAGGCATCAACCACTTCCACCTTCACCCTTTATAACAAGTCTTCTAATCGAGTGTACTTCAGACATTGAGCGTACTCCTATCCAACCAACCCCAAATCAAACTCCAATTGTTTCGAAAGGGGATCAAAATTTTGAGAGACTCCTTGACCACAACACCAAGGCTCTCCAACACTATCTCGCGAGAAGCCAAACGTGAGATCCTTCAGGTAACCCCGTTTATGGGATGTTGACTTCCATAGTTGAAATGATAATAATATCAATAGCCTCCATTACTCAACCCATGGTCACTCAGGCCATAGCTTCAACTAATAACCCAACCATGGCCAATATTCAAGATTTGGCCTCTCCTTCTACTTCTGGACCTACCTTCATCAGGGTTTCCGTACCCCCTCAACCACAAACAATTCAACCAAGTTTGACACATTTTTAGAACTTGATTATCTCTATCCCACACACTCTTGCACCCATAAACATAGGAGTGACTACCTACCCTTTTACTAGTGTTGCCACTATTCAACCACCCTTGGCGACATCCAGTCAACTTGTGCCCTCCAACTTCACGACATAAGCCGCTTTAGCCTCAACATCAGTCCCTATGATGAACTACCAATATGTTTTGCCTACATAAACGCAACCAAGTACATCATACACCCCTCCTAACACCTTCCAGGTACCTTACAACCTAGGGGGTGCCCCACCTGCCAATCTGTCAGCTGATCTAATTAAGATGCTGATGGATAAGATGTCCAACCTAGAGACATCCATTTTTGGTTCAAGCAATGTTCTTTCATACGAACAAATATGTAATGAACCCATCCACCCTTCGGTGCCTATTCAACCATATCCTAGCCAGTGGGAACTCCCTAAATTTACTCACTTTTAGAGTAAAGAGGAGCCACAACAACACCTACGAGTGTTTAGACATGCTTGCTACCTTATAGCACACGATGATGCGTTATTACTTTGCACATTTCCCATGTCACTTTTTGGCACCGCCCTTGATTGGTATAGTTCTATTACCAGTCATTCTCTTTTTACCTTCACTCAACTAGCTCAACTATTCCTTGACCACTTTTCAATTAACATCACTAAAAGGGTCTCCATCATAGACCTATATTCTATTAGACAATTCGACGATGAATCAATAGCTGATTTCGTCACCCATTGGAGAGGTTTGATTAACCAACTCTCCTTTTCTCTACCTCAACCTAAGCTCATTGAGCTCTTTTCAAGAGCATGTGTCAAGCACATCTCATCCACTTTGCGGGTTCAAACTTTCTGCACATTTGATGAAGCTTTCACTATGGCCTGAAAGCTTGAACTCCACACAGTCGAGGAAGACAAGGTCACATTGCGTAGTAAAAATACCAATGCAAAATCCAATGACTCTTCTTTTTCCAAATCTTCTTCTTCCCACTCCAAGTCTAAGGGGTCAGCAAATGCTTTGGTACTTAGGTCATCATCCTCAACTACAACTAACCAATCTCAGCCTTCCACATCAAAATACATCACAAGACAATTCCAACAACGGTATGTACATCATCAATATACTCCAATTAGAGAATCATACGCTTCCATATTGGATAAACTAGTAAAGCAAGGGGTCCTCAATCTCCCTCAAATCTGATTGCCTCAATTTGACCCCTCAAAAGCCATCCTTACATGTTATAGGGAAAATGACTTTTTCAACTATCATCGTGTCAAAGGTCATGACATAGACAATTGCAAAACCTTCAAAAATGTTATTCAGGACATGTTAGATAAAGGTGATCTTATCTTGGATAACCCAAATGCGTCACCTAACCAAAACATGGATGTCTTTAGACAACCATTTCCTAACCATCCTCCTAGTCAGAATAACATTCAGACCATAGCCAATGACCTTTATGAGTGTAATATACGCACGGTCGACATGGTTTCTAACCAACCTCTCCCACAGTCTGAAGAGGTTAATCAACTTATTTCTCCACCACAGGTAGAAGAGCCTTTTTCTCCTATTTATCCACCACAGGTAGAAGATCCTTCTTCTCCTATGTGTCCACCACAGGTAGAAGATCCTTCTTCTCCTATTTGTCCTCCACCAATGGAGGATAATCTTCCATCCACCCCTCTTTCACACGTAGGAGAGTTAACTTTAACTTTTCCCATATTGGAGGATGCTTTGATGACACCAACACTGGTGGCTTCACCCTCATCCTCCTTATCATCAATGGGGGATCATACTTCCCCCACTCCTAGACCACACATCGAAACCATGATCATCCCTACGCTCTTTCCACTCGAAGAGCCACATTCGCTAATCCCTTCTCCGCTGAGAGAGGAACTTGCCACCTCACCCACTTTGGTTGAAGAAGATCTGGTGAAGGTAGATTTGAACCTTGCCCCACACAATAGTAGGCCTCACACTAAACCAAAGAAGGCTACTAAATCACGTTGGAGAACTTCTAACCCATTTCACCATTACCGTCTATTTTGGGTCCACATCCTTCCACTTTAAAAGTAGTGCTCCCTATTTCAACACCTCACAGAGGAAAATTTTCTCCATTACTCTCTTCACCTATCAAACACATACTTCTTCTAAAACATTCAGTGCCTCTCACCAAGCAATTACCATCTACACATGTGGCCACACCACTGACTAAAAAGAGGACATGACAAACTCCCTCAACAACTCCTAAATAGAAGTTGTCAACATCTACTGCAACAAGGAGCACAGACCCATTAAGGGGGTCTTATGCTTCAATGTTATGTCAAATATTGAAGTTTTCTAGCATCATTCTCCCACCCATTAAACCATATCAACCTCTCAGACCAAAACCATCTTGGTTCGACGACACTAAAATCTGCTGGTATCATCACACACCTGGACATGATATTGAGCATTATTGTGCCCTTAAGGTTGTTATTCACCAACACCTAAAAAAGGATACCCATCACATGGAGGATTCTCCTGACCACCCTTTCAAGAAACCACCGACACCATATCATGCCTCACAAACATCTTCACCTAAATCAAAATTCCAACACAAGACTATAGTCCCTCAACCACCTTCCCCTCCTTTATTCAAAATTAGCACCATTGATGTGGCCAGTAGGTCACAAAACCTAAAAGATAAAGGAAAAGACTAGGCTTCTACACCTTAAACATGTCCATTCATCACGCCTTCTCAATCACCAAAACCCAAGATTTTTATCTTGGGCTCATCTTGACCAACATCTCTAGGGGAAATTTATCCTAACCTCTCTAGTCTACATGACATTTGGTATAAGTGACTTGTTGACTACCTAACATATTCTATCATGCCTCCTAACCTCTCTAGCAATGGATGACATACTTTTATCAAAAGTACAGCTCAATACACCATGCTAGGGGGACTTCTCTACAAAAGAGGGCTTGACAGCCTCCTTATCTGATGCTTAACTACCACTAAAACATCTCATGTCATCAAACAAGTCCATGATGGGATTTGTGGGGGACATTTCAATGGTAACTCGCTTGCCAAGCACATCTTCCACCTGGGCTATTATTGGCCCACCCTTAACCAAGACTGCAAAGACTATGTTCAGTGTTGTATCAAATGCCAACAACATACTAACCGACTTCACGTCTAACATCGACCAACACACACCCACAACCAAAATTTGAAAGAAAAAAGTTTCAAAATCAGAGATCTTGTTCTTACAAAAAACCAACATGTGACCAATATGGAAAGAAGTAAACGGGGCAAGTTTGCTCCTAATTGACTCAAACCTTGCATCATAACACAAGCATGGATCATGTACTTATCATCTGTCTTCTCTCGAAGACCGACCAAAACCTGAGCCCCTTAATGCCTTACGTCTTCGACCATTTTATTGTTAGTCAAGTAATCATTCACTTGACATTTAACTTGAGCTCATCCCTTGGGCAACCCCCTGTCATCCTCATTCATATTCCTTTCAACCCTTTTTCTCTACAAACATCAGTCAACCCTTTTTTCAAGCATGAATGCCTTGTCCTAATAAAAGGGAAACCCCTAAACCTCTATAGTCTAGTCCATGACCAAAAGTTTAGTCAAAAACCAAAAAAATAATAAAATTGGGATGCCTATTCAAAGGTCATAAATTATAAATGTAGACTGCTCCCTCAAAGGACAGCTACATAATTGTTGTAATTAATAGAATGATCCCTTGAAGGATAGCTAGACATCAACACATACAAAGTAGAATATAGACCACTCCCTCGAAGGATGGTTATGCCTAAATTTTGCTACATACACAACACAACCTGACCACAAAACAACACTACATCCCCAAGTGGACTTCCCACATTGATCTATCTACCAAAAAAAAAAAAGACTAACAAACTATAAAGTCATGGACTTGCCTATGGTCATTCTCAGGGTCACCTATAAAAGGGGCAAAGCTAACCCTTCTCAAAAGGGTTACACTACCCTCACCTATCACAAAATCAAACCTATTACCCCAACATACTCAAGGGACTTTGAGCTCACTTAATGTCAAGTGATTCTAGTACTTCTCTAACATAAACTAATGGTCAATGACGTAATGCATGAACGGGGCTTTTATTTCCAAAAACCCCTACCTATGTTGTCATTATAGTCCTTGTCAATGAAAGAACAACACGCCTTTCATTTCTGACCTGACTTTGTCACATACCAATAACATATTTCCTCAACCATTAACATGGCATCATGATTTATTTAATGCAAATACCGATTTGTGTTATGTAAATTATTATAGACCAATCACATTAGTTTTTATGGAAAACAATATACATGGAAACTAACAACCAAACACAATTTATATTAAGCATATATCATCACAAATATGAAAAAGTGCTGAAGCATAAATAAACTCATTTCATTTTTAGCATACATCCATCACCAATATGGAAAATTGTTAGATATGAAAAACCATAAACAAATGTTATAGAATACACCATCACACAATATGGAAAAGGCTGTAACATCAACCTAATATCATCATAACATCATCATACATCATAACATCATTAAGCATATATCATTAAACATCTGGTAAATGCTAAACACACTAACATCCATAAAACATCCATAACATCCATAACATGTCAAATAAAAACCTGAATCTCATATATATATATATATGTACATCCATGTTTGAAATAGTACAATATGTCTCTCTCTCAAAGACTATATACATCTCACATCAACAGCTCACAGGCTGGTATATACATCATGTTGACTAAAAAAAAGCCTCAAGGTTGCGACTGTGGTGGTGGTGGTGGCCGTGATGATGCTGTATCATCCCCACTCTCTGACCATCACCGTATCCATGAACTCGAGGTAGTATCACGTGACATAGACCTCTGGTGACTCTGCTCAGCTCGTATCTCTGAATATCACTGTATCTAAGGAAACTACCTGATGACACCCTCATAATATGTGATCTCATCCAATGCAGTGTTGTACCTAGATATAGGAACAGTCTATGGTGGACCCATCACCCTAACACCATGCCCTATAACAAACTCTATGGTTATGGCTGAGTTGGTTGCTGTGATGCTGACTAAGCTGGCTCCTATACTGGCTGTTGTGGTGGTGGCTGAATAGGGCCTTGCCCTCCAAAAACTTGCCCTACTAATGCCTGTGCCTGCACTACGGCTAACTACCCCTGCCATGTGGTAACCTGCCTTGTCAAGGCCACCACCTGCACCATCAGAACTGTGACCTGCCCCTGAAACCCTGCCACTTGTCCCTATAAAATGGTGACCTATGCTCATGCTATATCCCTCTCCTAGATGACAACATTTTTCTCATGCACTACAGCATCTCTCTCTCTGCTAACTATCTAGAGATCAGGTGGTGGTCCTCTCTGAACCACTACATACTATCCTACCCACCAAGTTGAGTAGGCCTCTGTACACCCTGGATCTACTACACTAGGACTCGCAGGTATCTCCTCAAAATCAGGCTGATCTATCTCCTTTGGAAATGGGAGTGGTGCCTTGATGTCATCTCATCTATACAATGGGAAGGCAGGAGGCACATCCTATAACATCCCATATTGGCACCATACCCTCTCTACTAGAACTCTCTCGAGCTTGCTGGCTCATCTGCCCCTCACCCATCTCAGACTCTACACTCCCACCAACTGCTCTGCCTGGTCTTTGAATACTAGGTATACTAGATATGGTTGCCAGATGATGTCTACGGGGATCAGGGCATCTAAACCCCCTATAGTAATCAATGTCCTTGACATGAGTCTACACCATGACCTCTCGTCGTCACCTGAACCCAACTCTAAACTCAGCATGGATAGCCACTGGATGGCCGAGAGGTCATGTGAGCACGAAGTGCTCGTATGCCCAAAAATGAAGGAGGTGGCCTACACACAAGTTGTACCACCTCCGATGACTAATCCCACAGAGCTTTTTGTATAATTGAGCCAAAAAAATTAAAGCCCATGCAAATACTGTGTGTTCCTCGATCATGTCCACCAAAACCCTAGTCATGGAGATCGAGAATCTCCCTCCCTCTACATCAGGTAGCATGTACATAGTGATGCCAATCATCATCAAGATGGCTAGCTAATGCTCATCCTCATTCATAGCATATATTGGCTCATATGCAAAACTAGCTGAGTGGTAAGTTGCCTCAGCAGCATGCTCCCCAAATAGCATCACCATGTGAATATCGTGCGCCTCTCTCGAGCATGCATATAAGTCCACCCCATGTATTGGCAACTACAAAATCTAGTACACCTCCTCTACAGTAACTATCAACTCTCTAGTAGGTAGGTGAAAGGTGTTGGTGGTGTGATCCCACTGCTCAATTAGTGCTACCATCAAGTTGACATCTCTAGCCTTTCGGCAATAGCACCGCAACCTGCCCAGTCCTATTATATTGATGTGGGCCCACTCCTCTCTTGTAATGTCTTGACGCATTTACATCAACAATGTTGGGAGATGATCCCATAACATCAACATCTATCTCACCTGCATCCAACCAACACACACACACACCCACGTTAACAAATGACTAACAACCTCTATGACTATTCTTCCCTTTCAAGAGAACTAAATCAGCCTGAGGCCCTTAAAATAGGGGCTATGTAGGCAGCACTCAATTGACATGGGGTTTTCTGAGGTTAGCTCAGTCATTCACCCATTCATCTCCCTAATGACGATATCCATTCATCCATTCATTCATTCATCTACCTGATGAACCAACCATATAACCTTTAACCATGACTTAACCTAGTCAAAAACCAATCCATAACCAACCCTCTTCTTCCCTTTTGTCAAGAACTACATTGGCTTGAGGCCCTTAAAATAGGGGCTATGTAGGTAGCACTCAGTCTTTTGAGGTTAGCTTGGCCTTTGCTCATACATCTCCCTAATGACGTCGGCCATTCATTCGTTCATTTACTTGATGGACCAATCATATCACCTTTAACCATGACCAAACAACCTAGTCCAAAATCATGACCAAACAACCAGCCCTGACACTGCAAAAGTCACTTTTGACTTCTCGTGGGGCAAATTAGAGATCACATACATCTCCCTGACCACACCAAACAACACTTGAGATCACTTATATCTCAAATCGACTCAACCAATGACCTTGGAGATCGTGACTATCTCCTTAGACCAAGACCACTTTTGAGACAACTTTGCCTTGGTTATTTTGATTGCATATATGCTACCTCACGAATGGTTAGCAAATTGTCTGCACCTCACATTGCAACCCTCACAAGTATCAAATCACGCCCAAGTTGATCCCCACTATTTGTGAGATTTCATGTTTTCCAAGAGCACTTCCTGAGCCCAAGATACTTGGAACACGATGACCATTAGAGCTATAGCTTTGATCATTTAACCCAATCAGTGATGAATAAATGCTGGGGACCGGTTACTTCAATTGTAGCACTCCTTGACCTTGCTTGTGACAATTTGACCTGACTATCACATGAAGATGTATATGCGCAATCTCAACTATTGCAGCGTTCACACTCCAACTTCACCATACTCATCCACTACCTATCAAATTAGCACCCAATATCAGGGTACCTTCCCTCAACTCCCACTTTGAGGGGGGATACCTCATCATCTTACTTGGGGTAACTTACACCTTATCCCATACGTCGAGGCAACCTACTCTTATTTTTTTCTTGGATTTCATCAAGAACAACCAACAAGACAAAAAGGGGCAAATGTAGACACCAAAATTGTGTCGACTCCCCTTAGTCACTTACACACATTATTAATTTAAAATAAATTACTTATTTTAAATTAATGACATCCCCTTGACACCTCACCTAGACACCTCTCCTAGACACCTCACCTAAGACTATTTCTTACCCTATGACTCACCCCATGACTAAGTCCTTCATATCATAACTACCTAAGACCTATTCCAACCTTCTAACTAACCCTCACACCTAATAACCCCATTATTTGACCATTCTCCAATGACAAAATGCACTTGGCGGATGGGGAACAGGCACAGGGGCTAAAAATAGCCCCTTTTACCCATTCTCCACCCGCTGACGTCAGTCAATAGTCGGTTGACGCCGATAGAACCACCAATGTCGGTTACTTAAATTGACTTTTGACATCGGGTTAAGCCCCTTTGACTCTCTCTTCAACCCTTATAACTCTCT
The DNA here is from genome assembly GCA_037957365.1 of Torreya grandis. Lineage (NCBI taxonomy): Eukaryota > Viridiplantae > Streptophyta > Pinopsida > Cupressales > Taxaceae > Torreya > Torreya grandis. Next base: position 1,421,886 of record JARHVA010001504.1, read on the forward strand.
CAAATCTATAGATACTCTCTCTCTCTCTCTCTTTCCAGCCAGACTCTTGGATGCCCACACTCTGAGAATAGGCATTAGACTTCGACTAACGCTCCCTTGGCTACAGAAACTCTACAAAAATCACTCTAGACATTGGGTTAAAAACATTGTATGAGGACTCAACACCAGCCATAATAGGCATAAGCATTCAACACCTTTGGTTCTTCATTAAGCAAGATCTAAGTATTTCTTCTGCCTTTCATTCTAGTAATTTAGAATATATTAGTAATTAGTTTCTATTTACTATTTCTAAATACTACCAGACCTGACCTAACTTCTTTTGGGAGAGGCTAAAAAGCCACACTCATACCCTTACCCTTTTTGACAACCTATCCTCTACCTTTGCCTTTCTATGGACCTTATTCGTCTCCCTGCAACCCTGCATAGACCTTTTAAACTCATAGATTCCTTTTGTCAACCATAGACATAACCCAAAAACCTATCCAAGGCCCATTGCCCCTACCAATGTCAACAGCATAATCAACATCGGCAACACTGACCAACCAATGACGGTAGACTAACCGACATCGGTGACTATGACAGACTGACAGCAAAGAACAGGTATGTGTTGTCTAG